>JAKSZU010000006.1:99128509-99771945 GCA_026018925.1 Tupaia tana | reverse complement strand
CTAGGTTTCAGGTTCTTTGCATTTGTCTTACTTGCTGCTGGGTGACCTTTTCGAATCTGTAACGTTAAGAACATTTGGCAATTTGTAAAAGCATGATTTCTTTAAGCCTTGTTTTTCCTTTGGCCTAATCCTTTCTCTCCACATCTTCTGGGACATGTATTTCATGTATGGCAGCCTCCTTGATATTTTCTCACGAGTTATTGAAGCTCTGTGCCTTTTTTGTCAATTGCTTTTTTCTCTCTTCTTCAGAATGAATCATTTCTATCGATTTCTCCTCAAATTCACTGACACGTTCTTCTGCAGCCTTCAAATCCACTTGAAGTCTATGAAGGTTTAATTTCCCCCAGTGTAGTTTTTAATTCTATCATTTCCATTAGGTTCTTTTTCATGGTTTTTATTTCTGTGTTGAGGCATGCCATATGTTTACTCATCCTGCTCATAACGTGCTTCATGTTCGTGAATGTACGTACAACAGCTGTTTCAGAGTTCTTAGCTGCTCATTCCAACATCTGGGTCATCTCCAGCTCTGTTTAATTGACTGCACCCCTACCCCTGAATATGAGCCACAATTTCCTGATTCTTTTGAGACCTATTTTTTTGTCTTTTTTTTTTTGATTGTGTGATAGACAGTTTAAATGACACACACTAGGGAGGCTGGGTCCTGTTATCTTCTTTTAAACAAAGGTGACTTTTTTTTAGCAGTAGGCAGTTTGCATTGCTGGCAAATTCTTTTGATCCTGTCAAGCTTGGCTGTATGGCTGTTAGGATACATTTTTTAAAGTACTGACCTGGATCCCATGTCATGGTCCTCGCTTTTACATGTGAGGTCCTCCTGTGTGTGATCTTTCTGAGGTCTTAATCAAACATGTCAGGTGCTTAGAGAGAATCTCTCAACCCCTGGCTAGGCTGCAGATTTAATTATACATGCCCGCCTGGCCCTCCCACAGCTGCTCATGCTCAGCTTCGTAAAGTTTCACCACACGTTGTCCCCAGAGCCAGGGCGAATGCGGTGCACACCCATGTTCCCTTTCTCTCAGGGATGACGGCTCTGCACTTGCCTTTGTTCAGCGTGAGAGAACCTGTCTCCTGCATTCCATCCAGCTCTGTGGGAAGGGGAAGCACAGCACCTGTCACTCTGTCACTCTCAGACATGGGACTGCTCCTTCACAGTCTTGATTTTACCACCTTGGTGAGTTTGAGTCAGACATTATTATTGTAAAGAGAAAAATAATGTTTGTCCTTTATGCATTTATCGAGAGTAAATTACAAATGCTGACATAACTTGTGGTTAAAGGAGATTAGCAAGTGAAAACTACATAAGGGTAGAATTAAGAAATTCCCCTTTGCTGTTGCAGGCAGCTTTTTGAAAACATCAACAGCATCTGTTATTGTTTCTAGAGAAGAAAGGAATTTTGAAGCAGGAGATATAATTATATTATGTCAAAACACTGCGCCCAAGTATGTTTCCTGCTGAATAGATGATCAAACAGACGTATTTTAAAACAAAATAACTAACCCATTTTAGATCACAGGCCTTCAGACAACCCCCGCTGCTTCTCCTAAAGGATTGATGTGACTGAGAGCTATACCAGATGGCTGACACAGACAAGGAAGCGATTTCATCTCTCCCAGCTGTGACTTAGGCTTGTCACTGGCATTCAGCAACATGGAGAACTTAATATTAAGAACCTGGAAGGATTAGAAGTCAGTAAGATCATTCCTTCAGCAAGAGGCTTAACAGGGACAAGGCTGGTGGCTTATTTAAAACAGGAATGTGTTTTGTTTGGACTGAACAGGGTTTCTTAAGATTTGAATGTCTTGCTAACATTTAAAAATTGGGAAGTTTCACCAAAAATCCAGATTTCCAGTTTTTCTGGGATCTGCCAACATTAACTACTGTGTCCGGCAGCAGTCGCTGAGCCCGAATAGCAATGATCTGTCTCAGAGAGTGCCTGCGGCCCCTCACTGGCTTCACACACTCAGACACCCCCCAGTTCCTGCCGGCATGCACAGCTGCCTTCCTGGACTTACGAGCACCAGGCAGTGGGAGCAGTTAATAACCGAAGCAGAGGAACGTCTATGCACTTCCTTCCCGGGGTGGCCCAGACCGTGACTACACAGAGTGGAGGGGTACTTCTCTCTCTCTCTCTCTCTCTCTCTCTCTCTCTCTCTCTCTCTCTCTCCCTCTCTCTCTCTCTCTCTGTATGCGTGTGTCTGGCTATTAATAGAACTTACTCCACAACTCTTTTTAAAATAAGTTTCATGATTAGGAGCCCATGGTTATTTCTCCAATTTTCTAAATCAAAGACATTGTCTGGCCCGACCATATGGTGCAAGTGGTGACATGCTGGTCTGCAGTGCTGGAAGCCACGTGGCCTACCACGGGTTTGGGTCCAGGTCCTGAAATACACCTGTGTGCATACCCAAGATCCTGACTACCGGAGGGCTGGGGGAGGAAGGTGGAATGTAAAGAGACCCTGTCAAGTCTACTGACTTTGTCTATCTGTGCTTTCTCACTCTCGTAAAAATAATTTAAAAAAAAAATTAAAGACACTAAGGTTGAGCAGATGGCATGGTGGTTGGACTCCCACGTGGCTAAACAGTTTGAGTCCTCGACCTGGTGGCTTGAAAATCATGCTGGATCATGTGCGTGCACACTCAAAATCCTGAGAGAATGGAGGAGAAGGGTTTGCAGTGTGGCTTCTCACTTTCCCTGTACGTGTGTGTGTCTCTCTCTCTGACAAGCACACACACCTATTGCAAAAAGAAAAAAAAAAAAAAAAAAAAAACTAAATAAAGGACATTTTATATTTTAAAATCTTTCTTTTTTTTGAGAGGATTTTTGCTATAGGGTGCGTGTGTGCTCGCCAGAAAGACAGAGAGAGACAGAAAGCTAGAAATCATCCTCCGGGGGATGGCCACACTGCAATCTTTTCTCCTCCATTCTCCTCTCGGGATCTGGGGCACGCACACACATGCGCCCAGCATGAGTTTAAGCCACGGGGTCTGGGACTCAAACCGTGGTCGACTACATGGGAGTGCAGCGACATAGCCATTACACTAACTGCTAGATCTTCATATTTTAAAATCTAAGCTGAGAAGTTGGCAGAGGCTTCCCCATCAAAATTGGCATGCTGTCTATAGTGTTTCAGGAACACAGCAGTTCCCAGAATATTACTTTGTCTTTTAATTATTTATTTTATTTACTACTACTACTATTATTATTATTATTATTTTTAATTTGACCAGATAGAGACAGAGATATTTTCTTTTTTTTTTTTTTTTTGAAGAGGTTTTGCTATAGGGCGCGTGCGCTCGCCAGACAGACAGAGAGAGACAAAGAGACAGAAAGCGAGAAATCACCCCCTGGGGGGATGGTCACGCCACAATCCCTTCTCCTCCATTCTCCTCTCGGGATCTTGGGCACGTGCGCACACGCGCCCGGCGTGAGTTTTAAGCCGCTGGGTCCAGGACGCGAACCACGGTCGACTACATGGGAGTCCAGCAACATAGCCATTATGCTAACTGCTGGTCCTGACAGAGAGATTTGAAAAGTGGGAAAACGAGCCACCAGGTCCAGGACTCAAACCACAATCAGCCATGTGGGAATCCAGTGCCTTATCCACCATGCCACTCACCCCCCCTAAGTTTTTGTTTTTTTTTTTTTTTTTTGGAGAGGTTTTTCGCTATAGGGCGCGTGCGCTCGCCAGACAGACAGAGACATAGAGACAGAAAGCGAGAAATCACCCCCCAGGGGGGATGGTCACGCCGCAATCCCTTCTCCTCCATTCTCCTCTCGGGATCTTGGGCACGCACGCACATGCGCCCGGCGTGAGTTGTAAGCCACCGGGTCCGAGACGCGAACCGCGGTCGACTACGTGGGAGTCCAGCGACATAGCCATTACGCTAACTGCTGGTTCCACCCCCCCTAAGTTTTTAATGTGTTTTTTCACTTACAATATAGGCCTGGCCTTTGTACGTGTCAGGATTTGCCATTTTGATTATACACTGGGAACCCTCTCGCTCAGGGAGCGTTACTGACCTATGCCCTGGTGTGTGGCACAAAGCCGGGCTCTAGGACTTCTTTATAGCTGGAAGTGAAAGATCTGACACGGTCATCACCCAAGTCCAGCGAAGAGGCAAAGCAGGCGCTGTGATGCAGAGTGGGTAAAGAAGCCGAGTGTGCAGAGTTGGCGCCTTGCTCAGATACAGCGGATCAGGGCACGGCTGAGGTGGACTCTCCACGCTGCTCTGCACCTTAGGGCTTCTCACTGAGAAAGTCTCTCCAGCTGCCTAAGCAGACCGGCCAGGAAACGGCAATATCTTTTCACTGATAAAGTGAATCCCTGCACAATCTAGATCACGCCATTTCAGAGCTCACTGAAATTGCCCTGTATTATGATTACTTTTGTGTGCGTGTCTCCCGGGTGTGACGTGAAGACACGTGCCCAGCCAGTGCCCTTCATGTAGCAAAGTCGGGCTGGAGAACTAAAGCAAACTGAGTAAATGGCTCTCAGTTCTTTACAATTCTACCCTAATAAGGCTTTAAGTCCTAAGTGAAAGGAAGGAGAGGAAGGAAAAAGAGAAGGGGGGGGGAGGAACAAAGAAGGAAAGGACATTGTTGTAAAAAAAAAAATTAAAAAAAAAAAACAGGACCAGCAGATGGCGTAATGGTTACGTTGCTGGACTCCCACATAGTCAACTGCAGTCTGAGTCCCGGACCCGATAGCTTAAAACTCACGTTGGGTGCGTGTGTGCATGCCTAAAATTCCAAGAAGAGAATGGAGGAGAAGGGACTTCAGAGTGGACATCCCTGGTGGGGGTGGGGGTGAGTTCTTGGTTTCTTTCTCTCTGTCTCTCCGGTGAGTGCACGTGCTCTATACCACAAATTTCCCTAAAAATAAATAAAATACAGCAGGATCCACTCATCAACAGTATCTCATGATTAGACTAAATTCTGTTGTTTCTAATTTATTTAGGACGTAGGGTATCACCTCATTATCATCATATTTATGCTTTCAGATCTGTGTATTTGTCTCTACCAGGTCATAGCCAGCTTCCTCTTTGTTAATGAAACCATCTGTTTCTTTCATGAAAGCCAGAAGACTTGTTCCATCAGCGACGTTTCGTCCCAGTTTCAGTCTGAGCTGAACTGCCTGCGCTGAGGGCCGAGGTGGGCATTTCTGGTGTGCTGGTCCACACCTACCCTCCCTCCTGCCCGCCCTTCCACAAAAGCATGCCTTCTTACCCTGCCCTTGGGTGATGAGCTCCATGGACATGAGAGACCTGTCTGCTCAGTTACGTTAAGACAGGCAGTGTTCAATAAGCCCCATTTGACTCATCCCAGAAAACAAAATCACGTTTCGGATCGTCTTATCTGACAGTCTGGGACTGGCGCAGGGACACTGGATAGCCAAGTGAGCCATAAAGAATTGTGACTTGGTTGCCAAACACTTTGCCAACCTTAAATCCAAATACGGAAATCATAATCACTTTTGGGGGGCTGTTACTAAGAAAGCCATTTTGTGCCGCAGATAAATAAGGTAACTTCTTCTAATGCACTTACTAAATTAAGTAATCTACGGACACAAACCAACCATTACTATTTGTAGGTACCTCCTTGCTATAAATGAAAAGCTAAAGTAAATTAAATCATTGCTTCAGTTTTCTCCGCATGTAATATAAATCTGCTCTTCTTTCTTACAACCTATCTTAGCAACTCCTTCTAAAAGATACTCTTTCAATACTATTTACAGTTTCTTAAAAAACATATTACTTCATGTGCTTTAAAATTCTGGATTCTTGATTTATTTGAAAAGAAAATGTTGAGGGGGGAGGGCTCAAGGAAAAATGTTTCGCAACGTGATGAAGCATGGAAACAAGGCAAAGAGGTGGCGGAGCACATACCACAACAGAGGGGAGAAAGGACACTGCAATTTTATAGACAGATCTCAAAAAACAAAAAGTGAAAAACGCTAGCAGAACAAAAGCCAAGGTACACGACGTAACACAACGTTCTGTGTGGAAGATGATGACTGTGTTAGTATCTTTGCTTTGATTATCACACACTGTTTTGAAAAACCATACTGTACCCTGCAGAGATACACAATGATAAAATGTAAATAAGAAGTTAGTGCAGGTCATGCTGAGGAAGCCGGCCCTGACCGAAGGCGAACCCTCTGGCCTCCTTCATCAGACTGCTCGTCCACAGAGTGGCTCAGCTCACTGACCCACCTCACGGAGTCGACTCAGGCTCACATAAATGAGGTGCTAAAGATTGGGCCACAATTTCTGACTGATGCACCTGCTTTATTTCCAATTATTAAGCAAATATGGTAAATATTTCCTATAGGCCAAGCTTGAAATGAATAAATATTGTTTAATCCCCTGCAAAAGAGGTCAGTAGGTGGCATGATGGTTAAGACACTGGATTTCCACATGGCCAACCATGGTTCAAGTCCCAGACCTGGTGGCTAGCTTTCTCACTTTCTCTCTCTCTCTTTGTCTGCTCTGGAGAGTCATGTGCCGTGTAGCACATTTAAAATAATAAATTAAATTAATAATTATATTTTTAAATCCCCCATGAGAACTCAAATTCATTCTTTTTTTTTTAATAAGACTTTAAATGAACACATGTAAAATATGTTTAGTCAATACTAAGATCTAAATGTTGGATTACATGGTAAATCTATATTTAACATTTGAAAAAAATTAATATTTACTAAATATGTTTGGTAAATACTAAGATCTAATTGCTAGATTACCAACTAATTGTTGGGTTACATGTTAAATCTATATTTAACATTTTAAGAAGTTAAAATGTTTTTTTTAAGTTTTCCAGTAGCAATTTATAAGATTTCAAAGTTCTCCCACAATACTGATAGTTTACATTACATTTTATTTCATTTTACCCATTCCACTAAGTGAGTAGTGGTATTATATTATCCTTTTCACTGGCATTTTCCTTGTGACCTAATGTCAAACAAGTTTTACATGGTTATTAGAGAACCATTTATTTTCTTTGGTAAAATATCTTTTAAATATTTTGCCCATTAAAATACACTGTTGTTGTTTTCTTATTATAACACGTTATAAATTCTTTATATAATCTGTGTAAGAGTCCTGTCTCATATACATGATCGACAAACATTTACTGCATTTGTCTACTGCATTTTCTTTCTCTCCACAGTGTCATCCCTGAATCAGACCTTAATTTTTATAAAATCTAAATTGTTAAAACCACAGGCTTTATCATGATTTTTTACCAACTGTGTTCTTAAGGAAGTTAGCAATAACCTATCCCCAAAACGAGTCTACTAAACAGATCTCCCTAAGCACAAATGATGTCTTAAAAATAACCCTGGGACCAGCAGTTAGCGTAATGGCTATGTCGCTGGACTCCCACATAGTCGACCACGGTTCGCGTCCTGGACCGGTGGCTTAAAACTCACGCTGGGCACGTGTGCGTGCATGCCCAAGATCCCGAGAGGAGAATGGAGGAGAAGGGATTGCAGCGTGGCCATCCCCTCAGGGGGTGATTTCTCGCTTTCTGTCTCTCTGTCTGTCTCTGTCTGTCTGGCGAGCGCATGCGCCCTATAGCAAAAACCTCTCAAAAAAATAAAAAAAAAAAAAAAAAAGTAAAAATAACCCAAACTGCTTCAATTCACTGTATGACATAACTTTGACATTTTACATTCCATATTCAGTTCCTGCATGGACCTGCCCCCAGTTTCACAACCCTCCCCAGTCTCCCCCACTTCAGTCTCTGGGTAGAAATTCTGCTAGCACTTGTTAACATCAAATGCATTAAGAGGATTATTTATTCTCTCTTGTTAAAATCAGTGTTTCTGAAGAGGGAAGCCTGAGGTCTCTTCTATTCTGAGCTCTTGGGTCTTTTTTGGCAGGATTTCCCATCCAAGCAAGAGGGCTTTTTTAAGGCCTTATGAGTAATTTTCCTGCATTTTGCTTTTTGGTCAAAAGCAGATAATCTTTTTTTTTTTTTTTTTTTTTCCTTTTTTTGGAGAGGTTTTTGCTATAGGGCGCGTGCGCTCGCCAGACAGACAGAGAGAGACAGAGAGATAGAAAGCAGGAAATCACCCCCCAGGGGGGATGGCCACGCCGCAATCCCTTCTCCTCCATTCTCCTCTCGGGATCTTGGGCACGCACGCACACGCGCCAGGCGTGAGTTTAAGCCGCCGGGTCCGGGACTCGAACCGCGGTCGACTACGTGGGAGTCCAGCGACATAGCCATTACGCTAACTGCTGGTCCCAAAAGCAGATAATCTTAAAGCAACTAAAATTTTGAAATAAGTCCCTATACACTCTTGGTCCCCCAAACAAAGCAAGATCCAGCTTCAAAAACAAGTCAATTTTTAGTCATCTTTACTTCTTGTTCTAGTTTTGTTCTCACTCAGCCTTCCATGGAGCATTTAAATAGCTGGGGAACAAATGAGAATACTGCTGTTCCTATTTCTGAAAATGTATTATTAATTGAAATGATACATTCTGGTTCCTAGCGATTTATCAATGCTAAGACAGCACTGAGATGCTATGGGCTCCTATCCCCTTTTTCTTGTAATAATATAACTATGATGTAACCTAAGAAAACCATTTTTAGGCCCAGCTGATGGTGTGGTAGTTAAGGTGGCTGGATCCCACATGGCCAACTGCACGGTTTGAGTCCCAGACCTGGTAACTCACCAAACACACTGGTGTGAAAAACACACCAGATGCCTATGCGTGCATACCCCAAATCCTGAGAGAATGGAGGAGAAGAGATTGAGGCATGGGCTTCCCCTCTGGGGGGGTGATTTCTCACTTTCCCGCTCTCTATCTCTCTCCGATGAGTGCACAAGCCCTACAGAAAAAAACTAACTTTAAAAAAATTGAATTTAAACAAATATTGGAGTTCTCAAAGAAACACGACCCCAGCTCTGTGACTACGACAGGCACCTTCTCTGTCGTCCTCACACTCTTACCTCGGCAGTCCATTTAAAGCTCAGGGTCTAGTCCTCAGAGCTAGGGGACCATCGATCACTTAACACCCATCAGAAGCTCAGAGTTCAAAGAAAAGGTAACCTCAGGTGTCCTAAACTTCAAAGAAAAGGAGAAGGGACATTTCCAAATAAACGTCAGGCTGAGCCTCCTGGACAAACGTCTGCGAGGTGGGGTGAAATGGTTGGAGAACAGCTAAGTGGGACAGCAGAGATCACAAGGCACTCAAACTGAAACCAAAAAGGCGGACACAGAGATGAACGAGTCCACCCTCTCCTTCCCTGGGGCCTGGCAGCCGCTCTCACCCTGTTACTGTGCAGTGGGAGAGGCGGCGGGGATAGGGAAATGGGTCTGAGCGTCAGGCCATCTGCCAGGGTTGGATGTGATTGGAAACGATGGGAAATCCCTTGGGAGGATGTCCATTTCCTTTTGGTTGTTGGCGGTGCTTGCTTAGGGTCATCGAATCATTTGAGTCATCCTACAGTGCAACCTTCATGCTTTAAGGCAGCAGTCAATTTGCTTCCTGCACTAATTAGAAATGCAATCAGATTCTTTCCTAATGAGCTGAACAATGGCAAACTCTCTTACGCCCTTCTTTAACCATGATCCGAGATTACTGACCGGCCTCCAGAAGAAAACAGAAGAGTCGGGTCCCCTAGCTAGGGGGCTGCATCAACATGACCAAATGCAGTTCGAACCCCAGCTACAGAGAATTGAAAAACACACTGCAGGTGTGTGCCAAGTGCCCCCACATCCCAGCAGAATGGAGAAGGGATTGTAGCATGACCAAGCTCCATGGGGTGGGGGTGCCTGCCCCCTCCGTCTCTCTGTGGTTAGCGCATGAGCCCCGGCAATTGAAAACAAAAAGAAAGGAAACAGAGGCGTATGCAACTAAACAGGCGGAAAGGGCCCTGGCGTGGCACTGCCACCTTTAGCTGCCATTCAAAATGATCCAGCTGAAGCCGCCACTGGCTGCAGACGGGGAAAGATGGAGAAGGAGCATTTTCAACGAAACACGGTAGAATTTGTCTAAACATTTCCAAACAGAAAATCATCTTTTTCCAGGCTAACTTTTATTTAGCTCCTCCTACACACCTTAGGGGAAAGAATCAGAGAGTTTATGTCTCAGAGGAGAAGAGAGAAAAATGATATCTAACAAAAAAATGGAGACCACAATCTTCAACAACTACGACTATCCTGAGGATTAAATCTGACATTCTACGGAAAGGACGTAGCACAATGCCAGGTACCCCTTCTCCACCACACCACCTGCCAGCCCCAGGCACCCCAACAGAGCTGCAGGCGTTTTAATTTCCTTCTTCTTTACTGTCTCTGAGCTCAGAATTCCAAGAAAAGGCTAACCTACTCAGATCCGCACTGAGGCCATCAATATGCTCATCCCTGCTGTGTCACCAACAGTGCTAATATTTCACATTCATTTCAAAGAATCAATACTCATTAAACTATAGCAGCTGAATAGTGCATAAAATTAAAATAGCTTGTGTTCTCTCTCTGATCGATTGTTAAGAAAATGCTAGCAAAAGTTTCTAAATATCTGTACAAACAGGGACCTTTCTCTTTGCTTACCAATTTTGAGGAGGAAATAAGATCTTTCAGTCAGTGTTCCTCTTAAAGCCCTCTGGCAGAAAGCTTACACCAATTCATGTATATTTCAAATAAAACAGGAAAAAATTTCCAACCGATCCGTCAATACACAAGAAAATACAACACGTGTCAGGAAGCCGAGTGCTGACCAGAGGCGTGTGGAGACACAGTTTGCTGCCTGTTTGTCATGTCGTCTCGCCACTACAGTCTGTTACCTTTGATAAAATGCCTCTTGATATCAACTTCATAAAATATAAATTATATTTTATCATTTAAAGGGATATTATCTTCTCAAAGGAATGTCAGCATTGACAAATGACTTGCAGTTTTTTTCTGGATCACTGTAAATAATAAAACGTCCCATACTAATAAATGTCAACTTTCTTCATTAGTACATTGTTCATTATAAAGATAGAAACAGTAATTTCAACATAGCGCAAGAGAGTTATTTGATAGTCTTAATGATTTTCAAGCTTATTCAAGAACAGAAATGAAACACAAAATTAAAACAAGGGACACTATTAAACTGATAAGAACTAATTAATTTATTCATTAGTTTCTGTATTTTTTAAACTCCTAGACTTTTTTTTTTTTTTTTGAAAGAGAGATTTTGCCATAGGACATGTGTGCTTGCCAGAGACAGACAGACACAGAGGGAAAGAAAGTGAGAAATCACCTCTCAGGGAGGTGGCCATACCACCTCCTCCATTTTCCTCTCAGGATTTCGGGCATACAAGCACACGCACCCAATGTTAGTTTCAGGATGCGGGTCCCGGGCTCGAACTATGATCAGTCACATAGAAGTTCAGTACCTTAACCACTATACCACCTGCTGGCCCCTAACTACTAGCTTTTTAAAGTTCTCAGTTACCAGAAAAACATTCTGAAAAATTAGGGAACATGTTTGATCCTTTTCTGAATTAAAGATACTATTTACTGGTCAAATATAAAGCACACGTTTGAAGTATAAAAATGTATTTTATAGGCAAAGAACAATACTTTACATTCACCAATAGGTTTTACTGTTATAAAATCAAATTCTTTACTAATCAGTATTAATGTTTTTACTAATGAATTTACCAATACAAATTTGTATGTCTTATGATTGCACAAATGTTACAATTACGTTAAAACATGACTTTCACCATGTGGGTTTGATATGCTGTTGGTAATCTTATTTGGGTTTGGACAGAAGTGGGGAAGGCAAATAGTTTCAAGAATACCAAGGAGTACCACAAATTCTCCTTCAAAATTATATAGCCTAAGACCAATCAATTCCTGCGTTTAAAATAAATTCCACTCTTAGTAATAACCTTATATATCAAATAGATGCATTCTCTAAAATGTCATAGCTGTTTGTTTAATAATACATTACTTTCCCCATTAATTTCTACTACACTTTTGAAAAGTGGTTACTATGTGGGGACCAGCAGTTAGCGTAATGACTATGTTGCTGGACTCCCATGTAGTCGACCGCGGTTCGCATCCCGGACCCGGTGGCTTAAAACTAACGCCGGGCGCGTGTGCGTGCGTGCCCAAGATCCCGAGAGGAGAATGGAGGAGAAGGGATTGAGGCGTGGCCATCCCCCCTGGGGGGTGATTTCTCACTTTCTGTCTCTCTGTCTGTCTGTGTCTGTCTGGTGAGTGCACGTGCCCTGTAGCAAAAACCTCTCAAAAAAAAAAAAAAAAAAAAAAAAAAGTGGTTACTATGTGGAAAAAAATTTTCTATCAGGGAAAAAGGATACACACTTAGTAATCTCAATATTCACTCAAAAAAAGATTCTACTTGGGCCAGCCATGGAGTGGTGGTTAAACCAACTGGATCCCACACAACCTGCCACACATTCAAGTCTCAAACATGGTGGCTTATAGAACATGTTGGGCTTGTGGGCATGTGTGCCCAAAATCCTGAAAGGAGGGAGAAATGGAGGAGAAGGGATTGCAGTGTAACCATTCCATGGGGCTGGGGTCCTTTTTCACTTTCCCTCTCTCTCTTTCTCTCTGGAAAGAGCATGCATGCCCTGGCAAAATTTAAAAAAATAATAAAATAAAAAAAGATTCTACTCCTCTAATTTTATATACCTATACCCATACAATCGCTGCAGGGAATCACTTAAAAGGACAACCAGTTAACACAGCCTCACACATGATTTCAAGGAGCACACAGGGCAGGCGGAGCCGCAGTGGTTAAGGCAGCTGAATCCCACATGGCTGACTGTGTGGTTCAAGTTTGGGACCCAGTGACTTAAAAACCATGCTAGTGCATGTGTATGGGCACCCAAAATTCCAAAGGAGAAATGGAAAAGGGATTGCAGTGTGACCAACCCCCATGGGGGGGGGGAGGTTCCTCATTTTCTCTCTTTGTCTCTCTCTCTCTCCTGAGAATGCACATACCCTCTAGCAAATTTTTTAAAAAAATTTAAAAGAGCGTCTATTAAAGATAGGTCCCATTTCATTGGCTTCTCTTCTGAGTCCACAATACTATAATAGTCAAGTAGCAGATAGTGACATCTGCATTCTATTTTATAGAAATCCTTACAAAAGAAATCCCCTTCCAGAGGGTTTTGGGGCTCAGCGATGGCGGTGCAGCTGCTGGGGCACCGTGTGTGGTACTGGAGCCATACGAGAGGCCGGGGTCAGAGCCCGGTAAACTGAAACAGCCTGGCGAGCGGCAGTGCACCCACGGTCCTGGCTGCTGGGTGACTGTGAAGGACCATGGCGTGGCCACACGCCGCAGGGTACCCCTCCCTCTTTCTCTCTCTCTCTCTCTCCCTTTTCCTCCTGTCTCTCTCTATTTCTCATAAAAGAAATACAATACACTTTTAAGAAGTGTGGGTTTTTTTTGATAGTTCAAATGATCAGGTACAAATAACCAAGATGCATGGGGTCCTACAGCCTAGGCCCTGCTCTGACCACTCTGCACACACATCATTTTGTCACAACCTACTCAAAGAGTTGGGAAAACTAAGGGCGAGAGAGCTGAAGTAACATAACCCAGCTCACAGAGCCCACATGTTGTGGGGAGGAAGGATCTGAACCCTCCATCACGGCTGACATGCTTAGTCATTCCACTTCATGCAGTATTATCTAGACTCTGATGCAGGTGGCTGGTATGCTAAAGAACAGTTGTGTAGGCATTTATATTTCTTACATATAACGACACAGTAGTCAGTAACACAGAGTTTTTAGCAGACCTTTTACAATGAGGAAGAAACGGTTTAAGTTTTAATTCTCTTGGTGGAGACACTTACACACACAAAACAATGAGAAGACCAGGCTCTTAGCCAAGCTGCTTTGTGGGGTGTAGACATTTTCCTTGTCATAACTGGAGACAGAGAAGATGCACCACTACCATCTTGTATGTGAGGTCATGGCCAACCCTCACACAGTACACAGGAGGACGCCCTCTCCCCATGACAAAGAATTATTTTCCCCAGACGTGGACACTGCTGAGGGTGAGATGCCCTGGTGAAAGGTGAGGCTTGCCCAATTTAGAATTGTGCACTATTCTTTTTTTAGAGAGATTTTTGCTATAAGGCACATGCACTCACTGGAGAGACAGAGACAGAAAGTGGGAAATCAGCCCCGGAGGCTACCCACTCCACAATCCCTTCTCTATTTTCCTCTTGGGATTTTGGGCATGCATGCACAAGCGCCTGGTGTGAGTTTTAAGCCACCAGATCCAGGACTCAAACCTCAGTAGGCCACGTGGGAGTCCAGTGGCGTAACCATTACGCCATCTGTTGGCTCCAGAATTGTACACAGTCTGCCCAGAGCAGAAGAGACTTCCATTTGGTGTAGTGAAAGTTCTCAAATCCTTCAGACTCATAGTTAGTAAGTTTTAAATTCTCAAAGGAGTTAGTTTTAATCATGTTTGTCAAATGAATAAAAAGGAGACCCATTCTAAAGTCAACTTTCCAAAATAGCTACTGTAGTCGCCATTCTAAGGCTTGCCCCACTGAAGGCACTAATATGAGTTCGGGGACCCACGGGAAAAAAAACGGCATGAGCCAATGTGATCTTGGCTCACAGCATAGCCCTACTCAGAGACATCCCTGTGAGTTTCTTGAGCTGTTCTAGAAGATCTAGAAGGCGTAGCCTGGACAGGCCTGTCTAATCCGTGGTCAAGGTGGAAGTCATGACTTTTCCCTATGCGAAAATGCATCATGACTTTTCCAACTATCCAAGATTATCCACCTGTGTCCTGCCATTTTTGTTTGCCTCCAGAAACTCCAGAATATCTCATCAAGAGAAGTCAAGGAAGCCTCTGTATATTCTGACTGAATCTGCTAGAGTCATAAAAAATATGAACTAAATCCGGGTTTCTTGGAACACAGAAATAACCCTTACCTGGCAGTCTCTCTAAACAAGGTATTGTGTCACACTTAGTTCTCACGGCCATTGAAATGCCCGTTTTAGAAATGAAAAACATGAAGCCCAGAGCGGCTACTTGGCAGCCAAGGTCCGACATCAGAGAAGGAGATTGTGAGGAGGAGATTGGAAGTTGGCCCCAGTTCTCACTAGTGTCAGAGCCCCTGCCTGCAGTCACTGGGGGGTCTGGAGTCCCTGGTGAGCCCTCCAGCCCAGCTCCCCGGGCACCTTCCCGGTGTCCTCGCTCTGATCTTACAGCCCTGGCACCTGCTGACCAGAAGCTCCTGTGCCATGCTGCAGGTACATCGGCCCAAAATGAGATGGGGGTCTTTTCAGGAATAAACAAGTTCTTCGTATGAACATGCATAATTAGAAAATGGGGAATTTTGCTTTGCTTAAAGAGAAAAGAACCCCGACCGTGGTTCAAGTTCCAGACCCGGTGGCTTAAACTCACGCCGGGCACGTGTGCGTGCCCAAGATCCCGAGAAGAGAATGGAGGAGAAGGGATGTGGTGCAGCCATCCCCCCGGGGGGGTGATTTCTCACTTTTTATCTCTCCGCCTCTCTCTGTCTTTCTGACAAGCGCACACGCCCTATAGCAAAAACTTTTCAAAAAAAAATAATATATATAAGTGTGAAAGGTAGTGCCCAATTCAGAAATTCAGATGCTGACAACTAGAGTCCAGTCACAGCACAAGGCTGCCAGCAGCTGCAACGAGAGAAAGACCAGTGAAATACACTCTCTCCCACACACAGTGTTCGCTCTACCCAAAGAGCTGTGCGAATCCAAAACCCACTTATCGAGACTTTGAACCCACCTCAGGGAAGACTCCTTAGCTTTCAGTCCCTAAGGCCCTTGGAGAGCACCTAGTCCAATCACCTCGTAGTACAAATAAAGGAGCTGGAGTTGTGACTGACGAAAGGCCTTGTCACCAGGCTGTTTCCACGGCCTAGTGCTTAAGGGAGCCGGACCCCCACGGCAGACCACGCAGCTCGAATGCGGCCCTGCCAGGTGCTTGTGCATGCCTGCCTGCCTGGAATCCGGACCACGAAGACGGGGCTGCAGAGTGACCACGCCCCGCTCAAGGGCGCGTTCTCCCCTTCCTCTGTCTCTCTCGGCAAGTACACACGCCCTCTGCTTAAAAACTAAACAAATAAAAGGCCCTGCCGCCAAGATGGCCCTGCTAGCGGGTGGCAGAGGTGGCAGTTCCTGGCTTCCCAATCCAGTGCCCCCGTTTCCTTCCCTCTATTTAAACAGACCACTCCACTGGGAAAGGCCTCCCCGGCCACGGGTTTGAACATGGACTTAGAAGCAAGGGCACACAGGGCAGTGCACGTACTTTGTGTGATATGGATTGTGCATTTCGGATCTCTCCAATCCTACAGAATGGACAATACCGAGAATGAACCCATGTCAACTCTGGGCTTGGAGTGACAATGACGTGTCCATGAAAGTCCATTGACTGTAACAAACACACGGCTCTGACGGGGATGCCGATCATAGGAAGCTGCGTATGTGCGGGCAGGAGGTCTATGGGCAGTCTCCGTAATGGCATGGGTATTATCACTACCCCATTTCACAGATGAGAATATCAAGGCATGGAAAGATTAAACAATCTCGCACAAGGTCACGAAACTAATGAGTGGCAGAGCAGGGTTCGCACTCGGGCCGTCTGCACCCAGGCCCATGCTCCTGACCCTGACGCAGGGTTTGCACTCGGCCGTCTGCACCCAGGCCCATGCTCCTGACCCTGACGCTCTGCCATCTCCATTTACCGCCGTGTGTTCCCTTTGTCAAACCAGCTTGAACCAACAACGTTCCCTTGTTTTCCTAACAGTATGGCATCTCGGTGGCATAAAGCAGGTAAACAGCTGAAAAAAAAAAGAGAAAATAACCAACATTTCTAGGACAGAAATCCATCTCATATTTTTAGCTCTTTGACATTTTAAAAAAACGGTCTAACTTTTAATCTGGCTTTCCACATACACCAACAGAACTGACAGCTAGAAAACGTCAAAGAAACAGAAACCAAACACCGTAACGCAGCCCCACCTCGCCACTACCGAAGACTGACAAGCTATCCCTATGGATGCTCTACTGAGATGAGACCGACGAGGACAGGGAACATGGCTGCTTTCCCGTAACGTTTAAGACCGTTAGGCTTGAGAAACTTCCCGAGAAAAGCAGAGAACCCTTCCTTTCCTTTGAATGACAGATCTGCCGACGAGCCTGGCCCTGAGGCCCCGAGGTGGCCTTTGCATCCTCTCCTGCACCTTCTTGCTTCCCAAGAGGGAGGTGCCCATGAACACGTCACCTGTTAGAGTTCTTCCACACAAACATTCTCTGAGCAGAGATACTGAGGTTCAAGGCCGCTGTCCACGCTTAACGCAACGCTGTCTCTCAGCAAGTCCTCCCAAAGCCGGCAACGTGCAGGGGGTGACGGCCACAGGGCAGCAGGCAGCCCATCCACCAGACGAGGAAGGAGAACTAGAATATATACATTTTTGTCTTTCACTGTGGGTGTAATTACTACCTCATGCCTTCTAAGCTGATGCCACGACCCCTTACAATAAAAAACGGGGTGTAAGGATGAGATGGGAAGGGACTGGAAGTTTCTGACATGCGCCAGGTGACCCTGGCTGTGAGGGGGTCACTGACAGGTTCTCACTCACGCTCTCCCTGAACAGACGCTCCCCCACTTAAGCTCAGCGGGGTCACGTGTGCCTTCTCAGAATGGGTATGTGTGAGGTCAGTCATGGGTCTGAGACCGATGCCCCCCCCCCCCCGCCCCGTCAGATGGACACAGCTAAGGGACTCCTACTCACAGCCCAGGAAACTACATGAAGCCTCTCAAATGAACAGAAATGATATGTTGTGTGTGCTAGAAAAGAAACCTATTTACAATGGCTTAGAGTTCAACCAGTGTGGAAAAAGACCAATGCATTGTTTATAATTCCCTAGAATTTTCCTTAAGGGAATATGTCAGAATATATTTGTAATCTTAAAGCTACCCTGTGCTCAACAGGACAGGAATTACTGAAGCAGGAAAAGCAGTACTAGCTACGCTTACAGAGGCGTTCCTGTGTCCTAAGTGCCAGACTTACCATTTGTGTGTACACACCCCTCCAAGCCATCGTCCACACTGCTGTCAAAGCAAGCTTGGCCTTGAAGCTGGTTTTGTCATCCCCTTTTTAAATCCTTTCAATAACCTCCTGTTGCCAATGGATAAACCCAAATTTCTCAGCATGGAATACAAGGCCATCCATCAACTGGTTCACGTCTAATTGCTACGGGTGCTTGTAACAACTTCAAGCTTTACTTAACTTGTGGCAGGCAGCCCCTGGCTCTCATTCACAACGTAGCACAATGCCACTTGTACGTGTGTGTGTATATATTTTTTAAGAGAGATTTTCGCTATAGGGCACATGCACTCGCTGGAGAGACAGAGACAGAAAGCATGAAATCATCACCCTAGGGGAATGGCCATGCTGCAATCCTTCCTCCTCTCGGGATTTGGGGCATACTGCACATACGCGTGGCATGAGTTTCAAGCCTCTGGATTCAGGACTCGCACTGCGGTTGGTCACATGGGAGTCCAGAGATGTAACCATTACACCATCCACTGCTGCCCCATTTATGTATATTAAAAGCACATTTGTGGACCAGTCCATGGCCCAGTGGTTAAGGGAGCCAGATCTTATAAGGTCTACTGCATGGTTCAAATCCTGTACCCAGTGGCTTGAAAAACACACCAGGAATGTATGCATACATGCCCCCAAACCCCCAAAACTGGAGAAACAGAAGAGGGGTTGTGGTGGCATGACCACACCCTCCTGGGAGCTGCTTTCTCCCTTTCCCTCTCCCTCTCCCTCTCCCTCTCTCTCTCTCTTGCACAGGTATCTTTTGGCAATATAAAAAAATGGCATATTTACACAGAAAACACTCTCTTTTATAATACGTTTGTTTTCAAAGAAATCACCAAGCAAATAAGAAAGGATGTTTACTAGGGGAAAAGTGGAGAGGTGGAATGGGTGATGAGGAGAGAACAAAGCAATTAAACCTGAGAAACCTCGCACAGCTTGGGAATCGGCGCCACGAGTAGGAACACTAGTTAATTCAATCTGCACCCAAAATGGTAAGGTTGGATGTACCTCGTTAGACTTGGTAAAGTATGTGCACCAGGCAGAGATGCGCGAGAGAGGGCATCAGTAAACATTCCTGAGGCTGCAGGGAACAGGACACACAGACAAACCTGTTCTCTCCTCGTTTCCCTAGTCTAATAAACTGTCTGCTGACCCCGGAGCATGGGTGACACTGGACACTGCATTTCCTGCAAATCCAGACAGCAGCTCAGCAGCTATCTCTCATTCAATGGCTGTCACTACCTATAAATGACACTGAGGCCACCATGGTCCTAGAGAGGCAATCATCTTGATCCCATATCTGGTTCCCATTTGTTTCAACTCACTTTTTTTTTTTTTTTTTTGGAGAGGTTTTTTGCTATAGGGCGCGTGCGCTCGCCAGACAGACAGAGAGAGACATAGAGACAGAAAGCGAGAAATCACCCCCCAGGGGGGATGGTCACGCCGCAATCCCTTCTCCTCCATTCTCCTCTCGGGATCTTGGGCACGCACGCACACGCGCCCGGCGTGAGTTGTAAGCCACCGGGTCCGAGACGCGAACCGCGGTCGACTACGTGGGAGTCCAGCGACATAGCCATTACGCTAACTGCTGGTTCCCTCAACTCACTTTTTAATTTCTTTTTTTGGAGAGGTTTTTGCTTTAGGGCACGTGCACTCGCCAGACAGACAGAGACAGACAGAGAGACAGAAAGCGAGAAATCAACCCCCGGGGGGATGGCCACACCGCAATCCCTTCTCCTCCATTCTCCTCTCAGGATCTTGGGCATGCATGCACATGCGCCCGGCATGAGTTTAAGCCACCGGGTCCAGGACTTGAACCACGGTTGACTACATGGGAGTGCAGCGACATAGTCATTACATCAACTGCTGGTCCCAGGAAGTATCATTCTTTTATAAAGCAACATATTCTCCTGCATTCACTATCATCCCCTATTTTATGTATTCTATATGTTTGGATTTTTAAGCCCTAGGCTATTTAAAATTACTAGTAAATAAGTAACATTTTATAATAGTAACTGTTTTGACACATTAACAAGGTAACTGTGGGAACCTGAGATTTTAGGCGGCTTCCACAAACGTTTAATTCACAACCAAGTGGTAGCTTGGACACTGAGCATCTAAGGCCTACAAATATAAAATGCTTTTTTTGCTGCTGTTGTTACAGAGTGCATGCATTCACCAGAGACGAGGGGGAAAGTGAGAGACAACCCCCTAAGGGGGAAAGCTACACCACAATCCCTTCTCCATCTCCCCTCAGGACTTTGGGCACACACACGGGTCCAGCTTGTTTTTCAAGCTGCCAAGTCCCGGACTTGAACTGTGTAGTCAACCATGTGGGATCCAGCCACCTTAACCACCATGCAACCTGCTGGCCCAAACGTAAATTTCTTGAAAATGCACTTTTAATCCAAAGCCAATGATAGCTAAAAGTTTCAAGATTCCAAGGCTTTACAATTTCAGAATATTTACTTTTCAGTAACCATCTCATCTAATTCAAATGCCAGTTGAATAATCATCATGAAAGCTCTTCAGAATAAATGCTCCTTAATGAAGAGAGACGCCTTCTTTCTCATACGAAAGCCAAAACGTAATCTTTCTCAAGTGAATCGCAAGGAGAGTACGTGACAGAAGAATGAGTATGCACAAAGCCGTTAGGTTTATACTGCAGCCCAATGCTAAAAACGGCCTGTCTGTGAAGGCACCGCTCGTATAAGTGACTGCCGAGCTTGGTAAAAACAGACCTCACAACCG
Source organism: Tupaia tana (assembly GCA_026018925.1). Taxonomy (NCBI): domain Eukaryota; kingdom Metazoa; phylum Chordata; class Mammalia; order Scandentia; family Tupaiidae; genus Tupaia; species Tupaia tana. The sequence goes on along the minus strand of JAKSZU010000006.1, from coordinate 99,751,081 downwards.
AAGAAGGGAGGACGCGGGGAAGGTATTTGGTCATACGCGACTCCTTCCCAGGGACGGGACGCCTGGGAGCTGCGTTCATCAGGAAAACCTATCTTCTTAGTGTGGCCTCCTCCCACACCCTTCAGAGGGAAACGGTGGCTTTTAACTCACTGAAGGACTCCTCCCAGACTCTCCAGTCCTCGTAGCGCTCCGAGGAAGACCAGAACTCAGTCCATTCAATCCCTCAGTGAGATCCTCCACATGGGATCGGACCGCAGCAGTTACCACCGAAGTCATTCTTTGTCGATTCCTAGCTTTTGAAGTAATTGAATTATATATTTGTATTCACTGTGAAAGTTTAGTTTGCTATATGTAAGTCATTCCACAGTGCTTTTGAGTCATTCTCCAAAAAAAAGCCTTTTGTTGCCATTTTCTAGTAAATTATCTTTTCAATTACAGCTAGACAGAAATGTTGCCTGGGAGACACAGAAACAAATTACATTTGTAGTCCAGCCGGCCAGGCAAAGTAGACAATGGATTAAGCCATACCTCTTACAGATGGCACCTGGACAGGCTTAAAAAAAGGAGAAAGGTCAGTCACAGAGGCATTAAATCCTTTTCCTGGGGTGTGGACTTTGATTATGGGACAGCTTAAATTACAAATTTGCCAACTGCAGACTTTCCTGATGGTAAACAAACATTTCTTATCTAAAACTATGGTCACTGAGTTTATGAGCACGAAGATGAAGACTTTTTCAACCCACTTTGTTTCTTAAGGTTTCTTTTTCTTCAAAACCAATTGTTAATTTCCTATATACATTTAACTAAATCCAACCTAAATATGCAACTCAAAATCGTATTAGGAGAATTCTTTATACTTGTTATAAAGTGATCTTAAAATAAACCCGTTTGTTTCTGATTCCCACATTTATAACTGCATATATTTCGTAATTTCTCCCTCCAGTTAATTTAAAATAGGTTGCAAAAGATTAAATGGGTCAACTCCTTAGAGTGATGTGTTGAAGTCTGACAGTTTTTATGTACTACTCATTTGAAAAGTCAATTATATTATTTTCAACTACTTATCTATGATATCTATCACTAAAGCACCAATGTCCAAGAGCAGACAGTGAATTAAATAGTTTAACATAAAAGAGGAGAACAAGACATTGATTTGGTTTAAGAAGAAAACTTGGACAAAAAGTCAGTGCAAGGATTATCTACGTTTTTATCAATGACCACATTTTTTTATTTTTTTATTTCAGTTTCTTTTATACATTTAATCATGTTACTTAGCTTGAAAAGTTAATATTCCAGCATGTGTACATTTCTTACCAATCCAGTTAACAATACTATGAAGTTATCTTCAACAGATAATAACCCATTTCTTTGTCCCATAAATGACTTTCCTCTCTATTTTTCTCTTTAATGTCCTTCCTCATACTCTACTCCTTCACCCACCCTCTTCCCACACTGTATCTGGTATTCACAACCATTTACTATGTTTCTATATCCTTTAGTCATTCTGTTTCGGCCATAGAGTGCGGACACTCGGTATATATTAAGTGGAGACATACAATGTCTCTCCTTCATAGCCTGGCTTGCTTCACTCAGCAGTAAATCTTCCACATTAATCCACTTTCTGACAAAAGCCAGAGTTGGGTTCTTTTGTTTGTTTGTTTGCTTGTTTTTTGTTGTGTGTTTTTTTTTTTTAATGGTTGAGTAGTATTCCATAGAGTTTATGTGCCACATTTTTCCAATCCATTCATCTGTTTGTGGGTATTTGGGTTGGTTCCATATCTTAGCAATTGTGAATAATGCCACCATAAACATCAATGTGCAAGCACCTTTCTGATTAAGAGTTTTTGGTCCCTAGGAACCAGCAGTTAGCGTAATGGCTATGTCGCTGGACTCCCACATAGTCGACCGCGGTTCGCGTCCCGGACTGGGTGGCTTAAAACTCACGCCGGGCGCATGTGCGTGCGTGCCCAAGATCGTGAGAGGAGAATGGAGAAGGGATTGCGGCGTGACCATCCCCCCGGGGGGTGATTTCTCGCTTTCTGTCTCTATGTCTCTCTATGTCTGGCCAGCGCACGTGCCCTATAGCAAAAACCTCTCAAAAAAAAAAAGCGTTTTTGGTCCCTTGGGTAGATACTAAGGAGTGGGATTGCTGCATCATATGGCAGTTCTATTTGTAGATCTTTGAGGAATCTCCAAATTGTTCTCCACAGTGGTTGGACCAATTTACATTCCCACCAGCAGAGTAGGAGAGTTCCACTTTCACCACACCCCTGCCAGCACTTATCATTTTATGTTTATTTTTAATCTTAGTAATTCTGACTGGGGTTAGGTGGTATCTCATTGTGGTATTGATCTGCATTTCCCTTACAAAGAGGGATGTTGAGCATTTTTTCATATGCCTTTTGGCTATTCGTATGTCTTCCTTAGAGAGTGATTTTTTTCCAACTCATTCTCCCATCTTCTAATAAGGTTGATCATCTTTTTTCAGGACAGCTGCTTGAGTTCCTTGTGGATTCTGGTTATCAATTCCTTATCTGACGCATAGTTTACAAAAATATTTTTCCATTCTGAGGGCCGTCAATTCATGCTAATTATTTTGCCTTTTACCATGCAGAAACTTCTTAATCTGATGTAATCCCACTTGTCTATTTGGGGGATTATCGACTGTGCTTTGGGGGTCTTATTTAAGAAGTCTTTACCTGCCCCAATTTCTCCCAGAGTTTCCCCAGTGTTTTCCAGCAGCGGTTTTATAGTTTGAGGTCTTAGGTTTAGATCTTTGATCCACTTTGCGCTGGTTTTTGTCAAAGGTGAGAGGTAGGGGTTCAGATTCATCTTTCATCAGGTGGATACCCAGTTTTTCCAGCACCATTTGTTAAAGAGGTTTTCCTTTTCCCACTGGATTGACTAGTACCTTTTGTCAAAAATCAGCTGGCTGTATGTTTGGGAGTTTATTTCTGGGAACTCTATTCTGTTCCATTGGTCCACCTGTCTGTTTTTGTGCCAATACCATGCAGTTTTTTGTTTTTGTTTTTTTTTTTTTTGGGAGAGGTTTTTTCGCTATAGGGCGCGTGCGCTCGCCAGACAGACAGAGAGAGACATAGAGACAGAAAGCGAGAAATCACCCCCCAGGGGGGATGGTCACGCCGCAATCCCTTCTCCTCCATTCTCCTCTCGGGATCTTGGGCACGCACACACACGCGTCCGGCGTGAGTTGTAAGCCACCGGGTCCGAGACGCGAACCGCGGTCGACTACGTGGGAGTCCAGCGACATAGCCATTACGCTAACTGCTGGTTCCCAATACCATGCAGTTTTGAATGACCACATTTTTACAAAACGGTACATATCATTAAGTGTCTCATTCAAAAAAGACCATTTTACAATTTAAAAATAATTTGAACAACTAGAGGAAGAGGCCAGTCATACGCCCAGACAAGGTGGAGTTCCAGGTAACTGAGAAGGAAAAATACAAGCATCTCAACCTGCAGACATTCTGAGTGTGATCTTCTGCTTTAGCATTTTCACTTTCATTGATGGTAGCAATTCCATCGTGTTTCATAAACCTCATGAGCAAAACGACCCCATGATTCAGATGTTCGCATACACTTGGTCTAACGTTTTTATGATTTCAGCCAAGTAGATCGCCTCACCCTTTTTCTCATTTCACATTCTCTCTTCTCGTTTCCCTTTGCCTCTGGATAAAATGGTGCATGCAGATGCCCAGGAGAGCAGGGAGAGCAGAGCCAGGCCCGAGTTACAGCCCGCTCTGCCCAAGTCCTGGCAAGCAGGGAGGGCTGCTTGCAGGCTTCAGCGTGTGGGCCCCTGCGCAGCTCAGCACAGACGCAATTCCAAAACACGGGCCACAAGTCAGCCGGAAGGAAACGCCACCGTATGTCAGATATGGGATGTATCATTTCTATAGGAGTTACAGGAAGTTTTTAAAAAATGCATGAGTGGGGGGAACCAGCAGTTAGCGTAATGGCTATGTCGCTGGACTCCCACGTAGTCGACCGTGGTTCGCGTCCCGAGCCCGGTGGCTTAAAACTCACGCCGGGCACGTGTGCGTGCATGCCCAAGATCCCAAGAGGAGAATGGAGAAGGGATTGCGGCGTGACCATCCCCCCGGGGGGTGATTTCTCACTTTCTGTCTCTATGTCTCTGTCTGTCTGGCGAGCGCACACGCCCTTTAGCGAAAACCTCTCTCAAAAAAAAAAAAAAAAAAAAATGCATGAGTGGGAAGAAATCATCTTGCAGACATCACCTGTCTCCAGACTTTTTTTTAATCTGCTTGTGCCAGCTCGGGTGCCTCAGGTGAGCTCTGCTTCCATCCCAGTATGGCCTTGGGACCCCTGCCCCCACTCCACTTCCGTGGGCAATACCCTACCTACTTAACTAGGACCTCTGAGTGGTAACAAGGACAAAGCCAGGCAGTTTAGTGCTCCCACTACATAGCAAGGGATCAGAGCTGAGTTCTCCAGGTATTCTTAGTCCACAGAAGAGACCATTCGATGTCATCTAAATGAAGCTTATTGTGCACTAATGACACTTCAATGAAACGTGTTTTACTGCAAACTATTCTCTTTTACTATTCTTGGCTTTATATAGGCTCCAATTTGATACTACATGTTAGAACTTATATGTACAATTCTTAAATGGCCAGTAAGAAATTTTAGAACTAAAAGCCTATTAAAGTACATACCATCACCCAATCTTAAAATGCTCTTCATGTAGAGAAACTTTGAATTAAATTAAGCAACAGTCCTCTATCAGGTGCTATGGTGAGCACCGCATGTCTTCAACCTGGAGACACCTCCCATTGTAAAACATGCCAGAAAGGAGAAAAGGCTTCCGACTGTAAGACTCGATTTATTGTAAAATAGATACCAATCTCAGGAATGTTACAAAATGCAAAGTCCGTGTGTCTAGTTATTGAGAAAACACAGAATGTCTCATAGGAGCTAACACAACTACAGAGAAGAGGCCTCAGAGTCCATCGGCACTGGGACCTACTGCGCAGCCCTCAAGGACCGAGTGCAGTGGGCTGACGCATCACAACCACCACATCCCAGTGTCTGTGCGGGTGCAAGTGGAAACCGCGACACACTTCTCAGATCTGTTTAGCAGAAATACCAGGGCCACGACCAGGGCGAGGAGAGTGAGGTATTCGCCTCTGGTGCAAAATATAAAGGGACAGCAAACAAGTGAATGATCAAGATTAATAATAGCTTAATGCAACATTAAAACAAATCACAGTCAATGAAAAAAGCCCATGTGAAAGAAAATATCAGAATTTTAAATAAAAACAAAATCAGCACAGGTGAATTTCTCTTTGCCTCAAGCTTCAACACGGCCCAGGAGGGCACTAAGAACCACTCATGTATCAACTGGAGGGGAATTAAAGTCTCTTTCAAACGGTTTGACAATACACTGAGCCATTTTTTCTGCATTTTAGCTTTACATTGGAATACCACACTGCCCCAGGAGGGACTTCAAAAAATATGAATGAGTTATTAAATCACCTACACAATCAAGCACTGAAAATTAATTGCATGGTGCTTAACTTTTCTGGGGAAAGAGAAGAAAGTCTCATTGTTCTCAATTGGATTTTAAAAAGTCATTATTTATTTTATTTATTTATTTTTAGTTTTTTTGCCATAGGGCACAACCACTCACTGGAGACAGAGCGAGAGAGAAAGTGAGAAATCACCCCCCAGGGGGGATGGCCACACCGCAATCCCTTTTGCTCCTTTCTCCTCTCAGGATTTTGGGCACGCACGTACATGCACCCAGTGTGATTTTTCAAGCCATCAGGTCCACAGCGCAAACCACAGTCAGCCATGTGGGAATCTAGTACATTAACCACACAGCACCTGCTGGCCCCTTTCCATTGTGAAGGGCTGTCAAAAACTACTCATTTTTACAGTGAGATTCTGAGAAAATTTTCAAGAAATTGAAATTGTAGTAAGTATTTTAGTCATAAAAGTGTCTAAAGCTTTTGCACTCTAAAGAAGCTTAAGAGCAATCTAGGTATTGGTCAAAGCAACCAAATCTAGGTTTTTTGGCCAGGTCTAGATAATCATGAGCTGAAAGGCTTACTAGGGAGTTCTCTTTCAGAACCTCACAAAGGCTCTACTAAAGACCAAATTCGATGCATAAGATAATTTTCTTGACCCATGCCATATAACATCTAAAATATATTGATTCAGAACTAAATGATCCATAATCTACTCAAAAATATGCCTGGATTCAGAACTGCAGCTACTGAGTCAGACATGTCTGCTCTGCGGGGACCGGGTTGTCCACCTAAGAGAATCTCCCAAGTCTGGAACAGTGTCATAACACAGCCAGTATTCTGAGGGTTTGGTTTAATCTCCCATGCATTCGATCACACGTATCTTTTTACCCTAGAGCAACTTCTTATGGGTTATTCATCCATCTACACTTATTTAGTTGTCTAAGTACACGACGGTATTTTTGGTTGAAGATACTTATTTGCTAAATACAATCACAAAATGGTAATGCAAATCTAAATAAAGAAAGGAAAGCAACTGGCAGCAAAGACTGGCATCAGTTATTGACCCCCTTTAAAAACATTTGCTGAACCCGGACCTTGATCAGGACATCTAGTAAAGGCCGTCCACGGGAAGCTTCCTGTGGCCTGAGCAATGGAAGGTGCGGGTGACAGTCACAGAACGGCACTGCCTCGGCTTAGATAACCCTGAGGAGAAGCGTGACTTCTCTCAGAGCACGCCTAGGCTGAGTTTCCACATGCTTCTCCCACATGGCCATGAACACACATTGGACTATCTGCCATGTCCACAGGATGACCAAAAACACATCCGTTTTCTAGAAAAGGGCATGTGGCCTGTTATTTTATTTATTTATTTTTAAGGTTTTTGCCATTGGATGTGTGTGCTCACTGGAAAGACAGTGAGAGAGAAAGCGAGAAATCGCCCCTTGGGAAGATGGTCACGCCACAATTCCTTCTCTTCCTGGCATTTTGAACATACACACACGAACACACTTGCGCCTTGGAGTGAGTTTCACACTGCCCAGGTCTGGGACTCAAACCACAGTCAGCCATGCAGGACTCCAGCACCTTAATCACCGTGCCACCCGCTGGCCCCTTGATTTTTAGAAAGTAAATTTTATGATAGACTAAGTTTCTTCTTTACCAAAAAACAGCTTTGAGGGCATACTGTCTGTATAACAGCATGACCTGATCATGAACACAGTGAAAAGAAGTCCTCTCTGAAGGAAGCCACTCAGGGCAGCCACCAAGTACACAAAGACTGGTCCCAGAATGAGAACTCACAGATAATCCAACAATCAACTCAGTCATCAATGCGACAATCTCCTTGTTTTAAAACCATATGACCGGGACCAGCAGTTAGCGTAATGGCTATGTTGCTGGACTCCCATGTAGCCGATCGCGGTTTGCGTCCCGGACCCGGTGGCTTAAACTCACGCCGGGCGCGTGTGCGTGCGTGCCCAAGATTCTGAGAGGAGAATGGAGGAGAAGGGATTGCAGCATGGCCATCCCCCCTGGGGGGTGATTTCTCGCTTTCTGTCTCTCTGTCTCTCTGCCTGTCTGGCGAGCACACGCACCCTATAGCAAAAACCTCTTTAAAAAAAAAAAAGAAAACCATATGACCAAAACCAAAACCCCAAAGTCTGTTGATTTGAGCTGTGCTCACTTGGCTCTCACTTCCTGCTCCTTCTACTCCATAATAATCAGAAGACACTGAAGAAGAGGGGAGAAGCCTGCAGCTGAATGTTTTGAAATATTTGCAGATTTCCTCCAGTAAGGAATTTCCGAGATATTTTGGACTTAAGGAGCAAATGACAGCATCATTTCCTGTGTGTTTTGTGGACCATAATTCTATGATAGCTTTCCCCTAAAATGCATTTGCCTGTTACAGAGAGCTTTTACAGATACCGATCTGGGCTGGGTTCATCCTGTGCATACGAACTATGGTTTTCACTGACAGTAAGCTGGAGGCTAAAGGATAAACTGTTATAATTCTTAGAAATCATTTCAGGTGTGGAGTTTTTGAACCTAACGTGAACTATAAAAATCCCCATATGCTTTGCTTTTGATTTACAGTAATAGAAAATTGACTTTTTTTTTTTTTTTTAGATTGTGATGTGAAGTGGTGCATCTAAATGAGAAATTTCTGAAATATGGAGGAGTAGGAACAACCATCATTCCTTTAAAGACATTTACCGCTGAACCCATTCCTGTAAGCAGCGCCCTCCATGCAGCTCTATTTGTCTCAGATATTCTGGCTCCTTTTTCTATTTTTCTCTCTTAAGTGGTAGAATACAGGGAAGGCCAATTTGGGAGAACCATCATGAAGAGTTAAATTTGAAAGCCAGAGCAAAGGCAAACAAGCCCTGCTAAGCCACAGCAGCTGGCAGTACGTTCTCAATTTGGAATTTAAATTTGTAAGACTTTTAAAGTCACACATTCCTAACATAAAATTCACCTCTTAGTATTTTTTTGTAAAGAATCACCTCCCAGAGCTTTAAGGCAGCTTGTCACTTTGAATTTAAAGTGGAGAATCACTGCATAGCTCAGTAGCATGTGTGGCAATTTCATAATGAAGACAATAAGAGCTTGACATTTTATAATTTTCTTAAGAAAAATGTAACCTGCTTAGAAAAAAAATGAAGGAAAATTTGGGGACATGAACTCCAGCACCAAAGGACTTTGCCATAGGGCTTATTTAGTACCATTCAGATGCATTTCCTGAGTGTCCCCTCAATTTTCTCCAAAATCCCAGGAATCAGCAATATTTGCAACAGAACACAGAATATGTGCATTGGTTTTTGTGTTCTGTAGCTTAGATGGTGCTATTATTTATAGGGTTTCAGCATCTTGCTTTTGAACCTGAATAATACTTATCTCAATCAGGCCTCTGGAAGCCCTTGAGTGGAAATGAAAGAGGCAGAACACCTGTAGCATCTTCATCCTTTTCAGCTGTTTCTTCTAATCGCATATCTCATACTAACGTTCCGTGTGGGGCAGAGACTAGGAGAAAGGCCTACGTCTAACACGGCTACTTAAACTTACACATGTATGTACATGAAGTAACCAGCAAGTACCGGCAAAACCAAAGGCAATGGAATCAGGAATCACTCTTTTCTCAAAATGTATTTACATAAATAACATTTGAACATTGTGAATATCTAGAGTTTTCTAGGCCCAGGAACGCTCTGCGCAATCTCTTACTTTCTGACCAGGGTTGGTGGCTGTCATTTCTCCCTCCTTCATGGCACCAAGACAGCTGTGAGCTCTCTCTGTGCATCTGTCTGAATACATGCGGGAAAGGACGTGGAGAGTAAAGGGATGTGCAGAGACAGTAAGCAAACTTCCCACCATTTCCAAGGAGGAAAATCATTTAAAAAAAAATGGAACACCATCACAAGGGCATCGAATATAATCTAAGCTTCTGTAAGCAGAAGTGTTTTCCTTCAGAAATTTAAATTTACATATAAGCTTAAACGGTCTAAAAACCTTGAAATTAATTTTCCCAAGGAAGTCCACGGAGCAATTAACTGACAGTGTTCTGTCAATCTTAGTCTCTAGGGTCTCCTGGAACTCCAAGGATGTAGGACACAAGCCGCTTCCCCACAAGGTGTGGCAGGCAAGGGTCACGTAGGTGGCAATGATGTGTCTCTTGCTGCCTTTCAAATGAAGAGGAATCACTGATTATTTTACTCTGAATACCAACTGCACTCATTTAACAAAAGTCAAGCTGAAGTGCTGTCAGCTCTTCCAATGTATAAAACTATTTCAAATATAGAAAGTTCGTTGGTCATTAATTAAAGGCAGGTAAGTTGCTGCATTCACATATGAAACTACACAAAAATTAATTTAAACGGATACTTCAAATATATTTTAATGATTCAAATTTATAATTATCAAAAGGCTAAGGAAGGAGTTAGAATATTCACAATATATGATTAAGAAAAGGAAAAAAATATCATATTTCTCCTGAAGTTATAATCTTGTTTGGATCATTAAAATAATAAGGTGGCCTTCTGCTACATATGTACACATGTCCTCATACACACACACATACATACACCCCAAATAGACATATGGGGTGTGTGTGTATATATATTCCCAAAAGGTTTATGGAAAATGGATAGCATAAAAACATTATCCTAGATTTCAACATATTTTGCACGAAAATAAACTCATACTTCAATTTTTCCATAAACTTTTTTTTTTTAGTTCTTTGCCATATGGCACATGCACTCACTGGAGAGAGACAGGGAGAGGGAAAGTGAAAAATCACCCTCCGAGGGAATGGCAACACTACAATCCCTTCTCTCCCATTCCCCTCCTGGGATTGTTGAACACACACATGCATCTGCTTGGTGAGATTTTCAAGCCACTAGGTCTGGGACTTGAACTGTGGTCAGCCATGTGGGAATCTAACTACCTTAACCACCATGCCACATGCTGCCCCCATACCTTTATGACAGTATTTTATTTCCTCAGTTATCTGTGGTTGATATTATGCAGTTCTAACACAAAAATTTTAAAGAAAATTAGATAAATGCAAACATGATACATACAGAGGCCAACTTATTTGAAAGACATTATAAACTTAGAGGTTAATATCATAGTTACAATTATGAGACAGAGAAAGGGAAAGTGAGAAGTCACCCCGCAAGGGGGATGGCCACACTACAGTCCCGGCTCCTCCATTCTCTTCTCCAGATTTTGGGAACACACGCATATGTGCCCAGCGTGATTTTCAAGCTGCCAGTAATGGCTCTTGAACTGTGGTCTGCCATGTGAGAATCCAGTGCCTTAACCACCACACCACCTACTGGCCTTCAAGTTACTTTTTTTTAAATGTATTTCTTCCATGAGTGAGAAAAACAGACAGATACAGAAACAGCATCCCCGACAGGGTCTTGTCAGTGGGATCCACCTCGACACTCGGCCAGCTCTGGCCAGGGGTCCTGTGTGCTCGGTGTACCCAGGGGAGTCTGCAGACATGGGCCTGGGCCTCCCCAGGTGGCCAGTGCTGCGGAGCACGGCCACCACTCGGCCACCACGCGGACCCCGGGAAGGTAAGGCATGCCTCGTTACTGAATTCTCACAGACCCACCAAGCTGAAAGGAGACCATGAATTAACTACTGGCAGTAAGCTCGGTTAGCTGTTAACTCCAGGACTTGGCAAGCTGACATTTTTTTTAATACATAATGAATATATCTCCTATGTTCAATGATTTAATTCAATGGATTCTTTATTAGATCATTTGACATAAAGATGAGTGATTCCTTAAACGCACTGAGCTCGTTTCCCTCACAGCGTTCACTCTTACGGATAGCAAACCACAGGAACGGGGACTCCAAGTCTTTCCTTAGAGAGCCCCATGACACCGGAGGACGACGAGACAGGGCCCTTCCTTAACTTAACCACACTGGGACTGCGGAAGCCCGAGTTTCATTAGAACCCAAACCTGAAGACGTGGTGCCTCATGCTTTCTATGTTCACTGTGACATAAATCAGGGGAGGCGTGACTTAGACACTGGACATCAACGGGGGACCCTGGACACCTTACCCCGTGCCTGCCCTGCATCCCCCACTTGCTGTCATGAGGGACATCACCACTGGGGTCACCTGGCACCCACGTGTTCGCAGCCCATGGTGTGGAAGTTAACATGTCCAAGGCTTGTGTGTCACCCATCCAGGAGCCGTGAGACCAAACGTGCGCTCAGGGATGCAGTGCAGTCTGCCTCAGGGGCCACTCCTGAGCACGCACTTCCGGAGGGATGGCGTCACTTCGTGATCGCCGCACAGTAACTGTTCTCCTTCCAAGCTCTGCTACAGGGCTTCCTGGAGATAGAAAAATCATTGCCCCTCCCCGGGGATGGCTACACTCAATCCCTTCTTCTCCATTCTCCCCCTGGGATTTTGAGCATGAGCCTAGGGTGTTTTTCAAGCCATCACGTGGGTCCAGGACTTGAACCACTCTGTCAGCCATGTGGGATCCAGCTGCCTTATCCACCACAACACCTGCTGACCCAGTGACACCTCTTTATATTTATTCTCCTCATTTTCCAGCTCACTTCTCTGTCCCTCACTCCTACTGCCTGGGATTTACTCTCCTCATTAAGTTCTATTTCATCTCAGGCTCTGTTTTCAGGCTAGGAACCGCTTCGTGGCAAGAAAGTACAAAATTGTTTGTATGAGAACGGGAATCACTGGTCTTCCTTCTAAGATTAGAAGCAGGTGGCTCAACAGCACAATGACATGCCTAGTTACAGGACCGTCCTGGGCACTAACTCAGGGAAAAGCCTATGGGGCCTGGGGGACGTGTGGCTATTCTTTGTCTTGAACCAGTGGTATGCACATGGTCCACACAAGTCTAGCAGGCACAGGTCTGAAAATCCAGAGGCAGAGGCAGGACTGGCCCTGCCACTGGTTCCATGAGCCACTTGCGAAACTTGTACTTCCCGCCCCCACAACTTTAGACTCTGCCAGGAAAGAACAGCAGGGTCCGAGAGAGATCCCACCTCCACCAGGAGACACAGAAGCAGTCTGCTGTGGTTCGGATCCTGGTTTGTTGCCCAAAGGTTCCTATTTGGGAATTTGGTTCCCAGCATAATGGTGCTGGAGGGGGTGAGACCTTTAAGAGATGAGGCCACTGGGCAGTGACGGATGATGGAGGACGTGTTCTCATGAGTGGGTGAAGGCCATCTCTCGAGACCCGGTAAGGCGCTTAGTTCCTCTGAGAGCGGACCGTTAGGAAGGACCGCTGCCTGTCTCTTTCCATGAACAGCCGCCGTCCTCTGCTCTGGAGACCGCGTTCCGTGCAGTATCTGAAGCCAGCCTGGTGCCAGCCCGCAGAACTGTAAGCCAAATAAACCTCCGTTCTCTGCAAATCACTCCATCTCGGCATTTCTGTAAACAGCACAACTGTGGAGTAAGACACATTCCAAGTCAGCCTCTGATTCCTGATGCTGTGGACTGACAGGCGGAGAGACAGCTACTGTGCCACGAGGGGCAGGGCAGGCAGCCTCCAGGATGGGGCACCGAGAGTTCTGCTGCACGGAAGCGAGGAGAAGCAGAAAGAAGGGATTCGCAGGCAACTGTGAACACCGAGGACAAGAACACGGCAGCTACCGATCCAGGTCTCTCGGGGACACAGACATGGAACGGCCCAGCAGGCAAGCTGCCAAGAGTGGAGAAATCTCTATCCAAGACTGGGAGAAAATCTAGAATTCAGGGTGGAAAATACAGTGAACATCAGTGACAGCCTCAGTGAGGACGGTTACTCACTTCCCTAACGCATCTGTCTTCAGTCTCTCAGAGACTGACCAGTCACCACACCGAAGGGGACACTGCGGTAATTAGAAGTGAGGAGGACATTTGGTATTCACAAAACTAAAGGTTCCTTATGAGAGCTGGATATTTCACTCATGCCTGTGTTTCAGCCTCTCTTGTCCCACCGTGAGTCTCCCCATGGGTGCGGACTGCCAGCCCCATGCAGCACGCACGCACATGCAACTCGGAGTGTGGCCTGTCTAACAGCCTGTGTGTGGACCGTCAGCCATAGCAGGCAGGAGTCAACACACAGGTATTTCCCCTTCCCTCCTACAAAGGAAGGTTTTGAAAGGCAGGTTATAGCTCTAATGGGACAATCCTCTAAAATGGGCAATCCACAGTGTATGCATGCCACACTGTTTCAATCCAGTATCCAGTCTGCCATTCTTGGGCATTTGGGTTGATTCCACGTTTTAGCAATTTAATGCTGCAGTAAATATGGATGTGCAAGTGTCTTTTTGACAGAGGGTTTTCCTATCCTTTGGGTAAATACCCAGGAGTGGGATTACTGGGTCATATGGTAGTTCTATTAGCATGTTTTTAAGGAACCTCCGTGTTGTTCTCCACAGCGGCTGCACTAATGTGCATTCCCACTACGCAGCCGTGTAGAACAACGAGATCCTGACATGTGATACAAAGTGGATGAATATGGAGGGCCTAACGCTAAGCAAAGCAAGCTGGACCGTGAAAGACACGCTGCAATCCTGTGGTCAATACATACCAAATGTCTGCAGTTTAAGGCAGACGCTGAAAGTCTGGAAGCTGTAACAGCAGAGACCACAAGTGTAGACATGAGAGCCTATATAGGAGGGAGTGGGTGGGGGGATGGGAAGGAAAGGCTCAGAAGAAAGTGTTTTACAGGCACAACAATGGAAAGTTATCTGTTGAGGATGACGTATATGCTAATATCTTTGAACTCACCTGCACGCAATGCATATATGCCTTGAAAAAACATACTGTATGTTGTTAAGATGTACAATGATTAAGTGTAAAATAAATAAATAATAAATGAACAAATAATCAAGCAATCCATTGTACCCAGTGGCAGCCTGCTCAGCAGTGTACTTTTTTTTTTTTTTTTGGAGAGGTTTTCACTATAGGGCGTGTGCGCTCGCCAGACAGACAGAGAGACATAGAGAAAGAAAGCGAGAAATCACCCCCCAGGGGGGATGGTCACACCGCAATCCCTTCTTCATTCTCCTCTCGGGATCTTGGGCACGTACGCACACGCGCCCGGCGTGAGTTTTAAGCCACACCGCGGTCGACTACGTGGGAGTCCAGTGACATAGCCATTATGCTAACTCCTGGTTCCCAGCAGTGTACATTTTGATCAGTTCTCTCTTAAAATAAATAAGGCAGAGCATCCAGATGCTGTGATTTGGCAAAGATGTGGTGCAGTGAAGCCCATACACTGTTGGTGGAAGTGTAAGTCGGTGTAATCTTTTAGGGAAAAAAACGATCAAGTTAAGACATGCATCCCGCTAGGCAGCGGCCCACCTCTGCCTGCCTGCCTGCGAGGAGCTCTGTACTGTGCCCAGGCTACAAAGCAGAGGCTCAGAGCATCACCACTGAAGAGCAGCCCGAACCCGAAACCAACCCAAAGGTCCAGGAGCAGAACAGAAACCGTGCGATATATTTAGTTTAGTAGAGCACTGTACATCAATGAACATAAATAGCTACCACCATGTTCAAAACAAATAATCCTAAAGACTCCGTTTACGTCAAAGCAGCAGACCAAAATAACATCAACTGTGAAATTCCAGACACATAAAATTCAAAACAGGCAGAACTAAACCAGACTATTTAGAACTGCATACTTAGTGGTAAAGAAGAAAGCTAAGCAAGAAGCTCATTAGCATAAAAAAGAAGCCAGTGTGTTTAAGACCGCCTGCCAGGGCTTCCAGGGTGCAACGGTTTCTCATTTCTTGTTCTGAGTGGTGATTTTTCATCATCATATTTCATTAGGGAGCATATTTATATTTTATACACATTTTTTGTAATATGTGGGGTTTTCGCAAAATGAAAAAAGTGAAAATGCAATTTTTGATTTATTTTTTCATTTGAGATAGCCAGGCCACGTTGGAATATTCCATCACTTCTAACAGTCACATAAGTCAATGCTAGGGATGTTAGAACAACAAACCACTGTATAAGCTCCTAATCATTCCTTCTCTCACTTTTAACAGTATTTAAATACAAAGCAGGATCCAACAATGTTTTGACATTTTCACAAAAACAATGTCAAAACAATATGACTGTCACATTAGTAAACATTATGCATGTTTGAAAAGTAAATTTTTCTTAATATCACGATTCTTTCCATCACTGTTGACAGAATTAAAATTCAAAACAGAACAAATGGAATCTAAATTATTCAAGATTTCATACACACAACAATGTGAAAGTTGCATTTTCTACTGAAATATTAACCAAAGCCTTTTCTGCTGATCTCTTCTAAACCCTGACTCTTCACTGCTACGACTGCTCAACCCCGCTGTACTACCCTGTCTCTAGGACTCTTTCTGTCCTAAGGCATCTGGGTTGGTTCTTCGCCCAACACTCTTCTGCCTGCCTCGTCTACCTGCTCTGAGTAGTATTCGGATTTTTTCCTGGAGGCCTATTTACACTTCGGGAAATATGGTGGTTTTCTCTGTGCTGGGGCCTCAAGGTATCTGACGTACAGGAAAATTTTAAATGCTAAAGAAAGTTCAGTGAGCAAATTCTTATGAAATGATACAAGAATCTACTAATCACCAATCTTTGACAAAGAGATCATGGAATGTGATTACCTGTGATTTCCAAAATGTTTTCAGGAGCACACACAAGGGACAATGCTTTTGCTGAGAGGATAGAAAAAAATAAAGACTAACAACCCCATAGGACATCAGGGAGGGACATCAGGGTAAACATCGGGACGGTACATTTGTCTAAAACCAGTGAAAACCTACTTCAAAAGGTTCAGGAATACTTTCAGAATGAGAAAGCTAGTTTCACTAGTATCAGGAGTCGTCCTCTCCGTCTCTCTCTCTCTCTTTCCTTCCTTCTTCCTTTCTTTTTTTTCTTTCCTTTCTCCCTCTTTCTCCCTTCCTTTTTCTTCCTCTTTCTCTCTCTCTCTTCCCCTTCCTTCTTTCCTTCCTCCTTCCAATTGCCAGAGGTACCTGAGTTCACCAGAAAAAGGTACAGAGACAGAGTCAGGTGGGGACACGCCTCCAAGTACGATGCACACACACACACACACACCCAGTGTGTTTTTCCAGCCACCAGGGTTGAGATTCAAACCATGTGGTTGGCCACCTGGGATCCAACCCTCTCAATCTCTAGGCCAAGGGTTGGCCCCCTTTATTTTTTCCTTTCTAGTGTGGCATCAATTCAAATGCTCCTAACATGATTAGATTAAATATTAGTATTCTATATTTGGACACCCGATCATTAGAAATACATCAACAAAAATAAAGGTGGCTTCATGGAGTCCTTATAGCAGCAAACTTTGCACAAAATGTACTTTTTGATCACTGTGAGATACACAGCAAACAGCATGCATTCTGAGACCAGAGGATCTGGGATTGAGTCCTGGCCTTGAAACTTAACAAGTTCAGGGGTATTGGACTTGCTGGACAAGCTTCAGGGGTATTGTGAATATCACTTGCAGGGAGCTGAGAAAGGCTGTTAGAGAATAAGATACATAAAATCTGCTAGATAACACATTACCGCCTAGCTCCATTGTTATACTAATTTAATTTTATATTTAATATTCCTATAATGTAGACACTGAAGCAAAAATGAGCCATCTATACACAATCAAGTGAGATTTCTCTGTATGCCTCCGTGAGATCCCGAAGGATAACAGCAAGGTACTCATGACTGGGTTGTACTTTCTTGGGGACCTCGTTTCATCTTTCAAATGAGAAGATGTTAAGAATCGCCCGAAAAGGTGGTTCTGCTGATTAAGTGAGATGATATAGGCAAGCTGCTCTGTGTAAAACCGAGACCCCGCCCACGCTTAGACGGTGTATCGTTACTGGAACATGGGTTGCACCGAATGTGACATACCTCCTCGTTTACCCCACAGGAGTGTGTGCCCAGCTCAGTACTCACACACACTTTGCATTTGGGTCACATCCCCACACAGGCTGTGACAGACCTGGCTAATGTTCCACATACCTCGCGCGTGGGCGATGGCAGCGCCGTGCACATGACTGATGGCAGGTCTGCCTCTCCGGTCCTCCAGGGCCAGCCCAAGCGCTCGCAATAGGCTCACTCCATCGGAAAAGCGGACGACCATGCGCGATGCCAACCTCCCCGGAGAACGCCCTGCCAGAGGAGGGGGACTCACAGCAAGACGAGGCACAGATTTACCTACTGACGAACAACCTTCCTCTTATCATTGGCCATGGCACTGACAAGGACCCTACCATTAAGGGGACGACCACAGGGACAGACAAAGATGCCATTCTATTCTAAGAGCAAGACAGAGTCGTGATTGTAGCTACAAACACAAAGACAGAGAGAAGATACAGAGAATTATCCACCTCCAAGGGCATGGACCCCATATGGTTCCCCACTTGAACCGCCTGGTTCAAGTACTGGACCCAGCAGCTTGAACAACCCTTCAGGTGTGTGTGTGCCCAAAATCCTGAGAGGAAAACGGATGAGCAGGGACTGTGGTGTGGCCATTCCCCCTGCAGATTGATTTCTCACTTTCTCTCTCTGTCTCTCTCAGCAAGTGGCATGCACATTCTAGCAAAAAAAAAAAAAAAAAAGTTTCAACAAATCAAGAAATTGCATTTATTACAGCCCTGCTTACAACACAGTGGGTGACGTCAACACGCACAGGGATCTTAATTTCGGCAGCCCCTTTAAGTGTGTTTATAGAAACAGACTGAGAAAAGCTGAGCAATGTCACACGCTAACTGCACCAGACAAGTCTGTTACTGAGCGGTTACACTGGTCGAGTTCTACAGCCTTCTGTCATTAAAATCATGCTGGTAACCTGGGCGTTGCATAAGCACATCACAGAATGCAAAAGGTATGGCTGTAGGAGTGTTCGTTACAGTGCACACCGACTCCACAGGCATCTCAGGGGCGTGTGTGCATGCGCGTGCTCGTGTGTGCGCGCACGTGTGTGTGCACGCGTGTGTGTGCACGTGTGTGTGTGCTTTATTTCCTGTATCATGCAAAACTTGTTTTTAGTACATTTCTTTCTGCATATTCTGTGAGGTACAGTATTTTCTCCTTCTGGTATAAAACGATCCCTTCAAAATGATTGTTATGTATTTCGGTTCCTTCGAGTAGGGCTTGATTCTTATGCTCCAGGCAAAAGAACAGTATGTGATGCAGCTCTGACGGCAGTGACAGACACTCCATATGCGCCAGGCATGAACATTAACAACCGAAATGCTCCAGCATTTCCCGGCTGTGTAGCAGATGACGTATCAGCTTCTACTGGTAGAGTTAGGTTCCACACGCAGCTCTGGGAGAAAGTGAATCTGTCACAGATTTTCAGGGAAAATCTCCTTTGTGGTTTAAGAAGAGATAGAGAAATCAGGAACTAAAATATGTAAATTCGTAGGCAACAAAAATCTGACTACACACATGCTTTTTTCCCAGGGGGATCAGAGATAACGGAAAACAATAATGTCCTCAGAGAGCTCTCCTATCCTGGGACCCTTCTGCCCACCACAGGCCTTTGCACCTCAGCAGTTCTCCCGTAGCTCTGCACCCAGTGTTCGCCAAGGCCACGCTAATGAAGTGTTCGCTGGCTAGGTGCTGTGCAGGGGAAGCCAGATCCCACACAGCTGACCAGGTCCAGTGCCACCCAGGGCCACGTGAGGAACATCCCAGGCACATGCACGGTGCCCAGGGTCCTGGCAGGATGGGGGACTGGTGGGCTACAGTGTGACCAGACCCCATGGGGAGGGCTTCCTCCCTCTCTCTCTCTCTCACACACACATGCACACACATGCCCGCTGGCACAGGAAAAAGAACAGTGTCCTTTAGGACAGACGTGGGGAGGCAGAGTACCGGGGGCTGAGAGCGGTGCTTGCCCGGGCCTGCCCTGTGACACAGCTGCAAAGGGGCCCTCCGTGCTAGGAGAATCCGAGTCTGAAGCGACACGTGAGAAAGGGCGACCGACTCCGAGCACGCGCCGTGATAGGCAGATTAGACTAGGTAACTTTCCAGCTTCTCAGTTCTTCCTTATATGCTGCATATTACCCAGCACTGGGCCTTGCAATAACAGACTATAAATTAAGTGCTTCTGGTTGAAAACATTGTTGATTTGACAAATCCGCATTTACAGATGTTCAAATATTATGTCAGGGGACCAGCAGTTAGTGTAATGGCTATGTCGCTGGACTCCTATGTAGTCGACTGCGGTTCACGTCCCGGACCCAGTGGCTTAAAACTCACGCCGGGCGCGTGTGCGTGCGTGCGTGCCCAAGATCCTGAGAGGAGAATGGAGGAGAAGGGATTGCGGCGTGGCCATCCGCCCTGGGGGGTGATTTCTCGCTTCCTATCTCTCTGTCTCTGTCTGTCTGGCAAGTGCATGCGCCCTGTAGCTAAAACCTCTCAAAAAAAAAAAAAAAAAATATATATATATATATATTATATATATATATATTATGTCAAAGGGGAATATGAAACATGTGTTGTCCACGATCACCTTCTATCAACATACTGATGATACTGAAATTTTCTGACCAACAGCTGTGAGACTATAAGTGCGTCATTTAAATAGTTTATGAGAACAGCAGGTTTAAAGAAGGACTACAACTTTAATAATTTAGTGATTTGTGTTAATGACACACTAAAGTTCAACCACTTTTAAAATGTTTCCCCTAGGGGCCAGCAGGTGTCGTGGTGGTGAAGGCACTGGACTCCCACATGGCCGACTACATTGAGTCCCTGACCTGGCGGTTTGAAACTCACTGTGGCGGGTATGTGTGCGTCCAAGATCCCGAGAAGAGAATAGAGGTGAAGGGACTGTGGTGTGGCCATCCCCCCCTGGGGGAAGATTTGTAATTTCTCACTTCCCCTCTGTCTGTCTTTCTCTATCTCTGGTGAGCACACAGCCTCTATGGCAAACACCTAAAATAACAGAACAGAGTGCTGGTGCAGGACACTAGAGTCCTTCGGGAGGCCTGGATTCAGATCCCGACCAGCCTGGGCGCGTCGGGTCGGCTGCACGTGCCTGGGATCTGGCCACCTGGGCAACCAGAGCAGGGACTGCAGGGCGGAGGGATCTGTCCGGGGGCCCTGTCCCTCTCTCTCTCTTCCTCTCTGTCTCGCCATCTCTTCCTTGCTCTCTCTTGAAATAAATATACTTTTGAAAAGTCATACCTATTTTGTGAAACTCTCCAAGTATCTATTTTAAACTTTGTAACAATTTACATGAACAGATTTTTTAAGCAAAATGGAATAATAGCAAAAACAAGAAACAACCTACATGCTCATGAGTATGGAAACAGATCATTGAATCAAGTGATATTTTTAAACAGAACAATACACATCAGTTAAGATGCATAAACTACCGTATTTCACCAGCTCCAAGATACATTCTTTTTCACATTTTACTACATGAGATAAAGTGGGTTGTTCCTTACATTTGACGATACCATAAAAGTGCTGTTGTCTAGGCAGCACACACCTGTCATCCCTGACGAAGACACCAACACGAACTGCTATTCCCCACGGCGCACTTGGGCGATGACAGCTCTGCTCGACAGGCCACCTAAGAGCTATCTGAAGAATTCGTGTAATCGCAACACCTTCCATTCACACCTCTGGGAAGATCCACAGTGTGAGCCCTGAAACTGACCCACATAGTGTTGGCAGCTTGGAGGAAAGGATTAGATGACTGGAGAGCATTCGTTAAAGAAGCACCCTATCATCTGTGTCTTCCACGGCACACAGTGACATGGTTTGGAAACGCACACGCCATCAGCAATGGAATCAAGCAGTGATTCAAGAAATTGAGTCTGGATGTGAAGAGGTTTTAGGAATGCCTTTCTTTCTCACGTTTATTATTTTATTTATTTATTCTTTGAGTGAAGGAGAGAGAGAGCGAGACTCTCCCAACAGGGTCCTTACACCATGGTCCTCAGCCAGTCAGCCATGTGTGCACACCCAGGTGTGCAGAGAGAACTGGAGATGCAGTCCTGGGACCTTCCTGTGTAGCCTCAGGATTGAAGAGCTGTGTTACTGCTACAGACCATGGCTGGCCAGGAATATCTGAACTTGATGTTTTTCCTCATGCACAAATTAGTAAGTAATGAAAATGTAAACCTAAAAAGAGTTTAAAAGAGTTCTTTCAATACGTGCTAATTAGTTTGCATTTTTTTTCTTAGTGATACAACAGTACTGATAAGTCAAATATGGTAGATCCTGTAGAGAAAATGTAGTCAGGATGGTAGCCTGGCTCTCTCACTTCCTATCTTATCATGTTGGAAGGCCACAGGGTAAACAACTCATGTTATTTCCTTTTACATCTGTACTGCATTTGCGTGCTTGTCATGTAGTTATGACCTTGCTGTTTTACACCATTAAATATAATGTGCATGTGTGTGTGTGAGTTTGGTTTTGCCAATGAGCCACTACTGCAGCCCCTTTAAGAGAAGGGAGCACCTGGTCAGCTGTGCTGCGCTGCTAGGTAGCCCTGCTCTGCTCGGCCTTGGTTCCACCTGCTCAGCCCTGATGGTCTTGGCTTGCCTCCCCTCTGCCTGTTGCTGAAAGCTCTGAGAAAGAGGAAACTGCTCCGCAAGCGCTCTTCACACACGTTACAGGCTCCAAGAGGGAGGAAGCACCTGAGTGCCACTAGAGCTCTGCGAGCTCACCTTGAACTCAGCAATAAACAGCACGACGTGAGTGCTTAGCGTCTTTTTCCAACTCCCTGCATCGCTGTTCAACTCACCCTTCAGAGGATGAAAGAACCTCACAAAACCGATTTATATGTAAATATAAGCAAAGATAAAAATAAAAACATGTTTATGGGGGGGAAAGTAGGTTGCAAAAATATACATACGGTAAGATCCTACCTATACAGAAAAGAATCACAAAAAAGGATTAAATAAAACCCTCCTGGTGGTTAAGGCACTAGACTCCCACATGGCTGAACACACTGAGTGTCAGACTTGGAGCTTGAAAATCACACTGGATGCACATGCATGCATGCTCAGTAGTTTCAGAGGAGAATGGGGTGTGGCCATCTCCCTAGGGGGTGATTTCTCACTTTCCTTTCTATCTCTGTCCCCCTCGGGTGAGTGCACAAGCACTCCCCTCCCAACCCCTCTCCAAAAAAGAAACTGGAAAAAAAAAAAAAGATAACCTGTATTTTTGTGACTACGAATACATGAAAGTCAAAATATTATAAAGTGAACTGAAAGAAAACACACAAAATTTACTACAAAAGTTGATTTGGGTCAGAAAGTGGTCAGAGACTCAAAATTAAAGGTCATAGAAAAATGTGATTTAAGTAAATCATTCATAAAGTTCTACCTTTCAAATGGAAAATATGTTCTTACATCATTGATATTTTTCAAGTACTGTGTACCAAAAAATAAAATGAGCAAAGGCAATTATGTAAAAATATTTCAATGTCTAGTTACCACTGTTTCATGGGACTATTGGCCTTTTTGTTTCTTCTAATTGGAACTTCTTCGATTTCTACATTAGCCTTTAAATTTGTAAAAGTAAACTGTTAGAGAATTGCACATACATTCATATTTTAAATGTCAGGTAAGAGGCCAGCTGGTGACACGGTAGTTAGGGCAGCTGAACTCCCACATGGCTGACTGTGGTTCAAGTCCCAGACCTTGCAGCTTGCTTTCTCACTTTCCCTCTCTGTCTCTCTCTGGTCAACTTTTTTTTTTTTTTTTGAGAAGTTTTTGCTATAGGACGCGTGCGCTCGCCAGACAGACAGACAGAGACAGAGAGACAGAAAGCAGGAAATCACCCCCCAGAGGGGATGGTCACGCCGCAATTCCTTCTCCTCCATTCTCCTCTCGGGATCTTGGGCACGCACGCACACGTGCCTGGCGTGAGTTTAAGCCACCGGGTCCGGTACTCAAACCACAGTCGACTATATGGGAGTCCAGCGACATAGCCATTACGCTAACTGCTGGTCCCTGGTCAACTTTTAAAAAATAAAATAAAATAAAGACAATTAATAAAATTAAATAAAACAATTCTTTAAAAAAACTCAGGAAAAATAATCAAGATGAATTCAGCTATGTGTCTTTCCATTAGCATTGTCCAGAGGTCTTAGTCTAACAGCCCAGTGATTTGCTTTATCCTTTGACACTCTCTTTTTTTTTTTTTTTCGGAGTTTTTGTTTTGTTTTGTTTTGTTTTGTTTGTTTTTTTTTGCTATAGGGCGCGTGCGCTCACCAGACAAACAGAGACAGAGAGACAGAAAGCAGGAAATCACCCCCCAGGGGGGATGGCCACGCCGCAATCCCTTCTCCTCCATTCCCCTCTTGGGATCTTGGGCACGCATGCACACGCACCCGGCATGAGTTTTAAGCCACCGGGTCCGGGACTCGAACCACAGTCGACTACGTGGGAGTCCAGCGACATAGCCATTACGTTAACTGCTGGTCCCTCCTTTGACACTCTCTTTGAAGAAAGAATGCAATGAAGAAAAAAATGCAATGAATTGTGATGTCATTACCCTAATTCCAGAAATTTCTTTTCGATGTTAGATAAGAGCTCTTTGTGAAGAGCAGTCATTCTTTCATCTATTTGATATATGTAAGTTATAAACATGGCTTTAAACCCTCATGAACTTGATTTCTCAGATCAAATGTTTTATCCTTCTCTCTCTTGATAATCTTCTCATTTCCCAAAATGTTCTCTCTGAGTTACATAACGAATAGGCTTAACTTCTTTCTCCTGAAATGTTATTTTTCTCTTCCTTATAAAGAAAGGTAAATGAGATATATAATTTTTCTTTTTTTAAGAATTATTTAACTTTCGGGACCAGCAGTTAGCGTAATGGCTATGTCACTGAACTCCCACGTAGTCAACCGTGGTTTGAGTCCTGGACCCGGTAGTTTAAACTCACGCTGGGCGCATGTGCGTGCGTGCCCAAGATCCCCAGAAGAGAATGGAGGAGAAGGGATTGTGACGTGGCCATCCCCTCTGGGGGGTGATTTCTCGCTTTCTCTCTCTCCGTTTCTCTGTGTCTTTTCGGCGAGCGCATGCACCCTATAGCAAAAACATCTCCAAAAAAAAAAAAAATTTCTTTCTTTCTTTTTTTTTTTTCTTTCTTTCTTTCTTTCTTTCTTTCTTTCTTTCTTTCTTTCTTTCTTTCTTCTCTCTCTCTCTCTCTCTCTCTCTCTCTCTCTCTCTCTTTCTTTCTTTCTTTCTTTCCTTCTTTCTTTCCTTTCAATTCGACCAGAGAGGGACAGAGTGAGAGAGAGAGATGGAGAGGGGGAAAGCAAAACAGCAAGCCGCCAGCTCCAGATCGTGAATCACAGTCGGCCATATGGAAGTCCAGCACCCTTAACCACCATGCCACCTGCCGGCCCCAATGTATGTGATTTCATTCAGCACAAAAACCAGGATCATATTAGACTTACCACAGAGTGGGGCAGGGAGGTGCAGAAGGAACAGCCTTATTTTAGTCTGTGTATCTTAGCAGCTAAGGCTGGGTTGCAAGAAAGAAAAATTATTCTAGTTATTGTAAACTACAAAATAATAGAGGAAGCTGCAGTTTGCAAAAAAGCATTGGCAGGACTGGAGAAGCAGTCTTTAGGCTAAGTCCCCAAGGAGGGGCCCAGAACAAGACCACACAGCTGCCCAGCTTGTCAACATCAGAGATTTTTGGATTCCTAGATGGACAGATCTGGAAGTCACCAATGCCTCTGCTTTGACTGCCTCTTGACATCTATCGAACTAGTGCCTTGACTTTAGAATGTTGACTTCCCCACACCTAAATTTGCCAACATCAACGACACAGCAGAAACCTCGGCCCTGCCTGGCTTTCTCCTTCCAGACCGCATCTGAGTGTAAGTGGACTCAGGCCAACCCACATCCAAAATCTCCACAAAATCTCACAAAGAATCCAAGACCCCCAGCCTTCCACACCGGTGTCATAGCAACGACTCGACCAATGCGAGCATTCGATTAATATTCTAAAGACGTGTGTGCATGCACTCTGAACTTCATCCCGTGTTGTCATTAACATTCTGCGAGGCTGCTTCCTCTCCAGCCTGCTTCCTTTCTGGTCCTAGTCTCTGCCAACCTGCACGTGGAGCTCACTGTGTCCGTGACCATCTGCTTAAGTAACCCACATCTCAGGGATTTACATGGCTGCACACGTCTCAGAAACCTTCGGTATGGGGATCTAGGTCAGTCCGCCCAGATTTCTAACAGAACAGTTGGCTTTCTTATAGAAATAACTGCATGTAGAATTTTGGAATGTTCACTTCCTTTGCCAAGTTCTCGATCATCTGCATATCGTTTAATTATAGTAAGACAGCATGATAGAAAGAAGCATAGATATTAAAGACAAGACCTTTGGTAGGTCACTTAAAGCCTGATTAATAACTAGGTTATATAACTGGCAGACTTATTTTGAGTCTCAAAAAAAAAAAAAAAAAAAAAAAAAGTAGAAGAATTTGAGCTATTGCATTTCTTTTCCCTGCCTTTCAAGATACACTAATGTCTGTCCAGTGTCTTCAGAACGCCTCTTCATTTCAAACCAGTCATTTGCTACAATTGATGTTTAAAACCAAGATGTTATCACCATTGCCTGATAAATTATTATCTGATAAATTCTACAGAAAGAACCATTTAAAAGCTTGTTTTGTTCCTTACGACGATGTCTAGGGAACGCCTCCGACCCATTAGCAAACCACAGCCGGACCTAGGAAAGCACGTGTGGGAGCTGTTGCTGCTCTCCTTACGAAAACCGCCTTCCAGGGTTTTGCTTACAGACCCCACCGTCAGACTGACAGCTGCTGCAAGACCTGCCGAGTACTCGCTCCGTAACATTCCCTTCTTCCGAAGGACCAGCCCCCAGCCCACCTGCCCAGTGACATGGTCAGAAAAGGTCCTGTCATTCATGAGATGTAACCATCCTGACTCTGTTGGTGCAGGCGAATCGGTTTATGGACTATAGTATAGCTAAGCACCAGGCCCGGAGGCGGGAACAAAGGATACAAGATACACATCCCCCAGTTCCCACTCTCAGGACAGTCAGAATCCACTGGAGAGCACATACACAATACACAGACGCACAACACACACACACTCATGTGTCAGTGCACTGCCAACAAAAATACAACACACTCAGTGTGATACCCAAAATAGCAAAAAAAGAAAAATTTCTTATCAGTGAGTTAGCAGTATGAGGCAAAATCGGCTGAATGAACTGTACTTTGACACAAAGTGAAAGAACTCTTCTGAAATCATTAAGCACATGGACTACGAGAGGAAGATGGCTTTCAGAGGACGTCCCCCCTGCTCGGCACACGCGTGCTTGGAGCGTGCATCCCGAGTACACGGCATCCGGCTTCCTCGTCATGAGTTGGACGGCTCAGAGCTGGAGTGGATTGGCAGAGCCGGCTAAGATCTGCACAAGTGGTCCCTGTGTTGCTATGGTGACAGAGTGGCTCAGGCAGGCTCCTCATATTGAACTACAGCCACTGGGCTGGGAACCCAGGTCCCTCCGAGCCCCAGCCTGGCCTCGCTCCTTTCCACAGTAGCGTTCATTATCCTCCCCTGACGTCTTGGGTCAGTACCACAGTCAGTTCAAGCTCCACTGCACTGGTTCTAGACAAGGGGACTCAGGGTGCAAACTAGACTCCCTTCAGGAAAGCACCCACGGCTGCCTCTGAGCACCCTGTGCCAGCGACGCGGCACCAGCCCCTGGCCCACTCCGGAGCTGACCCCGGAGCTTGTCTGGAGGGCCCTGCTGCCATGGAGTTAGTGTCGCCAGGCTAACAGCACTTTGCCAAAACTCTGCAGGGTCGGTTTTCCATGAAAAGAAATCTTTGCATCTATGAAGGTACTGCAAACATTTTCTGTAAAAAAAAAAAATCAAATTAAAATACAAGTTTATTTTGGTGCAAAAAATTGTGAAATCCATGCTTGGTTTTTTCATAACACTTTTTTCCACTGACTCTGAGAAGCCTTCTTCCGTGTGTGTGTGTGTGTGTGTGTGTGTGTGTTAAATTTTCTTGTAGTCACAGAAGCCTCTGTTCTCCCTCTCTTGCTTTTTTGGCAAGGGAACAACTGATTGGGTTCTCATAGGAGGCAAAGACCCAGTTTTAGATGGCTAGTAAGACGTGCTGAGAAAATAATCACGAGATCCATTCAGATTCACTGCAACAAACTCATCGCTGAATAGAAATTAGACTGTGATCTTCTTAAAATCAGGGATTTCTTCCCCCCTGGTGCTCCTGAACTGCACACGTTACCTGGGGCCCCACGCTGACCACGTGTGTGCACATCTTGTTCCCATAACTATGTATTCGTAGGCACAGGCCTGACAGGGTCTAGTTTATATTACATCACACAAACATCAATGTTACAAAAGCGTATGTCCTTTTTTTAGTTTCCTATAGGGCACATATACTCTCCGGAGAGAGAGAGAAGAGGATAGAGAGAGAGAAAGTGAGAAATCACCCCCTCGAAGTGGTGGCCACACCACTATCTCTACTCCTCCACTCCGCTATCAGAATTCTGGGCTCGCACTCACACACACACCCAGCACGTTTTTCAAGTCGCCAGGTCGGGGACTCAAACCACACAGTAGGCCATATGGAATCAAATTGTCTTAATTATCATGCCACCAGATGGGCCACAAAAGCCTATTTCCTTGAAACTTTTTATGAAGTTAAAACTTTTCATAATTGTAAATGTCCTTTTCCAAACTGCTCTGAACCACTGAAGCTACACCATAAAAGAAGAATAACTAAACAAGCCCAATTCTCCTGATTCCATAAGAGGACTCATTATTGCATAAATCTGTGGAAGGCATGGATTTGGGTCAGTCCGTTTCCAACTCAAAGGGAGGCGCGCCCATGCGTGCAGGGGTAGGCCCATGCCTCTGAGCGACCAAGCACTTGCTTCACCTGCACCGTGCACAGTGCTAGAATTGCTCCTACAGGGGGGAAGCAAAAGGAAAACCCTTCCCACGTGTCGTTATAAGCTGTTAGGAAAAATAAAACTTACACAGAAATGCCCTGAAAACCTTACAGCTGCAGAAACATAAAGTAGCAGCAGCTTATTCTTGAAGTTCGAAAACAGCAGTTTTACCACATTAGCTTTTCCTCTTTATTTTTGTTTACTTTTTAATTGCCAAAGGGTGCATGCGCTTGCCAGAGTGAGGCAGGTGGAGGGAGAAGGCACTCCCAGTGGGGGGTGGTCAGCTGCCTTCCCCTTTCCACCATCTCCCCGTGCTGTTGGGCTCTGCGGCATGCACACGCGTGCCCCTGGTTGCCAGGGTCGGGGTTCTACCTGTATTCAGGCGTGTGGGGCCCGGCTTCTGTAGTTACAGGCCTGCCCGCTTTTCCTT
Source organism: Tupaia tana (assembly GCA_026018925.1). Taxonomy (NCBI): domain Eukaryota; kingdom Metazoa; phylum Chordata; class Mammalia; order Scandentia; family Tupaiidae; genus Tupaia; species Tupaia tana. The sequence continues at coordinate 99,722,209 of JAKSZU010000006.1, read as the reverse complement.
TTTCTCTAAATCACATGCATCCTAACACTATTAAATACTTATTATCCATACTTAAGAAATAACCAAACACTGCCTCTGGTGGCACTAAAAGTTTTCTAGGGTCACTTTATCTTCACGACACATTGAGTATGCTCACCACTAAGAAGCAGTTTACCATCATCTTGTTCTCTCCACATCCATCAAATATTATAAAATGTAAGAAATGGTAGCTGCAGGATCGAAGCCACAGACGGGACACACTGGACGCCGGTAATGCAAACTTAGAGCAGAGAAATGCACTGCGTTTCATGACTAGCGTTCTAAAATTCATAGTTCTGTTTTATTTTTCTTACACTGAAAACCTATATTGATAGCCAGGTAGGCCTGACTATCCTCACCCTCTCAGGGCTGCTGAAATTTATGATCCCTTACCATAACTGAAGTCACTGCAAATCTCATTACGGAGAACTTGGAGAGAGAGGTAAAAAGGGAAATAAAAATAAAATGGCCTCAAGTCTGTTGGAATTGCAACAAGCAACTGGCTGAGTGAAACATTACTTTTAATCCCAGAAAACCGGCTGCGGGGAGTCTCTGTGATGTATTGTGCTCCTAATGCCTTACGACACCACACACCCACAGCCGCTGTGTAAGTCAGTGGGTATCTCTCAGCCAACTGCGACAAGATCAAGCCAAGGACTTATCCCAGCTTCCACCGACTTCGACTGAGTGGCTGAGAGCCTGCAGCTCCAAGCGCCATGGCCGACACCGCCAGGACCCACCCACCTCTGCTGCTTGTGAGACGCCATGTGTTCGTCCACAAGACCTAGTTCCTGAAAAAGTATCCATGCGTTGGAATTCTAAAGAAGATTCAGAAGAGAGAGCTTTTCTGGGAGTACATTTTGGGTTATGTGAAACCATCTCCTAAGAAAATGGAAATTAATTTAAATGCATAATTTCAATCTAGCAAAATACTCTCTGTAGCAACTTTTTCAAATAATTATTTTATTTTATTTCATTCATCATCATCATTTTAATTTGGCCAGAGAGAGAAAGAGAGAGAAAGCAAGCTGCCAAGTTCAGGACTTGAACCTCAGTGGGCCATGTGGGAGTCCAGCGCCTTAGCCACCATACCATCTGCTGGTCCCTCTTCTACAGCAAATTTAAGATCAAATTGCTTACAGCCTTTGAAGGTTAAAAGGTGTGAAAACTTTTGTGACTGGGAAGGTTCACAAGTAAATGATGAAGGAGAAATAATGAAGATTTTCTCTTAATTTCAGTAACGAGTCTTCAATCTCCATATTTCTAATGTGTAATTATGTTTATGACAGAGAAGTTTGTACTAATTATGTTTATGACAGCGAAGTTCTCACAGAATTTCCGTCTGTCTGTCTCGGTCCCTCCCGCGAGTGTACCCGCTCTACAGCAACCTAACCCAAGACAGCCCGGGGACCGTGACAACAGAGCAGGAAGTCGGTGGTCTCCCGCTCCACTCCAAACCTACACAAATGACAGGAATGTATTAGAAAGCAAAGAAGTACATGAGATGTGTGAAAAACAAGGGATGACCTAAATGAACAAGGAATGATGAGAAATATTTCAATACCATAATACATAAGGCTGAAAAAAAACCCAAAAAAGGCAAAGAGCTCCCAGAGGGTCACAGGGTTTGGGAGGAGAGCACGCTGAAAGCTGGAGCCCAGAGGCTGTCCAGGAGCTCGGGTGCGTGTGCACCCCAGGGCCACGAGGAAGGAGAGGCAGAGAGAGCGTGGAAGAAAAGCACGAACACCTAGAGGATATACACAATACGCATTCACATACTTAAACATTTATGCAATAATAGTTCTTGGAACAGGAAACGAACGCAGCAGATGGAGGAAATGCTTCCATAAATTATATTAGAACACTTCTCAACCCTAAATGAAAAGAATTAGCCTTCACGACCAAAAATAAGCAGATACAGGTTAATACCAGAATTAATTTTCCATAGTATCTGATACAAGAGGAAAGCAGAACTGATATCTTTTTTCTTTTTCATGTTTAGGTTTTTGCCACAGGGTACATGCACTCACCAGAGAAAGAGAGACAGGGAGAGGCAAAGTGGGAAGTCACCCCCCAGGCAGGCTGGCCATGCCACGAGCCTGTGTCCCTCACTCTCCTCTCAGGATTCCGGGCACGCATGCACACACGCCCAGCGTGTTTTTCCAGCTGCTGGTCCGGAACTCAAACTGTGGAAGTGGTTATGTAAGATCCAACACCTCAGCTACCATGGCATGTGCTGGCCCAGAACTGTGTCTTTTAAGTTATGAAATACTTTAAACTTAAATTCTTATACATCAGAGCTATAAGGCATATTTAAAAGAAGATGACATTTTCAAGTATGTGAACTTCTAAGCTTATCTTCACTCAGACATTATTTACAAGAATCGCCACAGGAGACACTAAATAAAATGAAACGTGAGTATAACGAGAAGAGCAAACAGGCTTCGTAGTGACCAAAGAAAACAGTAAAATATATGGTTACATGCAAATAAGTGTACATTGTCATTTTTAAGAACCGCAGTCACGATTTAGAGTTTAAATCGTGGGTGCAATCAACATGAAAAAGGTCAAGGAAAGGAAATAAAAAGGAAATTAAGGTGCCCTAAGAGCCTAGGCTCTTCGAGGAAGAGTCTAACTACGGAATATTTTATCAACCAAAGTGAAATTCAAGTGTAACATCTGTTAAAAATGCAGGTTTCTCACAGAAGACTAGAAAGGGAGCAGTTCTCACTCGTAGTCAGTCCAGATCTGGCCCGTGCAATGTCCTGCCTGGTCAAACCAATATTGCTTTTTATCCAATTATTCGCCAACACTTAATAGGCTATTTACATGAAACCGAGGTGTTTTGGCAAGGCAAATTGGGAAAAGAAGGGGGGGGGGGGGAGGAGATACAAATAAGGAGTAAAACATGGGGACGTTATTAAAAATAAAGAAGGGATGTATTTAATAAAATGATATGGAACTGGTAGATGGTGTAGTGGTTACATCATTGGACTTACACATGGTTAACCATGGTTTGAGTCCCGGACCCAGTGGCTTAAAACTCATGGCGGGCACATGTGCACGCATACCCAAAACCTAAGTAGAGAATGGAGGAGAAGGGATTGCAGAACAACTATTCCCCCCTGGGGGGCGATTTCTCACTTTCTATCTTTCTGTCTGTCTCTGTCTCTCCAGCGAGTGCACACGCTCTATAGCAAAAATCTCTCTTAAAAAAAGATAGAACACCATGAAAAGCTCTATATAATAAATTTGAAGACCTAGGTAAAGAGTAAGTAATTATAATACATCTAGGAAGACATATCAAAATTGCAACAAAATAAGTCAGAAACATTAAAAAGTTCCAAAACAATAGAAGAGATGGAAAATATTACCCTTCTTGGAAAAACAAAAACCAACTGTTTTTTATATATGTACTGGTGAAAGCCAAAACTAGGCACAAGAGAAGGATGCCCCTGTCTCCTCTATGACCCAGCCATGTCCTGGACTTTTCCATTAAGTTGGCTTACAAATCAGGAAGAGTGATAGAACATTTAAAGTAAAATCCAAGGCGGAGGCTGAGAGTCGCCTATTCAATCATACTTTCGCTTTTTCTTTTGAAAAAAAAAAAAAAAAAAAAAAACCACTCCAGTTTTTCCCAACAGATAGACACACATTACCTAGCTCCTCCTCGCGGCTGGCAGTGGCGCAGCAGAGACACAAGACCTGGGGTCTCACCGACACAGTGCGGGCCCTGAGCACGCAGTACTCCAGGGCTGGAGGAAGCTCGGGGGAGACTGTGGTGGGCAGACTCTGTGGAGGGTCTGAGTCTCTCTACATCTCTGTCTCCATCTCTCTTACTCACATAAGAAAAAAAGAAACTTAAAGAAGAAGCTATTGCACATACAGTGTTGGCAGAGACGTGAAGAGGTAGGTATCGCCATACTGAAGGTTGTAAACTGGTGCCAACTTCTTGCAGAGCTATTGTTTCTTCTCTAGTGAAATCTGAACTGTGGACCCAGCAAGTGGCATGGTGGTTAAGGCACTGGATTCCAACATGGCTAACTGCGGTTTGAGTCTTAGACGTGGTTTGAAAATCACTCTGAGTGTGTGTGCATGTGTGTCTAGAATCCCAGGAGGAGAATAGAGAAGGGACTGTGGCGTCGACATCCCCTCGGAGGATGATTTCTCACTTTCCTTCTGTCTCTGTCTCTCTCTGGTGAGCACACTCACCCTATGGCAAAAAATCTTTTTTAAATAAATGGAATGTGTAGGGACTAGCCAGTGGCACAGTGGTTAAGGGGGCTGATTTCTGTCTTTTTTATTTAATTGTATTTATTATTATTTTTACACTCTACATCTTTATAGCATACAGAATGAATCTCCCCAACATGGATATATTTATATTAGTCCGTTCAAAGATATTACCATACACATTATCATCAACAGATAATTTTCTGGTTTTGTGCCCATTAAATGTTTTGCTCCCCCCCCATTCTTCCCTTCCGTTGAGGGGGCTGATTCCACATGGCCGACTCTGCAATTAGATTGGCGGACCCAGTGGCTGGAGAAACACACTGGGTGTGGGTGTGTATGCATGCATGCCCACAACCCCAAGAGGAAAACAGAAGGGAGACGAGAGCCCAAGGAGCAGAGCCAGCGTTCAGGCAGACGGAGGCGGGGCTGGCCTCAGCCTGCTCCAGAAACAGGACACACAGTGAGGAGCCGGATGAGGGAGGCGGCCGACTTCCATGCACCCGCGGGTAAGGGCTGCCGGTTCTATTCTAAGTCTACTGGATAATGTGCAGCTTTTAAAATTAATACTGTAAGTACATACGTGTGCCCTGGTGTAGACAGCCTGCAGGACACGGAACTCACGAGAAAAGTCGCAGAAACACACGCCCACTATCACCTTCTGTACGCAGGCGTGCTCTGAAAACCCGTGTGGTGTGCCCACTAAGAAGGACAGCAACTGAGTGTAAATACGAAATTACAAAATAAAACAGAAAAAGAGCACTGCTATAAAAAATACACACACACTCAGACAAAGCTACTAGTCCATGTAACTATATACAGGCGATATATAAACACATTTTTAAAAAAACAGCTAAAGCATACATTTCAAAAAGAAAACACTGATACTCTGGAGAAGGCTCTGGAATGGAGAAAAGAGGTAAAGAGGGACTTTCTGAAGTCCATGTACTTTTTAAATTTCATCATGATTATTAAATTAAAAATTAGATAAAGAAAAATAAAGATAATCTAGCCATTCAATGAATCTTTGTAAAATTAAAGACTGGGTATTGTTATCATAGTATCCTTCAGGTGAACACTTAGAAATGTTTGAAGTAAATTTCTGTATAAATGGTACACGAGTATACTTACCCATGAAGACTTCCTTTTTCCAGACAAATCTGCCTTTGTATTGTGTGTGTGAGAATGTGTGTGTATGTGTGTGTGTGTGTGTGTGTGTCTAAGTGCTTGTAAGTATGTATTTATGTACATATAAGCATAAGCACATACACTTCTAAATTTACAGATAAATGTATAAATACCGTATCAGAGGTGTTTGTGGTTGGACCATCAGCCCAAACATGGAAGTAATGAGTGAAAGGTTGTAACTAAAATAAAAAATGATTACTGGTGTGAAGGTGATACAGGTACAACAGAGTGTCCAATATGACATTCCATATAGAAGCTTCTATACTTTTCAAAAAGCGAGCTGCAGGGAGACAGCTCTCTCCAAGACGTCCTGGCTCGGGGAGGCGCAGAGGTGCACCTAGAACCCACACACCCTCCTTAGAAGGGCAAGCCTTTCCATGGAGCTGACGATGAAGTTGAAACCTTGGTCGTAGTCGAGTAGGGAAAAGTGACACCGAGGCAGTGCCTGAGAATGAACAGCCCTCTCAAATGAACTTTCTTCCTGCTAAGTAGTTCATAAACTCTGGGTAGAGAAATAAGGATTACTCAGAGAAGCGATACGAACCTTTCAACCACTGTGCCTTCTTAAAAAGTCGTCCGCGTGGGGCCAGCAGATGCTGTGGTGGTTAAGGTACTGGAATTCCACAAGGCTGACTGTGGTTGAGTCCTGGACCCGGGAACTTGAAAATCATCTGAGCACTTGTGTGCCCAGGATCCCAGGAGGAGAAGGCAGAGGGGACTGCGGTGTGGCCACCCCACTGGGGGACAACTTCTCACTTGCCCTCTCACTGTCCGTCTGTCTCTCTCTGGCAAGCACATGTGCCCTATGGCACAAATCTTCTAGTAAAACATAAAAAGTTGTCTACAAAGTGTGTAGAAGCACTAATGATTCCATTTTTCTAACAAAGCGACCCATCCTGTTAAAAGAATTTCATTCCATCAAACTTACACTAGGACATTTTGCAACTTTGTTGAAATGCTTGAGTGCTTTTATTTACAACACTTTGCAGTCATTAATTATCTAAATTACAAAGGTCAACTATGTACCAGGACCTGATTTCTAAGTTGCAGTCACTGCCAAGAACAGACAGGAGTCTACTAAATCAAGCTGAAGTTGTACGTGGATTATGTGAACTGTGGTTGCTCGAGATTTGGGTTCGGAAATGTGTTATTCAAATTGAGCTTTCAGTCTAGGCTTCTTCTACTTAAGAGCCATTTGTTCTTGGCGCATGTATTTAATCTCTTTGCACTTCAGCTTTCTCACCTGCTGGTTAGGTGGATAAACTCTACCTTAGCTTACTACTGTGGGAGTCAAATTCATATGAATCAAATACTTAACCCCACTATTGGCGTGTACACGCTGGCTCTCTCTCCCACAACACAACACAGAAGAAAAGGAGACCAGAGGAGAAGAGAAAGTAACACTGGCCCAGAAAATGATGAAAACTTTGGCTTACAAACTCTGGCAGAATTAAAGCAGAAAAATCTACAAATCATAAATTAGAAGAACGATTTTCATCACAGCTCTCTAGGCATCTGAACTTCATGGCAAATTACCTCTCTGCAGTTCGTTCAACAACACAAACACACAAACGCACACACACAAACACACACACACACACATACACACACATACACACACAAACACACAAACACACACATACACACACACATACACACATAAACACACACACATACATATACACACATAAACACACAAATACACACACACACACACACACACACACACACCAAGGACTAACCACAAGCCGGTCACCGTGATTGAAACAACCACAGGGAAAAAGATTTACCCGCTGCTCAGGGTCTGTGTCGGCAAACACTCGGGAGACACCTCAGGACATCTAAAGATGGCTAGAGAAGACCGGGGAGACAGGGAGGACGGGCCATGGGATGTGAAACGGAAAGAGCAGTGGTGTGGACAACAGTGTCCACTTCACTCTCTATCTTTGCCAAAGCTTTAAATATAAAGCATACATACTTTTTTCATTTTTTTAGAGGCTTTTGCCTTAAGGTGCATGTACTTGCCAGAGGCAGAGAGAGACAGTGAGAGTGAAAGTGAGAAATCACCCCCTGGGGGAATGGCCACACCACAATCCCTTCTCCTCCATTTTCCTCCTGGGATCTTGGACACACACACACACACACACACACACCAGGAATGATTTTCAAGCAACCAGGTCCCAGACTTGAACCGCGACTGGCCATGTGGGAGTCCAGCAATGTAACCACTACGCCATCTGCTGGCCCCAAAGCATATACGCTTTTACCGTGTACTTACAGGACCAGAGCCTGGGAGGCAAAACTTGAAGGAAAGAATGATGATTCAAAGGGAAGAAAAAAATGAAAGTGTAAGCCCATGCAAAATCTAAGATGTAATCTCAGCAAATCTCAGGATAATTCTGTATGTTTTCTATGAGGTACTTGCCTCGTAACAATGTGAATTTGCATGTGTGTGCGCACACACACACATACGCACACACACGCACACACACGCACAGACAATGGACACCAAACAAGAAAGCGGTACTGAAATACGACGATCATTCCGCTAACAGGAGAGGGCTCCCAGCTCTGCCCCGCGAGCTCACGCCCACCTAACTCCCAGCTCCACGCGGTTCCCCCCAAGAGCCAGTCCAGCGTCCCGCAGTGCCCGCGTGCCCCCCAGCCCTGGGAGCCAGGAAAGCCCCCTGGTGGGGAGACTCGACGGCGGAGGTAAACGGCAGGCGTCCATCCGGCCACTCCGGTTCGAAGGCTGTGAACTGGCTCGCGTGCCCTGCAGGGCGCCACGCCAGCTCTCAGCGCGCAGTGTCCCTCGCGTGCTGCCGAGTCCTCGTTCATACGGTGGAAACCACTGCTGCCAGAACGCAGGGGCCTGCCAATACGCCCAGGGCCCACCACTGGAAAGGCGCTGCGTATTTCTCAGCCAAAGTCCCTGGCCTTCAGCACTGCCCAGGACGTACCCCACCGACGCTTCCTCAGTCGGCAAGCTCGGGGGAGTTACGCACTGTGCGTTCAGAAGTCGAGGACGAAGGGTGGGAAATTAAACTACGCTGAGCCGAGCTGGTGAAATGGGGAGTGACGGTGAAGTGGGGTTCTTCCAGGAGACCCTGACGGTGTGGGTCACGGAACTGAGAGGAGTGGGAAAGGACGGGCAGCGGGAGCCCGACAGCCAGAGTGAGGCCGTTCCCGGCTAGGGAGCTTTGACAGTAACGGAGGCACGCAGCTGGGAGCGGAGGCGCGGCCAGGGCTGGTGCAGGCGGTGACAGTCTGGGCTGTGCTCTGTAATTACAGGGACGTCTTGGGGACACGGAGTCTGAAGACCAGGGTCCAGAGTGACAGCAGCCCGTAGAAAGATAAAGAAAGCATGACCTCCAGGCTTTGTCGTTCAACGTGTGCGGGGGGTGACGGTGGATAAGGCACGGAGCGTGGACAGAACAGCGACCGCCTTAGTACGATGGGCTTTCTACGACCTTTCAGAACAGAACGTACCTCTGATAATGTTTATTATAACAATGAGGCTAAAATATCGTCTAGATGTGTGTTCATTTCTTCCCCAAAATATCACATTTTCTACATCAGCTGTGCCTGGCAGTACACACCCTGCAAGGCGAGGTGGGGTGGGGACACTCCTTGGAATAGGGAGGAACATGACCCAGGAAAGGGCTTGTCAGAGGACAGGAAGCGCCACGCACCTGGTCCTGGAGGGCACAGAGGTAGAGACACTGACCGGCCAGAGGCACAGGGCCCTGTGTTTCCACCCTGGGCAGGGGCAGGGCGTCCTGGAAACATCAGAGCCCTAAAGCACTGGAGGGTGGGGCTGGTGCCACACTTCCTTGCATTTTGTCTCAGGAAGTGCTTTGCACGTCCAGGGCTGGCATGACTACAACGCGGGCACACGTGCCCAACAGGCCAGCTGGGGTAGAGTCCCCGGCTCCTCATGCTCTCTGCTAGTCCGAGGGATGCAGGGAGACGGTCGGGAGGTGCTAACAGGGCCAGAGGTGCGAGCATACACGCAGAGTGGGCCTGCAAATTGCTCAGCCTGCGGACATCAGCCGTGGGCGCCCACACCGCAGGTCATGGCCGGAAAGGCTGCAGCCGCCGCCACTCCTGAACGCAAACCCAGCCGAGCGCTGCACAGCAAGGACCCTGGGAGGCAGAGGACATGAACTGCTTCCATGACCCCTTTGTCCCACCAGGACACAGAGTCACCCACCCCACAGAGCCAAATGCCACTTGGAGAGGAAAAGGGTGGGGGGAGGAAACCTAAGAGATTGGGTAGTTCCTTGAAAAGTCATCACGCTATCTCCGACAGGTAGCGAAAGTGTAAGATAATGCGATACCATAAACTGTCCAGTGTGAGGTTTGCCTTCTTAATTCTCCCTAATCGAGCCCTTCACAAAGCCTACTACCCACTGCACATGGTCAGTTCGGAACATCAGGCACCGCCATCTTCTGGGCAAATATGCACTCAATGTGCGAATTTATAGTTTTCAATGGACACAACCTTACAGGCATTTCTTCTAAATTATCGTTATTGGTATTAAAACACAAATTAAATTTCCCACACCTTGATTTCATTTTATTCCTTCTAGTCATATATCCCTACAACATCAAATAAATCTTTCCTGTATTTAGATTCATTTTTATAGGGACCAGCAGGTGACATAGCAGGTCACTGGAATCCCACACAGTTGACTGCAGTTCGGGTCCAGGACCCACCAACTTAAAACTCACACCAGGTGCATATGCATGTGTGCACAAGATCCCAAGAAGAGAATGGAGAAGAGATTGCAGCATGGCTATCCCCCCTGGAGAGTATTTTCTCACTTTCTGTCTCTCTGTCTGTCTCTGTCTCTCCAGCAAATGCACATGTCCTATAGCAAAAATCATTCTTAAGAGCCAGCCATTACACCATCTGCTGGTCCCAATCCATGTTATTATTATTTTTTTTTTTGAGAGGTTTTCGCTATAGGGCGTGTGCGCTCACCAGACAGACAAAGAGAGACAGAGAGACAGAAAGCTGTTTAAAGATGGGTGCTGGACTCCCACATGGCCGACCGCAGTTCAAATTCTGGACCTGGCAGCTTGCTGTCTCACTTTCCCACTCTCTGTGTGTCCTTCTCTGAACAAATTAAAATAAATAAATAAAGTTAAATGAAAGAATTATTTAAAAAAAATATCTTTCTTGAAACAAAAAGATTTATTTTTTTCCATATTTCATTATTTGCAGGTTACATTTTTTTCTGACCCTGCTGTAATTCAAGTTGCATGTATTCAGCACTACAATCTTTCAGGTAATCCCCACGTTCTCTTCATCCATTTTGCTTTTTAACTATCTGTGTTATTTTATTATTATTTTTCTTTTTGGGAGAGGTTTTTGCTATAGAGTGCGTGCATGCACTGGAAAGACAGAGAGAGACAGAGAGACAGGGAGACAGAGAGCGAGAAAGCATCCCCCGGGGGGATGGCCACACCACAATGCCTTCTCCTCCATTCTCCTCTAGGGATCTTGGGCACGCACGCACACATGCCTGGCATGAGTTTAAGCTGCAGGGCTCAGGACTTGAACCGTGGTCGACCACATGGGAGTCCAGTGACATAGCCATTACACCATCTGCTGGTCCCAATCCATGTTATTTTTTAAAAATGCCTTTCTTTCAGCTATTAAAGAATGTTGGATTAGAGTTGTCTTTTTAAAATAAAGCACAGAGAAATTATCCTTGGCATGTCACACATCACGTGCGATATTCGCAGCTATTAAATTACATCTTGGGGCCAACAGGTGGTGTGCTAGTTAAAGTACTGGATTCCCACAAAGCCAACAGCAGTTCGAGTCCCAGACCCTGCAGCTGGAAAAATCACACAGTGTGGGTGTATGTGTGTGTGTGTGTGTGTGTGTGTGCATGCCCAAAGTCCCAAGAGGAGGAGGGAGGAGAAAGGACTGCAGCATGGCCATCCCCCGGGAGGTGATTGCTCAGTCTTCCTCTCTCTGTCTCTCTCTGATACACGGGAGGCATGCACATATCCTATGGCAAAAACAAACAAACAAAAAATCACTTCTCATCTTAAAGTATGTAATATGATTCCCACTATCACTTTTCTCTTCTCCCACCTAATGTTTCAGAGCCAGATGTAAGTTTAGGTGCTCTAAAACCTGCTACACAAAAGTTGAAAGGAAAACTTCCATTCCATTTTCCCCATTAACTTGCAGCAAATGTTAAGATTTCTTTGCACAAAGTAATAGTACCCACACTAAAACTGAGCGGGGATATTGCTTAGGGTAGAAACGCAAGATGCTTCCTAAAGTGAGAACTCCAATATTCCCACTGAAATTCATTTAAGCTTTACATTTCCTTCAAAAAGATGAACACTCGTACGTGTTGTTCTGAAAGGAATCCATTAAACTCCTTTTCTGTACTGCTTCTGTCACGAACACACCTTGATTCTTACTGAATAATTAGACGAGCCTCTCAAAGTGGCTTCAGGGGGACCAGCCATTAACGTGTACTTAACAGGAAACACGAAATCAGCTCCCCATTCACTGGAGGTGAACATGAGAGCACGGCTGGTCCCCGACGGCTCTCATCTTCCCACAGGCCTGGACGTCCCTTTCACTAGAAGAGCAAAAATAACGCGTGGTGGAGGGTCTGCCTCACGCCTCCTCCAGCCCCTCCTCACAGAGAACCACACTGGGCCTGGCCTCAGTATGCCGTCTGCCGACTGACTGGGATTCCCAGCCGGCTTCTCTGGAAACCACCGACAACCTCAAGTCTCGAGAAGGGTGTACAGAGGTGAAGTCATTCTGGCTAAGCAGTACCGTCTGCTACAGACTCAAATGAAAATACAAAGGCCTGTGACTTTTCAAGGCAGTCAGAATACGCAAACAATGCGTGGATCAGCATTCTCTCGAATCTCCCCTGAAAGCTGTACACACACTGCACAGTGGGGACGGTATTAGAACTGTTACTCTGAGGCCGTGTGTCTGTAACGTGGGGTGCTCTCAGTCTACCGTCCCGCGTCCTTCAGAACCACGATCCCCGAGGGAGAAGACGAGCGCAGGTGTACAGTCAGGAGACGGAAGGAGAACCACATGGTCCTGAATTGGAATGACACGTTCTAGTTCTAGTGTATGTTTATATAAAGGAAAAGCCTGGCAACAGTGACAAATCCTGTCACAATAAACACCTCCAGGGCCTAAATTATGGTCTCAAAATACCCTTTCCCTCTAAAAGAAACCAAGACTTCTTGGAGAAATGGCTGAGTCTAGATCTCGGGCAGGAAATGTAAGACAAGCCAAGTATTAAACACAGAGCTACGAGGAAGCTGTCGGAGACAACAGGACTATGGCTAAGGAGTCCGGGGTCAACCGGAAGCAGCCCTGACTGATGACAGACGGGGACGAAGGCAGTGGCAGGACAGCATGTGGAACAGAAGACAAGAGGACCCCGACTGGGGGAATGTCAATATTTAATGCCAAGTAGAGACGGCAAGGGAAAGAAAACAGAGAGTCCATTAGTCATGGAAAGTGGGAGTCCTGTGTCCCCGAGGGAGTGGTCGTTGACATCAAATATTGCTCAGAATTCAATTACGGTGAGGACCGGGACACATCCAAAGATTTAACACGTTGGCAACTGTGGCTGGACTTACGGCACATGGCTCAACTGGAGCATCTGACCAAGGCACGTAACCAAATGCGTCAGGCATAGACATTTCATTCATGAGGCAGAAGATCTCTAAAAGAAGTTAATTCAATCTGGGGAGAGAGAGAGAGAGAGAGTGTGTGTTTGTGTGTGTGTGTGTGTGTGTGTGTGTGTGTGTTGATGGGACAGGTAGAAGTAAAGGAATATAGAGAAAGTTAGGCCAACTGTGTTAGTCAGTTGAGAAAGCTAATAAACAACAAGGCAGGAATCTATAAAAATAGAGGCTACTGCTCTCCCAACTCACATCTGGTCTTTCCACTGGACCAGAAATGCAGACACTTTGAGGATTTGTAGCGATCTCAAAAATGCTCTTAAATATCTGAGGACAGTAGACTACACCCAAAATCCTGTTTAAAATGTAGGCCACAGAAAGAGAGTTCATGAGTGTGAAGATGAAAAGGCTGTTTGAAGAATGAAGCCATCAGAGTTAGGGACAAACGTTGCTAGGAAAAGTCTGCTGGAGGTAGATAGCTATGTCTCTATGCATGAATGTGTCTCAAATTTATTTCGATTTTTGCCACAGGGTACATGCACTCGCTGGAGAGAAACAGACAGACATGGAAACAGAGAAAGTGCAAAATCACCTCCTGGGGGAATAACCACACCACAGTTCCTTCTCCTCCATTCTGCTCTTGGAATTCTAGGCACATGCTCCCAGTGTGCTTTTCAAGACCCTGGATCCAGGACTCAAACCACCGTCAGCCATGTGTGATCCAGCACCATAACTACCACACCACCTGCTGGCCCCAATTTTGAAGGAAAACGTCCATCTTACTTTTGAAGCCTGTATCCTGGCATATTTGTACTGCCATGTCACAAAAAACTGCTAACTGTAATCTCCCTGCGCCTGGTGAGCCGTTGCTCCAATTCATTCTGCCAAAAGATGCCTCAAACACTTTGTAAAGCACTATTATGCGACTGTGAATCCTGCCAACTAAACTCCTTGTCTCCTACCAGCCCGAAACTGTCCACGGCCCACCATAAGCAAGGGCCTTTCCACAACTTTAGGTTGATGCGTAGCTCAGCTGGAAAACTCATCTTCATCACTTGCCACTTCCTCTATGTCTGACATGTCCTCATCTGTCAAATCCTGGCTATTATTAAAGCTCATGATAAAGCTAATCTCTTAATGAAGCATTTTCTATTCATCTCACTTCCCTGTTCAATGCCCTTCTCTGATCCATTATCCATTCTGCCAATCTTTTATGGGATTTATAAGATACTGCCTTATTCTATATGTGCCGAATACAAACGTGTAGCTCTCTACTAACTTTCACGTTTGTTGAAGACAGGGTACATGGTAACCTTCTTGTATACACCACGTAATGAGCGGCAAAAGGCCTGGGATCTGGTACCTGCTGGATAAGACCTGCTAAAAGCAGAATTAGTATGTGTGAAATTAAAGAAGCTAAATTTTTAGAGCCTCCTAGGAAGAACATAAAATACAGTTAGAGAACCAAAGTATCTGACCATCCATGAATATGCTAAAATATCATCTTGTCTTGATTCCCAAACAAAAGCTAAGTTTAAATCCTAAAACATGAATTGATGATGAGAGGCCTGTATAAAGATAATGCCCAGCCAGTAGCCATATGAGGTATGAAACCATGCCAAGTTCATCTTTGATTCCCAAGGCACAGTTGCTTTACACATGGCAGATAGTAGGACATCGATAAATGGTATTTACTTAGTAAATGAATTACTTCACTGAATTATTTATTTTAGGTTTTTGCCATAGGGTGCATGCACTCACTGGAGAGAGAAGTAAGAAATCACCCTCTCAGGAGGAATGGCCATGCCACAATCCCTTCTCCTCCATTGTCCTTTTGGGATTATGGACATGCACACACACCTGCCTGATGGCATTTTCATGCTGCTAGTCCAGGACTCGAACCATAGTTGGCTATGTGGGAGTCCAGTGCCTTAGCCACCACACCATCTGCTGGTTCTGCACTGAAATATTTATTAAGCACATTAGTGTTCCAAGGGGGTGTTTTCAGTGCTTGGGTTATGGCAGAGTCAGGCAAGACCCATGCCTGCCTGGTGCTTATAGTCTAATAAAAATGGACAAGCAAAACCAATGAAGAAGATTGTCTCCGGTAATTGTAAGCGATGCGAAGGAGAGGGAGCTGGAAGGCGGCGGCAGACGGGGCAGGGGGCTAGTACACACTGATGCTGGAGAGACTGAGGGCAGATGTCAAGGACGCTAGCCACACGAAGATCTAACAGCAAGCCCAGGGTAAAAATAAGCTTAGCAGTCTTAAAAAACAGAAAGGTGACATATGTTTAAGGCACTGGACTCCCGCATGGCCCACTGCGGTTTGAGCCCTGGACCTGGCAGCTTGAAAATCACGCTGGGCACATGTATATGTGTACCCAAAATCCCAGGAGAAGAGACTGTGGAGTGGTCATCCCCCCTGAGGGGGCGATTTCTCATTTTCCCTCTCACTGTCTCTGTCTTTCTCTGGTGCACGCACACAAAACAAAGCAAAACAGAAACAAAAACAAAAACATCAAACAAATAAACAGAAAGGATATCAAGCCTGGGAGATCGTAAACCAGGGGGAAATGGTAAGAAGTGAATCGGACGAAAGGCAGCAGAGCCTAGACCGTACTCGGTTGTGACAGCCACAGTTGAGCATCTGGAATTTATTCTGAGAACCCTGGAAAGCTATGGGAGGATTTATGGCTACTAAGCAAAACAATGTGGAATGGTTTAAACTTTTTAAAGCTTCCTCTATATAACGAATGGATTGTGGTCGGGTGGCCAGTAAAGAGATCATTTCAGCAGTCAATGTGAGGTAAGGGACGCTGACTTGGAGTACGGTAAAGATGGAAATGGAGGTGACGATCACTATGGAGACTGGAAGTCGACTATCATGGGAACAGTGCAACAGGAAAGAAAAGAAGTAGTAAAGAAACATGAAAATAGGGGCCAGCAGTTAGCGTAATGACTGTGTCACTGGACTCCCATGTAGCTGACCGCGGTTCGAGTCCCGGACCTGGTGGCATTAACTCACGCCGGGTACATGTGCGTGCGTGCCTAAGATCCCGAGAGGAGAATGGAGGAAAAGGGATTGCAGCGTGGCCATCCCCCCTGGGGGGATGATTTCTCACTATCTATCTCTCTGTCTCTCTCTGTCTTTCTGGCGTACCCTATAGCAAAAACCTTTCAAAAAAAAAAAAAAAAGAAATGTGAAAATAAAGGTGGAGAAATAGGATGATCTACCCCATAGTACAGGGGCCAAGCATCACACAGAGAAGCTGCCTCCCACATGGCTAATGAGGTTCAAGTCCTAGCCCCAGCAGCTCAAAAACACACTGGCTGCACACATGCTTCCAGTATCCTGATGGGATGAAATGGAGGAAAAGAGTCTGTGACATCACCAGACCTATGGGGACTCTGTGCTCGCCCTTGCTCTCGCGTTCTCTCTCTCTCTCTCTCTCTCTCTCTCTCTCTCTCTCTCTTTCATGGGCGTATGTGCATGTTCTTGGCATTAAAAAAATTCAAGTGACTGGGACCAGCAGGTGGCACAGTATTTAAGGTGCTGGACTCCTACATGGCCAACCATGGTTCGAGTCCCAGATTCAGAGGCTTGAAAGTCACGCTGGGTGCGTGTGCACGTGCCCAAAATCCCTGGAGGAGAAGGAGGAGACAGGGCTGCAGCATGGTCGTCCCCCATGGGAGGCCATTTCTCACTTTCTGTCTCTCTCTCCAACAAGTGCACGTGCCCTATAGCAAAAATCTCTCTCTCCTAAAAAATAAAGTTTTTCTAAAAAAGTGGAAGAACAAAGAACGACATGTCCCAAAGAGCTTGAGTTATGGATTACCCTGACATCTTTCACTGAGGACTCTTTCAGTGCCCTCATCCAACCCCCATCTTTCTACATTTTTCCTGACTCCATGAAACATTATCCAGAAGACCAGATCACAATCGTAATTATGACGAATGTAACGGAAAAAATCTTCAGGACTGCCTCGAGATCCAGCTCTACTTATAAAATCTATTTCACACAATAAGTATGGAAAACACCTTTTCCAAAAGGGGAAGAAGAAAAATTTTGCAGCGCAGTCAAGATTCACTACCAAAGGTGATGCCTTTAGAAAGATGGTAACATGGACCACAACCCCTTGCTGCTGCGTTTCTGACTACACCCTTCACTTATCCCCCTATAGCTTCGTAGGATTCACTTCTATCAGAAATAGCTCTGAGGGAACCAGCAGTTAGCGTGATGGCTATGTCGCTGGACTCCCACGTAGTCGACCATGGTTCACGTCCCGGACCTGGTGGCTTAAAACTCACGCCGGGCGCGTGTGCGTGCGTGCCCAAGATCCCGAGAGGAGAATGGAGGAGAAGGGACTGTGGCGTGGCCATCCCCCCAGGGGGTGATTTCTTGCTTTCTGTCTCTCTGCCTCTCTCTGTCTGGCGAGCGCACGCGCCCTATAGCGAAAAAACCTGTCCAAATAAACAAACAAACAAAAAAAGAAATAGCTCTGCTAGGGTATAAAATGATTGTTTTCTACACTGCCAAAAGGCTCACCCAGACAGACACTTCTACCGCAAAAAGAAAGCAAAAGCATATATCAACGAAACCAAAGTATTGACTCCGTGATAAATGCATTTACCTTTAATAGACAGTGAGTCAGAGGAGAAAAACAGTCACGACTGCAAAGCATTAATTCTGAAGAACCCCTTCATTTTTTTCTCAAAAGAACATAACCAAAGGGAAGCTATTCACTACTGTACTGTAATACAATTTGAGAACGTATACATTTCATCAGTAATTGCAACTCTCTTTACTGCATGACCCATTTCATCATTCTTGATAGAATACACAAACTCTCATGAAACCAAGCAAAGGAGTTATTCATTTTTAAATTATGTCCAGGAAATCCCCCTCAGCCTGACTAAGCTTTCGACAGGCACCTTCCTGAAACCTCTAACCTCCCTTCTCTTTTTTCATTTCTCCCTTATTGATGACAGAGCACGTGCACGTGAGACTGAGGAAGGGGGAGACAGAGGCGAGATCAGCACCTTCCACAGGGTCCGGTCACCCTGCAATCCCTTCCTCCAGGGCTCCAGTCTGTGTAGTCATGGCCACTCACACATGGGCACAGAGGCCTGGTATGTTTCAGACCCACAGGCCTGGAGATTTGAACCAATCTCACCCTGTGGATCCAGTTTCTCTTAAGCAGTCCATTACTGCCGTACCACACAGCTGGTTTTTTGTTTGTCTGTTTATAAAGTTGTTTTGTTTTAGGTATAGGACTCTCTGGAGAGAAGCAGAGAGAAAGACAGAGACAGAGAAAGAAAACACTCCTACAGAGGGGATGGCCATACTAATTGGCTTTATTTGGTATTCTAGAATTGGACACACTTCATAAAATAGAGTGAGTGTTCCTGTTCCCCTTCTTACAGTATTTACTTTAGAAAATCCGCCATAAAAAATCTGTTCTTAACCTTTGGGTAGCTGACCAGGAGTGGAATTGTTGGGTCATAAAGCAGTTCTATTTGTAGGTCTTTGAGGAACCTCCATATTGTTCACAGCAGCTGCACTAATTTACATTCCCACCAGCAGTATAGGAGAGTTCCCTGTCACCGCAGCCCTGACAGCACTTTCCATCCTTTATGTTTTTAATCTTAGCCATTCTGACTGAGGTTAGGTCATTTTTTTCAGGTTAGCTGCTTAAGTTATCTGTATATTCTGGTTATCAGTCCCTTCTCTGAAGCCTGGAAAAGCACTTGCACATCCATGTTATTGTGGCATTATTCATAATTGCTAAGACACGGAATCAACCTAAATGTCCAAGAACAGATGAATGGATTGAAAAAGCATGGCACATATACACTAAATACTACTACTCAGTCATAAAAGACAATGAGACCCTGGCATTTGATAGAATGTGGGCAAATATGGAAGATTTACTGCTAAGTGAAGCAAGCCAGACTATGAAACAGAGGCACTGTGAGAGGCACGGTATGTCCTCGTTAATATATACTGAATGTCTGTACTCCATGACAGAAACTGAAAGACTGGAAGGTATAAAAAGCATGAAGAGCAGCGCCAGCAGGTGGCATAACGTTTAAGGTGCTGGACTCCCACGTGGCCAACTGCAATTCAAGTTGCAAACCTGGTGGCTTGAAATTCATGCTGGGTACGCACGCGTGCATACCCAAAACCCTGAGAGGAGAACAGAGGAGAAGGGATTTTTGTGTGGCCATACTCCCAGGAGGTGATTTCTCGCTTTCTGTCTCTCTGTCTCTCCTGCAAGTGCATTCACCCTATAGCAAAAATCTCTCTTAAAAAAGAAAAAGAGAGAGAGAGAGAGAGAGAGAGAAGGAAAAAAAAAAAACATGGAAAGCAACTGTGGCTACTAGAGACAGTATGGGAGGAGAATGGACAATGGAGGGGGTGAGGGTGAGGGAATCAAGGGGAAGAAAAGCAAAAAACATTTAGTGGACACAAAAGCGGAAAGTTATCTGTTGATGATAATGTGTACGGCAATATCTTTGACTGGACGGATATGCAATATACTCATGTCTGGAAAGCCCTTTTTTTAATGCTGTAAAGATGAGAGAAAAAAGAAATCTTTTTTTGTTTGTTTTAAATCTGTTCTTTGCCCCTTTGAGATGTAAATCTTCTGCAAGGCCGGAATGACTTTTAGAGGACCTCAGAATGAGTCCCTTTGAAATTCGATCATGGAGAAACACAGCGCCCCTACCTCCCAGTCTCTGTGGAGGGCAGAAGCCCACCTTCAATAGCACCAATTAGCAAATACAGATGGCCTAATCACACAGATACCCTCCACTAAATCCACCGTACTTCTGCTCCTGCTGACCCCACTGTGTAAAAACCCTCCTGATTTTTTTCCAGTGGAATTGAGTGAAACCTCTCTCCCCTACTGCAAGAGCCCTGAATAAAGCCTTTTTGCCTAATTGGCCCAGTGCAATTTTACTTTCTACACATAGAAGTTGCAGAACGAGGACCTAAGCTGGACCTCCACTACCTGTGAGGATATCCTGGTGAAGTGAGGGGCCCAGGAACCCACATCAGGTGCTGGTGAACAGTCACAGAAATGAAGTCTCCTCCGTCCTTAAACTCAGAGGGAAAGGGCTTCTCCCTGCTGCTCCTGACCATTTCCCAGAGCAGGACGGCCACCAGCAAGTGTCGCCTCAGGACAATGGTTAAACACGTGGAGAGAAAAAGATACTTTTAAGAACTGCACAGTCCCAGACACTCACATTGGCACAAATTCCAGTTCCAAAGAGTCTAAGCTGGTTCCGAGGGAAAAGGGGCTGCAAGGAACATCCATGGGTAGGCCTCCTTCCTAAAGAGGTAAGCGACAAACTGCTTTCAACCAATGTACAAATCAAAAGCAAACACACAGCAGACATTTCCCCAACTTGTATACAATAAAAATCATGTTCAATAGGAGAGTGCCTCTCCTCCAACACTGGAAGCACAATGGAGACCTCACCGTGTGACCTGAAAGGAAACTGTTAGAGGCAGCGGAGGAAATCACTCAGATAATAAGGTGTGGAAGAGGAAGGCAATTACTGCTATGACTGTGACGACATGAGGCTACCCTTAAAGCCCCAAAGACCCAGAAGGGAAACACCCAAAGGAAGGAGATGAAGTCAGCTACCCTCCTGAGACAGCTGCACTCCCAGCGCGAGGACGCTGAGTACTGTGAGGTACCCTTGCTGAAGGGTAGCTAAGTGCCTGCCACAAACCAGACACTGCGTAAAGTGTTGGAGCTACTGACGTGGAAAACGACGGTCTCTGCGTCTTCGCGGGGTCCACCACCCTGCAAATAAATAATGCAATGTTACCAGTGGTAACCCAAGTACACAGAGTACTCTGGACAAAAACAGTAACTAGGGTTAGGAACAGTCAGAGGAAACTTCACCACGTATGACATCCAACTGTATCTTTTTTTTTTTTTTTTTTTTTGGCGGGGGTAGAGGTTTTTATTATAGGGCACATGCTCTCACCAGTAAGACAGAGAGAGATAGAGAGACAGAAAGTGAGAAATCACCTCCGGGGGGAATGGCCATGCCGCAATCCCTTCTCCTCCATTCTCCTCTTGGGATCTTGGGCATGCATGCACACGTGCCCAGTGTGAGTTTAAGTCACCGGATCCGGGATTCGAACCGGGGTCGACTATATGAAAGTCTAGCTACATAGTCATTATATCAATTGCTGGTCCTGTCCAACTATATCTTAAAGGAGAATGTGACATGCACCCCGGGACCAGCAGTTGGTGTAATGGCTATGTCGCTGGGCTCCCATGTAGTTGAGCACGGTTCGAGTCCTAGACTCAGTGGCTTAAACTCATGCCAGGCATGTGTGCGTGCATGTCTAAGATCCTGGGAGGAGAATAGAGGAGAAGGGATTGCAACATGGCCATCCCCCCTGGGGGGTTGATTTCTTGCTTTCTGTCTCTCTGTCTTTCTGGTGAGTACAAGCACTAGGTATAGTAAAAACCTCACAAAAATAAATAAATAAATAGAGAGAGAGAGAGAGAGAGAGAGAGATACACCTCAGCAGATGGACAAGATCGGAGAAAGAACATTTTAGAAAGAGTGACCACCCATTTTAAGATGGAGGTCCCAAATCATGAGGTGAGTAGTGGAATGGCAGCCTATTCATGTATTCAGAACGCAGGGTGGGGCCAGACTGTAACACAGCATAAGAATCATGAGTGAGATGATCAGATTTTAATTTGCAAAATAATTCTGACATCAGTGAGGAGGGTAGGGACAAAAGATGAAAAAAAGGATCAGGACACCGTCGGCAGGATGTCACTGGAATAATCTAAGTAAGGAAAGTTGAGAAAGGCTTCAGCAAAGATGGTGGCAGTAGGGACACAGAGATGGTTCTGGATCGGAGGAATCAAAGGGTTGGGAAATGAGGAAGCAAACTGGGCAATAAGGAGTGAACGGAGCCAAGGAAAACAGTGAGTCTGCGCACTTGAGAGATGGTGTTTCAGCGGTGAGGGGAGGCATTCAGAGAGAGATGCAGGAGCTTCTGAGGGACAGTAAATATTCAGATGACGCATTTGAGGCATAATACTGAGCTATAACTAAAGGCACCAGAGGTTAAGGGTGGAGCCTTCGGGAAACCCACTCTCAGGGCACAACCGAGAAAGAGAAGTCAGTGAAGAAAGCAGAAAAGCGGGAACCAGCAGTTAGCGTAATGGCTATGTCGCTGGACTCCCACATAGTCGACCGCGGTTCGCGTCCCGGACCCGGTGACTTAAAACTCACGCTGGGCGTGTGTGCGTACATGCCCAAGATCCCGAGAGGAGAATGGAGGAGAAGGGATTGCGGCATGACCATCCCCCCAGGGGGTGATTTCTCACTTTCTGTCTCTATGTCTCTCTCTGTCTGGCAAGTGTACGCGCCCTATAGCAAAAACCTCTCAAAAAAAAAAAAAAAAAAAAAAAAAAAAAAAGAAAGCAGAAAAGCGTTAGTGAAGAGTAATGGACATTCAGCGCCTGTGCCGGGCGGCCCAGGGTGCAGGACTCTACTTGCGTGCCACGGCCCGGACCGCCCGCCCCCACTACCTCTCCGGCGCTGGGTGTGTCCCGCGCTCGGCGCCGACGCGGGCCGGCGGCGTGGATCGGCCGAGGTCGCCGTCCTTCCTTTCTTTGGCCGGGCAGGTGGGCGGGAGGTGGCGCGGGGACCCGCGTGCGGGGACCCGCGCGCATTTGCGCGCTGGAGGCTGGCATGTGGCTGCCGGGCCGGTGCGTGGCCGCCGGGCCGAAGCCTGCGCGCGGCAGCCGGGCCTGCCCCTGCGTGCGGCCACCGGGCCTGAGTGTGGTCGCCAGGCCGGCGCGTGGTCGCCAGGCCGGCACATGGCCCCCGGGACAGCGTGGGGCCGCTGGGCCTGAGCGTGGCCGCCGGGCCTGCACCTGTGTGTGGCCACCGGGCCTGCGAGTGGCCGCCGGTCCTGAGCGTGGCCCCCGGGCCTGTGCGTGGCTGCTGGGCCTGCGTGTGGCTGCCGGGCCTGCGTGTGGCTGCCGGGCCTGCGCCTGCACATGGCCACCGGGCCTGTGTGTGGCCGCTGGGCCTGCGCCTGTGCATGGCCGCCAGGCCTGCGTGTGGCTCCCGGACCTGTGCATGGCAGCCGGGCCTACGCCTGCGAGTGGCCGCCGGGCCTGCGCCTGTGCATGGCCGCCGGGCCTACGCCTGCGAGTGGCCACCGGGCCTGAGCGTGGCTGCCGGGCCTGTGTGTGGCTGCCGGGCCTGTGCTTGCACGTGGCCGCCGGGCCTGTGCGTGGCCGCCGGGCCTGTGCGTGGCCCTCAGGCCTGCGGGTGGCCGCTGGGCCCGAGCGTGGCCGCTGGGCCTGAGCCTGTGCGTGGCCGCCAGGCCTGTGCGTGGCTGCCGGGCCAGCACGTGACCACCGGGCCTGCGTCTGCGCGTGGCCGCCGGCCGCGGGCGGCAGGATGAAGACAAAAACAAAGATTAAAAACTTGCAACTATAAGCAACAGAAAGAAATTTAAGCTGTCTTAAACCAATTGAGAAATATATTATATGGGAGGAGTGTCTCTGCCTATGGACAGTGAGAGGATGGTGGTTGCCAGCCTTGCATTACCTCAGGGAAGAACAGGAACTATTCTGCCATTCTTGGGGAGGCCAGATGCCCGAGGATGACTCGCGTTGCAGATCCCCACAGCATCATTCCCGGTGGTCACAGGTTGGATGCTGTGCTGCATCAACTGATAACCATCTCTGCTTAACAGAGCCGCTTTCCTGAAACTGTGTTCCATGGAGACTCACCTGCAGTTGCGGAACTGCACGGGACCCACCCTTAATCCAACCCTGAGTAGAATCTGTGTTCCCTGTTGTTGAAGACTGTATGAGCTGATAATTGAAAAAAAAAAAAAAAAAAAGAAAGAAAAAACTGAGGGAACTGGAGGGTATGGTGGCAGGGATGGCAGCTGCAGATGCTGGAGACAGTGTGGGAGAGGTGATGGGGGTGAGTGATGGAGGGCGGAGGGGAGGGATTCAGGGAGCAAACAACACACTTAATAGACACAAAAATGAAAAGTTGTCTGTTGATAATGTATATGGTAATATTGTCTTGACTGATGTGCACTGTACTCATGCTGGGAAAAACCATGTTGTACACTGTAAAGATGTGCAATGATAAAAAAAAAAAAAAAAAAAAAAAGTCAGCACTCTGGCAAAGGGAGAAAGATCTGAAGATATGATAGTGGAAAGGATGAATGTGGATGCCAGAGGCTGCAGGGGAGGGGAGTGGGTAGTGGAGAGTGGGCGTGAGGGGCAAAGGGAAGAAACATTTAACACCAAAAAAATGTAGAGTTCTCTGTTGAAAACTATATATATATATATGTATGTATATATATATATATATATATGTATGTATATTGTATACATCATAATGGGGACTTTATGTAAAATGTGAATTTAATTGATCTGAGAAAGAAAAATAAAAGATAAAAATTAAAAAGAAAAAAAAAAAAGAGTAATGGACATTGTACCAGCAGACACGGTGTAAGTGAAGCCAGAGAACAAAATCTCAAGAGGCTTTGAATGATTAAAACCATGAAATGCCAGGAAGAATTCAACAAACACAAGGACTAAAAAATGTTTCCAGCGAATTTGCCCAGTAAAAAGAGAACACACATGGGATCCAGCAGTTAGCGTAATGGCTATGTCGCTGGACTCCCACGTAGTCGACCGCGGTTCGCGTCCCGGACCCGTTGGCTTAAACTCACGCCGGGTGCATGTGCATGCGTGCCCAAGATCCCGAGAGGAGAATAGAGGAGAAGGGATTGCGGCGTGGCCATCCCCCCTGGGGGGTGATTTCTCGCTTTCTGTCTGTCTCTCTCTGTCCGTCTGGCGAGTGCACACGCCCTATAGCGATAAAAAAAAAAAAAAAAAAAAAAAAAAAACACCTCTCCAAAAAAAAAAAAAAAGAGAGAGAACACACTGTTAGAAGTGTCAGTGACCTGGTGAGACAGGACCCAGACTGACCTGGTCAGAGAAGACCATGAGAGGTCAGGAAGGGAGAAAGCAAGGGGACCAACGTGTCCTTCAGGAATGAAGCCATAAAAGCAAGAAGAGAGGGTCTTATTTTGTCTTTTGAAATCCTTTTGGCTATTATTTATGATGACAGCAAAAAATTCAAGGTACTGTACAGTGTATACCATTAATAGATTCCTGCAGAACAGTTTACGGATTGAGCTATTTTCTGCTTAATTCATCTGAAGTGTTCACAAATACCCTGCCACATTTGACTGATCTTCAAAGACACTGCTTCTTAGCATACCACTTCTATGTTTTCCACTTCCGGAACCTGTCACATTGTTAATGAACTATGAAATGATGTTCAAGTACTTATTCTTAAGTGGATATCACAGGAAACCCTTGTAAATGGGGGAGTGAGAAATACAGCGATAATATGAAATGGATTACTACCAAGAAGCAGAGACTCTGTCTAGGGAAGGTGAAGAAAATCTGTTCTGCCTCCTTCTCTGGGTTCTTTCTATGACTGCGTGTCCATTTACTCTTCGGGAGAAGGCGTAAATAGCAGATTCACCAAATGGGCCATCACTTGACAAATCAGGCAAACGTAAGTACGAACCCTTCCATCGCTCGCTGGATTTGGGGCTAGTAGTTTTACATCTACTTTATGCCACATGTTGAGGTTTATTTAAGGGTTTTTCCTAGGTTCTCTTTGACATACATGGCTTGTGACACTTGGTTTTCACACCTACTTTAAAGGCCTGGATTAGACAAATAATAATGTGATTGAATGTATGGAAGAAAATGAAATGAAAAAAAAAAGAAAAGAAAAATAAAGGCCTGTATTAATTTTTTTAAATGCTAAGCAGAAAGTAGACAAGTTTCGTTATCATGACGTTACACAACAGAAAGGCTGTGACTACATGCACGTGCGTGCACACACACAATGGTAGCTACACAGAGATAAGCAATATGTGAATTGGTTCCATCATTTCGAGATGCAATCACACACACACCAAAACATCAAATTATGTGTCTTCAATATATAAGTTTTGAGGACCAGCAGGTGGCATAGTGGTTAAATTACTGGACACTCCCACATGGCCAACCATAGTTTGCTTTGTCACTTTCCATCTCTTTCTCTCTCTGTGTCTCTCTCTGGTCAAATTAAAATAAATGAATGAATAAATAAAATAAAATAAATAATTCTTTTTAAAATATATAATTTTTTTATGTCAATGATATCTCAATACAGTGTAGTCTGAACACTATTGGACCAATGAAGCCATGCATGTTTGTGTGTGGGTGTGTGTTTTTGCTTGTTTTGTTTAGTTTTTAAGAGAGATTTTTGCTATAGGGTGTGTGCACTCGCCAGACAGACAGAGAGAGATAGAAAGACAGAAAATGAGAAATCACCCCCCAGGGGCAACGGCCACACCACAATCCCTTCTCCTCCATTCTCCTCTCAGGATTGTGGGCACACATGCACATGTGCCCAGCATGAGTTTCAAGCTTCTGGGTCTGGGACTTGAACCACAGTCAGCCATTTGAGAGTCCTACAACGTAGCCATTACACCAGCTGGTCCCAACCACGGCTGTTTTTTAAAAAACAGATTTAGCTTATGAACTGCTGGAACTTTACTGACACAATCTTGCAACCCACGTTGATGGCAGACTTAAAAAAATGGAAAATTATCTGCTTATAATGTATTTGGTAATATCTTTGATGGACTAATATACAGTGTATTTATGCTGGGAAAATCCATTTTGTATGTCAAAAGTGTACAGTGATTAAATTTAAACAATAAGAAAATTGGGAAAACAAAGTGATATAAGAAAAATAAAATAAAGTAAAATAAAATACGGAAGCTCAAACATACCATTGTGAGCATTGTGCGCATCACTTTACAAGTGTGCCCATAATAGCTAATAAAGTGTCAAAAATAAGACCAAGAACAGAAACTATGAACAGCTTAAAAAAAAAAAAAAAAAAAAAAAAAAAAAAAAGAAAGGGTGGGACCACCACATCATTCTAGCATTTATATGCAAATATTCTACCTCTTTTCCATTTCCAACTTTGGGAATCCATTACTAAATTTATTACCAATTCTGCTAAAGAAAGGCTTATTTTCCTTAGGGCGCCTTATAATTATTGGCTTATTTGAAAGAAATTTTGTTTTGAAATAATTAATTACAAGTTACAAAAACATATGAAGAGGTCCTGCATATGCTTCACAGCTTGCCTCAAAAATTAACTCATGCATAATTAAGTACAAATCTAAAACCAGAAAATTGTGTGTGTGTTTATATGTATGTGTGGTTGTATGCCATTTTGTCCTGTAGGATGATGCATCTAACCACTACTACAATCATATACAGAACTATTATGTCACCCCAAAAATACCACTAGTGTTGCCCTTAACAGCATACCCAACCTCCCTCCACCCTCCCACCACCCCAAATCCCTGGCAACTGCTAGCCTGTTCCTTACCTGATCAGTTTTGTCATTTTGAGACTATTAGAGAAATGAAATCATGCATTTTAAGATTGCTTTTTCCACTTTTTTCACTAGCATATGGCCCTTGATGTCCATCCCAGTGACTTTATGTATCAATAGTTGGCCCCTTTGTATTCCTGAGTAGATGCACTAAGAGTGGCTCTAGTTTGCAAGACAACCAGTTGGGGTGGTAATCAATTAGTCAGTATCAAAATGTACACAACTACATGTGTGTGGGGGTGTGTGTGAGTTCTGAAATCTGAGGAAACTCACCTGAGGGAATGTTTTTAATCTTTACACCACTAACCTTAAAATATTATATTTCCTACAACCCTGCTCATTCAACCCATTACCCACATATCCAAAAGCACACTGCACGAGGCTGGCATATTAAGCAGAATGAAGCAGTGCTATGGCAAGTGGGAAATGAGCACTTAATTAGAACTCCACCAGAGCCTCCCAATGATCATAAGAGGATGATATGATGAATCCACAAGTACAAAGCTTTGGGGACCACGAAGACTAATAACAGGGACTTTGCAAGGACAGGCTGGAGCTTTGGGGGTGCACACACACAGTTCAGCTGTCGTTTGCAGTCCTAAGACAGGCGCAGTGAAGGTGGTACAGAAACCGTGACTCTACAAGTCCGCAGTAAAGATCTTAGGGAGCTTTAGATCATGGCTCTGGAAAGGCTCCAGTGCATTTATTCACACCCTGACCTAGCTGAAGTTGTCAGCAAAGACAAAAGACAGTTTGGTAAACTCTACCAAGAAACATACAGAAATGAGCAATGTAGCCTACTCTACACAAAAATAAACTCGTTGGCTATGAATCCCAGTAAGTCCACTCAGATGATAAAGACTGCTGCATACATTTTCATCTGTAAGGAGAAATGGATTGCTTGTACTTCTTGAGAAGGACTCTTCCAGTCATAGCCACCTAAGTGAGCGAATCCACCTGGGACAATGATGGCCTTGCGTAGGCAGGCCAGGGTCCTCTGTGAGACACAGGAATCACGTGTCCGGGCCATGGTCATCTGCGGTAGCGTAGGTGACATTCAACTGTGATATTATTGGGTCATTGGAAAAGCCACAATGTATTACGTCATGAACTCAACTAATGTCAATCAGAAAAGCACTTCAGTCAAACTATGGAACTGTAATGACAGCCCCAGTTTAAAAGCCACACAACTAACTCTAGATACTTAAAAGAGGTGGTTCCAAGTAAAAGCTGGATGAAGTCCAGCTGCAGTAACACGGAGGCTTGCTGGACTTGCTTAGTCACTGAACTCACCGCCGTGCTGCCATGAGGCGCTTCCTGGCCCCCAGCCCTGAGATCTGCTGTGGGCTCCGTCGAGGTCAACACGAGTGATGGCACAGGCTGTGGAGACGGCTCCCAAGAGCCACAGCCACCTCCAGTGAAAAGCTGCGGACTTGAGAGCAGTCCTGCACAACCCAGTGATCCGCACACCTCGCAGGTTCCATCTTTATCGCCGCATCCAGTAAGCACAGGTGCCTGGTGACGTGGGGCGCTGTGCGTGATGCAGTGATGGGAGACCAGCAGACAGCCCGTGGCCTGGAGGTCCTGGCAAGCAAAGGTGAACAGGTCTGTTCTCGTCTTCTACTGGGAGCATCAGCCCTGCTCACATCCTGGAGAAGATTCTGTGCAGAGGCCTGGGAATGCCACAACCCACACGTGATGACCACACAGCGGCAATCTCTGCCCAGGTCTGCCCACAATGACCTACCTTTGGGCCTAAGTGCTCCAACCCTAACCCCATTTCCTGTCAGCTTCTCTCTTTTGGTTGGTTTGTTTGTTATAGTGTATGTACACTCACCACAGAGAGACAGAGAAAGTGTCACCCCCAGGGTGATGGCCACGCTGCAATCCCTTCTCCCTCATTCTCCTCGTAGGATTTTGGGCACATGCGCATGTATCCAGCATGATTTTCAAGTCGCTGGGTCCGGGACTAAATGGCACAGTTGGCCATGTGGGACCATCCTCCTTGACCTCCATACCACCTGTGTCGGCCATGTGGGACCCAGCCTCCTTGACCTCCACACCACCTGCTGGCCATGTGGGACCATCCTCCTTGACCTCCACACCACCTGCTGGCCATGTGGGACCATCCTCCTTGACCTCCACACCACCTGCTGGCCGTGTGGGACCCAGCCTCCTTGACCTCCACACCACCTGCATCGCCATGTGGGACTCAGCCTCCTTGACCTCCACACCACCTGCATCACCATGTGGGACCATCCTCCTTGACCTCCACACCACCTGCTGGCCTTGTGGGACCCAGCCTCCTTGACCTCCACACCACCTGCATCACCATGTGGAACCATCCTCCTTGACCTCCACAACACCTGCTGGCCATGTGGGACCATCCTCCTTGACCTCCACACCACCTGCATCACCATGTGGGACCCAGCCTCCTTGACCTCCGCACCACCTGCTGGCCATGTGGGACCCAGCCTCCTTGACCTCCGCACCACCTGCTGGCCGTGTGGGACCCAGCCTCCTTGACCTCCACACCACCTGTATCACCATGTGGGACCCAGCCTCCTTGACCTCCACACTACCTACTGGCCAAGTGGGACCCAGCCTCCTTGACCTCTGCACTACCTGCTGGCCCAAGTTCTCCCACAGCGGCAAGCTCATAGACACTAACGAGCAGTGGCCCGGTGACAGCTATACCCAGAAAGGCAGAACTAAGGCCCTTGCCTTCAGCTCCCAAAACAGACCTTAACTATATGAAAGAACAAACCCTGAGTCACTGCCACCTGCACGCTCAGCAGCATTCCGGAGCAAGGCCATTGGCTCTGGGCTTCTCCTTTCCGTAAGCCAGCGGCAACGTCCAGCTCTCTAAACCACGGCGGTCCTGTCAGCCTTCTGTTCCTGAGCGCAGTACAACTTCCAAAACGTCTTTAGAGGAGGAGAAAATGTTTATGTGTAAAACATAACAAGTAATTTATGATTTAACTAAAATCTACCTGGAAATTATTTAAATAATGAACTGACCTGTCTCTAACCAAATGTAGCTGGTAATGACAAAAATTTCGTCTGAGATGAAATGCCAGTGTGCATGAAAATTAAATATGAAATTAAAGCATGTAGAAATGCACACTGCCTGTACATGACCTGCTCGATAACCTCTCAGCAGCTGGAGCTCTTCCATCTCCCACAGAGGGCAGGACCCCAGGACTGTACTTACGCATTTTAGCAAACGGCCGTGTTCATTTCCGTCCCTTTCTCTTTTTTTTTTTCCTTTTAATATTATCTTTTACCCTTGTCAACATTGAAGCTGCTCAGCTATCTTGACCCGGCACTGTGGTCCCTTTTCTGCTTCTTTTTAAACGGAAAGTAAATGGCAGAACATGAAGCCGTGCTGGAGTTCCCCGGCGACAGGGCTGAGGAGACCAAACGCTGACCATCTGTCAGGGCAGGACAGCCCGACCCGGTCTGGAACTGCAGTGTCTCCTCGAGGGCTCCCGGCGAGCAGGGTGGCCAGCACCTGCTGGCGTGCTGGCCCTGCCCAGAAGGGGGACGTGAGCACATGGCTGGAGGCCTCTCCACAGACAGCTGCCAGAGCCCAGGGGCACTTCTGGAGGAAGACGAGAGGCAGGAAGCGTGGGGCGACAGAGGTGCCCTGAGGTGTCGCCCACGCGGAAACGACATCCACTCCTCCCCAACCACTGAGCCGCCACCCGTGTGCTGGGCCTGTGTCGCTCTCGAGTCGTTATTTAACCAGCACAGGCCAGCGGACCTGAGAGAAATCCGTCTCCGTGCACCTGAGATCAGCTTGGCGGGAACCAGAAAGACCAGTGCAAAAACCACGGAGGGCCCGCGCTTTCTCCGCCTTCACGCCGTCCACGCACGGCCGTGGCCACCGGAGGGGCGCCGCCTGCTCAAAGTGCGGGGACAAATTACCCAGTCTTTATTGCGAAGATCGGTAGGAACAGAGATGAAAGAACTTCTCAAGGGAAAGAAAAGTACTGCTCACAATAAGGCAGTCCGTTTTCCTCACACGTCCCTGGTTACCTGCACGGCGATCGCTCCCCGCAGCGCCCACGTCACCGCGCTCTACGCCGCTAAGATGCCACCGTAGGGTTTTTATTTTAGCTATTATGTTCGGGTTCTTTGGGGCACCTTTCAGTAGGACTCATGGGATTTTGTTAGGTTAACTCCACTTGTAATTGATGGATTCCCAGAAATATTTTTCAACTTACTGTGGTTTAATGAACAGACCTAAAGAAAA
Organism: Tupaia tana; assembly: GCA_026018925.1. Lineage (NCBI taxonomy): Eukaryota > Metazoa > Chordata > Mammalia > Scandentia > Tupaiidae > Tupaia > Tupaia tana. Next base: position 99,690,314 of record JAKSZU010000006.1, on the reverse strand, counting down.
TATACAGGAAAGCAGTGGCAGCGAATACATCATCGAGGCCCAAACGAGGAGGCTTGTGTTCTTCCGCCCTTCCCCACACAAAACAAAAACGTGCAGGAAGGCCTGCCTTATGATCTCCCGCAGGCCCCAGGGGTATCTTCAGGTGGATTACAATACAGCCGCCAACAAGAGTCCCCACACAAACAGCTTATGAAGCCAAGACTAATGACTTCGACAAAGTTTTAAAAAGCTCTCCAAATATATCCGTTCTTGAAAAGTGTATGACTCCAGACATGAGGGTAATTTCCAGTCGCCCCGACCACAGCTCTGACAAGGCAGCCACGACCATGACTGCGCCCGGCCCGTGACTGTGCCCTAGGCCAGATGCCGTCTGTCACACTAACACGACGCCCACAGCAGCACAATTAGGGACAGGAGGTGCGCCTACCTGCCCGCATTCGCTCTTCCATCACGTCTACCTGAGTTTACTGGGGCCATGAGCCATGAACACTGAAGCCCTCGTAAGGAAGATGTCTGTGAACCCCACACTCGGTTCCGCAAAGTCACACATCCATAAAACACAGAGTGTGACGGAAAAGCCCTGGCTTGCTCAGTGTGCTTACGGGCCAGGAACCCTCATTAGTGAAGACAGGGTGAGATTTCCCTTCCACCACGCCTCTGTCTCACTTTCTTATATATTTAGACTTGATATTTAGAAACATTTCAAGGGAGGGAAAGACTAAGCAGAAAACGGAAAATAAAAAGTAGTGGGAGAGGATTAAAGAAAACCACAGACATTGGAAGACTCAGAAATAAAAGCTCTCGCAGGCTGAATCCCTGCAGTGGCGACACTGTCCCCCACACCTGCAGGGGACTGGGTGCAGCACCCCTCCCCTCAAGGTGCCAAGTCTGTGGGTGCTCAGCCCTCACCTACAGCAGAGTCGAGTCAGCCCTCCGCAGCGTTCAGGGGGCCCACTGTACCTGTTTATGAGTTTGTTTACTTTTTAGATAAATTTAGTGAAGAGAAGGCTATTAACAGAGCAGTCCTGCCTCCCCTCTGGCCCTCGATGCAGTGGGAATGGTAAACACACGAGGTGGTTCTCTTCTGTTAAGGCCTGGCGTTTTCCAGGTTGTCATTACCAATGTGCTTGTATATTTCAAAATCAACCCCACCACCCCTGTGCACAAGGCTTCTGCTAGACAAAACAGCCCCATACAAAGAATTGGAGACATCCTTTCCTCTGGAAGGAGGCGTAGAATGAACTCGACGTCATTCTCTTGATCACAAGCCTTTATGCAGAACACAGCAGAGTATGAAAGAGTAAAATGTGATCAGATGGCTCCCAGCCCAGGAGCCTTTTCACTAGTCACGGAACAATCACTTCATGAGAGGGCAAGAGGTAACTACAAAGCGCAGCCGCTCGGCAGCCGTGTCGTTCTTAACGATACGGAAATGCCAGCCCTCTTTCACTAATGCTTGCCCTACGGAGTGCTAGCATGGAACGTCCGAGAACTTAGGGCAGCTCTCGAGCAGCACCGGGCACACCCACTGCAGAAGCGGCGAAGTGCTGGAGACCAGGCAGATAGGAGGACATTTGGGGCAGGGCTCAGGACGGGGCGCTGTGGGAGACGAGTGGGAGTCTGGGCTAATATAACGGTGGTGGGGAGAGGAACACTGACAGAGAAAAGGAAGAAGGGGTGGTGAAATCAGGTCCAGGTAAGAGAGAGGGTGGAAAATGAAGTCGGTATGAGGAGAAAACTGACTACTGAAGAATGAAGCACTGCATGCTGGGAAGCGGAGCCGTGCCCTCTGCATTGAGCGTTTCAGAAATCCAGAACTGCACGCAATGAATCCACCGCCGCTGGCCCGCAACAGCAGCTGTACTCGCCATCCCTGACTCAGAGACGGCGCTATACTATACTACGACTATTCTGAGCGCATCATCAATCAGAAACACACCTGATGTTAAAAAAAAAAAAAAAAAGATTGTGGCGGGCCAGCAGGTGGCCTGGAGGCTAAAGCACTGGATCCCACATTGCCAGCCTTGCAGTTCAAGTCCCGGACCCGGCAACCTAAGAGTCACCCTGGGCTCATGTGTATGCGTGCCAAATCCAGAAAGAAAGGAGAAGGGATTACGGCATAGCCATTCCCCCTGGTGATGGCCATCGGGAAGGTGATTTCTCACTTTCCTTCTCTCTTTCCTTCCACCTCTGTTTCTTTCTGGTGAGCACACATGCCTTATAGCACAAAATCTTAAAGAAAATAAAGCCTGTGGAGAAAGTCTCCCTCTTCCAAAGCAGTGCACCACGCCGTCAGTCAGGCAGGACAGGCAGGACATTGCCATCTGGGTCTCTGTAGTGGCCGACGGTGCACCCACTCCTTGGGTCTGTGACACAGAGAAGAACTGAGTCACCTGTCATGTCCTGGATGCCACATTGGTGTGCAAGGCCAGTCTGCTCATAATTTAATTCCTTTTGATCTCCGACGTTTCTCTAGGACATAGTAATTCAACCTGGGCTTCACTTCACGTGAGGCAGTCAGACAGGTTTAAGAATATTTATTGCCTTTGGACTCCTACCTCTGTGACATGGCCCCATCTCTGTCTGCCATGGGCCTTTGCCTCCCTGGGTTGATAATGCCAACCTAGCAGGTTATTGTGAGAACTGAGAACAATAAAAATAATATGCTCAGCTCATGGAGAACACCTGTTAAATGTCAGCTGCTATCAATGCATGCAATCTTGTACATTCGATGAAAGAAGACATCGAATATGCTTTTGTATAATTTATCTAAAACATAAAAGCATGTTTAAAAAGCAATCAGCAATGAATATATTACTAAATTTATAAAACATTACCCTTAAGGCCCTAAAATAAAGTATTTAGGAAAATGAATAATTAGGTAAAAATGCGCACACATATACAGAAACACAAAAAGAACTGAAAATGATGTTAATAATGACCATTTCTGGGTTATAAGATTTAAAGTAATTGCATTGTCTGCCTTTTATTTACCTTTCTATCAGTTCCAAAGTTTCTATACTCACAAAACATTTGGGACCAGCAGTTAGCGTAATGGCTATGTCGCTGGACTCCCATGTAGTCAACCACAGTTCGCGTCCCGGACCCAGTGGCTTAAAACTCACGCCGAGCGCGTGTGCGTGCGTGCCCAAGATCCTGAGAGGAGAATGGAGGAGAAGGGATTGCAGTGTGGCCATCCCCCCTGGGGGGGTGATTTCTCACTTTCTATCTCTCTGTCTCTCTCTGTCTGTCTGGCGAGTGCACACACCCTATAGCAAAAACCTCTCCAAAAAAAGAAAAAAAAAAAAAAACATTATTTCATAGTTACTTAGATTATATAAATGTATCTATATTTAAACATATCTATTTAAAATAGAGTTACGCATTACATTATAAATATAATATTTTAAATAGCTGTATTATTAATTCTATAATGTGAGGAAAATGCCTTTTTAAATGTATTTCTTTCATTAGTGATAGAGAGAGAGACAGCACGCCCACCGGGCCCTGATCCCACCAGCCCCCCAGTGTCAGTCAGCTCTGTATGACTGTGTGTGCTGAGGGTGCCCAAAGAAGTCTCTAGACTTAAACTAGCAGCCTCCCACGTGGGACTGCCTCGCAGAGCACATTTTTCCACAGAGCCATCATCTAGCCCCCTGGAAAAGGAGTTTTTAAGGTTATAGCTCACTTCGGCTTTGAAGACATTGTCTCTAGCACAGTAGACAATGTCTGGGCCATCTCTGTTCCTGGGAAGAAGGAACCTCTCGAGTTTCACATGGCCGAGCTTTATCCTTGAACAGGGTGGCTTGAAGGCTTACTGTATTAGTGCACTACTATGGGCGAACAGAATTACCTGAGACGGAGTGATTCATAAAGAATCGAGATGCTCATTTGGCTTAAGATTCTGGTGGCTGGGAAGTTTAACAATATGGGGCTGGCCTCGGGCTGGCGTCCAGCGCTGCTTCACGACATGGCCGGCAGAGGCGTGCAGAAAGACCCGGAGGCAGCCATATTCCTTCTACACCAACCTGCCCTTACAAGAGGTAGAACTCACTCCCCTTCACAAGATGCCTTAATCTCAGGGGGCAATGCTTCCAGGCCCACCAGGCATTGGCTCTTAAAGGCCTCACTGCCTCCCAATGCCATCACACTGGAGACCGAATTCTAAAACAGGAACCTTTGGGCGACAAGCCATCATCTGACCCAGAGCATCTGTGTTTCACATATGGTAAGGAAAGGAATAAGAGAGGGACATGCCACGGCCAGCAGGCAGCGTGGTGGCTGGGGTGCTGGACTTCCACATGACCAAGTGCGGTATGAGTCCTGGACCCAGTGACTTGCTTTCCCATTCTCACTCTCCCTCATAAACATACATGCCCTATAGAAAATTTTAAAATAATAATAGTAATAATAAATAAAATTTTAAAACTCTAGGAAAGAAACAGAGAGGGAGAGAGGGAGGAACAGAGGGAGGAGAAGGAAGGAATGTACCTACTTTTTTGTGCCTACACACAAAAACTGGCTTTTTTTTTTTTTTTTGAGAGGTTTTTGCTATAGGGCGTGTGTGCTCACAAGAAAGAAAGAGGCAGAGACCAAAAGCAAGAAATCACCCTCCAGGAGGCATGGCCACGCCACAATCCCTTCTCCATTCTCTTCTCAGGATCTTGGGCACACACGCACACACGCCCGGTGTGAGTTTAAGCCACCAGGTCCGGGACTTGAACCAAGGTCAACTACATGGGAGTCCAGCAACATAGCCATTATGCCAACTGCTGGTCCCCAAAACTGGCTTTTTGACAATCTGGTTAAATTCAACCAAACTGGTTATTTTAAAACAATGATCTCTTCAGACTCAACTGGTAGCTTTCTAATTAAATCAAACTTTACATTTTGATTTATTCCTCAAAAATATTTCTACATGTTTACAATATTCAAGCAGGTTAGAGCAGCCCCTGGATAAAAAGCAGCCTAGATGATTCTGCAGAAATCCAAGGTACAGCTCAGGGACCTGCAGGTGACAATCACTCCTGTCTTTTGTTCTCTACTCCGTTCTAGGCAAGTGAACCAACCCACGTCGTGATCTGGCCACTGGTCACAGCCTCTGGCTGGGACTCTCAGATACATCGAGGCTCTAGACCACACACAGGAAAAGCAGATCTCGGTCAGCACTGTTCTATCTACTGACACAGCCATCCCCATGAGAAGTGTTTAAGCAGAGTCCAGAGGACCACGTTTCTCTTCTAAGAGGCAAGCTCCACATCTACCAGCCACCATGAGAGTGAAGCCACATGCCAGGTATCGTGAGAGGACAGTAAATAGATAGATTTAAATAGTTTTAAATAGATTTAAATAGTTTCTTACGTTGAACAAAGGCACAGCCTGTCACAAAGTGGAAGGAGTAAGACGCTCAATCCCACTGGCAGGTTTGGAGAACATCTCCAAAGAGCAGCAAACACTTAGAGCTAATACCATTTCATTTCTGCCAAGGGAAAAAAGATGGCTCTGGGCACACATGAAGATCATTATACAGAGAATTATAACCATTTATTTATCTAAAAAGATTTCTCAGTCAACATTTATTCAATCTCTCTTTGTAAAATACAAAGCGGATCCCAAAGGGCTTACAATTTAACAGAGGAAGAGGAACACATAAAAATGCACTAAAGGGACCAACAGTTGGCGTAATGGCTACATCGCTGGACTCCCATGTAGTCAACCGCGGTTTGAGTCCCGGACCTGGTGGCTTAAAACTCACACCGGGCGCGTGTGCGTGCGTGCCCAAGATCCTGAGAGGAGAATGGAGGAGAAGGGATTGCGCATGGCCATCCCCCTGGGAGTGATTTCTCACTTGTCTCTCTGTCTCCCTCTGTCTGGCAAGTGCATGTGCCCTATAGCAAAAACCTCTCCAAAAAAAAAAAAATGCACTAAAGAACACAAGCAACAGAAATACATGCACGCACACACACACACACACAATTATAGTAAAGCCCCTCTTCCTTTTTTTAGTGAAGTTTGTTTTATTTTGTTTATTTATTTTACATCCAGTGACTGTGCGTCATTACAACATACCAAATGAGTGTTCCCATCATGATTATACTGTATATTGGTCCAGTTAAAGATATTACCATACATATTATCATCAACAGATAATTTTCCATTTTTGTACCCCTTAAACATTTTTCTTCTTTCTTTTCCCCCTTGATTCCCTCCTCCCTCTCCTCAGTCGAGTATTAGCCAGCATTTCCAATAATGATAGATGCATTCTAGTCCAATGAGACAGATATTCTTCAGGAGAAACAATCACCACAAAAAATGTCCTTGAGCAAATAAATTTAAGATAAGAGTAAAAAAATACAATTTACTTGAGCACACTAAAGACTGAAAACTCTGTGCCAGGAGGTGGCATGGTGGTTAAGGCACTGGATCCTATATGGCTGACTCCATGGTTCGAGTCCCAGACCCAGTGGCTTGAAAAATACACTGGATGTGTGTGTGTGCATGCCCAAAATCTCAACAGGCGACTGAAGGAAAAGGGACTATAGTGTGGCCATCCCCCCAGGAGGTGATTTCTCACTTTTCTTTCTTTTAATTTTTTTGCTCTCTTTGGCAAGCACACATGCCCTAAAATCTTTAAAAAATTATATTTTAAGAAAAAAGGCTGAAAAATCCTAGAGCAATGTTTAATCTAACAATCTTCAAATTTATTTAACCCCACAACCTTTATTTAACCTTACAGGTATAAACATCTGTGATGGTCTAAGATATAGTAGCAAGTTACTTAACTAAACACTTGGTCTGGATGTTGCTGGGAAGGTATTTTGTATAAACAGTTAGCATCTCCAATTAGGTGACAATAAAAGATTATCCTCCACAATCTGAGTAGGCCTTACCCGATCATGTGAAAGGCCTTAAAAGCAAAAGCGAGACCTGAGTTAAAGTAGTGTACAGGCATCTCCCCAGCCAGGTGGATAGGTCCAAAATCTACGCCTTGTGACAAAGATTCTGGGTTAACTGAACTTTAACCAGGCTGCTGAACCTCCGCCTCAGCCCATCTGTGCACCCCCTCATAAAGTACGGTGTTCGCAAGAACCCTGCTCCCTCAGTTCAGTGAGGACCCCACCCTTCGTATCTGCCATCCCCAACATCTGACCAGGCCCGCACCCTCTCCACCTCCAGGCTGTGCCTTCAGCAGAAATCCCACCAGGATGGCAGAGCCAGAATGCGCCTGATCTCTGACGCTTCCTCTTAGTAACTGTCTATCCACCGTCCCTGCTCCTCCAATTACACTTGTCCACGTGGTATTCAGAGCTGAGCCCGGTCTCTCTTCCCATGGCGAGATCTCATCACAGTAGTGCCTAAACCTGCCTCGATGGTCCTGAACACCGTCTGCCCTACCGTGCTTTAACAAGTGTCATTAGAGAACTTCTCATCTAATACTGGCCAAGGCTGTGGAGGTGCATGAGAACACAATCTTAGAGGAGCTTCCAAGCCAGAGAGAGACAGGCCCCAGCAGCAGTGCAGGGGCAGAGCAGAGTGCAGGGCTGCCGGGGCCTCCCTGGGATGGTGCCTGTGCTTCTCCAAAGAAGGCCATGGTGTGTAGGAAGCAGAAGGGCAGGTGTGGAGTGAGGCCCACCAATGTGGGATGGCAGGACATGTCCTGGGAGGGCTCGAGCCCAAGCACAGAACACAGGCCTGGTGGGTATTCGACAGGAAGAGCCACAGGAGCTGTGGAGACCTGTGGTTGGCACAGAAGAGTTCCACAGCCTGCACAGGAGCGGAGGTGCAAACAGATCTGAAATCACCAAACTTGGCCCTGGGACAGTCGTCTCCCAAGCAGAGTGGAAGAGGACAGAAGTAGAGACAAGATTTAGGGTAAGTACAATCATCCAGAAAAGAGTGCCACATGACTTGAACTAAAGGACCAGCGGCCTTACACAGGGGAGAACTGATTTTAAATATATTTCAGAGATAGAAATCATACGTGTTAACTTGCATTGCATGTGTGCAACATCTCACCATTATGCCAGGGACCTGATAATGCATGAGGTCACCGAATCCTCAGAACAACCTTATGGCTTTATTATGCCTCTTCTGCAGCTCAGAAAGAGTAAGTGACTTGCCCAGGATCATCCACTCACTAAGTGGAAGAACAGGTCTTCGTAGTGGGCGTGAAGGAAAAATCCAGAATACCTCCAAAGGTAGAAAGGATGGTGGTAACTTTTACTGAGATGGGCTACCCAAGTTTGAAGAGTAGGTTCTGTGGCTGTTGTCTGGGGTGACAAAAGGTGGACTTCGTGGGCCAGCAGGTGGTGTAAGGGGCTAGATCCCACACGGTCGGCTGCGTGGTTTGGGTCCCGGATCCCAGCGGCCTGAAGGTCACACTAGGCGCATGTGTCCGCATGCCCAAAATCCCGAGAGGAAACAAGGAGAAGGAACTGTGGTGTGGCCATCCCCTCTGGAGGGTGATTTCTCATTTATCCAATATCTCTCTCTCAGGTGAGTGAATGCACCCTATAGCAAAAAAAAAAAAAAAAAAAAAAAAAAAAAAAAAAAAAATAGCCTGCATCAAAGTTGACTGTACCATCTTCCGAAGCCCAAGCAGGTCATCTTAACTGAGGGCCTAGAGCTCATCTCCCTGTCACAATGAAGCTGACCTCCTTTTTTAAAGATGTTCTGGGGCAAGTCGGTGATTTGGTGTTTAAGGCAGCTGGGTCCCACAGGGCCAGCTGTGCAGGTGAAACCCCAGACCTGGAGACTTGAAAACATGTCAGGCCTGTGTGTGTGCACGCCCACAGGAGGAGGAGAAGGGATTGCAGCATGGCCACCTCCTTAGGCGTGCTTTCTCATTTTCCGCTCCCTCTTTCTGTCAAGTGCACATGCCCTATACCAAAACTAGAAAGAAAAACTTTTGACTTCACACCCTTCCCTTAAACACGCATTTCAATATGCTCCATTGTCTAAGTACAAAATCCCACGGAAGCTTCTCCCACCAGATGCGAAGGGTTTCACTGCTTAGTACATTCCCAACAGCATACTTTATTGGTAGCAGTATGTTTTTATACAATTTTTAAAAAGTGACTTAAGACATTCAATCATTAGTTAACGTGTAAGAATTTATCAGCGATAAAATAATCTCTCACAAATTCTCCCCATGAAAGAGCTATAAATAATATATGTAGATACTCGTCCTTCCGGGGGGCAGAGTTTAAGCCCCACCTTCTCCACCCAGTTCCGGAGGCTGCACAGAACCAGGAAGGGATGAGGAGTGACGACACGGGGCAATCGGCAGGTGATGAGGGCGAGCGTCAGGAGAGATGGCGCACCATACCGCGTGCCTCGCGATGTCCCAGAAGGTTCTCCACTTCTGCTATAGTCTTTCTAAAATGTCATAACCCCAGTAAGCAAGAAAAGCAACCATCGACCTTAGGGGGTGTTCTACAAGATTCCTGGCCAGTACTGCTTAAGACTGTAGATGTAAAAAGCAAGGAAAGACAGAAGCAAGACCAGGCAGACATGATAACTAAGTGCAGTCCAGACAACCTCATAAGAAAAAGAACATATTCACATAAAAGCTGGTGAAACCCAAATAGAGTCTGGAGTTTAATGAATAGTTTCAAAAGAAAATCAATATTTAGGGGCCAGCAGATGGCACAGTCGTTAAAGTGCTGGACTCCCACATGGTTGACCACAGTTCGAGTCCCAGACATGGCGGTTTGAAAATCATACCTGACACTTATACGTTATGTGCCCAAAATCCCAAGAGGGGATGGAGGGAAAGGGATTGCAGTGTGGCCATCTCCCCTGGGGAGTGATTTCTCACTTTCTCTCTCTCTCCAGTGAGCGCACATGCCCCATGGTCAAAACCTAAAAACAAAACAAACAAACAAAAAAAGTCATATTTATTATTATTCAAATAAAAATATGCAGCATGTATATAGCTTTTTTAGCCTAACAAATATAGCCATGTACTTAACCCTTTTTCGGTCTTTGCAATAATCTTGTACAAAAGCAACTAGTATTTTCATTTTAGAGATGAGAAAAGTAAGGCTCATTGCCCTTTAAAAGATCCCTTAGCAAGAGCAGCTAATAGGTATCAGCGTTGGAATGTATTTTCCCACTCCCACCGTTGCCCTTGGGCATTCTGTTAAAACCCACTAGAGCCACGAACCTGTGCTCTGTGGCCTGCAGCCCCTCCTTCTGTTCTCGGCATTGCCCTTCGGCAGCACAGCACCAGAATTCTGGAACCCAGACGTCCTGAGAGGCTTGCGCTCCTCCTCTACGGAGAGCCATTTCAGAACTCGCCCCCACCCAGAATGGCACTCAGGTACCTCTCCTAGGCCAGGTGGTCTCTATTTTCCTTTCCAGTAGTAGACATAGGTGTCTTATTTAAATATTTCTCAACAATTAAATTGTTTTCTTGAGTGATGTAAAGAAGTTCCTTCACCAGGAGACTAAAACTAGTGAAAAAACTATGAAAAGCAACTACTAAAGAAATGGGGGATGAAATTGGAAATCAAATTTTATTTTACCACTGAGATACCGAGTCAGAGAAATAGACTTTTTAGGTATACCCAATAGATAGTGACATCATTTAAACATAAGTAGTCTCCTCATGAGTCACATGGAAGTCACAAAAAGTCTTGTTTTTAATCAGTGTACACTGACTAATAATCTGCTTTAAAATACTCACTTCTGTGTTGTGTTTTTTAGATTCTTAAATGATTTAAAGAACTCTATTCCTTATTTCAGGATCATAGGCAAGCTGCAGTAACTGAGAATCTGGATATTTACGTTGTCAGTGAAGAACGTGTTATCCTGAACAGAAGATTAATAACTATCTTACAGAGGAACCCGAGCTCTTCTGCGGAGTCCCTTGGAGTTGATGCCGGGTGCCAGCGGGGGGCCCTTTGCACTCTCTCCGTCACCACATCTCCCCTGGGGGAGATTCGGAAAGTGCTGGAGGACACACTTTACTAAAGGAAGGAGAAATATTTCCCAAAATGGAAAACATTCTTGACCTCTTTCTTTGCACTGCCGCAGTCCCCATCATTACCACGGACAACGGTCTTTGAGTGAAGTTTTTGCTACAGGAGTAGCAAAATCTGGCCTTGTTGGGGGACCAGCAGTTGGCATAATGGCTGTGTCGCTGGACTCCCATGTAGTCAACCATGGTTTGAGTCCCAGATCTGGTAGCTTAAACTCACACCGGGCATGCGTGCATGCGTGCCCAAGATCCCCAGAGGAGAAGGGAGGAGAAGGGACTGCGGCGTGGCCATGCCCCCTGGGGGGTGATTTCTCGCTTTCTGTCTCTCTGTCTTTCTGGTGAGCACACATGCCCTGTAGCAAAAAAACAAACAAACAAACAAATAAACAAACCTCTCCAATCCAGCCTTGTTGGGGCTTTGGTATTGACTTTGAATGAAATGGAAAAAACCACTGGAATATTTAAGCAGAGTTAAACCTTTTTAAATAAGATCACTCTGGATGCTAGGTTGAGAATCACAGAGCAGGGAGCACAGGCAGAAACAGGAAGACCATTTTAGAGGATTCAAATGGTGAGATAATCCAGGTGAGAAATGATGACCTGCAGCAGGACAGTAAGAGTGCAGGTGTTCCGAAAGGGATCAGATTGCACATATATGTTAAAGGTAGAGCTGGCAGTTCATATTACACCTTTATATCTTGACAAAGATATAAGAGAAAGGAGAAGGGTCCAGCTCAATTCCGAGATCCTTAAGGATACCTAGGACTAAATCTAACGAAAGAAGTCAAAGACTGCACAAGGAAACCTATGAGAAACTAAAAAAAAAAAAAAAAAAAAAAAAAAAAAAATTGAAAATGATACAAAAAAGTGGAAGGACATCCCGTGTTTCTGAATTGGAAGAAGTAATATAATCAAAATGGCAATTCATCTACATATTTAAAGCAATCGTAATCAAAGTACCAGAGACATTCTTCACAGATCCAGAAAAGATAATCATAAAATTTGTCAGGAATCATAAAAGACCCTGTATTGCCAACATCATCCTGCACAAGAAGAGTGGAGCAGGAGGCATCTCACACCCTGACACCAAATATATTACAAAGCTGTAATAATCAAAACAGCATGGTATTGCCACAAAAACAGATATGTGGGCCAATGGAACAGAATAGAGACCCCAGAAATAAACCCCAAAACATACGGCCAATGATTTTTGACAAAGGATACTAGACACAATGAGATACCACCTAACCCTAGTCAGAATGACTAAGATTAAAAAAAAAAAAGGTAAGTGCTGGTGAGGCTGTGGTAAAAGGGAAACTCTCCTACACTGCTGGTGGAAATGTAAAATGGCCCAGCCACTGTGGAGAACAATATGGAGATTCCTCAAAGATCTACAAATAGAACTACCATATGATCCAGCAATTCCACTCCTGAGTATCTACCCAAAGAATGCTTAGTCAAAAAAGTGCTTGCACATATATGTTTATTACAGCATTATTCACAATTGCTAAGACATGCAACCAACCCAAATGTCCACAAACAGAACAGATTGAAAATATGTGGCACATATACTCTATGGAATGCTACTCAGCCATAAAAATCAAGACCAGGCTTTTGATAGGAAGTGGACAAGAATGGAAGATTTACTGCCTAGTGAAGCAAGCCAGGCTATGAAGGAGAGGCACTGTATGTCTCCTCTAGGGAAAGGTTCGTTTTTTTTTTTTTTTTTTTTTTTTTTTTTTTTTGCTATAGGGCTCATACACTCGCCAGAAAGACAAAGAGAAACAGAGAGATAGAAAGCGAGAAATCACCTCCCCCCAGGGGGGATGGTCATGCTGCAATCCCTTCTCCTCCATTCTCCTCTCGGGATCTTAGGCACGCACACACACGCACCTGGCATAAGTTTAAGCCACCAGGTTCGGGATTCAAACTGCAGTCAACTAAATGGGAGTCCAGCGACATAGCCATTACGCCAACTGCTGGTCCCAACATTGTATGTCTCCTCTTAATATATACCAATTATCCATACTCTATGGCTAAAACTAAAAGATTAGATGATATAGAAGCATGGGAAATGGTTATGGATACTGGATACAGTGTGGGAAGAGAGTGGGGAAAGGAGGTGAGTCTGAGGAAAGACATTAAAGAGAAAAACAGAGAGGCAAGACATTTATGGGACACAGAAATGAATTATTATCTGCTGATAACATGTTTAGTGTCCCCAACTGTATTGGTGAGACATATATTCATGTTGGAAAATTCACTTCACAAGCTAAGTGATATATAATGATTAAGTGTATAGAAGAAATTAAAATAAAATAAAATATATTTAAAAACAAACAAAACAAAAATAGAAATATATAACAAAAATTGAAAGTTAGTGTGAATAAGATCTGAAAGAAAAAGATTAATATTTTCTAATTTGGACACCCCTTTCAAAACAAAGAAAACTATAAAAATAATAAAGAACCACCTGCAGCAGTTTATTTTATTTATTTATTTTGTTTTTAGGTTTTTGCCATCAGGCAATGTGTACTCTCCAGAGAGAGAGAAAGTGAGAAATCACCCCCTCAGGAGGATGGCCACACCATGATCCCTTCCCCTCCATTCTCCTCCTGAGATTCCACACGGACATGCACCTGGTGTTTTTCAAGCTGCCAGGTCCAGAACTCGAACTGCGGTCAGCCATGTGGGAATCCAGCACGTTAACCACTACGCCATCTGCTGGTCCCTACAGCAGCTGTTTTAAAGTACCCCAACTGCAGGTGTGGGGAACAATAAGGTTATACTAAACATTCTTTTCAATACGAGAAATGCAAAGAACAGGAGTCAGATACTTACAAATACTGTACACTACTCCCCGGGATAAGGAGAAAGCGCAGAAGCTCAGAACACTGGCTCTGAAACTGCAAACATTCGCCTACCGCCAACAGCTCTCCGGAATCTTGGAACCCCAGAGCTCCTCTGACAGATCGTGGTATCCAGTCACCCACCGTCCCTGCACCTGTGCAGACAGCCGTTCCAGAATGAATACCAACAAGGTCTAATCTCACTGGACACTCACTGTGGGTAATGACTGCGCTGACCTCGTTTAATTTTTACTTCCTTTTACAGATGAAGAAGCCAAGGTTCACTGAAAACTTGTCTAAAATGACACAATTTATAAGCAGCCAGATGGGCACTCCACTCTCTAACTCCAAAGCCCATCCTTAACTTATTTTAATATTTAACAATCCATCTAATTAAAATCTCTTTTCCTGATCAGCTCGTGTCTATGCAAAGTCATGCAGTCAACACCTGATACAGAGCTGTGTGTGAGCTTTACAATAGACTGAAACAGGAGCCCTGTTCGTGCGAATTTCCAGTTTAAGATGGGAAACAATGGCCAGAGAAGGCTAGCGTCACTTAAAAATAAAACAAAACTGAACTTTAAAATAATCAAGGATTCCAAGCAAAGCATTTCATAAACTGGGCCTCAACAAATCATAGGCATCCTAGGTTTTCTAGAGTGAAGACTGCATTTGGAAGAAGCAGGTGAAGATGTGGCCAGAGACCCAAGGAGCACAGTTCTTGGTCCTGGGAGAGGCGTCCACAGCAATCGTGTGCACTGTGCCAGAAGGCAGCTCCAAGTCCTGACGGAAACATATGATACTCGAGATGGGCCAAGTTTTCGTTTTTAATAGCTGAGCTCTTAGTTGGCAACCGAAACCTCCCGTGCCAGCTGCTGAGGAAATAGTGTACCGGGGGCTGGCAGGCACTGCACGTGGGCAGCCAGCAGGTGCAGAGGCACAGGGGGCTCCGAGGCGCAGGTGCCTGGAAGGTGGGGGTGGGGATGTGGCCACAGCTGAACCGTCTGGTCTAGGGTCCAGAAGGTGCCCGCATGCTAAGGAGCTCTCCTCTTGTTCAGAAAACAAAGGGCTCCGTCAGCTCTAGCCATCCTAGACAGAGTGAATGCGGGCAGGGCTCCTGGAGAAGTGGGGCTGTGGCCGGCGTTTCCCCAACACGTGGGAGAAAAGCAGTGGCCGGCGTCTGGGCGGGGAGAGCAGACCACCTTCCCTGAACTCAAGCCAGACAGGCACTGCAGGAAGAAGAGCAGTTCGGGGATCTTAGCCTGCCCTGCTGCCACTGGGATGCACCACAAACCCAGAACTTCACGACAAACGCTGCCTGAGAGCGGGAGGCCACGTGCCGGGTTCTGGGGGGGCTCGTCCTGGTTTGTAGATGGCTGCCTTCTGGCCGTGTCTTCCCGCGGCAGGGAGGCAGTCAGCCCTCATGCTCCTTCTTGGAAGGGCACCAATCCCCTCAGGTCTGCTTAAAAAGAGTGAATCACTTTAAAAACAAAACAGAGGGGTAAGGCAATCCAGGAAATCTCAGGCTAAACGCTGTCCTAGAGTCCACCCTGTGACCTCGGCTACCCCTAACTACCTCTTGAAGGCCTCTGTCCAAGCGCCATCACCTGGGGAAAGACAAGCATCCAGTCCATGAGGGGATGTACAAGGAAAATGGGGCAAAGGGAACAGAAACCAGGAGAGAGCGGGGCTGTGGCCTGAGGCACAACAGGACTCTAAGCCAGAAGCAGACCTTGGTGAAGGGTGGCCTTCCTTCTGCCCCTGGCCCTGCTCTGCCCACGTTTCCCTACCCCGTTTCCTGCTGACCTTTCACCACACACCCCTGCGACCCTCAGCTTCTCGTGGTCAAGATAAATGTGGGAACACACAAATTTTCCTGAATAACTACTTTGATAGCACATAAAAGTCATGCGCATAGGCCCAGCTGGAGGCTGGGAGGTTACAGTGGCTAGATGCCACTTGGACAACTGCACAATTCAAGACCTGGACTCAGCAGCTCGAAAAATGCCAGGCAGGTGTGCTGGCGTGCACGCCCCACATCCCAGGGGAATGGAGGAGAAGGGATTGCCGTGCGGCCATCCCCTCCGGGGGTGAGTTCTCCTGGCCCTCCCTTAGCTTTTCACTCCCTCCTGTGATCAAGGCAGGAGATGCGCTGCATGACCACGTGACAGGACGCTGCTAACCGGTTAAGCCGCCACAGACAGATCATAAGTCATATCTTGTCAAAGGAATGAGTCACTTTAAAACCCAAAGTAGAGGGGTCGGGAAAGTCAGGCAACATTCCCTGCTCAACTCTGTCCCAGACATCCACAGCGATTGCCAATCGGTGGGCCCACCAAAGGAAGTGAAAATGAGACACAATGGGTACATGTTTCTAAACACAGGTGAGCCATTTAGAAGGTATAAAATAAGAATAAAAATTATCCAAGGATCCTCCAATACATTTAAAAAGCCTCTGGGGTTTAGAGCCTCAGTGACTCCAAAAGCTGCTGTCTCTAAACACAAGTTAAAAACTAAGGTAACCACGCAGACATGCACATCCTTCTGGCTAGAAGGGGCCTGAGAGGTACTTGACCTAATCACAGCTCACGCCATTCTAGAGCATTCTGATCCTGGGGCCCTAGACAGAGCAGACTAACGAAAGGCCAGAACTTTGGGTTCAAAAGGACTTTCAACTGCAGAGGTCCTGCTGACTTGCCACGCAGCTCACCTCCGGGAGGGCCCTCTGTGCGCTAGGTGCCCGGCACAGCAGCGAGCAGGCCAAGGCTGGACGCCAGCAGTGTGTGTTCTGATGAGAGGGAGGCGGGAGTCCGACAGATGATCTCCCAGCGGGCTGGGTTAGCAGGGCCAATGCTCTAAAGAAAAAGAGATTCAAGTGCCCGCATGCCCTGCGATGCCCCTCTGATACCTTTGCCGTTTGCTCAGTCACACGGTATTCTGCAGACATTTATTAAACACCTAAGGGGGCAGGCATGAGGCTGAAGCATAGACTTCTGAATGAGGATAAAAGATGGTTAGGAAATGGGGATCCTCTGCCCAAGGAGCAGACGCTGCGGTGGTGAAGACCACGTGGCATGTATTTACAGGACGGGAAACATTAGAGGTGAGTGGGCATGAAATGCCACGGGAGCAGGGACCTGGCAGATAGGGTGGCTGTCATGGAAGGATGAGCAGGAGAAGCATGATACAGGCCAAGAGGGTTTCATGCAATGCCACAGAGAGATGAGGATCAATCAGGGGTCCCAGCAGCCAAGGGGGCTACAGCAGGAAGAACTCGGACCCTGGGTTCTGA
Source organism: Tupaia tana (assembly GCA_026018925.1). Lineage (NCBI taxonomy): Eukaryota > Metazoa > Chordata > Mammalia > Scandentia > Tupaiidae > Tupaia > Tupaia tana. The sequence goes on along the minus strand of JAKSZU010000006.1, from coordinate 99,673,189 downwards.
CAAACATGGGCCTGAATCTCGGTTCCACACCCCCTTCCCTGCCTGAATGAGCTGGGACAGCTGCTCCACCATTCTGAGCCTCTGGCTCGTCATCTGCAAGATGGCGCCGCTGATAAGGACCTTAGAGTATGAGTGGAATAACTACCAGTGTAGGAAAGACGGCAGAGCCACAGCAGCTCCTGGGAACACCCCAGGGCATAGAGAAGTGGTGGAGAACTAGGCGGGCAGGCAGGCGGGGCCAGACCGCTAAGAGTTGTGTAGCTGGACTGAGTAAGGTATTCGCCCCGAGACCCAGCTCAGCATCCGTACCCCACCTCCTCGTGGTCTAGGGAGTGACATTAAGTCTGTGTGTCGGGTGTGGAGCTATGTGTTTTCACATATGTGCTCTCATTTCTTTGTCATAGCACGCCACTGGGGGGGGGGGGGGGACACCACCACCGTTTCACAAATGAGGCTGAGTGAGATTCAGTTTCACGCCCGAAGAGGTGTGGCCATCAAGGAGCAATTTTATTCTGCCTAGTCCCTCCCTGGCTCAGCAGTCCGTCAACCACTGGCTGACTGTCCACACTGGCCTGCTGGAGGGCCAGCCTCAGGGTTGTTCTGAACAGTGGCCTCACCTCTCCACCCCTGGCAGCTCAAGCCAGGACAGCACTCTGCTCCTTTCACCTGGTCTTCGTCACCTTTCTCAAACTGCGTGCCCAAGTTCAGGTCTGACAGTCCATTTCCTGGTACCTGGATATTTTAAAGAATTGTACTGGCCTCCTAGGGATTATTCTGATCATTTCCTCAAGTTTCCACTTCTGCACAGTGGCATAATACGAGGGGACTTCAAAAAGTTTATGGAAAAATGGAATTACATTTTAGGCCCAGCCTGGTGGTAGGATAATAGCAAACTAAACTGCAGTGCTGGAAGTCATATGGTCACCTGCGGGTTCTGATCCATGGTCAGCTTGAAAATAAGCTCAGAGCATGCATGTTCACCCAAGATCCTGGTAAGCTGCAGGCCGGGGAAAGAGGACCTTGGCATGACAAGACCCTGTCAAGGGTCAGTCTCTCTCTCTCTCTCTCTCTCTCTCTCTCTCTCTCTCTCTCTTGCATGCATGTTCTATCATGCAAAAAAAATTTTTTTTTCTTTTTTTGGAGAGGTTTTTGCTATAGGGCGCGTGCGCTCGCCAGACAGACAGAGAGAGACAGAGAGACAGAAAGCAGGAAATCACCCCCCCAGGGGGGATGGCCACACCGCAATCCCTTCTCCTCCATTCTCCTCTCGGGATCTTGGGCACGCACGCACACGCGCCCGGCGTGAGTTTAAGCCGCCGGGTCCGGGACTCGAACCGCGGTCAACTACATGGGAGTCCAGCAACATAGCCATTACGCTAACTGCTGGTCCTGCAAAAACTATTTTTTAAGTATGAGTTTATTTGAGTGCAAAAAATTTTGAAGTCCATGCATAGTTTCTTCATAATGCTCCTCTTCCGTGAGCTTTTTAGCCCCTGCAGTTATAGGTTACACTCAGGAGAACTCGTAGGTTTGCCTCAGCGAATGTTTTTATGAGCTTAAAGGTTTACAGTGAGAGAAAAAGGAGAGGAAGGGCCCAGGGTCCCCGAAGAGCCACAAAACGTTTCCACTCACATAAGAAGTCTTTAGAGACCTATTATGACTGAACATTCTAGGCCAGGCTGACTTATTGAATTATATATTTTGAGTTTGGTCATGTTTAATAACATAGTTTCATTTTTTCAAGGTTTATCCTGACAAGGGGTTTTGAAAAAAAAAAAAAACAGACGAGTCACTTGAATGAAATGGTGGAAGTATATTTACACGCAGGCCAAGACTAAACGGGACCAGGGGTTACACTATGGAACAGCTACTTCAGTCTGTTAGAATCCCAAACGGGAAGGAGTCGACCCAAAGTCCAACGAGTCACTCACGCTCCTCTGAGACAACACAAGGAGCAGGAGAACCAAGGGAACAAGTGCAAGATCCTGAACAGCGAAGGGTAAGATGCAAGCTAGGGCTCTGCTCAGCAGCCACAGCCTTCCAGTAGGGAGCAGCCGTGCCCGCACCGTGCTGCAGACAGGGAACCTCTGGGCGGTCGCGGACTGCTCCACGTGCCGGTGTGCCATGTCAGTCAAGGTCTGTCCCCGGCGTGACACAGTTCGGGGGGAGTGCACTTAGAACAAAGGCTGCAACTACAAACCCGTAGAAAGACAAACACAGGGAAGAGCGTGTCATATCCATTATATTTTCAGAGACTACTCTGATCAGAGGGTGGTCTCAAGTCTCTCCTGCTCCCTCCATTTTTCTGCCCTGAAAAATCATTTTCCATCTGGTGGTTCCTTCAACAGTACTGCCTTGAAGCATGATCTAACAAACACAGGGAGGACAATGCATTGAACAAGATTAACCAACATCCAGGCACCAATATCCACAGCGCCTCAAGAATGGTCCACAAAGCTCTGGAATGAGCAATGGCTTTAGCTACAAAGCCAGTAGTTGCAAAATAGACCACAAAGTAAGTTAAGCTAAAATTAAGGTTCTTGCAAACAAATACACAATCCCTGCTTCTCTTCTCCAAATTTTGTGACCTCTTATCTTTGATACTGGGCCCCAGTCTCCTTTAGCCCTGGGCTCCACATGCAAGCTGTATTCCTTTACTCTTCTGTTTTCTTCTCCGTGACTAGTTTTGAGTACAGAGGCCATAAGTTCTTATCAAACCTGTCATCGGGTAGTCTTGAGATGCATAACAAGTGCACACACATACCCACTTCCCTTTCTGCACAGGGGCACCCCTCGCAGTATTTCTTTCTTTCTTGGCATTTTCATCTGTATTATCTGATTTCAACTCATTCTCACAGACTGAAATATTGTTTAAATATAAGTAGTTTTCTCAGTACACACTTAGAAGTACCATCCTCTGACCCAGTATCATCCACAAGATGTTTTCAAGCACATGCTCCCAGATTTCCTATATGTCTGTGTCTATAAATACCACACATGTGCTATTGGCCCAACATATTATGTACAGTTTTAAAAAAATTTTTTTGGCTGGAGGGCGTGTAAGCTGACCAGTGAGGGACACAGAGAGCATGAGAGAGAGGGAGGGAAGTTGAGAAAGCTCCCCACACGGGTCACAGCCACGCAGCAATCCCTTCTCCTCCATTCCTCCTTTCTGGAGTTTGGGCATGCACGTGCACGCGCACACACACACACACCAGGCATGTCTTCCAAGTTGTCAGGTGCGGACTTGACCCACATAATCCAGCATGTGGGATCGGGCTGCTTTCACCACCATGTCATCGGCGAGTCCTCTAATGTGCTTTTTAAAACATCCAAAAATGGAAAGTAAAAGCAGAAATTGTAAAAAGAAACAGAAAGGGGCTGCCTAATACTTTCTGGTAAAGTCCCCAGTATATTGCACAGCTCTTCAATAGGAACAGCCACTTCAGGGACTTTTGATGAGTAGCTGGTTTAGTTTACCTCTAAAGCCCTTTAAAAATAAAAAAGAAATAGTGCTTTATTCCCCCTCTGAAAATTGCTTACTTAAACAGGGACCCAATTTAAAGGGCCTTAAATAGTCTTTGTGGGATGCAAGAGGCCTTCAGAAAGTTTGTGGAAAATGCACACTATAAAAAAACTATCCATGGATTTCAAAATTTTTATGCAACCAAAATATATGTGCACTTTTGTTTTTTTCTTTTGGAGATGTTTTTGCTATAGGGCACGTGCACTCACCAGAAAAACAGAGAGAGACAGAGAGACAGAAAGCGAGAAATCACCCCCCCAGGGGGGATGGCCACACGGCAATCCCTTCTCCTCCATTCTCCTCTCAGGATCTTGGGCACGCGTGCACACGTGCCCGGAGTGAGTTTAAGCCACCGGGTCTGGGAGTTAAACCACGGTCGACTACATGGGAGTCCAGAGACATAGCCATTATGCTAACTGCTGGTCCCAATACATGTGCACTTTAATTCCATGTGTTTTTGAGCACATTCATAGCATACAGGAGGATTATCCAATATTCATATAATGTATCAGTAAACAAAAAAATTTAAACTTTACTAGTTAGAGATAGATCTCTTAGCCATAGTTTATTTAGCATATTATTTTCACCCCAAATACAATACAAGAACGATTAACTTGAATCCTATTTAATTATTATAAACAAAACAAATTACCCAGCCATAGTCTTTTGACATAAACTCTGATTTATATGGAAATGTAATATAAACATACTTTAAGTTTCTTCATTTTTGACATTATCTGAGGTAAGCATCTGTTATGCCATCATTATCAGATTAAAAACTATATTAGGAAGAAGAAAAGCAGATGAATAAAACTAGCCAACATGTTACATAAGTAAAAACTAATTTTAATAGTTTCATTAGCTCTAGAAAAAAAAAAAAAAAAAAGATGACAATGCACTGAGAGCTTGTGCCCATCTGGAAAGCATACAGGCCGACAATGGGAGACCCAGGGTGGCTTCCTGCTATCTTTAACCCTGAGGTTCTCATACAATGGAGGAAGAGCAGAGTTGTAGCTTAACTAGCCTAGGTCAGCAAATAATAGGCCACTGGCCACATCTACCAGCTGCTTGATTCTGCACACTCTGCCATCTAAGAACTTCTTACATTTTAAAATTGTTTTTTAGAAATCAAAATCAGAATGGTATTTTCTGACACGAAAGTTATCTGAAATTCAAGGCTTGGTGCCGTAAGTGAAGTCTCACTGGAATACGGTGACACGCATGTGTCCAGAGCTGTCCATGCCGCTTTCAACCAGCCATGGCAGATGTAGGGCAGCAGCAGGGATGGTCAGGAAGCCACAGATGTTCACTTCCCTTCACCAGAGCGACCAGGTCCCCGTACGCAAGCTCGACGCCACACTTCCCCTGTCTCACCTAGGCATACATTAGGGGAGGACTTTTTACTTTTCTCTTCTTTTTTAACCAACATGGTAAGTTTTTCTTATCCACCTTCCAAATTGTATCCACCTTCTAGGTTAGCGGCGAGTTCTAAGTGCCGCAGCTTCCGCCCGAGACCCCGCAGCCTCTGTGGCTACCTTCTGCTCTCACCAGGGCTACGTTACCTACCACTGCGGTTTTCAGCTGACACTGATACAGACGCGCTGGTTCTCTGACGGGGCCTTTCTGGTCCGACCTCGGGGCACCGGGGCACCCGCCCACCCTTACCTGTCGTCGCAGTGTTCATGCTTTGTAGAGTTTGAAAAATAAAAAGTGCACCCTGCATGTTTTTGGCCTTTTCTTAGAATGTGCTTTCTGCCTAGCAGGAAAGAGCTCTACTTGGTAAGATCCTGTAAGACCCATGGCTCGCTCAGCAGACCCCCCAGTCTGCTCTGTCAACATCAAGGCTGTTGTGGTTCTTGTATCTCTATCTCGTATTAGTTTGATCTGCTGATTGATTTATCTTACATTTGATTATTGTTGATCTCTTATAGTCAGACCCTTATAGAGGCCAAATAGCATGTTATGCATCATGTTCCCTCCTGCGCTGGTCTCCCACCTGCCACAAACACGCGACCAACATACACTGCCTAGGTCAGAGCTGCTTCAAAGGCCAGTCCTGTCACTAAGACGGCTTTCGGTGGAACAAAGCCACGGAATTAAATAATAAACGAAATTTTAAAAAATAAGAACGACCTGCTTCTTTCAATTATTTTTCAATCATTCCGATTACATCAAGAAGAAAAGCTCAGTTGTTTTACTACGGTTTTAAGTCTGCTAATCTTTAATAATCTCTTTTTTAACAGAAAATAATAATCCTCAGGCTTGCAGCCTTCTGCATGCACACATGCAGGCTGTTTTCATGATGTCTCTTTACAATTCGCTTCCGTTTAAGGCATTATACAATTTGCTTTTAGTCGTGGTTTTCGATTTAATGAGAGGTATCCTTTTTAAGTAAATTTGGGTTAGCAAAAATAAGGTGATTTAAACAAAAATATTAAGCAAATTATAGCACAGTTGGTGTGCGAGTCTGACAGAAATCTTAGTGTTATTGCATAGAATTAGGAGAAACATTTGGTTGCAGCATACACTCAGTAAAGCCAAAGGGATTTAAAGGACCAACCTCTTGTTCACCATCTACAGAACTCAAAGGAGCTTCTTCGAGGACAGTGGTTCTCAACAAGGGAAGCGGGCCCTGTCTGACAATGTTCAGAGACTTTTTTGTTTGTCATAACCCGGGGGGATGTTGTCACTGAGATCTGGGAGGTGGAGGCCAGGGACACGGCAAAACAGGAGCAACAGGCCCAGCCTCAGCGGCACAGTAGGCAGCTGCTGACCTGCAGCTTGGAAGCCCTGGCCCAGGCGACCTGGAACAGGCTGGGCATGTACACATGTCCCTGTGCAAGCTCCTGGTGCTGGAGTGCTGGGAGGGAGTCTGAGGGACTCCTCTGTGATGAGACCCTATGCAGGGTCTCTCGCTCACTCTCTCGTGCAAACACAATCATAATTAAAATAAATAAACTTTTTAAAAATCCTTCAGTGCACAAGGCAGTCCCCACAACAAAGAACTACCTGGCCCAGATTTCTGTAGTGTCTACCTTGAGAAACCCTGCTCCGAGGGAAGAGAGGTCCACACGCATCACCCTTTACTCCTCACTGTGAACCGCCCTCTCTCCAGACACTGTTCTTTCCTTATTTGATCTTTGTGACTGGTAAGATAATGGCTGAGGAAAATCTCCAGCCTAAACCTTTCACTGCTTTACCTCACCCACACCATCACTACCATCCAACTGCAATTAGAAAAAAGAAAATGGACCGTATTGAAAGAATCCCATCTTCTACACACAGTATGACGTTGCCGATATGTAGATCTGACTTCCTGATTAAACCACTGGAGTTATGAACTCTTCAGATAATCTTGCGCTAACAAATACATAAAAAACTAATTAAGGTAAAGGTTGATATAATTTGAGTAAAGCCTTGATTCTAGCTGCTATGGAGTTCTAGGCATTCCTTGACCTGAATTACATGATTCTTGGACTCAATTGAATGCCATATTCTGCAGAATGAACCTGACTTTCATTTTTTTCTTTAATCAACATTCTCTTTTTAGATATGCTAGCTTTCCCAAAAGGGAATTTTAAAACAAACAAACCACTTGGGAACCAGCAGTTAGCGTAATGGCTATGTCGCTGGACTCCCATGTAGTCGACTGCGGTTCACGTCCCGGACCCGGTGGCTTAAAACTCACACTGGGCACGTGTGCGTGCGTGCCCAAGATCCCGAGAGGAGAATGGAGGAAAAGGGATTGCGGCGTGACCATCCCCCCTGGGGGATGATTTCTCGCTTTCTGTCTCTCTGTCTGTCTCTGTCTGTCTGGCGAGCGCACGCGCCCTATATCGAAAACCTCTCTCAAAAAAAAAAAAAAAAAAAAAAAAAAAACAAACAAACCACTTTTTCAAGAAAAAAGAAAAAATAAAAAAAGGAAGAGAAAAATTAAATTAAAAATTTAAAATAATAACTAGCAGGGTAAATTTAAAATAATAACTAGCAGGGTAACTGGTTCAAATTTAGGTCCATCAGTTCAAATTTAGTACTTTGAACCTAAAACTGCAAACCTAAACCTGCTCTTAAACTTACTACTGCAAAGACATAACCCATGCATATATCTGAGGGTAAAGTATTGACAAGAAAGCACTTTGAAGCTATTTTGTGGTTAGTGTTTTCTTTCTTTTTTTTTTCAAATAAACTTCTCCAGAACGGTTTAGAAGAAGATAGCACCTGTGCCTTTCCTTTTTAAATCAGAAGATATTTTTTAACCTCGTAACAGTATTTAAACATGGAAAAACACCATGTTCTTAAAGGAACGGTCCTATCACAGCCTTCCCTGGACTATAAGGCTTTACTCCAAATTCAGCATTTACTATGCGCTGCCTTTAGTGACTGGTGTAGTTCGGAGGCACTGCATGCCTTTAAGTTCAACTTGATTTCACAGCTAATTGCAACGCACCTGTGGGAAAGTGACAGTGAGGGTGAAACTCAACCCTTTCATTTCCGAGCCACTAAACGCTCTGCCAACAGAAAAGTGGCGTTACTGTCAACACCTACAAGGACCAGAGGCTGCGGTTATGAATACTCCCACTGTGAAGAAAGGAAACCAGTGCGTGAGTTTCTGGTCACAATTCTCACAAGTTTTAGGGAGGAGAAAAACAAGTGTCAGCATTTCCCATTCCCTGGGGTCTCTAGCATCCAGCTCACAGGACATCAAGACCCAAACAGAACAAGATGGCAAAAGGGGCTATGGCCGCGGCACCAGGCCCCTCCTGTCACCAACCTGTTCTCCTACTGATCACTTGGTGAGCATGTGCTACACCTGCGCGCCATGCCGACGAGCACGTGACTATGACCAGGCCGGAGCCAAGCCTGCCTTCCAGAAGCTCACAGTCCGTGGTCCGTGGTCCGCGCTCCTGCAACCAGCCATGCAGCCCAGTGTCTGCTGCACCACGAGCAATCCCACCTTGCTCCTGAGTCCACTGCCCGAGAAAGGAATCGGGTACACGGAGAACAAGGCAGACAGACCAGTCGGATACAAGGCATACACCCTCACAGAGGCGAAGCAGGTCAGAGTGAGTCTGCAGCAGGAAACCAGCAGCCGGCGGCATACCCTGCTCAGGCTGTGGGGCCCCTTTCAAAAGACAGGGTAAGGGACAAGCCAGGAGGGGAAGCCCTGAGTCAGAGAATGGCCCTGGAAGGGGACACAGACCAAAGACAAGGGAGAGGAAAGGGGAAGGTCTGATTCTTCACCAGCCATGCTGGGAACCAAAATGTGCCCCCTCAAAATGTACGTGTGGAAGTCTCAACACTCGGGGTGATGGCATTGGGAGGTGAGGTCCTTGGGTATCAGGATGAGGTCACAAAGTGAGGGCCCCATGGTGGGGTTAATGCTCTCATATGCAGAGACACCCCAGAGCTTGGCTTCTCTCTTTCTACTTACTCTTCCCCAGTCCCTCCACCCCGGGAGGACACAGAAAAAAGATGGCTATCTGCAAGACAGGAAGAGAGTCCTCGCAGGGGGATGAAGCGGCTGGCACCTAGCTCTTGGACTTCCCAGCCTCCAGAACTGTGAGATATAAGCATCTGTTTTTTAAGCCACTCCATCGGTGGTAGTTTGTTATAACAGCCCAAGCCAAAGCACTGGTTGATGCCCTTCTCCTACTAAATGCACACACTTCATGTTCCCTGGTGGGATGTATCTGTTGACCACCAGCTGGGGCCAATGACAGGTGACTCTGAGGTCCTCCCCTGTGCAGGGAGGTGCACCTGGCACAGCCCCCATCCTCAGTCACTCCAGATTACCGCGTCCCAGAGATCTTGGGGCGGCACCAGAGTTTCTCAAAAATGTTGGGAAAGGGAACCCCATAATGACTCGGAGGCCAGGACAGAGTTTTTCTGATACCACTCAGTGTTGCCATTCGGTCTCTAAGGACTTTCTCAAAGGGCTATGTCTCTTATTCAGTCTGGCATACCCAAATTTACAGCCTAAAGCAGCATCTTCAAACTGAGTCACACCCACTAAGGGGATGTGAAAGCACATGGGTGTAGCCAATATTTTCTTCAATGAAATAGAAGAAAAGAAAACAGTATAGAATAGAAAACATTAGAGCACATTTGGGGTGATAAGTATCAACGCTGTTCTAAGAAATTGTTTCTGTTTTATATGCACAACACACACACATACTTCTATCTAAATCTATTTGGTTCTTAAGCAATAATACAGAAAGCAAGAGATCTTATATAATTATACTTCAGTTGAGTAAATGGATTTTTTCTATCATGAATCAGGTTGGGGGGTGTGAGGACCTAAAGTCACCAGTCAACTACAGTAAGTGAACGGAATGAAAAAAATATTCTAACATCATTTAACACTTTATGTTTTGGTCTGTCTGCTTTACCTGGATTGACATGTCTGGGAATACATCTGGGTTTCTTACAAATGCTCTTTCACTCGGGTACAACCGGTCCAACAAAGGGGACAAGGCATAGCTGCAAACAGGACGTGAGTGTGGACGCAGAACCAGTCCCCACCACAGTGCAGCCAGCCACCCTGCCATCCACGTGCCAAACCACTGGACACGATCCGGACCAGAGGCAAGCTCCCGCCTCGCTTTAAAAAGCTTTGAAAACGCCAGTTTCTCAAATCACTGGGCAAAAGACCAACCAGCTCTCTAGGAGACTGAGCCCTGAACAGGATCATGGCCAACTCATATTTTTAAGTAGAACTGGATTTGTTGGTGTGTCATGATTTTTGCAAACTTTTGACAAATTCTATAAAGAATACAATATTAACAAATGCGATTTTAAAAGCATAGTTTACCTTATACGCTTAAGTAACCCCTCTACCCTCCATTCCCCCAAACACCCTCACCACTTCCAAAGGAAAGTAACCCGTCTGCTCTGGCCTGAGGGGTGCATATAGATTCATGCTTCCAGCTCCTGCCTGGGCAAGCCCCATGCAGGGTGTGCAGGGGTCAGAGCCTTGGGAATTGAGCTCTCCCTCCATTCCCAGGCACGCCCCACTTGTGGCATGTCCAGTCCTCGGGGATTGAGGAGTCAGTAGCTTACAGCAGATCTTTGAAACAGAAAACCCATCTCACTGAGTTACTTTACCTGGTGGGGGGACTGTCTCTAGCCTGAACTGACCACAGGACACCCAGAGGCACTGCTGTCTTAGCTCACTAATGACAATTGTGCTATTGGCCTCACGCGTCACCACGCCAGAGAGACTGGGACTAAGGCTGAAAGCAGAGACTTAAATGAATTAAGGCCCTCAACCCGATCATCAGATATGAAAGAGGGCTTCTATCACGGCCAACACCTACATGATCATTTCACTGTTTTCTCTGGCTGTACAGGCTCTTAACACTTACACCTGGAATACAAATTGCTTATGTTTCAGTTTATTTTGTCAAAAACACTAGTGTTGATCACGGAGTTAATAGTTCTCAAAGTCTCAGCCCAACAGAATAAGCAGGCTCCTCACAGACGCTGTCGGCTACAGAGAACGGCTTCCGGCTGAGAGACAGGGCAGAAAAGGGGGAGAGCTTTTCTCTTTCTCAAAATATTTTAATACTGTGATTTTTTTTAAAGGCAATCAAAAGACTGGCTCTCAGAGTGAAATTCTTAGCAATATATATCTGATTCCTATTTTGTCCTTCAAACTGTACTTCAGCATGCAATACCAAACTCTTGGGAAAAATAAAAGTTCAAATCTCTTTGGTTTTCTCTATGAAGTCTGGCATCCCTTACATGTGTAACATTGGTACGTATTTTTCCTACCCACTTGCCATTTTTCAAATTAAAGGAGATGTCTGAGTTTCCTGAGGGTGAAGCTCACTCACACCAACAACGTGTGTTGGTAAGTCAGGGCAGGTCAGAGCATCTGGGGTAACTGTTACTGCCAACACAGCTGGACCGGCTGCGGGGACAGTCCCTGCAGCAGGGCCAGGCCCTTCCTCCACTACACGGCAGTTTCTAAAACACCAACTAGACAACTTCAAGTAGATTATCTCTTTAATCGGAAGTTCACACCACTCCGCTGCAGCACACCACTGTTATAACAGCTTCTGAATCTCTCGAAAAGAGACATTTTGTCATTTCATTTCAACTAGATATGACAATCTTCAGGCGAATACAGAGACACTGGATCAAAATTGGATGTTCATGCATACATTAGCCAATGCTCCGATATCTGAAGCACTTCTAGACAGCAGCAAATAACTAAATTTCATTCAGCAATGCGGCCTCTCACACTCCCAGCGCCCAATGCACCTTGGTCAGTAGGAGCCAACTGGGAAGGGGCTGGGAGGGCAGTGACCTCAGTCTCTGAGTAGAACACCCACAGTCCTGCTCAGTGGTCTCCACCATGAGAGAAAATAGCTATCAGCTAAACTACTTCCAACAAAAAGAATGGAGAGCGAACCTGTACAGCAGTAGTAAGTACAGAGGATGCAGCTTGTCAACTGCTGGAATTACACCTCCAGAGTCCCTACCATAATGGGCCTGGGTCTAAAACAAGGTTTGAAAGCAAGTCTTCTTACTATGGATAACAGGAAGAAGAAAAAAGAAAAGAAAGTAAAAAATCATTTTCAATGGATAAAAATATGAAAACCTATGGAGTGATTCCCAAGGGGGAGCTGCTACCTGTTCAGATCTTCTGGAGAGGAACGAGGGCCGCTCCTGCAGCCTTTCTGGAGAGGGCTTCTAGCACACTTCATTTAACAAAGCCCTCCAGCCCGGGAAAGGGGGTGTGGGGCAGAACCTCCTGCTAACTACGCTGCCTGGACCCGGTAGGTCAGTAGGTCGGTAGGTCCTTACTGTGCCTCAGCCCTCTCCAGTGAATCATCCGTCCCCCTCCTGGCCCCTGCACTCTGCGGGGAAGCTAGTATTTAAGTTTAATTTCGAGTGCCACTTGCTTTGGAGAGCTTGATGATGAGGAGGAGGAATCTCATTTAATAATTCTGTCATGATTTGGAGGGGCACCCCCTGTCTCCCCGCCACATAAAATACCTAGACCAACAGGACTCTCTGGCAAGCCATAACCCTAAGCACAGACACCACCGGGAGAGCTGGGCCCACGTGCGGCGGGAGCTGTCACCCAAGGGAAGTGGCAGCGGCGAAGAGGAGCAGGGGGGAGCAGGGTCCGAGGACGCCAGCTCCGAGGGAGCTTCGTGTCCCCAGACACGAGGCCGGGGGCAGAAACAGCCGGCCCTCCGCCTCGCGAGCTGGCTGGGCGAGAGGGGCAGCCCGGTGCCGCCACGGGCGTCCCGGCCCCGGCCCGGCCCAGACCCCTGCCCGACCCGACCCCGACCCCGGCCCCGGCCCCGGCCCCGGCCGCGACCCCAGCCCCGGCCCGCGCCCAGGGCCCGGCGCCGCCCCCGCTTACCGTCCCAGCTCCGACTCCACCTCGAAGAAATCGCTCAGGGCATCGCGGTTGGAGCCGTCGATCCAGTAATCCGGGACGACGCCCCCGGCGCCCGGGGCCGCAGCGGCGGTGGCGGAGGAGCAGGACGACGCGGAGCAGGAGGGCGCCGTGACTTTGAGCATCTTGGCGGCGGGACTCCGGAAGCCGCTGCGGCCGCTGCCCAGCGAGAAGCCCCGCGGCCGCCGCCGCCTGCGAACGCAGCACGGGAGGGGCGTCCTTCACGCGCTCGCACACGCACACGCCCCGCGCCCGCGCCCCGCGCCCCCGCGCACGCCGCGCTCCGGCCGGGCGGGCAGGGCTGCGGCCGGGGGGCGTGCAGGGCCGAGCCGCCGCGAGCCCGAGAGCCGGCGCCCCCGCCCCGCGCCCCTCCGCGCCGGCCCCCAGCCCCCGCCCGCCCGTCCTGCCGGCCCCGCTGCCGCCGCGGCTAGGGCGGCTCCTGATGCCGGAGCCGAGCTGGGGAAGGCGCGGGGACCAGCACCCTCCCGCCGCCGGCACCGGGAAGGGAGGCGACCGCGCAGCGGGACGCCAGCTGCGGGAGTGGCGGCGCCGGGGGAGCGCGCGGGTCGGGCGGCCGGGCCAGTGGGAGAGGGACCCAGCTGGTGGGGCAGCCGGTCCTCCTCGCGCGTTCTTCCCGGCGTCCCTCCAGCCAGCAGCGGCTCGCCAGCCATCCCTCGTTCGTCCCGCGGTCGCAAGCTCCAGGTGGTGGCCCTGGAGGGTGTCCTGGGGTGGCCAGTGCCCCCCGGCGCGTGTCCCAGGACCAGGGAAAGCTGGGAGCGGGGGAGGTGCCCTGCACGCTGACCTGCCTCGCCGCGAGTGAAGTCTGGCTGCAGTCCTCGCCCTGTTCGCGCAGGCGGCCCGGCTCCTCTGTCGCTGCCAGAGCTAAGAGGGTGGGCACTGGGCTGTGGCTCCTTTCATCTGGGCATCTGAAGGCCGGCGACAGAAGTGGCTCCCGGATTCCAGGTCTGCAGGGGCGCGGTGGAAGCCGGCTCCGCTTCCTGCTGCCTTCCGGCAGCACCTGTCATCCCTGCTGACGGAGGAGACTGCCACTCCGAGAGCCCCCTCCTCTCCCCGGGAAATGTATCCTCCATGATAAGCATTCCCACGTCTGCCCATCAACGGTCATGGCTCAGCTAAGCATCAGCTAAGCGTATGTCACTTCCATTTCTACCCTTGAACTTCTTTTCAGAGTTTAGCAAAGATGAGCAATTATTAGTCATTATACACACACAATGTAACAGTTATTACATCACGGCTCGCTCTTGCCTAGATGAGACAGGCTTTTCAGTATTCCTTCACAGGTGTTACTCTTGGTCTTTTACTTATTTTTTTGAACTTTTCTCCAATTCTAGAAGAACAAAGAAAAAGTACATGGAGATATTTGGGGGGGGGGCTTCAAATTTTTCATGGAAAATGCATATTATAAAAAAACTGCATGGATTTCAATTTGTATTCCACCAAAATGAACTCACTTAACTCCATTTTTTCACAACCTTTTTGAAGTATCCTTGAATTTGGTGCTACTAAAAAACACTTGAGGAGCCAGCCAGTGGCATAGTGGTCAAGGCAGCTAGATCCTACATGACTTAAAGTTCAACTTGAGCAGTTCGAGTCCCAGACCTAGTGGCTTGACAAACACATCTGGCACATGTGCAGGCACAAAATCCAGAAAAGACTGAGACATCTAAGAGAAATGGTTGCAGTGTGACCGTTCATGGAGTGTGATTTCTCACTTTCCCCTCCTCTCTGTCTCACTCCATGGAGCACGTGTGTTCTCTGGGAAAAAAAAAATTTAAAAATGAAGTTTCTCCAGAAAACGTCCAGGTTACCTACAAAGAAAAAATAGAATTTCAGCCCACTTTACTTCAGTGTCTCTGAATGCTGGAAGACAGCTAAGCATTCACTTTAAACTTCAGAGGAAAAGCTAATTTTGTGCCATACCTAAGCTCACTAGTTTCAAGTGGAGCAAAATTTAAAAATGTTCATTCATAGACTCAAAAAATGCATCACTCATTCATTCTCAGAAATAATCACTTTAGGATGAATTGCAATAAAACCTTTCATATGTGCAAGAAATAAGTAACCTGGAATATTAAAGACAGGGCTAGTGGAGAAAAATGAAGTTTCAAACTGATCGGTGCACAAGATAATAAAGTGGATGTCTGTAACGTAGCAGTCCAGGAGTGTGAGAGGCAGCAGAGGAGAGATGACAGGCACAGAAGAGACAGAGAGGCGGGCTGCAACAGTGCCAGCAGGTGGTGGAGTGGTTAAGCCACTGGACTCCACATGGCCCACCATGGTTTCAAGTCTCAGACCTGGTGGCTTGAAACACTGGGTGTGTGTGCATGCATGCCTAAAATCCCAGGTGAATGAAAGAGAAGTAATTGTGGTGTGGCCATTCCCCCGGGGGCTGATTCTTCACTTTTTCTTCCTCAGTCTCTCTCCTGGGAGCCCACACACCCTATAGCAAAAAGTCTCTCAAAAAAAAAAAAAAAAAAAAAAAAGTAGGCTGCAAATCCATACCCTCCAGATATAGAGGAGATGGTGTAATTAAATGTCGAAATTGACAGAAAGTTACAAAGTTAGATGTACATTTCAAAAATAAGAACGAAAATGAAAAACAATAGAAAGTGTTTACAGCTTTCAAACCAGGTGGAAGGGGAAGAAACGGGACACAGAAACTTTGAGAGGCAAGAGGCAGATGGGTGAAAAGAAACAAGCAAAAATTATGAACTAGCTAAAATGACAGTATATGAGATGCTACCATACAGGGTCGGGGCACCACATTTAAAGCAAGCCCTTTCCCGGGAGGCAGATTGCATCCGAGAACCGATCCCAGATCCCTTGCCTCAATTCAGGACAGCTCTGAAGGTCCATCCCATGGTTGGAGCTCCTGGTGGTTGGCCGAGACCTCTGGGACAGGACAAAAAGCAGGGTGCACCCTGCCCTCTGGCCTTCCCTTGCTCCTGCACACGTATTCTCCCTTTGGCTTCTTAGGACCCTTTCTGTCTTCTCTGTCCCAACCAATGGTTCACAGGAGACCTGATTTCAGACATTGGACAAGTGGTCCAAGGAGACAGTGAGGGCTGAAATGCGCAGCTGACCGGCTAGCTGGCTTACAAGGAGGACCCATCATTGGTGAGAACTGGGACATGGCTTCTGCCGCGCTGGGGCAGCGTAACCTGGGCTCACGCGGCTGCATAACGAATTACTCCGAAGCGCAAAGTCTTATCGTCACTGTTTTATTACCGCTCATGGTTCGGGGATGTTTGCAGAGGTGGCCGCCGCTGGGAGCTCAACTGGGCTCACCCAGTGGTAGGAAGCTGACTCCCACCTTCAGCTGCAATCTACACTCTTGTTTGTCCTGGGGCCTGGCCACCGAGAACGGGGAACCAGGGTGTCTGCAAGTGGGCCTTTCACACGTGGCAGCTGAGTACCAAGGAGGAACGTCCCACAACCAAGTGTTCCAAAATTCAGGAGGTTAAAACTGCTGCGCCGGCCCTCGCGGAGTGTGGCATCACTTACACCACATTCTGCTGATCACAGTAATCACACGCGTGGCCGAATGAAAGGGGACAGGAAATAAGACATGTGACATGCACGTGGAGGGCGTGTTCACTGGTGGTGAACTCAGGTGGGATAGCACCGGAAGGAAAGCACTGGTGGGAGCAGCACCGCCGGCGTGCGGAAGGGTTGGGAAAGGAGCCGTGATTAGAATGGTGGGACCTCTGGGCCTCGCTGAGTGCAGCCAAGATGTGCGAGGAAGAAAACAGAAGGCCAGGGACGACATTCACCAATTTAAGGCAAAATAAGAAAGCTAGCGGGCTTCCTTGGCAGCTTCTGGAGACTCTCACCTTTTGCAGCCGGAGGAGAGAAGGAATAGTGGATGGGATACAAGACTTGATTACCAAGGCGACTGGTTACAGAGAGCAGCGAGTCCTCAGTTCTAGCGCATCTGCTGTTCCAATCTGAGGGCCATTGTGGAGAGCGGGCCCCTGAGGCTTGGGATGAGCCATGTAGGTTGACGCAATGGGGAAACTGGAATCACCAGAGTGCCCTGCACTGTAATCTGCAGAAATGGCCATCCCTTCCTATTATAGGCTGTTTGGGGACCAGCAGGAGGTGTGGTGGTTAAGGCACTGGATTCCCACATGGCCGACCATGGTTCTAGTCTCAGGCCAGGTGGCTTGCTTTCCCTCTCGTTGTCTGTGTCTCTGGTGAGCACACGTGCCTTGCAGCAAATTTTAAAATGATAATAATAATAATGAATAGGTACCAGCAGTTGGCATAATGGCTGTGTCGCTGGACTCCGATGTAGTCGACCGCAGTTCAAGTCCAGGACCCAGTGGCTTAAACTCACTGGGCACGTGTGCGCATGTGCCCAAGATCCCGAGAGGAGAATGGAGGAGAAGGGATTGTGGTGTGGCCATCCCCCCGGGGGTGATTTCTCTTTTTCTGTCTCTCTGTCTCTCTCTGTCTTTCTGGCGAGCCCACGCGCCCTATAGCAAAAACCTCTCCAAAATAATAATAATAATAATAATAATAAATGAAATGAAATAAGTAAATTTTTTTTTTGAGAAAGAGAGAGAGAGAGACTTTTGCTATAGAGTGTGTGCACTCACTGGAGAGACAGAGAGACAGAAATCATGAAATCACTCTCTAGGGGAGATGGCCACACCCCAATCACTTTTCCTCCATTCTCCTCTTGAGATTTTGGGCACATGCACATGCCCCCAGCGTGAGTTTTCAGCTGCCAGATCTGGGACTCGAACCACAGTCATCAACTCCATGAGACTCTAGTGACATAGTCCATTATGCCATCTGCTGGTCCCATTAAGTAATTCCTTCTTTTACAGAAGAGACAGCATGCATTCATCTCTGCATTTATACTTCCAATCAAACCCAAAAGTTTGTTCTTGGAAAAGATCATTGAATTTGACATTTGGTGATTATAATAAAAAGAAAATTAGAAAAGACATGGATAAACAATCCTATAAATGGGAAGGGAAAATAAAATTGCAGTAAACAGGGCATGAATTGCAATAAAATATCTGGGTCATCTTTATGGCATAAATTTAGAACACTAGGTAAAATGTGAACACTAGGTAAAATTTAGAACATGAGGTAAAATATACTTCATAGAAAAGCATATAAAAACTAATTCAGAAGGGGTAAAAATTAAATCAAAGTAATATTAATAAAGAGATGAGTATTCAGTTAGAATACATTCTAGGGCCAGCAGGTGGTGTGGAGGTTACGGTGCTGGATCCCACATGATGGAGAGCATGGTTCAAGTCCCAGACCTGTCAGCTCAAAAATGATATCAGGCCCACGTGGGTGCGTGCCCCAAATCCCAAGAGGAGACCGAGGGAGAAGGACTTGCGGCATGGCCATCCTCCCACTTCCCAGAGTGCTGGTGATTCCTCACTTTCTCTCTCTCTGTCTCTCTCTGGTGCGACAATATAGCAGTAACTAAAAACAAACAAACAAAAAAGGGAACACATTTTAAAAATAACTTAGGTCCCCATAGAAGAATTCTATTGTACATCAAGCAGCAGATATTTTCCATATTATGCTCTTCCAGAGCAGAAAAAAATAAACAAAAGCTTTGTAAGTCATTCTACAATAATAGCAAACCTCTGCTATCAACAAAGGACAAAAAGCATATAATAAGAATGATAACTAAATCTTTTGCCATGTGCATGAATATTGAAATCCTAAAGTAAACATTAGAATACTAAACCCAGCAGAAAAAGAAATAATACATCATAATCAGGGAGCAATTATCTGTCTTCGATATTTGCAAAACTTCTTTCTCTAGCCATATGTATAATAAGGAGGCCGAAATTGCAGCCTGGTGAGAGACTTAGGGAATAGGGACGACTGCACTGACCTCTTGCTCTAGACCTACTACTCTCCACAAAGCTCAGACATTATTACATTGCTTTCAGCCTTTGCCTTATGAGCTTGTTTTTCTTTCTTTCCTCCTCTTTTTATCTGAAGTAATACTGACCCCTTTCTCCTCGTTTCATGAGAGGTGGCTAGATCTCCATCTAACCTCTCCTAGTGCAGCTATGTTGGAGGGATCCTAACCAATTATTGCCCTGTTGCCATGTCCACACTGATTAAATGGTCAAGTTTCTCTCTGTCCTATGGTAGAAGAGGGAGAGGAAAAATTTGGAATTGTACACTTACAAAGAAGAGTCTAACCAAGAGCTTCCCAGAACACCCTATTAAACATTAGAAAATATATCTTTATTAGTGGATAAAGGAGAAAATCTATTTGATTATATTCAGTGCTTTTTAATGATTCAAAAATAATTAGAGAGTAGAGACCAAAGGAAAGCATCTTCAATCTAATGAAAGATGCTTACATGAAATCTACCCAAAATGCCTTAGTTAATAGCAAAGTGTGGCCAGGATTCTGACTGAAGATAAAAGGACGCTTGCTATAACCATGGCACTGCTCGGTCGCATAAAGGCACGGGCTGGAACGGGGCATCGAGAAGGGAAACCGGGTCAAAGCTGGCATAAATGATATTCGGGGAGAAAACAGATTGCATTAAAAATTAAGTACCTAGATAATGAAACCCAAAAGACAATATATCTATATCTATAGCTATCTATCATCTATCGTTTATATAACCTCTCTGATATAAAGATAAGATACTACAAAAGAACCAAAAAAAAATCTCAAAAAGACCATGAAAGAGGGAGGACTTCTAATTAAGTATGAATACATGTTATGAGGCCTATCCTAACGAAATCGGAAGGGTTTGGAATAAGAAAATAAGTCAATAGAATGGAATACAGTACATAAGCAGACTGACGTATGTGTAATACTTTTTAATCAGTTTGGCCTTTTAATCAGTGGGAAAAGATTGTGTAGTCATTAAATTGTAGGAAAAGTAGCTATCAACATGGAAAAAGAAATAATTTCTATGCCTCATATCATTTACTAAAATAAATTCCAGGTAGTTAAAGCACTAAAGATTGAAAAATATATGAATGTGTTAGAAGGAAATATAGAATACTTTTCTATTAAAAAAAAAAAAAGGCTTTGCCATAGGGCACATGCACTTACCAGAGAGACAATGAGAGGGAAAGTGAGAAATCACCCCCAGGAGGATAGACATCCCACAGTTCCTTCTCCTCCATTTCCTCCTGGGGTTTTGGGCACACACGCACATGTATCTGGCGTGAGATTCAAGCTGCCAGATCCAGGACTAGAAGTATGGTCAGTCATGTGGGAGTCCAGAACCTTAACCACTAGGCCACCCGCTGGTCCCAGAATCCTTTGCAAAGCCATGGGATAGCTAAGGTGTTCTGTGAGACCTCACCCCAGAAATCATAAGGCATAAATGACAGTTTTCACCCAAGAAACTAAAAACTTCTGTATCATTGGAGGGGAAAACATCGGAAAGATAAAATGCAAGTGGCAGAGATAAATTACTGCAGCACATTTAGCAAACAAGGTATTAATAACCAGCATGCATAAAGACTGCTATAAATAATTTAGGAAAAGGCAAACAGCTCAACTCTAAAATGAGAAAAGAGTGCCAGATGGTGATTCTCAAGAAGAGAAACAAAATGGCCAATAAACATGTAAAAGATATTCATTCTCAGTGGCAATCATGCGTGCGTGTGTGTGTGTGTGTGTGTGTGTGTGTGGTTTTTCAGCGATCAGATGGCACCAGTTGTCAAATTTGGGAAAGCATGAAGAAGCTGGTACATTTGTACATGGTAGGTAGGAGTTTTTCTGGTGACGTATTTGGAGAGGGCACTGGGAAGTGTGTCTTTTCAATGCACTTGGCCTGTCAGTTCTGATTCCAGCAATACATTTTCAGGCGGTACGCTGGCAAGCACCCAGTGTTGTGTTCAAGGCCTTGCGTAACTTTATCACTGCACTGTTATAAAACCGGGAACAGCGAGATGCCATTGATAGGAAAGCGGTGAGTGGACCAGATGTGTGGCATGTTAAAGGATGGACTTACACCTCTATATTAAGTTGTCGGGAAAGTCATGATGTATTTTTTCTGTTTTGCTATGTAAAAGTGTGTCATGACTTTCCAGACAACCCAATATGTTACGTTAAAAGCTTTCCAGGGGACCAGCAGTTAGCGTAATGACTATGTCGCTGGACTCCCACGTAGTCGACCGCGGTTCGAGTCCCGGACCCAGTGGCTTAAACTCACGCTGGGCGCGTGTGCGTGCGTGCCCAAGATCCCGAGAGAAGAATGGAGGAGAAGGGATTGAGGCGTGGCCATCCCCTCAGGGGGTGATTTCTCGCTTTCTGTCTCTCTGTCTCTCTCTGTCTGTCTGGCGAGCGCACGCGCCCTATAGCAAAAACCTCTCCAAAAAAAGGAAAAAAAAGCTTTCCAGTCATGTTATTTTCTAAAATAAATTTTAGTAATAAACCCGCCTTTTTGTTAAAAATGAACCAAATACTTATGCAAATATATGCAAATATACAGGAAGGGACTATGGGTGCACCTGACTCTTGACAGTGGTGCCATCTGGAGCGGAAAGTGGAGGGGCCTACTACAGGGGTCGTTTCAGGGTCTGCTCATAACACTTCCGTATTTTTTAAATCTTTTACAAAAAGAACACATCCACACATTACCAGGATAATTCAAAATATGAAATAATTACAGCAGTGAAGTAGCAAAGAATGTTCCTTTTCAGTCCAGAGCCACATCTTTTTGTGATGGGCAAACGGCCCCCAGCGTGGCCACTGCCCTCATTCTGGCTCGTTATTAATCATGCTTTGATTAAGAAAATCACGGCAAAATCGCCAATGGACACAAGGAAAAGAAGCACTATATTGCTCACAGCCAATTATCTACCACAACCATCATTTCCAAAGCCTTCCCCTTAGTTACAGATGTACCTCCCTTCCACTGTTGCCCCACTGGAATGGAGGAGCTCCTTCCGGGAACTTCCAGTGGCTCCATAGCATGTCCTCCTCCTCCGCAGAGTGCGGTTGCCACATGCACCAACTCTTCATCAGCATCGCTCTGCTTTCCCCTGAATCATCGCATGCACACACAGAATTTGCTAGAGCTGTTCTATGCGTGTGGTGTTTGTTCATTTATCTGCTCTGTAAAAATGAAAAATCTTGTCTTTTTTTATTGTTGCAAACTGAGAGTCAAAAGGATGCTGGGAGGCTTCCCTTCCCCTCTGCTAAGAAGACAGCAATCTCAGTGATGGCTTTCCAAAGACTCAGAAGAAAATGGTCTGGGAATTAAAGTTAGGGGATGGGGTCTGAAGTCCTACACATTACTTTAGGGCGATGCCTCTCAGAGGCATATAACTCACTTAGTAGATCCTCCTGGAGCTCCTATCATGTTCCCTACAGTGTGCTAGAGACTGAGGATGCAATGGGCAACGCCAACAGCTGCCACCCTCCAGAAGGTCTGTACATAGGAATGCATGTCCCTGCTTCCAGCTCATCCGAACTCCTCTCCACCAGCCAGTGACACACCCCTGAGCTCACTGTGTCTAGACAGGCCGGCAGGAGGTGTGCAAGGCCTGTGACCTACCAGGGTGCTGGAGAAGTGATGGGGCGCAGGACGTTTTCACCCGCTCAGCAGCAAAGCCTGAGCAGTTTCAGTCCACAGGCCTCAGGCAAGGATCTGAGCCCTGAGGTTTGAGCCTTGGGCCTCCTGGAGGAGCTGCTGGTCTCCTCCGCCCAGCGTGAGCGCCGGGAGCTCCCACTCCGGGGCTCCTGCGGCCACAGCCCCCGGGAACCATTGCTACTGCGGACAGGGCTGCCTGGACTGAAGCCCTGGCTCCGTTTCCTCCGGGTAGGAGAAGTCCAGGCAAGCTTCCTGACTCCTCTTCTGTAACATGCAGATAATACTATCTAAATCAAATAAATCATAATAAAATGTTTGAATGTTTATACATTGCTTAGAGCAGAACCGGAGCATAACATACTTAAAAAGTGTTGACTGTATTGAGCCAGCTCGGCACCACTTCACGGCTTCCTCGGGAAAGCGCCAGGGCCGTGGCTCACTGGCCACGGGGCACGGAACGCCGTGCCTCCACCGTCTTTCGGTTTTGCTGTGTACCTATGACCCAATAGGTCACCTGAGGCTTAAAGGCGATAAAAGCCAGTGCCCAAAGGGACCATCCCCAGACGGAGGAGGAACAAGCGGAGCTCAGGGCTCCCAGCGAAATGGTCACTCCCAGCAATGAAGAACCGCAAATGGCGACAGGTCACATTTAACGGCGTCAACCTCAGGGATCATAAGCACACTGAAAGGCAGCAGTGACAGCTTCACAGTGCACCTCCTGGAAATGAAAGGTATGCTTTTTAACTTTTAAAAACATAATTCAATAGATAAAACAAAGAACACGATGAGTACTGCTGAGAACTGAATTATTGTCATGGAAAACCAAGTGTAGAAATGTTTCAAAATGCTGAATAAAAACATGGACAGAGTGAGGCCAGCAGGTATCATGATGGCTAAGGGGCTGGACTCCCACATGTTATACCACAGTTCGAGTCCTAGAGACGGCGACGTGACACTCACACATGCACGGCCAAATCCACAGGGGAATGCAGAGCGGGGAATGCAGAGCAGGGCTTGCAGCACCGCCATCTGCCCTGGGGCTTGATTTCTCATTTTCTCTCTCACTGTATCTCCAGCGAGCACCCTATGGCACAAACCTTAAAAATAAATAAAAAATAAATTTATTATATATATATATTTATAAATATAATAAATATATAAACCATTTATAATAAATACATATATAAAATAAATTTTATATATTATATATATCATATATATATGATATATATGATATATGTATATATATAAATAAAGAGAGAGAGAGAAATCCCAAGGGGAGAGAAAAGTGACTTGGAAAACACGCCTGGGAGTCCAAAATAGCAAAAGATAGGAGATCCAGAAGACAGGAAATAAAGGGAAGAGAGCAATAATAAACTCCAAGAGAAAAATTCTCTGATTTCAAAAATCGTTCAGAAAGAATTTGATTCTGCAGAGCAAAAGCGCTCACATTTGAGTAGGTGTGATTTACAAAAGAAAACATCTATGCATTTTATGATCGACTACTTGAATCCCAAAGATGAAGAAAGAAAAAGAAAGAATTAGTTACAAAGAAAAAAACCGAGAACAGATTTCTCATCTGTAATCCTGAGAGTCAACGGCATTGAAGTGGCATCCACAGGCTAGGGACAGAGCAGGACTGTGACGCCATGAGCGAGGGTTCCCAGACGGTATCAGCACACACCTCACCCGAACAGACTCTGGAAAAGACTTTAGCCAAACAAATGAATCAGAACAAATCTTTACCATTGGGGCAGAAAAAAGATGAAAAAGAAAGAAAATGGTGGTAAGAAAAGAACTGTGCCACACTGAGAGAGGGTGTGTGTGTGTGTGTGTGTGTGATAGAAAAGTGACTTGAAATTACAAAGGGCTTTGAGATAAAATTACTTTCTCTAAAGCGAGACAAAATAATAGCTTAGAATTAAAGCACAGGAGAATTCTGCCAAAACGTGTGTGGAGAATGAGGAGGAAGAGGGAGAAGTAAAAGAACTCTAATTATCGCAGTGGGGAGCAGTTGGGATCAGATGTGCCT
This sequence comes from Tupaia tana, assembly GCA_026018925.1. Taxonomy (NCBI): domain Eukaryota; kingdom Metazoa; phylum Chordata; class Mammalia; order Scandentia; family Tupaiidae; genus Tupaia; species Tupaia tana. The sequence continues at coordinate 99,648,638 of JAKSZU010000006.1, read as the reverse complement.
TGGGCTGTCTCTGTGAGGATGGCGCTCGGCTACATGGAAAGGACCTCTGGCTACACAGAGGCGCGTGTTTCTAAGGCCGTGAGCTGGGCGGCAGGCAGTGCAGCACAGTTCCCTCAGTCCCACTCAGTCCCCTTCTGTGGCACTGTCGTCAGATGCAAGATGGCGGCCACCACCAGCCAACAGATCTGATTTTAGGCAGGCAGAAGAGGAAGGGCAAAGGGCAAACATACATGTTAGCTGAACGTGTGTGCATGTACATGCCACACACAAGTGTGTGTGTGCGTGCGTGTGTGTGCGCGCGTGCGCATATGTATTCAAAATGTTCATGGAAAGTGACTATTATGAAAAAGTTGCACGTGGATTTCGAAATCTTTTTGCCCCAAATGTACTTGACCTTAATTTCCCTTTTCCATAAACCTTTTGAAGTCCCCTTGTACAAGTGTTTTCTCTCCAGCCAAATACGTGTTAGCTGACTGTGTGTGTACGTAATATTTTTTCCTATACTCCTACCCAGTAAATTTCTGCTAGTGTATCAGTAGCCAAGGAGTAGAGTGGTTCCCTGGCCACTCCAGTCAAAGGAAAGCATGGGCAGTCAACCTTGTAACACCCCTGCCTCCCCACGCACCTGCACTCTGATTAATTCCGAGGGAAGAACAAGGTAGGCAGCTAGTAGTAGTCACCGTGGGAACTGTGGGATTTGGCTCTTATATCACAAGTGACCATTTGTGTTTGAAATACGAAGGGAACCCCTGGTGCAATGGATAAAGTTCAATAAAGTGAACTTCAAAATTAGAATAGAAAATAGTTTGATCATACCTAAAAAACGAAGAAAATAAGAAAGTACGCCAGAAGGTAGGAAGAGTGTCGGTTCTTACCCCCCCCCTCCTCCCACGCACACACAGGGCTTATGCTCACTGGAGAGATACAGGGAGAGAGAAAGTAAGAAATCACCCCCAGGAGGGAGGCACACCACAATCCCTTCTCCATTCTCCTCCTCTTGGGATTTTGGACACACACTCAAATGTGCCCAGTGTGTTTTTCAAGCTGCTGAGTCTGGGATTGCAACAGTGGAGTTGGCCATGTGGGATCCCAGCACCTTAACTACCATGCCACCTGCTGGCCCTGTCATGAAATTGAAAATAATTTTCTTACTTTTATTATGAATGGGGTTAATTGCTCTAATTTTGTTTCAATAACAAAAGCCACCTATATGTTATTTATTAGAAACATACCTAAAGCAATACATTAAAATGACATTAGAAAGATAGAGATTTAATTACTAGGCAAATGTGAAAAGAAAGAATTGGAGGGGGATGTATATGGAAAAAATACAATTTAAAAATACAATAGCTATTCGGACAAAAAAAAAAAAAAAAGCCAGTATATAATGAGGAAAGGCACAAGTTTTGAAAAAGCTGTAATATGCAGATACTTGTATGCATCAAACCACACAGTGGCTAAAAACACTGTGATAATGCATAACTAAAAAAATAAACTAGAGAAAAAGATAGAGGGAGAGTTTATTATGTACTTAAATAATTAGTTTAAACAAATAGAAAAGCTTATTTTCTAGCACTGTTGTTGGTAATGAGGGACTAAAACAGGAAAGTAGACAGGCAGTTAAAACAGAAATAGCTTGGGGCCAGCAGGTGGCATGATGGTTAGGGCTCTGGACTCCCACATAGAGCCTATGATTTGAGTCCCAGACCCGGTGGCTTACTTTCCCTCTTTCCCTTTCTCTCTTTCTCTATCTCTCTCTGGTCAAATTAAAAAAAAAAAAATACTAATGAGAACAAATAAGATAAATATGTTTAAAAAAAACAGAAATAATTGCTATTGTACAGAACTAAGTACAGGGTGTTCCTAACCCAGTTTCTTCCCTAGTAGGTGCAACTGTCATAAAATAGGTTAAACAACAGCTGTTTCTGCCTGGTAGGAGTTCATGATTAGGGCAGTTATTTCCACTCTGAGACCCACTTTAAAGTCAAGTGTTTCCATTTCTAAAGTATTTCTTTATCTTAGGCAATACCTTCAGCCAATATCAAATACCAAAACCATCTACAGTAACACATATGACTTTACGAAATAGAGAATAATTTCAAGGAAAAAAGTGACTTTTTTAGATAATTGATATCATTCATTAAATATTTTTAATGAAGTAAATGTGTAGGGAAAACACTCAGCTAATTAATCATTTTATTTTTCTTCATTACAGGAGTGTATAAAACAGAAAACAGTCACTGTCCCAGGGCCAGGGTGGGGGTGTTGATAGTTACCCTGGCAACTGCAGTGACCTGCTTGGCCAGCTGGTTCTCAGAATTCCCAAGACTGACGTGATGACTTGGGTCACTCGCTGCTCCTTTAAGTTCTCCAGGAAGTCAGCAACTTCACTACCATGCTCTTTTCTTCTCCAAGCATATCCTCTTTGGGTTTCATTCTCCGAACTCACTCCGAAGTATTTATCATTGTCGTTCTCAACCATGATTCAGATAAACAGTTGTTATTGGAACAGGTGTTCCTATTAAAAGATCTTGAATTTTACAGAAACCAGAACTGTGAGTTACATAATCTAGTTTTTTTGAAATAGTGCCTCTGTAAAGTGCCAAGTAGGAAGATGCTTGTGAAGCATAAACACAAATTATGTACAAAAATCTATGGGTTTAGCAATTAGATACAATCTTTTTTAAAATACAATATGTTTAATTACAGGGAAATATCCTTGTGTGTATTTGGTTTTGACTGGCTCTCTTCTTCAGCTCCACTGAGGCTAGGTATTATAAATGTAACCATCTTTCAGAAGATCAGTGGAAGATCGGTGGAAATGTTATTCTTTGAGTCTGACTCAAAGAATAATTAAGCCGACAAGTCAATAATTAAGCTCGACGGCAGTGGCTTCAGGGAAGTTTGTTCACGTCCAGGGCAGAATTCTACAGACCTGCAGGGGCATTTGGGCCACCAGTGACCGGGGCATGGTTTATTTTTCGCAGCTCTCTTATGGTATAAGTGATATACCACAAGTCACATCTATGCAAAGTGTGCCGTTTGATGAGTTTGGATATTTGCAAACACCTGTGATCCCATCACTACAAACAAGGTCTTAGAAATATCTGATACCTCTCCGAGTTTTCCTGGGTACCTTTTTAATTTTTATTTATTTATTTATTTATTTTAGTTTTTGTGGGAGGCTGCGCACCAGCAAATATCGCCGGTTCCTCAGAAAGCAAACAATTACACAATGCCAAAAGCCATGATTGGCTTCCCTTCAAAATCTCACCTTCAAAACCATACTCTGATTGGCCACTAGAATCCCTCAGATTTGCATAACCAGCACCTCATGATTGGTCCACAAAGCAACCAATCATAACCCACCTTTTACAACCAATCATAACCCACCTTTTACAACCAATCACAGCCCACCAGCATGTATATAACCACGATGCCTGGCCCACAATCACCAGATGACCCTGAAGACCGTGAAGAGCAGACACCACATTGTCTACAGACGACCCGGAAGCCCCTGCAGAGTTGTAACACTGCATCGTCTCCGGAAGACCCTGAAGAGTTGTGACACCGCGTCCTCTCCGTGCTGCTCACAATAGACGACATGACTCTGAAGAGTTGTAACACTGCATCGTCTCCGTGCTGTACAGTGCTGCCCACAATAAATGGACGACCCTGAAGACACTGTGTCGTCTCTGTGTTGTAACACTGCGTGCGTCATCTCTGCGCAGCTCATCCCGGCTCTCACTCCTTCCCTCAGGAAACCTGTTCGACTGCCCCCCGGGTCGGGACAAGTTTTGGTTTTATTTTGTTGCATGCGTGTATGTGATAAGAACACTTAATATGAGACCTACCCCCTCCACAAACGTGGGATGTGCAATACGGTTTACTCCAGACTCTACTTAGAGCAGCTCTCTAGAACTTCTGAAGCCAGTGAAACTGAAACTTGATACCCGTGAAACAGCGCCCATCTCCCTGCCCCCAGTCCCCGGCAAATGCTATTGCATTCTTGCTTCCGTTAGTCTGACCACTACAGATGTCTTGTAGAAGTGGAATGGTGTGGTACTTGAGGTTTCTGTCATTGTCAAACCCACAGGGCAGCGAACACCATGGTGCTTGCTCCTTGCAGTTAGTGGACAGAGAGAAATGTAGGGTCCTGTGTGTCAAGGGATGGCTGTGTGCACTGAAGAGCCACCTCCCATGAGCACACCTTTCTAGCACCCTGCCAGATGTTTGTGTGATGGAAAAAATAATGTATAATTAGTTGAGCTTAAGATGATTCACATATGAACACCCATGTTTTTTGAAAATACAATCACAAAATTTGGTTTTAATATTTTTCAAGCACACAACTGGAATGTGGACCATCCTTTCAGGAAATCACTTCATGGCAAACAAGGCCGTGGGTTCCGAGTTGACAACATAATCCAGCTTTATTGGCCTGGATTCTTATTCTAGTGCATGTGCGGATATGTAACAGAGGAGGCTGGGACTCCTTCCAATGGAATTAGAACCAAATGCTGTTGGCTTTTGCTTGCTTGCTTGTCTTAGGTGTCTGCCTTAGGGCTTGTGTGCACAGGAGAGAGGGACGGAGAGAGAGAAAGGGAGAAATCACCCTGCGGGGGGATGGCCACACACAATCCCTTCTCTCCACTATATTTTGAGATATTAAATGTGAAAACTACATACTTTTAAAATCAGTATAATGCCCTAAGGCTCGTACAGTTCTGTGCATGTATATATGTATATGAGAAAACATACATTTATATATTTCTAATCACCCTAGGGGGTGATTTCTCCCTTTCTCTCTCTTCTGTCTCTCTGGTGAGTGGACACATCCTATAGCAAAAATCTTTAAAGAACTGTGGTGCCCATGGGGATGGGTGTGATGTGGCTGTGGTGATGATGGCTGTGGTGAGCAGGCAAGGTAATGACCGTGACCACCTGAAGGTTACATACCAAAGTGAATGGGCGGCTGCCAAGCACTGACCCGCAGCAGGTGGGCGAATTACGCGAATTCACCGTGTTTCAGTCTCCGCTCTTCTTGTGCAGCCATCCCCGTCCATATATTTTCTCTTCCTTTTGTTCTCTCCGATGTCATCCCTCATCTTGACTCAAGTGCTACCTCCGCCTTTCCTCGGAACCTTTCTTGGAAGTACTTTGCCATCTACGGAGTGTTTATGGCACTGTTTTCATGCACATGTATTTCTCTTATATCGGAGCCTTTTCCCATTTTGTTCTTTAGACTGCATTTCCATAGCACTATTTGAGAGCAAACACATTTCTCTTTGTCATAACCTTTCCATTTCGTATCCTAACTGCCTCTATACATGAGTTACTTTGTCACGTGAACTCTGAGGGCTGGATGCTGCTTTGATGAGCTTCCCACCCTCACTTTAGGTTTTGCTTGGCAAGTGAACAAGTAATCTATAATCCACCGAAAACCTATGTTCCTAGAAATCTTGAACATTAAATAACTGCTATCTTCAATATTGCTATTAGCTTCTTAGTCTTAAAATTAACCAAACTTGAACTTGACATATGCATTTATGTAAAAAGTTGAGTGAAATTTAAATGAGAAGAAACGGTGGTAGGCCCAGTTGCCATGGTACAAGGGTGACATTCTAGCCACTTTGCAAAGCTAGAAGTCGTGTGAAAGATCGAGGTTTGCTACTTGGGTTGCCCACACATGCCTGTGACCCTGGGTGGCTGCAAGGGGATCGCGGTGTGAGACCCTGTGGAGGGTGATTTCTCTCCAAGACAGAAAGAAAAGTGTTTATTATTATTATTATTATTATTATTATTATTATTATTAAAAGAAAAATATTAGTGTTTTGCATATAGACATTTAGGTCTCCTGATAACATTTCTACTAAAATTTAATGGTGGTTCAAATTTCCTAAGGATGTTTCTAATAACAAAAAGAAAAATGAGTCTATTACTATCGCTGTGGTTGAGCAGAGAGAGTGGCTGTTTCACAAAGGAAAACGTTATTTGGATTATTGGGTAGGTGGGGACATCTAGTCTAGCTCTTTCTTTCATGCAATACTGTAAAAAATTGTACTTGAATGCAGAGGCAACTACGTTGCCAAATTCTCTTTGCGGAATGTCAGTGTTCCTATGTACTTCTCATGTGTATCTGTCTTGAAGTCATAAAGTAGAAATTACATATCAAGAAGAAAAGTAATTGTGCCCATACCCTTAGTTATATCTCACAAGCTTAGAGTGGCTCGGCCTTGGGAGAGTAGAACCAGAGAGAGCAGAAGCAGGTCCCAACTCAAATGACAGCTGTGTCCTTCCAACGCTGAAGTGGAGACCGAGCCTGTCAGGTAAAGCAGTCAGGGCTAACTCGTAGGAGGGTTTCTTACACTTCTCATGGAGAACATGTGTGACTTGCCTAAAAGAACAAAAAATAAACAGAAAGTTTCAGTAATTAGGCTTTTATGTCTTAATGGAATCTCGTACTAAAAAAAAAAAAAGAATTGTCATTTCATATTTTAATTGTTCATGTCTACTTTATTTCCAATGTAAATTTATCTTCCAATTCCCCCAAATTAGGATCGCAATTCCGTTTTTATTTCTAGTTTGTATATTTTACTGCCATCCCATAAGTAAACATAAAATTTGTGCAATTTTTCCTTGCCCAATAAAAAGAATATCAGATGGGGTTCATGCTGAAAATAGAACACAGTTTTGTGTTTTTAGGGGGCTGTTTTTGTTAGAATTTTGCCATAAGACACGTGTGCTTGCTGGAGGCAGACAGACACAGAGAAAGAGAAAGTGAGAAACCGCAGTCAGCCATGTGGGAGTCAGATGCTCTAACCGCCACACCACCTGCTGGCCGCACAGTACAGTTTTTTTTTTTTCTAATAGAGTAAATTTAATTTTCTGGAACTGGCTGAAGAGCTATTGAATCCCTGCAAGGCACGGGAAACACTCGAGTTCAGATTGCGGTTTACGGAAAGCAGCTCCTACCTGTACGGATGGAGGAACAAGAGAGCTTGAGGCCAGGGAAGCTGACGAGCTGGTGCTGGTATGTCCGGAGCTTGCGAGAGCGACCGGAGTGGCCGAGGCTGAGGCTCTGGAGTCTAAGGCAGACCCCCGAGAGGGCACCTGAGGCTGGTGCTGCCGTCACCAATGAGGGGCTGTGGCTGGTTCTGGGCTAGAGCAAAGTCAGTGCTGCTGCCTGGAGGAAGGCTTTGCTGTGGTGCTCCTCCGGGAGCAGAAAGCAAAACCTAGGGGTCTGACCTTTGTGACTCTGGTTTTTTGTCCTGTCTCTTGAGCACCATTTCCGCAAGGAACTCGTGTGTACAGAGTTTCCGTCTCATGGTCACGGGGAGACCTAGAGAAGGCTGCATTTGAGACAAAAGCCAATTAACAGTGTCAGTAATTTCATTTACATCTTAATGTGTATGGATACTTTACAATTTTAATTATTTAATGTTTAATTCTTCATTATTTCTACAGCCTACCAAATGCTCTCCTCAAAAGATTAGAATTTCGGGACCAGCAGTTAGCGTAATGGCTATGTCGCTGGACTCCCATGTAGTCGACCGCGGTTCGAGTCCCGGACCCGGTGGCTTAAACTCACAGCGTGCCCATGTGCGTGCGTGCCCAAGATCCCTAGAGGAGAATGGAGGAGAAGGAATTGCTGCGTGGCCATCCCCCCTGGGGGGTAATTTCTCGCTTTCTGTCTCTCTGTCTCTCTCTGTCTTTCTGGCAAGCGTACGTGCCCTATAGCAAAAACCTCTCAAAAAAAAAAAAAAAAAAAAAAGATTAGAATTTCAATTAAACTTTCTCATTAATGTCACATTAATAAATTCATAAAATATGAAGCTTTTTTTTACCTTATAATAATAGGTTATTTGTAGCACAATTTTATTCAGATGGCCAGTAATATTCTTAATAATTTTTATGACACTAGGTTAGAATTCTTAAATTAAACCATAGCTTTACAATCTGCTTATTAATTAACTTCCAGATTTTTTAAAAATATGATTGTTCTTTAAATACTAATACTAGTTATAGAAATTATAGCATGAAATAACACAACTTTGGACAAATTAGGAAGCAGACTTTATAAATGAATATATATATATATATATATATATATATGCTTAATTTTCAACTTTGAGCTTAAATATATGCATGTCATTTTCCTGTCAAATGTTATACTTTGAAATAAATAATAACAGTAGGTAGGTATTTTTGGAATATCTGCTTTATTTATTACATAGGTAATCCACTACACAAATTAAAAAAAGATCTTGCCAATTGATGTGTTTATTATATATTTCCTTTTTTTTTTAATTGCCAGAAGGTACATGTGCTCATCAAAGAGAGAGAGAGACCGCACCCTTCCATGCGGCGAGGCTACGCCACGGCCCTCTTTCCTCCATTCCACCCACCGTCAGGATTTTGACACGTACATGCAGCTAGAGCATTTCTCAAGTCACTGGGCTGGAAGTCAGATCTCAGCCGCCCACGTGAGATGACTCCTAAACACTGCACTACGGGGTCGACTCATCACCACACATTTCTTAGGTGAGATATTGTATTATTATTTTATAAATAAAAGAAATATATCATGACTTTTCCAACAACTCAATAATTTCACTAGGATCACATGGCTAAGTAATAAAATAATATTTAAAATTAGGTATAGTACATCAATTTCATTGCAATCGGCATTGCCTCTCTGTGGCAGCCCACTGCTGAAAGTCAAATTTGATTTCTTTCTCTAGAATACCATAATATTTATTTTTGTTTTGTTTTTGCCATAGGGCACCTGTGCTCGGCAGAAAGAGCCAGAAGGAAAGTGAGAAATCACTCCCTGGGGGAGTGGCCACTCCATAATCCCTTCTCCTTTATTCTCCTGGGACGTGGGACACACAGGTACATGTGACCAGCGTGACTTTAAAGTCTCCAGGTCTGGGGACCGAACCTCAGCCCACTGTGTGGGAGTTCATCACCTTAACCATTATGCCACTGCTGGACTTTAATGCTTCTTTTGAGGAAAAGTGTGATCTACCGTCCTCACAATTCTCTCTCCCCTGTAACCATGTCTTTAATTTTAGTTTCTGATATATACTGCCAAGAAAGTATAATTTATACATATAATTTAATCCATAAATGGTGGAATAATAAAGTCTAAGAGTAGGGAAGGACTTTAACAACCAATATTTTATCTAATTAACAAATCTCTACTCAAAATACATTAAAATTTATTGAGCACCTGCTGTCTATGCAAGTAAGGGCAGGACATAAAAATAACTTTTACAAATTAATAAGAAAAGTGCAGCCAAACAAATGTAAACATTGATGAGACCCAGATACTTCCCAAAAGAGGATATTCAAACGACCAATAAATACATAAAATGAGCTCAGTTTCGTTAATAACTAGAGGAAGGAAAATTTACATTTAAACCACAGTGCAAGACCATTAGATATCCACCAGACTGACGGAAATGCAAAAGAGCAAAAATAGCCAACGTGAGTGGCAGCATGAAACAACACATTGCTCAGACACTGCTGGTAGAAGGGAAAAGAGACACGGCCACTTTGTGAAACCATTTTGCAGTCTCTCTCTCTCTCTCTCTCTTTTTAAAGAGGTTTTTGCCTTAGGGCGCATGCACTCACCAGAGAGAGAGAGACAGAGACAGTGAGAGGGAAAATGAGAAATCACCCCCAAAGGGGTGGCCACGCTGCAATCCCTTCTCCTCAATTCTCCTCCCAGGATCTTGGGCATGCACACACGTACCCAGCATGAGTTTCAAGCTACTGGGTCCAGGACTCGAACCACAGTCTAGCAGCATCTCTTAGAGCAGGACATGAATGTATTCCATGTGATCCACAATTCTCAATTTCACTTCTATATACAAACAAACCCGAAATTCTTTTTTTTTTTTTTTTTTTGGAGAGGTTTTTGCTATAGGGCACGTGTGCTCACCAGACAGACAGAGAGAGACAGAGAGACAGAAAGTGAGAAATCACCCCCCCCCCCCCCAGGGGAGATGGCCACGCCACAATCCCTTCTCTTCCATTCTCCTCTCGGGATCTTGGGCACGCACGCACACATGCCCAGCGTGAGTTTCAAGTCATCGGGTCCGGGACGCGAACCGCAGTTGACTACATGGGAGTCCAGCGACATAGCCATTACGCCAACTGCTGGTCCCGAAACCTGAAATTCTTACATATCTCCCAGAGATGTGTACAAGAATGCTTATAGAACTCTATTTATGAGTCCAAAATGATCCAAATATGTGTTTTTCTCACACAACAGGATAGTATATGCAACGCGCATAAGTTATTTACAACTACAGACAGTATAAATCTCACAAACACACTGTCAAATAGCAAAGCCAGACACAAAGTAAAGTATGCTGCATGACCCCTGTTAGACAAAGTGTAAGAGGACAGTAGTGTGTATGTACTAGCCAGAAAAGAAGCAAGTCGTTGTCCTCTAGAGGGTGTGAGCAGACAAGGTCACGGAGGGGCGCTTCCGGAGGGCTGTGACCAGGGTCTTTGAGTGCAATGCCATGGCACAGGTGCATGCATTCGGGAGTCCTGACTTACAGCAGCTAGTGCTTCCTCTCTCCATGGAATACTGCAGTTAAACTTTGAAAACACACTTAGCGTTAGACTCAGCGACCTCTTTAATTCCACAGAAATCAAATGACTAGTAAGTAAGGATCATATACAAATGTTTACTGCTCTCACTCCAAGCTTCAAGAACATTGCAAAAGCAGTCTGCCTTTTCACTAGCAGGTATGTGGCTGAACATGGTATACTGCATTGCATTCACTACCTAGAAACATGTGACAGCTAAATAAAATTGTCCCATTTCTACCAGCCTACTCAGCACTGCGCTGAGTACATCATCAAGTGAGACAGTCCACAAAGAAGAATGCGAACTCTGACTTTGTATTGTACAGTGACCCACCTGTGTGTGCACGTGCACATGGAGTGTGTGTTGAGCCAGCGTGGTGATGACACTGGCTAGATGGGGCTGCTGCACAGGGTGGGTAAAAGAAGGGAGGAGGCCCTCAGGCACATGCACGAGATCACGCTAACGAGGTCTAGCGTGTTTAAACGTGTCCTTTCTCTCTGCTCTCCATATGTGCAAATGTGCATTTATATACACAGGCATAAAGTGACAGATTAAAGTCTGGACTTTTAAACATTGATATTTTTTTCATGGTTATGGGCGTTTTAAACTTTGTTTTTCATACATATAAGCATTGTTTGAATTTATACAATGTCTATGTGCAAATAACATGGCCACATCTACAGTAAAGGTCTTCGCATTATAAAAATAAACTATGATAGGCAAAGAATTGACTACTTATGAGTCCTTTTAAATAAACATTGATGAAAAGGCTATTGAGGGGGGCCAGCAGGTGGCATATTGGTTAAGTCACTGGACTCCCAGATGCCAATCACAGTTCGAGCCCTGGACTTGGTGGCTTGAAAAGCATGCATGTGTGCCCAAGATCCTGGGAGGAGAACGGAGAAGAGATTGCCGTGTGGCCATGACCCTGGGGAGTGATTTTTCACTTTCCCTCTCACTGTCTCTGTCTCTCTTTCTCTCTCAGGTGAGCACATGTGCCCTATGGCAAAAACCTCTAAAAAAAAAAAGGCTATTGATTTCTTTGGGAACAATATTTAAAAGTGAGGTGCTACTTTATAGAAAAATAATTAAAGTGTTAAGTTTTGTATTAATAAGAAATGGTAGAATTGTTGATTTAGACTTTTGAAATCAGATAAAAATAGAGCACATAACTTTCAAATCTGTAGAGAGAGAAGAGTGAAATAATGAAAACTCAGTTATTCCAGTACCAGGCAACAAAGGAAAAAGAAAAAGAAAGAAAAGAAGAGCATTGGCTAATAGTAAACAAAGCTAAAATGCAACAAATTGGAGCTTCCAATACGACTGCACTCATCAGACTTTCCCCTTTTCCCAGAAACGATGAGGTAATACTTGGGTTTCTCACATTCTCGTTCTCTCTCTGTCTCTAGCACACCTCACAGCAGAAGTTAAAATATATGTAGTGGCCAGAAGGTAGTGTAGTGGTTAAGATGCTGGAATCCCACGTGGCCAATCACAGCTGGAGTCCCAGACCAGCAGCTTGAAACTCCTGCTGGGCGTGTGTGCATGCGTGCCCAAAATCCTGAGAGGAGAATGCAGGAGACCCTTCTTAAAACATGGCCATCCCCCCCCGAGGGAGTGATTTCTCACTTTCTGTCTCTCTACCTTTCTAGGGAGTACACATGCCCAATAGCAAAAATCTCTCTCTCAAAAAAAAAAAAAAAAAAAAAAAAAAATATATATATATATATATATATATATATTACTATTGATGTGAACATTTTCTTTTACATTCAACTCTCTTTGCTCAGTTCTATAAAATCAAACTTTATTTGATGTATTGAAGTTTATTACTTTTTATTTATTAATCAAAGTTTATTATTTTTTAAAACAATATGCTCTCCAGCTTTTAAAATTATTTACACATTTGATGTTGTGTAAAAGCAAGGACAATCTATAGAGGACTGCCATGTTAATCAAGTTCTCGCTTGCACTCTTTTACATACTCTCTCTCTAATCATTGCACAAATAAGGGTGCAGGCATTAAAACTAAGTCCCAGAAGAAAATAGTAGCGAGAATGCTGTTAGACATTTTAATTATGGCCCTTAATTCTTCTACTTTTTTGTACAGGGAAATCCACATTAGAATGTTTATTCCGTCAGAGGGAAAAAGTCATGTATATAGCACTAATGAATCAATCATTTAAGACCACTCATTTTCACTATTACCTATTATTTGTTGCTTTGGGAAGGTTAAATCTAACTATAATTAATAATTGAAAGTACTAATTCCACTTTATGAGGTTATTTTATCTCCTTAGTTAGGAAGCCGTTTGTTTCCAGCCTGATAAATGCATGTCCTTTCAGTAGTGACTTTATTCTCCTTGAAGTAGATTTGGCAAATCTTTTTTATACCATCTTATTATATTTTATTCATAATAAAATGTCAATTTCATAAAAATATTTTTTAAAATTGCCTATAACCTGACTTCCTAAATATAATCATGCTTATCTGTTCATTTATTAGTCTTTTGTGTATTTTTATATATATTCACAATTATACAATAAAACTTAGGTTATCTTACACATTTAGAGGCTCATTTTTCTTTTTTGTAGACTTATTTAATTTAATTTAATTTAATTAATTCATTTATTTATTATTTTCATTTGACTGGTGACAGAGAGAAGAGCAAGGAAAAATGAGAAAGTAAGCAGCCACGTCTAGGACTCAAACTGTGGTCTATCATGTGGGAGTCCAGTACTCCAACCACTATGCCACCTGACAGCCCTGAAAACTCATTTTTCTAACCTCATAACCTTTTAATATTGCTTCATTAATAAATAAATACATATCTATAATTAGATATTCTTTTTTTTTTTGAAGAGGTTTTTGCTATAGGGTGTGTGCACTCGCCAGACAGACAGAGAGAGACAGAGAGACAGAAAGCGAGAAATCACCCCCCAGGGGGGATGGTCACGCCGCAATCCCTTCTCCTACATTCTCTTCTCGGGATCTTGGGCACGCACGCACACGCGCCCGGCGTGAGTTTAAGCCACCGGGTCCAGGACTCAAACCACGGTTGACTACATGGGAGTCCAGCGACATAGCCATTACGCTAACTGCTGGTCCTATAATTAGATATTCTATCATTTTTCTCTTAGGATACATTGTTAACACCACAATTACTCTAAGTGCTATTTTAGTATAGTTTGATGTTAATATATTTGATATACCTTTTTATTATGTAATCTTTTGATACATTTGATTTATATAAATTAGGTAAATGATGTCCCAGGTTCTTATAACATAGTCTCAGTTAATTTAAAAATACATAAATTGTAAAAAACCCATACTTCAGCATCCATTCTTTTTTTAATTTTAAAATAGGCTTATCTACTATTATATATATTACATGGAACACTTCGAGAAACAAATTAATTACAATGATTTCAAAATGTACTCCCTGGATTGAACGAATAGCCTTTATAATTAAAAGTAATCAGTATCCAGAAACGCATGTGGACACTAAGCCAACAAACAAGTAAAATCACCACGTGAACAATAAACCTTGAGGAGGAGACCAGGCACGTCCAATGAAGTCACTGTGCCACCCTGTTTTTTTTGATAACATGATTCAGAGCAAGAGTTAGACTGCTGTTGCTAACGACTTAAAACTACGATCTTTGTTACTATAAAAGAAAATTCAGTTTAATACAAAGAAATGGAAGATTTCAGGATCCTTGATCAGAAGCTTTTGGTGCTTGTCGTACTACTTTAGACAAATGTTCCAGTAAGACTAAGAAAGAAGACTTTCCTTCACCCACTGAAGACATCATCTAAGACATGCGTGAACTAGGCGGTCTGTAAAAGCTAGTTGGTCGTCGAGGTGTTACCAATACGGGACTCCTTATGACAGTGCTGACGTTTTACAAGCCTTAGCCAGAGTGACAAAAAAACAAAACGCTTAGAGTAATAGTTATGAATACAAGCATAATTTGGTTTTTGACTTTTATTTTTTAAGAATTATTTTATTTAACTTTATTTATTTAATTTGACCACAGAGGGACAGAGTGAGAGAAAAAGAGAGAGAGAGGAAGAGAGAGAGAGAAAGTGGAAAAGTGAGCTGCCAGGTCCAGGACTTGAACCCCGGTCGGCCGCATGGGAGTCCAGCGCCTTTAACCACCATCTCACCTGCCAGCCCTGTTTTTGCCTTCTATAAATAATTGTTTTTGAAATGCTAAACGTAGGTTCCAACTGTGATTAATTCCTGGTGGGAGGAGCTGCAGGCACATGGGGGGTGATCTACTGATTGACCTTCTCAAAGCACCTTTGGAAGCCATCGGACTTGGCTTGATCGTGGGAGAATCTGGTGTCCAGCTTGCTGGGCAGACTTCTCCCTGGCTGTCCACAAACTGGAATGCCTCCACCAAGGGTCTCTTCCACGCTTCGGCCCGCTGGAAGTCATCGACACTCAGGTGCTTGATGACTCCATTGGGGTCCACCACGAAGGGGCCTCTCCGTGCAAGGCTGGGACCTCCTCCCCGCACACCGTAGCTTTGAGAGATGTGTTTAGTTCATCTGACAGGACTGCGATGTTCCTGTGGTCCCAACCGCCATTCTTCCTTGGCGGATTTATCCTGGCACGATGGCTAGAGCGGGAGTCCACTGAAACTGCACCTTCACAGTTCACGTTGTGAGATTCATTCGCTTTGTCAGTAAAAGCAGTCATTTCTGTAGGAATGCAGAGGTAAAATCCACAGGGTAGAAGAGAAGCACCAGGTATTTGCCCTTCAGGTCATCAAGGCTTAGGTCTTTCAACTCACCTTTGACAACGCTGTACCTTTAAAATAGGGCACATGCTGGCTGACAGCGGGAGCCCGGTGGGAGGCACTGGTGCTAAAGCCAAACTTTGCTTGTCCAGAACCAGACCACGAGAGGTTTGTCTGGCAAGTTCTTCCAGAAGCAGCAAGCCCAGGAGCTGTAGAGAGGCAGAAATGCCCCAAGGAATGGTGCTCACACCCCTGACGACCGAGACGTGGAGCACCTTCCCACAGCCCCAGCCATCTCCAGTCTCAGGTCCGTTCTTAAATAATGGCTTACATTTGCTAATGACCCAACATATTTTATTTTTTGTCTGTACAGCTAACTAGGCAAATTCTAATGCTCCTAAGGATAGTCCATGCAATCCTGTGTCTTTTTATTGGTTTCACTTTTAAAAAGGCAGTGTGTGGAGCCAGCAGTGGTGTAGTGGTTGGGGTGCTAGACATCCATGTGACTGACCATGGTTCTAGTCCCAGACCCAGTGACTTGAAACACGCCGGACATGTGTTCTTGCATGCCCAAAATCCCAAGAGGAGAATGAAGGAGAAGGAATAGTGGCATGGCCATCCCCCTTGGGGGGTGATTTTTTACTTTCTGTTTCTCTGTCTCTGTCTCTCTGGCAAATGTGTGTACCCTATACCAAAAATCTCTAAAATAATAAATAAAAATAGAAAGAGAGTGTGGCTGACACCTCTGTTGCCTATCTAATGTCTGTTTTCTCTTTCTTAACTGAAGAATCCCATCTTTGTTTAAAGATCAGTGTCCAGTAAAAAATACTCAATCTCCCAGCCTCCCTTGCAGCGAGGCTAAGTGCCAACCTTCCCAGTCACTCAGCTATGAAAGCAGAAGCTCTCGTGTGCTGGTATTTGAGCAACAGAGCCAGGGCGCCCTCATTTCCCAGCTTAATTTCCCGATTCTACAAGGAAGTCAGCTGTGTTTTATGGCCTTCGGTCATCCTCCAACTTCCCTTTTTTCAGGAGTCAGCCAATCCATTCTGAAACCCTATAGCATCACAAACAAACTGTCTCTTGGGTTGGGTGGGTAGTACGGATGTGTAAATTCAGACTAATTATAGCAGAATAGAGAAGCTGTGATAGACAGAAGAACACACGCACTGCCTAAGGCGTTCATGTTCAATTTTTCAAGAACTGTTTCCAGTCAAATGATCAAGTTTATGGGCTCTATTTATTTATTTATAGCCAGTCATTTACTTATGCAGTCCCATTCTCCTCCAGGCTGAGCGCTGTGTGAGATGCTTTGGAAGATTCTGTGCAGTCCAAGACCACAGACTTGAAGAAGATTATAGTTTACTTTGGGTTGCAAAATCAGCAGCGATGTGCCATGGGAAGCATGCAGCAGTATGACATTACCTACTGAGGCACCGAGCACTGCCCACAAACTTGGACGATATTTTGAAAAGTGTATGAGAATAAAAGCTGAAGGAAGTGGGTAGAATTTGGACAGAACAAGATGAAGAACAGTGGGAGACCAGAACAGGAATCCAGAGTGGAGACACTAAGATTGGACACGAGCCTCGTGTGTTTGTGGTAAGACAGCAGAGATTGGCTTCAGAGAGAAAAATGTGCATTTGGGAAAATAGTAGAACGTAGGTTTGGAAGGGCAAGGGAGACCAATTTTTTTTTTTTTTTTTTTTTTTTTAATGGAGAGGTTTTTGCTATAGAGCACGTGCGTTCGCCAGACAGACAGACAGAGAGAGACAAAGAGACAGAAAGTGAGAAATCACCCCCTGGGGGGATGGTCACGCCGCAATCTCCTCTCCTCCATTCTCCTCTCGGGATCTTGGGCACGCACACACACATGCCCGGCGTGAGTTTTAAGCACCAGGTCCGGGACGCGAACTGTGGTCGACTACATGGGCGTCCAGCGACATAGCCATTACGCTAACTGCTGGTCCCATGGAGACCAGTTTACAGAGGACCTTAGAAAACAGGCCTTTAGGATTCTACACAGCAGGAAAATCGCAAAAGCTATGAAAGCAAAAGGACATGGACAGGCGGGCCCCAGGCAGTGTGGTGATTAAAGTGCTGGACTCCCTTGTGGCCAACTGTGCTTTAAGTCCTGGACCTGGCAGCTTGAAAATCATGCCAGGTATGTGTGCACCCAAAGTCCCTAGAGAAACTAGGAGGAGGGACTGCAGCATGGTCATCCCCTGGGTATGGCTTTCCCCCTCTCTCTCTGTCTCTATCCGATGGAAAAAAAAAACTTTAAAAAAAGGAACTTTGAGGGCAAAAAAGATGATTAAGAAGAAAACAAAAGTGGATACTTTCCTCAGATAACTATGTCATTCATTCATCCATTCATGGATTTCTACAGGCAATAGAGATTTGGTAAGCACCTACTACATTCCAGGGAATAAACAAGGTTGTGGAGTCACTACCTTAAAGCGAGCAAGCAAACAGAACCCATGCAGTTAGAATGGACAGGTTGAGGTGAGCGTATCTTCAAATATACCTCAGTCTCCTTGGCTAAGTGCTCTCAAGCTGAAATGCTGCGGTGGGAATATCACTCGGAGAACACTTACTGAAGTTTCGGGAGTGCTCGCTGATACAATTAAATACCAGAAAGGCAAGGTGTGAGCCATGGGAAGGCGAAAGTAAACATGCTATTGCATTTGTAGATAATAAAGTTGTTTTTCTCACAACTACAACTACGATAAAAGAATATAATACTCTCGGTAGATACAAAGCTGAAAAACTAGTCTTTTGATACGTAGCCCATTATAAAATATAATAGGTGGAAAGAATCCAATTTCAACTAAGGAATGAAGTTCAGAAGCGTATAAAATCTATAGGAAGAAAACTGTAAAGTCTATGGAACATATAAGAGAAAACTTTAACAAATGAAAAGACATACCTTTTCTTGCTTAAAAAGACTGAAAATTAAAAGGGCATCATCTTAAATTGGCTTGTAAATTTATCATGCCCACATGTAAAATAGATAGTCTCTTTCTGTCTTCATATATAAAATGGGGATAATAATAAAACCTACCTAAAAAGATTGCTATGAAAATGAGTTTAGTATCTGAGAGGACTAGTGTCTGGTGAGCACGGTGTAAGTTTCTGATCAACAGTGGGTGGGGAGGCGGCTGAAGGACCTGCGGCAAGTCGACTTCGGCCGCTGCTCCAGCCTGGTTTCCTTCAGCGTCTGTGCGTTCGGTCGTGCACCGTAGGGAAGCGGGACAATCGAGTGGCATCTGTGAACCCAATAGCAATGGCCAGATCAAGAGGTCCAGTCTTCAGGACCAACGATCCAGGATTATCCGAATCGGCCAAGGCCTACCTGGGGAGAAGTGAAAGAGCAACTAGAAAAGAAAAAGGCTCCAAGGCTTTGGCTGAATTTGAAGAAAAAATGAATTGGAACTGGAAGAAAGAACTAGAAAAAACACAGAGAGAAATTGTTAAGTGGATGTGAGAGCTCATCCAAAAAAAAACAGAAACAGAAAAAAGAAAAGAAGAAATCTGGTAGGTATTCACCCTCTTCTTCATCGAGTTCTGATTCTTCCAGCAGTTCTTCAGATGCTGAAGATGAGGAAAAAAACAAAAAAGAACAAGAAGCATAAGAAACAGAGTAAGAAGAAGAAAGAGAAGGCTGGCAGTTCAAGCCCTGACTCGGCATCACATTAAGAAAAATCAGGACGCCCTTTTAAAGAAAGTGCAATGTCTAAGGGAATTTCAACTGTGAAAATTATGATGTATTTATTAAAATGCATGAATTTCTTGTTTTTAGAATTATTCCTGGACTTTTCAGTAGCCACTCAGAGGCTGCTGTGTAAAGGGCCACAATTGCCTGATGCTTGAACATCCGGTTGTTCTATGTTTTCTTTCCTCTTCCAGCGCTTGATAATTGGGAGATAATACACTGCCGTCATACTAGTGGCTAAGATATTTGGGGATAAAGTTAATATTTTGGACTAGACGTATCTAACGATAAGTCACCAGAAACTGACTCTGGATGCATCTTTGAGATGTAATCACTTGGCTCTGATAGCTGATGGGTCTAGTTAAAATTTTTGAAGTAGGGATTACATTGATACTTAGAAATCCTTACTCTGTAGATAAGTGTATTTTAATTTTTTTCTCCCTTGTATATTTTTATTTACCTGGGAAAGGAGCGTTTAGGGTGAGGGTGGGTGGTCTGCTGTCTCTTCAGCTAGCAGAACAGCGTGCCTTTGATCTTCACACAGTCGCCATGCTTCTGGGAGGTCAGAGCTGGGTGCCAGCAGCCTTGCCCTTACTGAGCTTAGTGACATCCTTCGCCTCTGTCGTGTGCTGCTCTGAGGGACCCAGAGAAACAGCCCTTTGCAGCATGAGAAGGCCCAAAGGGCCCCGGGCTTTACCTCCACTTCAAGAATACCGAATATTTTTTAGCATTACATGTATTACGTTATTTAAATTTAATTTTGACTACACTTTGGCTTTGGAGAGAAATAATTTCAAATAGACACTGGTACTTTTTGAACTTGATGGCTAAAGATTCTAAAATGCATGTTTTCTACTATTAAGTTTTAATCAGTCAGGAAGGTTTTATGGAACCAGTGATAGTTAACTTTATTTTTTGTATAGATTTTGTTTAGGCTGCAATGTTTAGCGTTTGTTAACTTTTACTCTTGCTGTTTTAAGTTCATTTCTGTGTTTAATGGCATATTTGCCAAGATACTTAGCATGTAAAAAGCAGGATTTTGATTTTCTTTTTTTTTTTTTTTTAAGGAAAAAAAAAACAAACAGCTTCATATTGAAGCTGAGATTTATCATAAACAAGTTGAATGGCAGGCCTAGTATGCTGTGTCTTGTTATGGAAAGCTATTTCCAGAATCTTAGTAAATATAAAGTTTTAAAAGTTTTGTTGTCTTGGGAACCAGCAGTTAGCGTAATGGCTTTGTCGCTGGACTCCCAAGTAGTGGACCGCAGTTTGTGTCCCGGACCCGGTGGCTTAAAACTCAGGCTGGGCGCGTGTGCGTGCGTGCCCAAGATCCCGAGAGGAGAATGGAGGAGAAGGGATTGCGGCCTGACCATCCCCCCTGGGGGGTGATTTCTCGCTGTCTGTCTCTATGTCTCTCTCTGTCTGTCTGGCGAGCGCACGCGCCCTATAGCGGAAAAAAAAAAAAAAAAAAAAAAAAAACCCTCTCCAAAAAAAAAAAAAATTTTGTTGTCTTTCTATATTAATAACAAATTATGACAAGTTAAATTTATTGAGGATTACATTATTGCTCTTCCTATGTCATATTTTACTAAGATTTTGTGCCTCTCATCTCCTGCTGAATTGTTTACTAGGAATGTTAAAAAGAATTGATACATCATTTTCATTTTACGTTTTCATATAATCACATAACACGAAATATAATCTGATGTACAATTTTGCCTGTTTGAGGGTGTGCTTATTTTAGTTGTATATGCACAGAGCATTGTGGCATGACAAGAGACTGAATAAATAACTATTTTACTTAAATAAATAAATACATTTTCTGATAAATAAATGAATAAAAATATCAATGGATTTTTTTATGGTGGGAGGTAGGGGGAGACAAGATTCTTAGTTTATATGAAAAAATAAATTTGTAAGAAATAACCCAGAAATTTTAAAAAAAAAAAAAAAAGAGCTACATGTAGTTTTTAAGAGTTTGATGCTAGCGCGGACTGAATACACTGAATTAGGAATCCAGAAATAAATCCAGATGTTTATGGAAATTTAGTGTATGCTACATGAGGCATTTCAAATCAGGAGGGAAATGGGGATTACTTGGGAGATGGGAGTATAACCTGAGAATGACCGCCAGGAATGAACTGAGTTGTTGAAATCTGACTTAAGTTTACTGGGGTCCATACAGCTCGGTTTGGATATATCACAATAGCCAATGAAAATCTTTGTGGAGGTGGACAAAGTCAGGTACCCCCTGTTCGTTAGAAAGAAAGAAAGCTTCCAAACAAATTCATACACACACACACACACACTCTCTCTCTCTCTCTCTCTCTCTCTCTCTCTCTATCTATCTCTATCTATCTCTCTCTCATTAAATAATCAATAGAAAACAGCACGGGACTATCCATAAGCTGCTCTGTGAACTTGATGAAGTCCCAGTTGACTGAAGCGTGAGGTTACCAAACCACTAACTTGTGTAACTGATTCACATGAGGCAGACCTGACAAGGTTCCTGAGAAAGGACCTGGTGCCCATGTACTCAGCAGCATCACGTCACAGCCTCGGCCAACCTGTGACACCAATGACTGGGTCCAGAACTATTATGGGTTTCATCCCATGGATGCAGAGTACGGCTTCAACAGGTTCTTGAAGTCAGTTCATGCACAGATAAATAGTTTCTAAAGGTTTTTGACATGCGTATATCTTAAATACTTTCAGTTTCACCAGTGGGATTTCATTTTAATATTTATCAAGCCAGTGAACAGGTAATTATCTTTTTTTTTGGGGGGGGGGGGGTTTGCTATAGGATGTGTGCGCTTGCCAGAAAGGCAGAGAGACAGGAAGTACGAAATCACCCCCCAGGGAGGATGGCCATGCCACAATCCCTTCTCTTTCATTCTCCTCTTGGGATCTTGGGCATACACGCACACGCGCCCAGTGTGAGTTTAAGCCACTGGGTCCGGGACTCGAACCACAGTCAACTGCATGGGAGTCCAGCAACATAGCCATTATGCCATCTGCTGGTCCCTCCTTTTTTTTTTTTCAGAGAGAGAGAGATAGAAAGAGTTTAACTATAGGGCTCATGCGCTTGCCAGAGACAAAGAGAGACAGAGAGACAGAGAGTGAAGAATCATCCCCCCTCCCCCCAGGGAGTGATACCCACACTACAATTCCATCTCCTCCATTCTCCTCTCGAGATTTTTGGGCACGCATGCACATGCACCTTTCAGGAGTTTCAAGCTGCTGGATCCAGGACAGGAACCACAATCAGCCACCTGGAGGCAGTGTCTTAACTACCACACCAGCTGCTGGTCCCCAGGTAGCTATTTTTGATAGAAAATTTTAAAAAGAAAAGAACAGCCATAATAGCACAGAAGTAAAGCAAAGGCCCTCAGTGGTGAAGACACAGGGGAAGGCCCCAGGTTCACCCCCCGAGGTCTCCCTGAACACGTGCACATACGCACCTATGATCTTGGCTAGCTGAGGTTGGGCATAGATTGGGTGTCAAGACCCTGCTGGAGGTGGGTGTTTCTCTCTCCTCTCTCTCTCTTAGAAGAAAGGAAAAAAAATAACTTAAAACAAGGCAATTTCTGACATCTGACATGTATTAGAAAGCATGGTTTATGAGGATCAGGATAACAGAAGAGCTTGTGCTTGCTTCCTGGGAGTGCTGGCTTTGGGCTATGATATCAGGTCACCTGTACTGCAGCTCACGCTAAGTAACACACAGTGCCATGCTATAAATGTTGAATCTTAAAAGTAAACTATAGATAGTATGAGAGTTTAATTTATTTGTCCCTTTTTAGACTAAAATATACCCAAAGTAGAGAAATTTTGTGTGATGTAAAATAAGACAAATGAGAATATTGAAATCTTGAGCTTTCTCCTCCTTTTTTTTTTTTAGAGTTTTTTTGCCATAGGGCACATGCACTCACCAGAAAGACAGAGAAAGACAGAGAGACAGAAAGCGAGAAATCACCCCCTGAGGGGGGATGGCCACACACCACCGCCATCCCTTCTCCTCCATTCTCCTCTCGGGATCTTGGGCATGCACGCACGTGCGCCTTGTGTGAGTTCAAACCACCGGGTCCAGGACTTGAACCGTGGTCGATTACGTGAGAGTCCAGCGATATAGCCATTACACCAACTGCTAGTTCCGGGCTTTCTCTTAATCTTCCTTTCAGCAATCAAACAAAAACCTAGAAGCTACTAAAATATGTTTGATTTCCTAAAAATGAAAGTTTTGTATAAATTAGTTCAAATGATGAATAAAAATTAAGACAAATATTTTAAACACAAATGACAAAAACTAGTGCCATTAATATAATATTCTCACACAAATCAACCACCCAGTAGAAATATGGGCAAAGAACATGACAAAACAAATCTTAGAAAGTCATATCTAAATGACACTGAAATGCATGAAAAGATGCTGAACCTCACTTATAGTAAAGCTGAAAAAAAAAAACAAAACAAGACTCCCTTACTTCAGCCAACACAAAGGAGATTCCACTATTTGATCACACACATGGTGTGGGGAAAGTGGAGCGTCCGTACATTGCCTGTGGGACTGTATTTCAGTCTGTTTTCCTGTCACCAACAACTGAATACCACATGCTAATTTCTAAGGAATAGAGGTGTATTTAGCTTACGGCTTTGGAGTTCCAAGGTCAAGGGGCCACAGCTAGAAAGGGTCTTCTCATTGGTGGGGACTCTGCAGGGTCCTGAGGATGCTCAGGTCATCACATGACAAGAGTAAGAGTAAGCAGATCTGCTCTTCTTTTAAGATTTGTTTTTAATTGTCAGAGAGTCAGTTTGCTTATGAGGAAGAGAGAGAGAGAGGAGAGAGAGAGAGAGAAAGAGAAAGAGAGAGAGAAGAAAGGAAAAGCACCCCCACACCAACAACAGGCTGTGGCCATGCTTTGATACATTTTGCTCTATTTCTCCATCCTGCTGGGATGTTAGAACAGGTGCACATGTGCCTGGCCTGTTTGTCAAGCTGCCAGGGTCGGGACTCAAACTGTGGTCACCCACGTGGGATCCAGCTCCCCATGAAGAGGGATGACTGTTGTGCTACAGAGCTGGTCCACTCTTCTTACAAAGTACCAGGAGTCGGTCTTAGGGGACCCACCCTCATGATCTCAGCCAACCCCAGTCCCCTCCCAAAGGCCCGGCCTTTCAACATCACACTCGATTTAATTCTCCACCCTCTCAACACCGTCACAATGGCTCACCAAATTTCAATACAGGCATCTCTGGAGGACACATTCTAGCCATGGCAGACTGTAAACTAGCAAGTTGAAATATCTATCAAAATAGATCCTTTATTTTCCCATAAGTACACACTTGTGTGTACTTAAATTCTACAGATATTTACTAGTTAGGTACAAAGAATTATGTAGTAAAGATATATATTACTCCATTGTAGTTATATAAACATGAAAACTATCTAAACTTTTGTGAGTAGGATATCTGTCTAAATGTGCTACAGATGTACGACGACAGCCACAGCTGTTAGACAGCACGGTCTTGTCATATGCAGTCTCTCATGTATTTATGACATGCAAACGAAAGTCCAGAGCATGTGCCATATGCATACACTTGAGAAAATGGAAAATCCAGTACCTGCATGTATATATGCGTACAGGATAGAGTACATCTGGAAAGACCATGCATCGGCCAGCCCCAGAGCTGCCAATGTGGAGAGGAACAGGAAGCTGGTGATGAGCCATAGACTTACTTTTACTATATCCTTTGTACTTTAACTGTGTTGCTGTTCGTTACAGAGTTTGTGTGCTGACCAGGGATAGAGAGACAGTGAGAGGGAAAGTGAGAAATCAGCCGCAGTGGAGATAACTGTGCTGCAATTCCTTCTCCCCATCCTCCCCTAAGGATTTTAGGCATGCACGTACATGTGTCTGGTATGCTTTTCAAGATGCCGGGTCCTGGATGGAAACCACCAAGTTGGCCATGGAGGATCCAGCCACCTTTACCTCTATGCCACCTGCTGTCCCAACTTTTATGTGTGTGTGTGTGTGTGTGTGTGTGTGTGTGTGTGTACACATATACATGTTAGGTATTACCTCTTCAAAGGAGAGTGAGAAAGGAAGAGAAGGAAGGATGAACAGTAAGAGGGAGAGATTCATTTATCAAGAGTCGTATCAGAATTGTCATCTTTGTGATATGTGGAATATTTATTCTTTTTTTAAAATTTTTTAATTTAAATTTATTTATTTACTTTCTTTCACTGTACATCATTATGGTATACAAAATGAGATTTCCCATCCAGAATATGCTGTATATTGGCTCAGTCAAGCACATCAACATAGGTGTTATCATCAACAAATAATTTTCCATTTCTTGTTTCTTGTATATTTTGCTTTTTTCCCCCATCCTTGATTCCCTATCTCTCACCCTCTGCCATCTCCCACCCTCCTCCCACACTGTCTCTGGTATCCATGGTTGCTTTCCATGCCTTTTCCCCCCATTTTATTGATTTGCTAATGAACTTAATTAATCTAAATATTTCCAATAGCAAGTGCAGCTGATATGTACAGATCCATGAATACAAGTCTGACTTTAGGCATAAACCTCAGTGTGTAGAATGAACATACTATAAAGTAGCACCTAGCCGGGCCTATATAGATTACTGTAGTCACCAAATATGCATTTTTTTTTAATTTCAAGAAAAACAGTTTTCTCCTGAAACTTTTTTTAATTAATTAATTTACATTCATCCCCTAATCATCGTCACAGCATACAAAATGTGGTTTCCCATCCAGAATATACTGCATAATGACTTAATCATGTATGTTATCATCAATAATTTTCCATTTCTAGTTTCATATATATATTTTTTCTACCCCTATGTCTGACCCTCTGCCCTTTCCCACCCTCTCTCACACTATTTCTGGTGTGTACAGTTGTTTTCTATTCCTTTACCCACCCCTTTTTATTGAGCACACATTTTCTTAAATTAACTACTTTCAATAGCAAGTTCAGCTGGTAATTTCAAGAAAAACAGTTTTGAATTGGTAAGGAAATTTGCTTAAAACTTAAATCCTGGAAACAAGTTAGTGTTCTGTTCCAATAGTAGGTACATGAACCTATTGACAGCTCAAGACAGAACAAAAACTCTTAAAATCAGACGAAGTCTAGAAGAAAAGTAGCAATATTTTAATCAAAAGTGACAGAATGCTATTTCACCAGTTCAGTCTCATGTACTTAATCTATCTTCTGTTGTGGTTCGATCTTCACAATTGATTTCCGGGATATAATATTCAACTCCAGACTTGTCTCTGCAATTAAGTTGGCCATTTTCTTAGTTCTTGAACTCTTATTTCTGTGTGTCTGTATTTAATTTCCCTGACATAGCACTCCTTTGAGAACTTCTTGGAGATCTGGTCTGGTGCTGGTAAATTCTTTCAGGTTTCTTAATCTGAGAATGCTCTTGTCTTTTCTTCCCATATGAAGGATAATCTTGCTGGGTACAGTATTCTTGGTTGAAATTGTTTTTCCCTTAACACTTTGAATATATTTTCCCGTTCTTTCCTTGCTCGCATTGTTTCTGATGAGAGGTCTGATGAGATATACTTTGTAGTTAACTTGCTGTTTCTCTCATGCCAATCTTAGTATCTTGTCCTTGTAGTTGGCTATAATGTGTCTTGGAGAAGATCTTCTTGGATTGATTCTATTTGGGGTCCTTTGTATTTCTTGGGACTGGATCTTTGAGTGCCTCTCTAGGTTTGGAAAGTTTTCTTGCAGGATTTCATGGAATAGATTATCAATGCCCTTGTGAGTCTCTTCACCTTCTGGGATGCCAATTATCTGGATGTTTAGACATTTAATGGTATCTATTTAGACATTTAATGGTATTATTCTCAAATTTTGGGGCCATTTTCTCAGTCTTCGTGGTGGATTTTTCTAGGCCAGCAATTTTCTCTTCTACATCTGAGATTCTATTTTCTGTATGCTCTAGTCTGCTTTTAATACTTTCAAGGGAGATTTTGACTTCCTGTATTATAGCCTTCATCTGTAACAGTTCCATTTGATTCTTTTGTAAAGTGTGTAATTCCTCTTTTAGATCTTGCAAGAATTTCCTCATCTGGAATTCGTCAGCTCCTTTCCCTTCTGCAGTTCATTGTCTCTCTTGCCCTCCATCTCTGTTAGCTTAACCATTATGAATGTTCTAAATTCTTTATCAGATATTTCCATGAATTCCATTGAACTGTCTGTGGATGAAGAGGAGTTATTCTTTTCCCTTAGAGGAGAGGTATTTTCTTGCTTTCCCATACTTTTTGGGGCCCTGCAGTGATTTCTAGTCATCTGATGGATGGTGTGTTTCTTCCCAAACTTGAAGTTCAACCTGAGCATCCAGGAGTGTGCAGAAAAGGAAACACAGAGAGAGAAACAACAAAAACAACCAAGAAACAAAGAAAAGGAGAAGAAAAAAACTAAAAAAATATTTTTTTAAAGAAAAGCAAAAATTAGAAAACTGCATGGGAAATTACTAGTTCTCAGGAGCCACGAAGGTGTCTTCCAAGGACCTGTCCTCTTGCCTCTCCTGGGTTGGAAGGAGGAGAGGGGATTATTAACAAGATAAAGGGAAAGGAGGGGCTCGAATTTGAGAAAATGCTTTACCTTAAACAATTTTTAAAAGGAAAAATTACCGAAAAATGAGAAGACAGAGACAGAGGTAGAAAGAGACAGAGACAGAAGCAGAGGCAGAGGCAGAGAGAAGACTTGAGGGTGCTCCTACCACTCGAGTTTGTGGGCTGGAGGCTGAATTACCAGTAGAAAATCTTCATTTCTTTTTTCCCTGAAATCACTAGTTCTCAGGAGTCATGAAGGAGTCTTCTGGAATATTTATTCTTTGACCATTGCTAGCAGGATTGTTTTTGGACTGAGTGATAAAGTGAAAGTATGGTCAATTTTTTTTTAAATTGTTATTTTTTTAGGTTTTTGCCATAGGGCACGTGTGGTCACCAGAGATAAGAGAGCAGACAGTGAGAGACAAAGTGAGAAATCACTCTCCAGGTGGATGGTCATGCCACAATCCCTTCTCCTCCATTCTCTGCTGGGATTTTGGGCATGCACATACATGCACACAGGAGTTTCAAGCCAAAGAAAGTCGATTCTTTTACAACTTTTTGTAAGTAGACAGCTATTCTTGGAATAGAATGTTTAGATTTTTTTTTCCCCTGGGAAAACGGGCAACGATAGTGCTGGTAATTTATTTTAATGTTCTACAGATTATCATGAAATAAGATTATTTTACTTCATGTAAAATGACTGCAATTGCTCTGTAGTGATGTTCTCTTTATTTCTGAGTAAAATTTAATCTTATTTCAAATCTAAACGAGTAGCTTATATTGAGAAAAAAATGAACTAAATAGATAACAAGAACTGAAGAGAAAAATTTGCACCTCCATCAGATCCAAAACATTCAATTAGGGTACAGCACACTCTGTGACAGATCTATTATTAATGCAGTCTCGAGGGGTTCCTGCTCTCAGTTGTGCCTGCACTTTGTGGTATACGAGTTAAAATAATCACTATCTAGTAAGGATAGATGGTGATTTACCATGGGCTACTGTTCTACCTGTACACAATATCATCGGTATTCTCTCGGGGGATACTCAAATTAGTTTGAGACAGATGCATAAAATAATTCTGCTTAAAGAAAACACGGGAACACAGGGATTTATATTTGCTCCGAACTGAAACCCCACTGAAATAACAGCAAAGGAAAAAATAAAATTAAATAATTTTAAAGGTATAGACCTATATAGGAAAATATTAACAGAATATCAAATGAGTGAGTATTGAATAACTTAGCACACTTAAAATAAAAACTTAACATCATTCCAAAGATTTCCATGTTGCTCCACAGTGTCAAAATTCTGTTCTGTTAAGACTACTATGTTGCTGGGGCCAGCAGGTGGCGTGGTGGTTAAGGGCACTGGACTCACACATGGGCAACTGCAGTTCAAGTCCCGGACCTGGTGGTGGCTTTCTCTCTCTCTCTCTCTCTCTCTCTCTCTCTCTCTCTCTCTCACTTTCTTTCACTCTGTCCCTCAAATTTAAATACATAAGAGACAAAGTTATATAAAATAATTCTGTTTTTTTTAAAAAAGGCTACTATGTTGGAAAAGCAAAGATATAAAGTAACACATCCTGCCCGTTAGAGACACTTTTTTTGATATTTCATATGATTTACGTTTTTCAAGTGAGAAGTATTGGTGCCATTAAAATATATATGTGTTTTGAAGTGCCTGTCAGGATCTGGGGCACACATGCCTGCACATCCAGCGTGTTCGACAAGCCACCAGGGCCAGCATTCACCCCATAGAGAACATGTGGACCTGGCCCTCTTAACCTCTAGGCTACAGAGCCGGCCCCATTCAAATATCTTAATGACTGTGTGCAGCTTTCAGGGCGGACGGCCACGGATGTCGTACAGAGACTGGCCGTAATGGGCAGCGCGAGACAGCTACGTGACGTCACTCCCGGGTCTGCACGGCCCTTGCCTGTGGCAGTATCAGGCACGTGTTCCGAATTCGACCGTTCCTTCACTCTCGTCTACAGTTGTACGTGTGTACCAAAACACTGATAAACCAGCATTTACCAGCCACACCTCGGGTTCAGTACACCCACTCTGAAAGTCAGGAGTCCCCAAGCTCCATGTTAAATATCAGCCAACCCTCCCAAATCTGTCTGTTCTGAGAATCAGCCAATTCCCTACCCTTCATGTTTCTCTGTTTTCAAGGTTAGCTCTGTTTTATTCAGAAAGACTCACCTGCTGAAGACATATGTCTACCTTTCTTCATGAGTGATAATTCAGCTTGGCCTCGGCTAGAAGAGTGGTGATTTCTTCCTAATCTCCACTTCCCACTCTGTGGCTAGAACTGATTAGAAAGTCCCAAAATAAAGCTGAATTAACACTGAGATTTAATGTCATAAAGATTATACAGAAAAAGCCAAACACGATGGACTTTTTAATACGCAGTGCTTGGGAAACAGAGTTATGCGCAAATGCTAAAATTAGGCCATATCTCCAACGAAGCACCAGAGTAAACCCAAAATGAAAAACAGAATGAAAAACGAAAAACAGAGCAAAAATAAAAGTACCTGGAAGGATTTCCTTACAGGCTTGGATTTGGGATGAACGATGCTGGACCGAGCATTCAGGGCTGTCAGAGAACTAAACAAGAGAAAGCAGCCTCCGGCCTGGACAGCATAGGCCGTAAGTAGAACCTCATGCAAACGGTGTTCCCAGAATAAACATTTGTAATTGATATCACAAGATCCAGTTTCTAAATTATAAATATTTCTTAAGCATACATAAAAAAAAAACAATAAATTTATAAAAAAGTAGGTAAAAAATAAAGTTTATAGGAAAGAATGTGGGAAGGGAAGAGCGTAGGAAAGGAAATTTGGGGGGAAATGGAGAGGTGAGACGCTCGTGGGACACAAATAAGGTTTATTGTCTGTTGACGAGGATGTGTATAACAGTCTCACTGGGCTGGACTGAGGTGTATATCATGCTGGGTGAAGTCTCTTCACAATCTAAATGATGTATAGCAATTTAATGTATGAATAATAATAAAAAATGAAATGAAAAAAGAAAAATAAATGACTATCAAATGACTAACAAATAACTCTCATACATATGAAATTGTTTAACCTGACTTATAAATGGGGAAATGTAAATTGAAACTACACTAACATATTAGTTTTCATTTATTATATTGTCAAAACCAAATTTTACACACATTCTGGTGCAAGATCATAGACAAAGTAAATCTAATTCTTAGGTGTAAGAAATTGTACATCCAAGGCCAGCCCCGTAGCACACTGGTTAAATGATGTACACAGAAAGCTGGACCCTGTGTAGACCACTGTGGTTTGAATCTGGGCCTCAGCAGCTTAACACACAGGCGGCAGGGGTGCATGCATGCCCAAAATCCTGGCAGGAAGGAGGAGTGGAGGAAAGAGGATTGTGGCCTGACCATGTCCCACTGAGGGGTTCTCTCTCTCTCTTTAGGAAGCACACACATCCTCTAGCAATAAAAAATAAATCAATAAAAAGTAAATTTTACAACCTATTTACTAAAATATCTGACGACGTCTGTTGAAATTACAAATTCATTTACACTTCGATTTGGCAGTCACACTTCTGAAAACTTATTTTACAGCTAAACTAGCACACATACCAAATAACACGTGTAAGTTTCTTTGATAGAACTTTATTTGTAATGGAAGATAGGAACCAATCCAGGTACGTCCAGAGTGGACTGGTTCATTAAATTTTGGTACATCATATGAGGAAATACTACTCAATTCTCTATCAACATCCAGATGAAAAGCTCTCAAAACTATCATATCAGGTTTAAAATAAAGCAAAATTCAGGGTACTTTACATAAAAGTGATCTTAAAAAAGTTCATTAGAATATGTGCCATGGGCCAGCAGGTAGCATGAAGGTTAAAGCAGCTGGATTACACATGGCTAACTACACAGTTCAAGTCCCAGACCCGACAGCTTGAAAAACATGCTAGGCATGTGTGTATGCTCAAAAGAGAATGGAGAAAAGATTGTGGCATGGCCACCTCTCCTAGGAAGTGAGTTTTCAGTCTCTCTCTCTCTCTCTCTCTTTCTCTCTCTCTCTTGCCAGCCAGTGGCATGGTGGTTAAGGTGCTGGATCCCACATTGCCAGTGCTGTAGTTCAAGTCCCAGACCTGGTGGCTCTAAACTCACTCTGGCTGCATGGGCAAGCATGCCCAAAATTCTGCAAGGAGAATGGAGGAGAAAGGATGGTGGCATGGTCATCCCTTCTGGAGGATGATTTTTTTACTTTCTTGCCCTTTCTCTCTCTGGTGAACACATGCACCCTTAGGCAAAAATCTTTTTTTTTTAATGCGTATTATGAAAAAAACTACGCAAGAATTTCAAAATATTTTTGTACCAAAATAAATTCATACATTAATTCCACTTTCACATACTTTTTGATGTCCCCTCATATCACACTACCATATGTATTAAAAAGGAGAGAATTGGGACCAGCAGTTAGCGTAATGGCTATGTCACTGGACTCCCATGTAGTCGACTGCGGTTTGTGTCCCAGACCCAGTGGCTTAAACTCACACCGGGCGTGTGTGTGCGCGTGCCCAAGATCCCGAGAGGAGAATGGAGGAGAAGGGATTGCAGCGTGGCCATCCCTCCTGGGGGGATGATTTCTCACTTTCTGTCTCTCTTTCTCTCTCTGTCTGGCGAGCGCACGTGCCCTGTAGTGAAGACCTCTTCAAAAAAAAAAGAAAAAGGAGAGAATAAAAATACATATTTATTATTACTTGTGTCTGATTCAACAAAAAAATACTGGGAAGATAACATACAAAACTCATAAGAGAGAGCGGAGGGTGAAAGTGAATGGGGGCAGAAAGGGGTGCAATAGTTTTGAATTTTTTTATATTGTTGTAGTTTTGGAACCATTTCAATCCAGTACATATTCAAAGTTATTCAGTGTTTAAAGAAGATACAAAAACATGGGTTTATCTCTAGTGTTTTGCTATAGACTTTTCTATTAATGCTCCATTAGGACTATGATAAAAATCTAACAGTTGAATCTGATGATAAATGTACACCTCAGAGCATGGACCGAAAGCCGCTTTGATATCGGGACCTCTCGTGAGAGGACTTGGGAGAGTTGGATGGCTCTTGCTATCCACACTTCACATGGTGGATGCTTTTCCTCTCAACATCAGGGAGACGACGTGGATGTATCCATCTTCTTTTGGCAACTAACACACTTGGAGGAACGCTCTGTGTCAGATGGCATTATGTCACTAGAGTAAGCACCTGTAGCTACGTCTTAGCCCATGCTACACTCGGAAGCTTTGTGAATTCTAATGCCGCATTGGTTTAGAGAACACTCATAGTTTTAGGAAAAAAACACATGACTTCTCAAAGGCACTGATTTTATTTGTAGACCCTGTGTTTACCCGTGACTGCCCTGAGATCGGTTGGGCTTGTGCTGCATGAATTACCTTGTTCCTACCATGATCATCTTTTCTCAATGCAAGATCAGTCATATTTGGGATTGAAGCATACGAAGGATACAGTGATCCCTACACACGGGATAGGGAACTCTTTTAAGAGGAATAAAGAGAGTCAACGTTTTAGAATGAGACTGCCTTCCCAAGCCTGCTCACAACTGAGGAAGTGGCCATTGGAACTAGGTTCCTAGAGAATTGCATGGATATTTGCAGGAAGAATTTTACACTTTCAGTGGCAAAGTGTCATTGCGCAATACCTGAGAAATCAGAAATTAGTCTTAATTTATCAATCCACAAACAGATTAAATATTGTCAAATTATACAAGTCTGAGAGCTGAGATCTACTTAAGTAGGCTGGTAGCCTTTCAGGGAATACAGGAATAAAAATTGCTTATTTTACTAACTTGGGGAATAGGGATTTATTTATTTAGGATGATAATGCATATAGAATGTTGTGTATGTCATGGGCTGCAATCTTGAGGAAGGGTACCAGGAGTCTTTTCTCCTGGATTATAAGGAAGCAATATATACTTTTATCAGGAGAAGACTGAGAAGTGAGATCTGAAGAAAAAGGAGTAGTTCATCTCATGCTAGAGAGAATTTTCCAGAGAGGGAGAATCCCAAGATCCCTTGGCAACTTGTTGAATTGAGGAGCTTGGATTGAACTCAAAAGTTAAAGCAGCTAAAATGCATGGGGCTGGGGATAAGCAGAAAGGAAGAAGCTCCATGGAGATCTCTCTGTGATCTTCAGAGGGGTCCACCTGAATCCTTGCTGAGTAATGATCTGTGCCTGCATGTGAGGAAGCTACTCTGGGGAAAGAACTGCTGGAAGAAAGTAGTCAAAACAATTTCCATAGCTACAAAAGGGCTAAAATTAGTGCTTGTTCCCATTAGCTGGAGTGGAAAGAGTTCCTACAACACGGATCATTGAGATTATTGCTTTAGTAGTGAGGCCAAATTAGTCCTAGACGATCCTTCTCTGGGCCCAGTTTAACAAAGCTTTAGAGCAAGTGTCAGAAGAAGCTGTCAAATTCTAGGTCATTCAACCTATAATATAGTAACACAAATCAATGCAACAGCAAAATAAAGAAAATGCGAAAGCCCAAAATTTGGATTTTTTGAAAAGATAACAAATAAATCGATAAATGTTTAGCCTAATTCATCGGGAAAAAAAAAAGAGACCAGTTAAATGACTTCAGTAATGACACAGGTACCATTACTGCAGTTTTTACAAAAGATAAGAAAATACTATGAAAAAATGTATTTAAGTAAATTCAATAACTTAGATGAAATAGATAAATTCCCTGAAAGTCAAAGACAACCAATGCTGACTTAAGAAAATAAATAATATGAATAAATAAATTGAATTCTCAGCTGAAACTTTCCCCTAAAGAAAACAACAGTACGAGGGACCAGTAGATGGCATGATGGTTGTCACTGGACTCCCATATAATTTACTGAAGTTCGAGTCCTGGATCCAGTGGCTTAAAATTTATGCTGGGTGCCTGTGCGTGTGTGCTCAAAATCCCAAGAGGAGAATGGAAAAGAAGGGATTGTGATATAGCCATCCCCTTTGGGGAATGATTTCTTGCTTTCAGTCTCTCTGGTGAGCCTACACACTCTATAGCAAAAATCTCCCTCAAAAAAGAAAAGAAAGAAAACAGCAGTACGTGGGAATTAATTTGACCCACTTATAAACTACCAACCTAACTGACTTCTGTTTCGTGGATGCTGATAGAAGACACGAGCTTTGTGAATCAGAAAAAACTTTATTACTCAGAAACAAAGCACTAGCATATTTGCATCATTTCCTTTGCCCCACTTCCTGCAGGGCTCCAGATGACTTCAACACACATAGTCAAAGTGACAAAAATGATGGACACTGAACTTGATGATTCTACCACTTTTTTCTTAAGAGTGATTTTTGCTACAGGGCAGGTGCACTTGCAAGAGAGACAAAGAAAGATAGACAAAAAGCAAGAAATCACCCCCAGAGGGGATGGCTATGCTGCAATCCTTTCTCCTCGATTGCCCTCTCAGGATTTCAGCATGCACACACACATGCCCAGTGTGAGTTTAAACCACCAGGTCCGGGACCCAAACCGTGGTAGACTACATAGGCGTCCACCGACATAACCATAATGTCATCTGCTGGTCCTGACTCTAACATTTTTATCACAAGTAGTAATAAAACCTCTGCCTGCTTCAGAGGAAGCCAAGGTTCCTCGCTTTAAGTACTAGCCAGCCCTGGGGAAAAAAATCCCGGAGGAGTGATCAAGGCGTTTCCTTCCTGGCATACCCAGAAAGACTGTAGAAGTACAAAGGACCGTGGAGGCCTTTCTCTCTCTACAAAATCTCCAGGTCCAGATGAATGCTGCAGAAAATATAAGGAAGATATAATGCAAATGATACGCAAACTCTTCTAGAAAATTAAAGAAAAGGGAATACCCCTGGAAGGCAGCCTCAACCTCATGCCAATATCGGATATTATAGCAACTGCCAAACCAATGAACAGATGTACAATTCTAAGCAAAATTTTCATAAATCAAGTCCAATAATTTATTAAAAAGATAATACAGCATGACCACTTGGGATTCAAGCCAGGAATACTAAGTTGGTTTAACATTTGTAAATCTTTCGATGTAATTTAGAAAATTAACACACTAATAAAGAAAAATCATGTAATTTGGTCAACAGATTCAGAAAAATCATATTTGACAAAATCATCAACAAATTTTGAATTTTTTAAATTAAAGAGGTCATCAGGAAACAGGGAATAGAGTACAACTTTCTCAGGGTGAATGCCTCCCCTCTCAGAGCAAGGACATAAGCTCTCTGCCCTCATGTCATCTAACTACAATGGGGTCTTCCTTTGCAATAGGTAATAAAAAAAAAAAAAAAGGCGTCAATATTGCGAAGAAAAAACTAAATTGTGTTTATTTACAGACAAGATGATTTTGTTTGTTGAAATCTAATGGACTCTACAAAAAAAGGAGCCAGAACTAATAACTGAGTCTAACAATGGGGGAGAACACAAGTGCAATAAACAAATCACTTCCATTTCTATAGACCGGTAATTAACATCAGGAAACTGAAACGAAAATAGCACTTACCATAGAATCAAAAATGTAAAATACCAAAGATAAATTTTACAAAATATGTGCAAACCCAGTACACAACAACTATGAAATCAAGCTGAAAGAAATTTAAAACATCTTAAATTAAGGGTGCGAGATACCATATATGTGGGCCGTGAGACTCAGTATAAATGCTCCATGACTCACCATGGGTTATGTTGAACCTGTCCTAAGTGGACGAGTTAGGTGTATGGCAGGTTAGGTGTATGAAGTGCATTAATAGCTTGGCCTCTCCTCCCTTAAATGTGCTCAGAATACTTATAATAGTCTGCACTTGGGCAAAGTCATCTAATATAAAGCCTATTTTATCATAAAGTGTTGACTATCACATGTTGTTTTTAAAATAGTGAACTAAAGGTGAAAACAGAATGGTAAATGAATACTCACAGTACTGTTTCTGCTGAATGCATATTTTTTCACATCACTGTGAAGTTGAAATACTGTAAGTCAAACTCTTGTAAATCAGGGATCATTTGTATTATTATTTTGTAATATCCACAAATCAACCAACACACTCTGTGTGATACCACACGGAAATCTCAGCAGGCTGTGTGTGTGTGTGTGTGTGTGTGTGTGTGTGTGTGTGTGTTTTAGACAAGGACTCACCAGGTATTAATCTTCCTACCTCAGCTTCCTGAGTCCCTTGGACCGCAGGCATAGGACACCTTGCATGCCTTTTAAGGTGGGCCTGGAAGTGAACCCTGACCTCCTACCTGGGCTCAGTCAGCTGAGCAGCAACATCCAGTCTCCAGGCTTCTGTGGCTGGGCCAGGGATTTTCAATAGAAATTTGCTAATAGAAGAAACTGGTTTGAAATATGTCTAGTTCTGTAGTTTGACTGTGTCCCCTAGAAATTCATGTGTTGGAACTTGACTGTATGGACTCTGTTATAAAGGTATTAAGGTGAAAACAATTTTTCCATGGTGTCCCAGGGTGAGGCTAGTAGGTGGTGATTAGTTCATGGTGATTGCATCATGGAGGCAACAGGGTCACGAATAGACTGAGGATGTCTCTTGAGTCCCAGTGAGTTCTAACTCTCATGAGAAGGGGTTTGTTCTCATGAAAACTGTTACTATAAAACAGAGATAAGCCAGGAGCTCTCTGTGTGTCTGTACGTGCCTGTCATCCTCTGCACATTTCTTGGCCATGCTGTAGGCCTAGAACTTTAGACTTTCCAGACACCAGAATCATGAGTTTGTATAAAAACTTCCATCTTCTTGGTAAAATCACCCACACTTATTTAGTTATTTCTGTCAGCAACACAAAAACAGAACAAGACATATAGAAATATGAAAGACCTTGAATATAGCCTTGAAAAAACAACAAAATTAGAAAACTAACTCTACTTGATTTCAAGTCTTCACCATGTTAGCAACGACGTTTAGCTACCGTGACTCATAATTCTGTAGAGAATTATGGAAAATGGTTTAATAGTTTTCTAAAAGTTTAAATATACATCTATCATATAATCTAGCCATTTTACTTTCAGGATTTACCCAAAAGAAATGAAACCATGAAAACTTGAGTATTGCAACTTTATTTGTAATAATCAAAATCTGGAAACAACTCAAAAGTCCAACATGTGAAGGAATAAATATATTGTGGTATGTCCATAAAATAAACTACCACTCAGAAATAAAACTAATTTACTTTTATTATATGAACAATTAAAATTAATCCAAAATAATCTGAGTGAAGAGAACCAGAGTATGTATTGTGTAATTCTGCTTAAAGTTCTAGAAAGAAAGATGATTACTGAACTTGAGCTGTGAAATATTGCTTTCATTGACTGAAAATGAAGATTTTCTGCTGAGACTTCTCCCTCCAGATTCATTTCTAGCAGAAAAAGCACAAATCCAGGCCCATCCAGAGATGGCTAGTGAACTTGAGCTGTGAAGGATTGCTTTCATTGACTGAAAGTGAAGATTTTCTGCTGAGATTTCTCCCTCCAGATTTATTTCTAATGGGTAGGGCTACCTCTGTCTCCTTCTCTCTATCTCTCTGTCTCTCTGTGTCTTTTAATTTTTTTAATTACTTTTATTTATTTTTTTAAGGTAAAGTATTCTCTGGGTTCTCAAGTCCCTACTTTATTTATTTATTTATTTATTTATTTATTTATTTATTTTAAGAGGTTTTTTTTTTTGCTATAGGGCGCGTGCGCTCGCCAGACAGACAGAGAGAGACATAGAGACAGAAAGCGAGAAATCACCCCCCATGGGGGATGGTCACGCTGCAATCCCTTCTCCTCCATTCTCCTCTCAGGATCTTGGGCACGCACGCACATGCACCCGG
This sequence comes from Tupaia tana, assembly GCA_026018925.1. Taxonomy (NCBI): domain Eukaryota; kingdom Metazoa; phylum Chordata; class Mammalia; order Scandentia; family Tupaiidae; genus Tupaia; species Tupaia tana. The sequence continues at coordinate 99,610,090 of JAKSZU010000006.1, read as the reverse complement.
CGTGAGTTTTAAGCCACCGGGTCCAGGACGCGAACTGCGGTCGACTATGTGAGAGTCCAGCGACATAACCATTATGCTAACTGCTGGTTCCCAAGTCCCTACTTTATTGTGCTAATCTGTGCCTTTCCCCATCCCATTTAGGAAAAACATAAATCAAGACCCATCCTAAAATGGTTACTAAACTTGAGCTGTGAAATATTGTTTTTGTTAACAAAAAATGAAGATTTTCTGCAGAGATTTTTCCCTCCAGATTCATTTCTAGTGGGTAGGGCTACCTCTGTCTCCTTCTCTCTGTCTCTCTATCTCTCTGTGTCTTTTACATTTAAAATTTTTTTATTTTCATTTTTTTTCAAGGTAAAGTATTCTCTGGGTTCTCAAGCCCCTCCTTTATTGTGCTAATATGTGCCTTTCCCATCTCATTTAGGAAAAGCACAAACCAGGCCCATCCTGAGATAGCTACTGAACTTGAGCTATGAAATATTGCTTTCACACGGCATGTATGAGCACTATGTGGTTTTCATTTTTTTAAATTAAAATCTAAAGTGTTCTTATTATATTTTTTCTTTCTTCTTTGTAACTTTTTTCTTCTTCTTTCCTCTTCTGTAATTCTTTTCCTTTTTCCTTTATCTTATTACTTAGCTGCTCAGCCTTTACGCACTGAATGTCTAGACAGGTCCAAGTGAACAGGATCCAAACATCTGAATATGATTAGGGTCAGAATATTTCTCAATTCCCACTGAATATGATGTACAAAGAATGAACAATGGAATGGAAGAGCGATTGCAGATTACCTCCTCCTACATGCCTCTGAATGCTCAGATTGAACTTCAAGAACTAGGAAGAAATGCACCATCCATCAGATGACCAAAAATCACTGCAGGGTTATAAGAAATATAGGAAAGCAAGAAAATACCTCTCCTTCAAGGGAAAAGAATAACTCCTCTTCAACCTCAGACAGTATAATGAAACTCACAGAAATGCCAGATAAAGAATTCAGAATATTCATAATGACAAAGCTAACAGAAATGGAAGAGCAAAGAGACAATGAACGGCAGAGCAGGCAGGAGAAAGGAGCTGATGAATTCCAGGAAGTGAGAAAATTTTTGCAAGATCTGAAAGAGGAAATACACACCATAAAGAAGAATCAAATGGACCTGTTAGAGATGAAGGCTATAATACAGGAAGTCAAAATCTCCCTCAAAAGTATTAAAAGCACACTAGATCACACAGAAAATACAATCTCAGATGTAGAAGACAGAATCACTGGCTTAGAAAAATCCACCACAAAGACTGAGAAAATTGCCCCCCAAAATTAGAATAATATACAAAAAAATGCTAGATACCATCAAATGTCCAAACATCTGGGTAACTGGTATCCCAAAAGGTGAAGAGACTCATAAGGGCATTAATAATCTATTCCATGAAATCCTGCAAGAAAATTTTCCAAACCTAGAGAGGCACTCAAAGATCCAGTCCCAAGAAATACAAAGGATTCCAAATAGAATCAACCCAAGAAGATTCTCTCCAAGACACATTATAGCCAGATTTACCAAAACCACAGACGAAGACAAGATACTAAAATTGGCAAGAGAGAAATGTCAAGTTACCTACAAAGGATATCCCATCAGGCTAACAGTGGACCTCTCATTGGAAACAAGGTAAGCAAGGAAAGAATGGGGAAATATATTCAAAGTGTTAAGGGAAAAGCAATTTTAACCAAGAATACTGTACCTGGAAAGATTATCCTTCATATAGGAAGAAAAGACAAAAATATTCTGAGATAAACAAAAACTGAAAGAGTTTACCAACACCAGACAAGATCTCCAAGAAGTTCTCAAGGGAAATGCTATACCAAGAAAATTAAATACAAATACACAGAAATTAGAGTTAAAAACTAAGTAAAGAGCCAACTTAGTCATAGAGACAAGTCTGGAGTTGAATATTATATCCCAGAATTTAATCAGGAAGATCAAACCACAACAGAATATAAATTAAATACATGAGACTAAACTGTTGAAATAGCATTTTATGACTTTTGACTAAAACATTGCTGATTTTCTTTTAGGCCTTGTTGTCTAGTTTTAAGGATTTTTGTCCTTTCTTGTGCTGCCGATTAGGTTCATAAACCTACTATTTGAAATAGAATTCTGTTTCCTGGCTTTAAGTCTTAAGCAAAGTTCCTTAACATTTCTTTGATTTATTAAAGCTAAAACTGCTTTTCTTGAAATTAAAAAATATATTAAAAATTACCTATTTAATAACCATAGTAAGCTATATAGCATCAGCTAGGTGCTACTTTATAGTATATTCATTCTACTCAGAGTTTCTCACCTAAAGTCAGACATATATTCACAGATATGTATATACCAGTTGAACTTGCTATTGAAAGTAATTAGATTATCTAAGAAATTTTGTGAATAAATAAAATGTGGGAGAAAAAAGAAATGAAAAACAACTGTAGACACATGAGATAGTGTGGGAGGAGGATGGGAAATGGCAGAGGGTGAGAAATATATATACACACTTGTATATATATATATATATATATATATGTATATATATATATATACATATATATATATATACATATATATATATATATATATATACACACACACACACACACATATATATATATAAAACTAGAAGTAGAAAATTAATGACAATAACATGTATGATTAAGCCACTATGCAATATATTCTGGATGGGAAATCACATTTTGTATGCTGTGATGATGCTCAGGGAATGAATGTAAATTAATTAATTAATTAAAAAAGTTTCAGGAGAAAATTACAGTGCACTTGTAACTAGATTCTAGCTTTGTCCATATTTTTAGTTTAAGGTATTTTGTGAATCAATAAAATGTGGGAAAAAAAAGTTTAGTATGGAAGGGAGAGAAGAGAAAGGGGAAGGAAAGAACAAGTAAAAGGATGTTTATTTGACAAAAAAAAAAAAATGAGAAGCCTTTTGCTGATACGTTACAGAGTAATATCTTTGGCTTGACTGACATGCATAGTATTTGTGCTGGAAAAAGTCCAGGTCCTGATGGCTTCACTGCTTAATTTTACAAAACTTTTAAGGAAGAAGTAACCCCCATTCTACTCACACTGTTTCTAGAGATCTAAAAGGAAGGAACCCTTCCAAATCCATTCTATGAAGCCTCCATCACCCTCATTCCCAAAATGGATAAGGATACAACAAAAAAAGGAAAACTACAGACCTATATCCCTGATGACTATAGATACCAAAATTCTCAACAAGACACTTGCTAACTGTATTCAACAGCTTATAAAAAAAGGTTATTCATCACGACCAGGTAGGCTTTATTCCAGGGATGCAAGGATGGTTCAACATACACAAAATCATAAATGTAATACATCATATTAACAGAAAGAAAGATAAAAACCATATGATCATTTGAATTGATGCAGAAAAAGCTTTTTGACAAAATACAACATTCCTTTATGGTTAAGACTCTAAAGAAAATTGGCATAGAAGGATAATTTCTCAGCATAATAAAAGCCATCTATGAAAAACCTATAGCTAACATTATACTGAATGGGGAAATGCTGAAGGCTTTTCAACTAAAAACTGGAACAGGATGAAGCTGCCCACTTTCTCTGCTCCTATTCAATGTAGTACTGGAAGTTTTAGCCAATGCAATCAGACAAGAGAAGGAAATAAAAGGCATTTCAATCGGGAAAGAAGAGCTGAAACGATCTCTGTTTGCAGATGACATGACTGTATACATAGAAGACACAACAGTATCCATGAGAAAACTTCTCAAAGTATTAAATGCATACAGTAAAGTGGCAAGATACAAAATTACTTTACAAAAATATATAGCATTTCTATATACAAGCAACAAGCAGACAGAGACAGAACTGAAGAAAGTAATCCCATTTACCATAGCCACAAGAAGTGTAAGATTGCTAGGAATAAAACTAACCAAGGAAGTCAAAGACCTCTATAAGGAAAACTATGAAAACCTTAAAAAATAAATCAAAAAGGACACAAAAAAGTTGAAGGACATCCCGTGGTCCTGGATTGGCAGAATTAATATAATCGAAATGAAACTCCTATCCAAATTAATCTACATATTTAAAGCAATCCGTACAAAATTACAAGAGACATTCTTCACAGATCTAGAAAAGACAATCATAGAATTTGTCTAGAATCATGAAAGACCCCATATTGCTAAAGCCATCCTGAGGAAAGGAAATTTGGGGGGAAAATAGAGAGGTAAGACACTTGTGGGACACAGATACAGTTTATTATCTGTTGATTAAGATGTATATAGTATTCTCAACTGGGTTGGACTGAGGTGTATATCAGGCTGGGTAAAGTCTCTTTACGATCTAAATGATGTATAGCGACAGAATGTAAGAATAATAAGAATAATAAAAGAAAAGTGTACAGATCATAAATTTCCACACATGAAATATGCCATATATTCTGCTCTTAGATCAAGAAACAGGATCTTAAAAACACCAGAAATCTTCTAAGGCCAGCAGGTGGTATGGTGGTTAAGGCAATGGGCTCCTACCTGGCTGACTACAGTTCAAGTCCTGGGCCTGGATGCTTGCTTTCCTACTTTTCCTTTCTCTCTCTCTCTCTGTCTCTCTCTGGTCAAATTAAACAAATAATAATAATGATAATAAATGAAATAAAATAATTCTTTAAAACATTTTTTAAAACACTATAAATCTTCTTTGTACTCTCTTCTATTAATTAGCCCCATTCTGAATGTAATAAATTATATTTATTGAATTTTTGACTAACACCCTTAAATACCTATACCAAACCCCAGCCAGTTATCAAATTGCAATGTTTCTTTGTTAGCATTTCACTGATCATTTTGCTAAAAATTTATTTAGAATGTATCAGTATTCATCGGCCTTTACCTGGTGTGCAATTTCACTTTTTAAACATTTTTATCATGATTTTTATTAAGATTCACAAATGAGCTATGATATTTTTTTCTTAATTTTCCAGAAAATTATGTAAAATGAGGTGTTATTTCTGCTTTATAGTCATATATTTGATTCTATATAGGCCATGTTCAATAAAAGTCATCATTAAAGTCACACACAAAGTAAAACAAAAACAGCAGCCTAATGTGTAGGAGACACAAGCTTTTCTTGTCTGAATGAGGCAGATTATTTCAATTAGTGAGATACATTACTCAACTCTGCTTTGGCATAATATACACCAAAAAATTTGGAAATAAAATTACTGTGATCTTAAGGCCAGCAGTTGGTGTGGTGGTTGGGGCACTGGACTCCCACATGGCCCACCATGGTTCTAGTCTCAGATCTGGCAGTTTTATTTCTCACTTTCCCTCTTGTCTCTCTCTGGTGAGCACACATGCCCTATAATAAATTTAAAAATAATAATAATCAATAAAATTAAATAATTCTTCCCTTTTTCCTTGAAGAGTTTTTTTGCTATAGGGTGTGTGTACTTGCTGGGAAGACAGAGAGAGAGAGAGAGAGAGAGAGAGAGAGAGAGAGAGAGAGAAAGTGAGAAATCAATCCCTGGGGGCAATGGCCAGGCTGCAACCCCTTCTCCTCCATTCTCCTCTCGGGATCTTGGGCACGCACGCACATGCGCCCAGCGTGAGTTTAAGCCACCGGGTCTGGTACTCGAACCGCGGTCAGCTACATGGGAGTTCAGCGATGTAACCATTACGCCAACTGCTGGTCCCATAAACAAGTAATTCCTTTAAAATACTACTTTGATCTGAAATGGCCTTTTAGACTCCATCAGCCTCCAAACCAGACTCCCCTCCGAGTGAAGGCAAAGACTCTAGCACATACATCATGAGTTTTCTCCTTACTTAAGGCCAAAAGGGCAGGCTGAGGACAGAGATGGGTTATGTTGTGAGGCCGACTCTTTCTTTTCTGGACATTCTGCAAGGCAGCGGGGCCAGAGAGAAGCCAACCCACTTCTACAGCTGTGCAAGAATACAGCCCTCATCTTTCTGATGTTTCCCCTCCTTGGTCTTCCCCAGCCCCCTCCTTCCCCATCGCCTGCTCCTTTCCTTCTCACTTCTGTTTTCCTAGCTCTCCTTTCCTTCTCCGTATCTTTCCTCTTCTCACCACTTTTCATCCTCTTCTCACTTTTTTCGTCTTTTCCTTCTTTATATTTGTTTTACTCTTCTTATCAGAAAAAAATACTGCCTGGACTTGCGACAACACTGAATGGCATCTTCCTCAATGATCCAGTCAGGAACAAAGAACCATCAGCCTTATCTCAAGATTGTAGCACTGAGGTAGGAAAAGGCTTACAGTTCCTGTTGATAACATTTTTTAAAAGAATTATTTTATTTAATTTTATTTATCATTATTATTACTTTTTAAAATTTCTACAGGGCATGTGTGCTCACTAAAGAGACAGAGAGAGGGAAGGTGAGAAAGCAAGCCACCAGATCTGGGACTCAAACAGCAGTCGGCCACGTGGGAGCCCAGCACCTTAAACACCGTGCCACCTGCTGGCCTCAGATATCAATTGATTTATCCAGGTTATTTACTTGTATATGGGCCTTTTAAAAGGTCATATTATGTAAGGTTTTTTTTTTTGGCTTTTTGTATTGATATATTCTATACTGTATGCTCTGATTTTGTCAGGAATTTTATTAGATAAGCTTATTAAGATCTTTAACAGAATGGAAGCAAATAACTTGGAGCCTTTGTTTTCTAGAGCCATTTCCAAATGTCTTTATATAGTAAAAATCAATCTTTTTTTTAAAAGAGTTATTTTATTTAACTTTATTTATGTATTTATTTTAATTTGACCATAGAGGTACAAAGAGAGAGAGAGAGAGAGAAAGCAAGCTGCCAGGTCCGGGATTTGAACTATGGCTGGCCATGTGGGAGTCCACGGCACCTGCTGACCCCTAAAAATCAATCTTTCAAGTAACTGAGAAGCCAGTGGAGTTTTCGAGGATAATTAAGAATAAACAACAATTGGGGGGGGGGTACATTTTTAAGACATAAAACTTTAAGCAAATGAAATAACTGAGGTATGCGGCCAGCAGGTGGCATAGTGGTTAAGGTGCTGGACTCCAGGTTTGAGTCCTGGACCTGGTGTTTGAAAATTGTGCTGGGCACATGTGCGTGCATGCCCAAAATCCCAGGAGGAGAATGGAAAAAAAGGGACTGCTGCATGGCCATCCTCCCCGGAGGTGATTTCTCACTTGCCCTCTCTCTGATTCTCTCTCTCGGTCTCTCTCCAGCAAGCTCATGTGCCTTAAGGCAAAAACCCTAAGAATAGAGGAGAAACGACGTATTGTCAACAATAGTTCTATGGACTATCCTTTTAGGTTACCTCGTGTTCTAATCCCTCCACGATCTGGAGATAAACCTTGGAAATGCCAGCTGTGTGACAGCTGCACGGCACCAGCTCTCTCCAGGCATTGGTTGTTTCATGGACTGAAGCCCCACCCACCTCACTGATAGGCCAGGGGTCACCTAAACTATAATAGTAGGTATGATTCAGCTCCCAGAGGTACGGTGCCTAGCTTCCTTCCTAAGCATTATAGCCTAAACTAATATTTTCATTTTCATATAACAGAAGCAACAATTAGCTAAATTGCTGCCCTGAAATTCATAGGCACAGGATAGAACCGGCTGAAATAAAAGATATGTTTTCCTTAATAAATACTCCCTAGTTGGATGCCATGTCCTAGGATTTGTTCAGCCATGCTTTCATCCCAAAACAAAAGGTCAAGATCCTCTGACCTCAAAGCTAAGACTGCCGTATTAGGTAAACACACACATAAACACACCCATAAACTCCCAAAATGATTTTATTTCTTTAGATGAAAAGTGAAGCGTGTGGTTAGATAACTTTGAAAGGACTCATGGTGGGACGTGAGGTAGAGGACTCAATGTCCACTTAGGAAGGTCTTGTAAAAGGGGTCGAGCAGAGAGTGGGCAGAGGCGAAGAGCGGGGAACATAAAGGACAGATAACATTCTGAAAGTAACCAGGACATACAGGGGTGCTGTAAGACCGCTGGGTTTGATGCAGTTATTCACTGTTTTCCATCTGTTTAAATCTGTGTTCTGATCAGAAAGAAAATTTATCTTAACAGCTAAGCCCAGAGAGAAATACCAGCAGGTGGCATAATAGTTAAGGTGTAGACTTCCACCTGGTTGACCTCGGTTTGAGTCCCAGACCTAGTGGCTTGAAGCTATGTCAGGCACGTGTGCATGTATGCCCAAAATCCCAAGGGGAGAATGGAGGAGAAGGGATTGCAGTGTGGCCATCTCCCTGGGAGTTGGGGTGATTTCTCACTTTCTGTCTCTCTGCTTCTCTGGCGAGTGCATGAGCCTTAAAGCAAAAATCTAAAAAAAAAAAGAAGAAGAAGAAGAAGAAAAGAAAAAAAAAAAGAAAGAAAGAAAAGAAACAGTATCTCAAACATTATAAAATATCTAACTTATTTCTATGAGAAGAGGCTAATTGATGGAACCATCAACTGGACCTGGCAAATAAATTTAAAATCGTGTTGGAAATCTGTAGTACTAAAAAAAAGCTAGTGGCTTAACAGTCCTTCTGCACTTCTGGGTACTTAGCCACTGCTGAAGTGTGGACACGTGCGGCCTCTCTTGGGCTCCAAAGTGATGTTTGTGCAATTTTACAAAACCGCCTGCCGTGTATTACTGAAAACAAAACCAGAGACACTTTCTAAAATATACCAAGTCTTGTTTTGCTGCCCGAGTGTGATAGGGTTTCATAGCCAGCCATAGATTGCTACCACAGCCTACAGCTCATGGCCTACATTACGCATGTGCAGATTTTTCTAGAGAAATTTAGATTCTTAACATTTTCAGGAAAAAATAAAACGTCTTTTCTTCTTAGATAATATTCTGAAACATAATCATAAAGCCTTTATAGTGAAAATTAAAAACTAAAACTGTGCTCTTTTTTTCTTCAGGTTTTTTTCAAGAGAAGCCGCACGTGTCCACACTTCAGCAGTGGCTAAGTACCCAGAAGTGCAGAAGGAATGTTAAGCCGCTAGCTTTTTCTTAGTACTGCAGATTTCCAACACGATTTTAAATTTATTTGCCAGGTCCAGTTGATGGTTCCATCAATTAGCCTCTTCTCATAGAAATAAGTTAGATATTTTATAATTCTTGAGACACTATTTCTTTTCTTTTCTTTCTTTTTTTTTCTTCTTCTTCAGGTTTTTGCTATAGGGCACATGCACTCACTAGAGAGAGACAGAGAGAAGGAAAGTGAGAAATCACCTCCCGGGGGGATAGCCACACCACAGTCCCCTCTTCATTCTCCTCTCAGAATGTTGGACATGCATGCACATGCACCCATGGTGATTTTCAAGGCACTGGGACTGAGACTCAATCTGCCATGTAGGAGTCCTGCGATCAGCAGTTAGAGTAATGGCTATGTTGCTGGACTCCCATGCATGTAGTTGACTGCGGTTCAAGTCCTGGACCCGGTGGCTTAAAACTCAAGCTGGGCACGTGTGCGTGCGTGCCCAAGATCCCGAGAGGAGAACAGAGGAGAAGGGATTGCGGCGTGACCATCCCCCCTGGGGGGTGGTTTCTCGCTTTCTGTCTCTTTGTCTCTGTCTGTCTGACGAGTGCACGTGCCCTATAGCAAAAACCTCTAAAAAAAAAAAAAACTGCCATGTAGATGTCCAGTACTTTAACTATCATGCCATCTAAAAATTTGCATTTTAAGAAAAATGTATTAAAATATGCCTTAATTGTAAGCAAGAAAAGAGAATCTGGTGATTTAAGGAAAAGCAGGTTCATTGCAATGATATTGCCTTGATCCAGGACCTCAGAGACCAGACGGTGCGAGCTATGCAGGCAGAAGCAGTGCTTAGAGCACCCCAGCAGAAACAACCTGCGGGGACACAGGCACCGTCGCTGACACGAGCACTCAGGACTTCAGGGTGCACGTGGACGGGGCACGCTGCCTGACACCGTGCCGGGCTGCTCTGGACATGCTGTCTCCCCAGCTCCCCATGCTCTGTGTCACCAGTTTGCAACTTACAGCTCAGTCAGGAGCATGTAGTCGGCAGAGCCGGGTCCCATGCTCACACCCTCACACAGGGAAGGCCGGAAGAGAAGTGCCCGGATCCTCCGCCTCTCTCCTGGGAGCTGGGTCCTCCTACCAATATACGCGAGGTGAGGAAGCCCTCAGGCATGGAGGGCTCGGGTGCTGGGCTGCGAAGGCTGACAGAAGGCTACCTAACGAGACGTGCGTGTGCTGCTGTGTCTGTCAGCCGTCCCTGTCTCCTCTGTGGGCTCTTCTACCAACTCCGGGCTTCCTCCTCTGCACCCTTTTCAGGTCCCCGTACACTCTCTTGTAGTCTCGTCTACGTCATAACGCAATGGCTCCATCCTTAGCCAACCTTACCTCTTACCACGTCAGAGACCGCTCACTGCCCACCCACATCCCCGGCCTTTTCCTCCTAGGAACAGAACTGCAGCTTGGCACAGAGCTTCCCAGGCGCTCAAACTCCCTGGACGCAGCTGTGACCACGCTGGCCACTTCTCCAGAGCAAAGCAGACAGATGTGATGTGTGCCACTTGAAGTTCTGAGACGTGAGATCTCTAAATCGTCTCCTTCTTGTATTTCATTTTCTCTCCCCTTTGTAACACCTGGACCCTGTGGAACCCAGCCTCACACATGCAGGCGATGGCAAGGCTTTAAGGAGTGGAGGACCCAGGTCAGCAAATGAGATGAGGTGGGATGCTGACCTTAAATGGTGGATGGACGGATGGATGGATGGATGAGAGCTTCATTTAAAGGTCTGTCTTTTGTAAGCCACTTAATCATTGCTGGTTGTCATTTTTCAATCACTCAATGTTATGCTAACTCACACACACACTCACAAGTTATCAACTCTTTTAATAAAATTATCTACCCAAGTACAGATGTTAGAGACCTTGGCGTTGGTCTAGTATGCTCTTTTATTACTCTCCAAATCCAACAGATCACTAGTTTTTTATTTTATTTTAATTTTTAGAGAGATTTTTTTGCTATAGGGCTTGTGCACTCGCTGGAGAGACAGAGACAGAGAAAACAGAAAGTGAGAAACCATCCCCTGGGGGGATGGTCACCCCACAATCCCTTCTCCACTCTCCTCTTGAAATTTTGGTCATGCACACAAAATTGCGGTCCACTACGTGGGAATCCAGTGATGTAACCATTACATATTACCCCCTGAGGGGGATGGTCACACTGCAATCCCTTCTCTTCCATTATTCTCCTGGGATTTGGGGCATGCGCCCAGTGTAATCTTCAAGCCACCAGGTCCAAGACTCCAATTGTGGTGGGCCATTAGGGAGCCAGTGGCTTCACCACCACCCCACCTGCTGACCCTGATTATGTTATTTATACTTCAATAATTGAACTCTTTACCTAAAACCTAAAACTATCACCTTGGGTCTAATTCTCATTCATCTCTCTGGGGGAGGACTTATTTCCTTTGTTTTAGTTTCCCCCTCTAGCCATTATCTGTCTTATCTAGCTATTCTTATTCATCTTTCAGGACTCAGTTTAGTTACAATGTTCTTCAAGGAGGATGAGCAAACCCTTCCTCTGTGATCCACTGACACCCTGAGGCTGTCTCTAGTTTAGCATTCACCCTAAAAGATTAAATAATCTGCAAATAGGAAGGACTAAGTAAACTGTGAGTTCCTGAAGCAGGGATTGCATCTGTCACTAGAATGTCTGCCTCTCCCATTCAGATGTAAAAGGAGAGTGCTGCATTTTTACTCCCTATAATGACAGCCAAGGTGCTGGTCTGCCACTGAGGACCCTCTGCAGGGAGAGCAGAGGCAGACTCTGAAGTGCCACTTCTGCCTGTTTTTTTGTTGTTGTTGTTGTTTTGAGATAGATTTATTTTTTAAAACTTTAATTCATTCCTTTTTTCATCTTAAATATTAAGATATAGTAAAGTAGACTTCTTTTTGGGACACAGCTCCATGAATTGTAACACACACACACACACACACACACACACACACACACAGATTCATGTAACCACTACCTTAATTAGGATACAGAATAGCTCCACCATCCCACAAAACTCCGTTATGTTACCCTTTATAACAGCATCTTCCCCTTAATCCACCAGTAATTACTGATCTTTTCTTTGTCATCACAGTTTTCTCTTTTGGAGACTATCATGTGCAAGGATTAATCAGTATTGAGTCTCTTGATACTGGCTATTTTCACTCAACAAGAGGCTTTGAGATTCATACAAGGTGTTTGTGGGTTTTTCACCCAAATCTCTCCCTTTGCTGTTAGTAATCAGTGACCAACAGGACAGTTTGAAATCTTTCCAGTATTCCCAAACTGCAGTGAGTGAGCCCCTATTCTCTGAGACTGCTCACATTTGATCTGAAAATTCCAACCGTACCTCCAGGGTTGGGGTCCTGGCTTTCCTTCTGTCCAGATGGAACCCGCCTTGCAGTCTCTCCACATTTTGCATTTAAATCAACTCTAAGATCTAGAATCACACCCAGTTTGACTCTTCAGGCGTAAAGATAAAAACACAAAGAGAATTTGAAATGTACAGCTTCTTTCTATAACAAGTACTAAGTCAATATCAGTTTTGTGAGAGGGACTTGAAAACTTTAATTTGGATACTCAGAGCTGACTCCTTTGCATTTTTGTTCTAGTGCTAATCTAGACGGAAAATAAAAGTCTGACAGAAGAGTAGTTCTCTCAATAAAAAAAGTACACTAAACATCTTTTTTCAGTTAATTCCCAAAAGGCAAACTCTACGGTGGAGAATTGCATACAGGAAATTTCCTAGGGAGTGGTCTTAGCTCCAGCCTCTAAGAAGAAACTAGAAAAATAGAGAAAAATTTAACTTTGCGCTGTTGCAGTGAAGCCCTCAGTCACCCCCATGGGAAGCTCTGGAGCTAGAAATCAAAAAAAAAAAAAAAAAAAAAAAAAAAAAAAAGATGAGCCTGACGGTGGGTTTTCATAAACCCACAGGGGTAGATTGTATAAGATGGCCCTAACATTATTTCCCAGTCCACACACTCTCTTGCAAAGCCTTTGCCTCCTTTGCTGCCCCACCACTAAGAAGTAAGGTCTGGTTTCTTGGCCCTGAGTCCAGGGTGCCCCGGTGAACTGCAGAATTGATGCTGAGTGACTTCCGAGCCTGGGCCTTAGCAATCTGTACCTTTGGCTTTGCCGTTGAGAGCAGTCCCCCACGGAAGCCAGCCAGCATGCAATAAATCATGGAATAATGAGACCACCATGTCAGGAGGAAGCCCAAGAGAGACACACCATGAGAAAGAGGACAGGAAGAACAGACACAGGTACACTGTAGAAACATGCAAATTAAAGATTTCTTGGATCTACCAGCCAGGAGCCAGCTGAGTTCAGCTAAGTGAGGAACCCGGCCAATGTCATTGTAAAGCCTTGCTCAAATTCTATTTTATCTTAATGCATTCTTTCTTTATTTATGATTGTTATTTTTAATTTGCTAATTTGCTATAGGGCATGTGCACTTACCAGAGAGAGACGAGGTGGGGGGAATGAGAAAGCAAACCACCAGATCTGGGGCTCAGACAGAGGTCAACCATGTGGGAGTCCAGCGTCTTAACCACAATGTCACCTGCTGTCCCTAACCCTGCTTGAATTTTTAACTCACAGAATTATGAAAAAATAAAATGGTTATTGTCTTACATCACCAAGTTTTGGCATGGTGTACAGGGCTGCACTGGGAATGGACAGAGAACTCAACGTCGTTCTTTCCGTAGATCTCTAGGGTGTGTCAGCTGACATCTAGATTTTGCCTTAGCCAGACACCCTTGCCAAAAACTTTCCTGTAATTTAAACTTTCATGGCAAGTAGGAAGCAGTGAAGCTGAATTCCCTCTGTAACAGTTAAAAGATGGCTTTTCCTGGGGCCAGCAGGTGGCGTGAGGGTTAAGGCACAGCCGTATGGTTTGAGTTCCACACCTGGCAGTTTAAAAATCACAACAGGCACATGTGTGTGCATGCCCAAAATCTTAAGAGGAGAATGGAGGGAAAAGGATTGCAGTGTGGCCATCTTCCCTTGGGAGAGATGATTTCTTTTTTTTTTTTTGAGAGGTTTTTGCTATAGGGCGCGTGCGCTCGCCAGACAGACAGAGAGAGACAGAGACAGAAAGCGAGAAATCACCTCCCAGGGGGGATAGCCACGCCGCAATCTCTTCTCCTCCATTCTCCTCTCGGGATCTTGGGCACGCACGCACATGCGCCCGGTGTGAGTTTTAAGCCACAGGGTTTGGGACGCGAACCACGGTCGACTATATGGGAGTCCAGCGACATAGCCATTACGCTAACTGCTGTTACCTTGGGGGAGATGATTTCTTGATTTCTTTCTCTTTATCTCTCTCACAAGTGCATGTGCCCTAGGGCAAAATACTGAAAGAAAAACAGATGGCCTCTCCCGGTTTACTCACTCTCAGCTTACGTGGCCCTTCCTTCCACTTCTTATCCTGAACCTCACTGCAGCTAAAGACTACTTAGAGCTCCAGAGAAACTATAACTTCTAGATCAGAAAACAGAACAATTTCCTTAAGAAGAATTTTCTGAGTACTGAAGCTAGTCCCCTGAGAAGACACTGGAAAAGATAATTACAGAATCTTAAAGCATTAGGCTTCCTGTCCTGTTTTCAGCAAAGAGACTCATGGGTTTCCGTGAGACAGCCACCCCTGGAAATGGTCCTGTAAATGGGATAAAAGGCAAGAAGAAAGTGAAATTCAGATGAATTCCCCGAGTTCTCTGTGTTTGCACTTACTGTAAATTTGTCACTTGATCAGATGAAGTAAGACTTTAACGTGCTATTCTAGGATTCACTGCTTCCTTGCCTTGGGTACATAAGTTTTAAAACCATAACTTAAGGGACCGGCAGATAGCATAATGGCTATGTCACTAGGCTCCCGTATCGTCAACAGTAGTTCTAGTCCTGGACCTGGTAGCTTCAACTCATGCCGGGCGTGTGTGCGTCCGTGCCCAAGATCCCGAGAGGAGAATGGAGGAGAAGGGATTGTGGTGTGGCCATCCACCCGGGGGGTGATTTCTGTCTCTCTATCTCTCTCTGTCTTTCTGGAGAGCACATGCAGCCTATAGCAAAAACCGCTCGAAAAAGGAAAATAAAATAACTTAATGCATAGAAATAGTAGAAAATTCTCATGCCGTGCTTCTGATCGCGTGGATCATCCTATGCTGATACTCCTCTCCTCCCAGAAGAGCTTTCAAACCCATCAGCACTGGTCATGGCAGAAGTTTTTCATGGAGACCGTACTGGCTACCAAGCTCTCTGAGTTTGTCCTGTTATAACACAATGGAAACTGGGTAGTTTATACCAACACAAGTATATTTCTTAGAGTGCTGTAGGCTGCGAAGTCCAAGACCGTGGAGCCCAAGGATGTGTGCCTGGTGAGGGCTCTCTTGCTGGCCCCTCCATGGCAGGAGGGGTGAACAGGGAAAAGGGAGGAACATTGTGTGCTCGCATGATGGAAGGCAAAAGCCAGCACGGGCCTGGCTAGCCCGCCAGCCGGTGCACAAAGGCACTAATGGCGTCCATGAGGACCCTGCCCTCGACTTCGTCACTCCCCAGAGACCCCACCCTTACCTACCTTGGCGATTACGTTTCAACACATAGTCTGGGGGACACCGTCCACTGCAGCACAAATTATAACCATGGAAACAAGAGGCAATAACCAGTCATTTGTTCACACTGAGCAAACCTTATCCTTAAATCATAGAATTCTGGCCTTTTTCAACCTACAATAATAACAACTTCACGGGCTCCAACCTGATATAAATTAAAAAAACTAAAATCTGGAAGAAATGGAGGGACTGCCCCAAGGTCACCAAGGAGCGGGACAGTGGCAGGTTGATGGAATCTGCTCGTTAGTCGCCAACCTCCTCCATGATTCCTTGTAGACCTTATTATGGACCAACGTTTTATCGGTTAGGTGGGACGAGCGCAGGTTTGGACACTTAATAAACTCAGAGTGCAGTTTCCCAGGCATTTAAGCTTCGTAAGCTATTGATTGCTTTGGGATGCAGTGGGAGTAACACACCTGGAGCCATCGGGAGCTGTATGTAAATCATCTAGCACACAGTGGGTTCTAAATACATACTGATTACTGTTTTTAAAATGAAAAAAATTCTGGGGCCAGCAGTTGGTGTGGTGGTTAAGGTGCTGGACTGACACATGGCTGACCCCAGTTCAAGTCCTGGACAGAGCAGCTTGAAAATCCTGCTGAGCGCGTGTGCACGCATGACCACGTGGAGGAGGAGAGGGGATTGCGGTGCGGCCAATTCCCTTGGGGGATAATTTCTCACTTTCCCTGTCACTGTCTCTCTCCACTGAGCGCACATGCCCTATGGCAAAAACCTAAAATAAATAAATTAATTAATTCTATTTTGCTACAATGTAATGGCAAATTTTCAACCAAATGTTTTTAGAGCGATAGGTGAGAAACGTCAAAAATTCAACTCTTCCTTTCTATTTCCTTCAATGTGCACACACATGTATACTCACCAACACACATGCCTTCCCCTGGAAAAACTTACGAAGCAACTCCACTCCCTGTCACACAGACATCCTGTGCGGAGCCTGTGTGTGTGTGTGTCGGGGGTGCTACCACGGGTGTGGGGTGTTCCTTGGCCTCCTGGGATAAAATCTCCCAAATATTCCATGAAGCACCTTCTACTTTACATCTGCTGCTTCCCTTCTTTAATGACTTTTGGGGACATAAAATATTGTCTATTAAGAAAAATTTTTAGATTTTTTTGCTATAAGCTGCATGTGCTCAACAGAGAGAGAGAAAGAGAGAGAGACCAAGAGAAGGAAAGTGAGAAATCACTCCGTGGGGGGATAGCCACCTGCAGTCCTTTCCCCTTCATGCTCCTCTTAGGATCACACAGGTGTGTTTTTCAGGCCCCTGGGTCCTGTACTCAAACCCAGAGTCGGCCACGTGTGATCCAGCTCCTTAATCACCGCACCACCTGCTGGCCCCAAGAAGACTTCTTAGTTGTTAAAAGCTTCTTATCTGGCGGTGCTTGAGCATTTACCCCTTTATTTAGTTTAGTTATCAAGTCAGTCAACTATCATGCTGCTTAGAAAGTGGATTTTATTCCATTGGAATCTTGAGGGGAAAAGGAGAGATCTATATTCAAATAATAACTGTAAGTGGTTAATGCCATCCGTCAGAAAGCTCACATAACTGAGAAATTAGTTACAACTGGAAATATCAAGGAAGGGTTTATAAAAGAAAAACAGGCTTAAAACATAGCATCTGGGACCAGCGGTGGCGTGGTGGTTAAGGCACTGGACTCCCACGTGGTTGACCGCAGTTCAAGTTCCAGACCCAGCAGCTTGAAACTCACGCCAAGTGTGTGTGTGCATGCCCAAAATCCCAAGAAGGGAATGGAGGAGAGAAGATTGCAGCGTGTTTATCCATCTAGGGGGTGATTTCTTGCTTTCTGTCTCTCTGTCTCTCTGGCAAATGCATGTGGCCTATAGCAAAACTCTTAAAAAAAAATCTGGTTCTGTTAAGTACTCTGCTATTGGGGTGTCAGAGAGGTTTTGACATATTTTTACACACATACATCATGACTTTTCCGACAACCCAATATTTTATACTTTGTGTCATCCAGGTTTCTCAATAACTCAAATCAAGTGCAAATGAGAAAACTAAGACCCGGTTAGGAAAGTTGCTCCAGACCACGTGGCCAAGAAGCACCTGGACTGGGGCCTGCACTGGGTCTGCAGGCTCCTCCTTTGTGCTCTTCCGGAGAGGGGAGGGAGGCAAAGCCAGGCATGCCCTCTGCCGAGGGCAGCACAGGCCGGGTGAGGTGCCAGGGCAGGAGGAGGGCAGGGTGGGAAAGGCCGGAAGGAAAGGGCAGTGGAGTCCCCAGGAGTGCCTCGCAGTGCGTCCTCTTCCAGGAGATCAGAGAGGAAGGGCGGGAGCTGCAGAAACCACCGGCGTGCCAGTCAGCATCCTTTGATTTGGTTTTGTTTTTTTTTTTAATAAGTAAATAATAAAAACAAAGAAAAAGACACAGGACCTCCAGTTTGGCAGGATAAGGGAACAAGCAAGGGGCAGAGATGAAGGCACAGGAGCGCATGGAGCTGGCGAGGCCGAGGCTGCGCTGTGCGGGCCGAGGGGCACTCAGGACGGGCAGCCTCCCCTTCCCACACGCCTGTACCGAGAACGCCTGCTGAGCGTCTGCTGCGGAGACGGCTGTGCCGAGCAGACACTGGCTGAGTTGAGGTTTGAGACACAGGCTGAGAATCAAATTGGCTTTGTAGGCCATGAGAAAGAGACCTGCTTAGGTCAGCAGGTGGCATGGAGGCTAGGTGGCTGGATGCCATGTAACCAACTCCATGGTTTGAGTCCCAGACCTGGCAGCTTGAAAATCATACCACGTGCATGTGCATGAATGTCCCAGGTCCTGAGAGAATGGAAGAGAAAGGATTGCAGCATGGCCATTCCCCCCAGGGGGTGAGTCCCCCCCCCCCACCCTGCTCTATCTCTCTGTCTCTCTCCAGCAAGCACGTGCACCCTTATAACAAACACCTAAAAGAAGAGAAAGTCATAGTATTTAAATTGGTTTAAAATTTCTGGAGGTTTTACAGGTATCTTAGTCTGCTCTGGCTTCTGGAACAAGATAGCATTACATGAGTGGCTTATAACCTGCGAGATTTCTCTCTGATGGTTCTCGAGGCTGAGAACCCCGGAGGGAGGCACCAGCAGACTGGGTGCCCGCCCAGGGCCTTCTGGCTCCCAGGCAGTGCCCTCTCCCTGGCCCGCATGTGAGGAAGGCTAAGCCAGCTCTCTGGGACCTCTTCCCCGGGCACTAATCTCAGTCATGAGGGCTCTGCCTCCGTGACCTGTCCACCCCCCAAGATCCCGCCTTCTACACCATCTCCTTGGGGAGAAGATGTAAGCACAGGAATTGGGGGAGACAAACCATCAGCCACAGCAATGACTCCGGAGAAGCAGTGACGTTTACATCACTGTGGGGTAGACTGCGCTGGGGCCCAAACGGCAGCCTCCCGCTGTGGGCCACCTGGGCGCTGTCACAGACGTCGCAGCTGTCGTTCTGTGTGACTTTCCGAGATGGGGCAGCCCTCCTGGGGATAACAGTGGAAGCAGGGTCAGGCTGCTGTCAGCTTGCAGACGCTCCGCCCCTAGGGAAGCTGCCCTGAATGAGACAGTAAGGCGCTGGCTGGAACCCCAAGTGGCCCCGCTGTGGCCCTTCCCAGCTGAGTGATCCTGGCCACGGGACTGAAACCCCTCACAGAACAGCGTCTTGTTTCCAGGCTTGACTGAGGCGACAATGGCATGCGGTCTCCTGTAACCCACCCTCTCGTCGCTGCCTCCTTACGCACGAGCTCACGCCTAGCTCTTCGGGCCCCACTGAAAGTTCTCTCGGCCTTAGCTCAGTCTTTCTGGGACATGGTCAAATTCCTCTGTGCGCTCCCTTCACACAGTGTCCGTGGACAACAACTAACCACGACTGCTTTGTGGCCTGGTGTTAAGACAGCCGGGTCCCACGGGGCAGACTGCGCCACTGGAGTCCCAGACCTGGCACCCTGAGAAACACGCGGGCACGTGTGCACGCCCAAAGTCCCGAAGAGAAGGGGACTTGGAGGGGAGGGGGTAGTGGCAGGACCATGCTGCACCTGGGGTGCTTTCGCCTCTCTCTTCTCTTCTCCATCTCTGTTTCTCTCTGGTCAGTGCAAATGCCTCCTAGCAAAGAGCAAGTAAGTAAAATAAAACAAAACAACGAAATAAATGAACAACAGAGTTGACAGAAGCTCAGAGTGTGACTCCCTTGGCTTCGTGCCTGTGATCTGCTTGACTCTCTTGGGAGGAAGTTCACTGCTCGTAGCAGATGTACAGACATCAGGGCTTCTCCCTCCCCCAGACTGCACTGTGGGTCACCACCTTCTCTGTATCTGGGCGAGGGCGGCTCTTGTAAGCAAGATTGCAGGTGGAGGAACAGGAGCCTTAAGCCCCAGGCAGGCACTCTCAATCTTGCTGACAATAAAATCCCCTGAAGTTTTGAAAGGGCTGCTCCTCCGGCCACACCTAGGAGCGATCAAATGATCAAATCAGACCATCTTGCGGAAAGAATCAAGCCTAAGTGTTTTTGTGAGCCGCTTAGATGACACCACTGTATAGCCAAGATGGAAACCGCGGCCCCGAGGCTCTGTGGCCACAGCCACTCAATTTACCTGCTCACCGTTGTGCTGGGTTCTTCACAGCTTCTTACCTGGGAAGTTTTGCTGGCCTATAATTAGTCGTTGTCGTTGCCTTAAATTTGGCTTTCTGGGGCTAGCGGGTGACATAGTGGTTAAGGCGCTGGACTTCCACATGGTCGACTGTGGTTCAAGTTCAGGATGTGACGTCCTGAAACACGCTGGGCACGTGTGCGTGCATGCCTGAAATCCTGAGGGAAGAATGGAAGGGAAGGGACAGTGGCAAGGCCATCCCTCCTGGAGGGTGATTTCTCACTTTCTGTGTCTTTGTCCCTTTGATGAGCACTTGCACCCTATAACAAAAATCTCTCAAAATTTTTTTTGTTTTATTTCTGGTGACATTAATTACCACAAATCACAAGATGAATAATTAGTCAAATTTTGGTGTTACATGTTCCTATTTAAACATGTATATTCTAAATAATATCAACTACTAAAAGGCCAAACTAACATAACTGATAGCAAAACGTAATGATTCCTTATTCCATGACTCAAATTTAAGGGATTTTTTTTTTTTTTTTTTTTGATTCAGAATCTTCATGTGCTGTATGGTGTCTCCATCTACTGGCAAGATGTGAAATTGCATCTTAATCTTCACATCTGAGGCGAGCCCAGGGACAGCGGCCCTTCTGCCCTTACGGGACTCATGGTTTTCTTGAGAGAAGGCATAGTTTTCCTGGTCCCAACACCTGGAATCAGCTACCCTTGAAATAGTCTTGGTTCTTTTGAGTAGAGCCAAGCACTAGGACCAAACTATGAGACTGGGCCAGAATATGATCATCGCTGCTGGATAAATTATGCTTTGATACAAATCTGTACGTATATATGAAGGATATAAATATATATGAAGGTCAGAATAAATATTTAGGGGGGAAATTGGAACAGATTCTGTGACTCAGGCTCTGGAGCAGTTGGCCGTGTTCTGGACTGTGACTCTGCAGGCCACTTCCTGAGCATGCTTTGGATCCTGAACCTGGCTGTCCAGAAACACCAGGTGTAGGTGTGTGCCAGGGGTCTGAGGGCTGGAGGAGGGGTCCACTGTGCAAAGGGTGCTTCTCCCTTTCTCTCTCATGCACATGTACATGCTCTATCATCGTGTGGTAGTTAAGGTGTTGGATTCCCGATGAGTGACCACAGTTCGAGTCCCAGACCCAGCAGCTTGAAGGACAAGCTGGGCACCTGTGTGTCCATGCCCAGAGTCCAGGAGGAGAATGGAGAAGGGATGGCTTCGTGGGATCGTGTGGTGGCCCTCCCCCTGGCAGGTGATTTCTCACTTTCCCTCTGTCTCTCTCTCCAACAAGTGAATTCACCCTATAGCAAAAGCAACCAAACAAATTATTAAAATAAATAACCAGGGACCGGCAGATGGCATAGTGTTTACATCGCTGGATTCCCATATGGCTGACTGAGGTTTGAGTCCAGCAGCTTGAAATTCACACCAGGCGTGTGTGTGTGTGTGTGTGTGCGTGTACCTGCCCAAAGTCCCGAGGGTAGAATGGGAGGGGGGATTTCTCACTTTCTGTCTCTCTCTCTCGGTGTGTCTCTGGCAAACATACATGCCCTATAGCAAATATCTCTCTAAAAAAAGTAATACCTAAAAAATAAAGCTTTCTGTGAGTCAAAACAGCAACGAGCTATAAGTCCAGAATATTAGGAGCCCCTCTTGATTTATTTAATTCATTTATTTTTCCCAAATCGTGCTTCTAGTGTTACCACCAGCCCATCTGGCCACTGTAACACACACTGGAATTTGCCTTCTTGGTCTCTGCCCACTTTTCCCCACTAAGAGAATTCCAGTCTCGTTCCAAGCAAAATTACTCTGGGACATAAAACTCAGTGTCGCTAGGATTCCTCCCACAGCAGTTTCTGTATGAAACAGCACCCCCCAGTGGGGTGTAAGAGCAGGCCGGGGACTCCCAGGCCGGTCGGCTTTCTGATAACACACAGCACTTCTTTGTTCCTCCAGCAAGGCGAGGCGATGTGGAACAGGCACGTGTGGCCGTGGGGACAGAAATGCACGCTCGAATCAGCAAGGCAGGGCGGCCGAGGCCGCAGACGATGAGCGCTGATGTCGGGGGCTGCCCGGCTGGCCCTGCGGGGGCTTCCTCCAGACTTCACTTGCGGTGAAAAGAAAGAAGGCGAAAGAACGCTGCCTTAGGCCGATTCCGTCCCCCAAATTCATATGATAAAACCCTAACCCCCAGTGTGACTGTATTTAGAAACACAACTACTTCAGGAAGTAACTAAGGTTAAGTGAGGTCCTACGTGCAGGACCCTCATTTGGTCAGATTGGTAACCTTTCTCTTTTTCTAAGGTTTTTGCCACAGGATGTGTTCACTTGCCGGAGAGGAGAGACAGAGAGGGAAGTCCCTCTTCTCCACGCTCCTCTCAGAATTTGGGCACACACACACACACAACTGGGTGATTCTCAAGCTGTTGTGTCCAGGACTCGAACTGCCATTGGCCTCGTAGGAGTCCTTGCCTTTACCACCATGCCAGCTGCTGGCCCCGGAATTGGTGACCTTTTAACAGAAGGGAGAGCTCTCAGAACCAAGTTGGCCCGCACCTTGTTCTTGGACTGCACTGCCCGGCTCCCGCTGCCAGGCAAGTACATTTCTGCTGCTGGAGTCACCCACCCTCGGTATTTCCTTCTGGCAGGCTAAGCTGACACCCACCCCATCTAGGCGAGCCAGCGAAACAGGTGTTCTATTGCACAGATGTTCTTCACTCATGCAGAACGTGGCACATTTTGAAAATAGAATTTTGCAAATGAGAGAGACGAAAGTGTTCATCTTCCAGGTAAGGAAGGCAGAGAAATGAGGAATCTGGTCTCACGTGTTTTAAACCACAAATGTGATAAGCTGTTTTATGTGGCAATTATACAGTGACCTCATGTGCAGACTGCATGCACCATGCAGTCCTAGGGGCAGTGAGAGGAACATACAAAACACGTGGGATGCTTGCATGGCCGAGTTCTGCAAGTCCTGGAGAGAGAGGAGTCACGCTAGAGCTAGCGATTCTGGCGCTCCGAGTGCAGATCTCTGCCTGCTGCCTCCAGTCTGGGCGTCTGAGAAGCCGAGACACAGTCTTCCAGCTTTGTTGGGGAGCTGATTCATGATTCCTAGTAGAACCTTGGTTTACTTCAGACACTGCTGAGCATTCACATGGACAACAAAAGTAGAGACTGACCTACATGGACCCGTGCCACGGTCCAGGCAGTAAACCACTTCATTAAATAGTGAACTTAGTTACCTGAGGGCACATTTTGCAACTGTGTGTCTAAAAAGTAGAAATTTTTATCCCAAAGCAACAGCTCTAGAGATGCTGTAGAGCATGGATTCGTTCTGGGAATGCAATTTGAGTCATTCAGGTCAGCACTTGGCAGAAACTGCCCTCAGTTGGGTACTCCAGGCTGGTGAGTCTTTGTACTCTCCGTGGAAAACAAGAGCTTGTCGCTTAGATTTCGATGTCCTGATAGAGAATACTTGTTAACAAAATGTATTCAAAAGGAAATCAGTCAAAAATACTACTACAAATATTTGAAAGTTCATGCCAGAGGGACCAGGTAGTGGCCAGGGACAAAGCCCGGCCCCGTGGAAGGGAGTCCTGCCTGGGGAGGCTTTGTGTTTGTATCCAGAGGCCTCCCTGAGTGTGGTAGGTGCACGCGCCCAGGGTCTGGAACTGGTTGGGGCTGGGGGTGAATGACAAAGTCAAGACCCTATTGGGGTGCTGCCTCTCTGTCTGCCTCGCTGTTGGAAGCAATAAATAAACGTGCAGAGAAAGACCTAAAACAATCACGTTAGGGCAACGTCTCAGAAGCCAGGCTGTCTAACAAGGGCATTCTGAGGAGGCCAGGCAAGGAGACTGTGACTCACTGTTCACACCCCAAGGCCTTTAACTTGTGGAAGATTGAGGGCTTACAAACATTTGCTGTGCAGTCGGAGAGACACGTAGTCATTTCTTTTCAGAAGGAAAGATATCCCAAGCTTTGATATTTACTGCTCTACAAAAACATTAACTTTTCTGTTTTAAAAAAAATGTATATATTAACAACAAACTTTTTTCTCTCACCCAAATATAAAACATGCTAATTCTTAATTAGTAGAAAGTATTAACATGTTTTATATCTAAGTTGATTTTAGCATCAACTGGCTTTACCTTTTCCACTGGAATCACCATTGTAGAGTTAAATATCTCTTACATTTGATTGTCATATTCAAGGGGACTTCAAAAAGTTCGTGGAAAGTGGAATTGCAGTGCAAGTTTATTTTGGTGCGAAAGAGCTGAAGTCTATCCATTTTAATTTTCATGTGACCTCTGAACGCCCCTTGTAGTGTATGAGAGTTACGTTGTCAAATTTTTGAAAATTATATTTTGTCACACTCTCTTTTTCTAGCTTAGTGCAGATAAAATTAGGAGATAGACACTGACTCAGGAAAGATAATATGCTGAGAGATGACACACTCAGAATGACTACTTTCTTCCCTGGGAAATTGGGCTGTAGACATGGCACTTCAGCTGAAGCTGAATGGTCTCACCAACATTTCACTCTTGAATTAAATTCATTTGCTCACTCAGTTAGGACTTATTGGACATGTCCAGACCTTTCGGTGTATTGCCTCTCCCCAGGCAGGGCTTTGCTTTTTTTTTACCAGAAGGCAGTCTATCTACTCTGTGCTCCCTGAAGGCAAGAGGACCTCAGAACATGGGAAAAGGGAAAGGAGCTAAGTGGGCTCACAGACCTTCTTCTCCTGAATTCCTCAATCAGATAAGCCACACCTCCTGCCCTGGGGAGAGGTTAATGAGGAGAAGAGAGGCCAGGAGTGGGACCAGCAGTTAGCTTAATGGCTATGTCACTGGACTCCCACATAGTCAACCGCGGTTCGAGTCCCGGACCTGGTGGCTTAAACTCACGCCGGCGCGTGTGCGTGTGTGCCCAAGATCCCGAAGGAGAATGGACGAGAAGGGATTGCGGCGTGGCCATCCCCCCTGGGGGGGTGATTTCCTGCTTTCTGTTTCTCTGTCTGTCTCTGTCTGTCTGGCGAGCGCACACGCCCTATAGCAAAAACCTCTCCAAAAAAAGAAAAAAAAAAAAAAGAGAGGCCAGGAGTGACATTGCCACTGCAGTGAGTAAACCTGATGAGCCTGCTCCCAGGTGGAAATGGAATGCCCTCCAGTCTAGAGAAGTTTGTTGAGAGAAAGGCCACCTTTGCTGCCTGTATACTGGAGGCCTCTGCTGTGCAACAGGGATGGCGTGGAATACTTTTATCTGTGGCTCTTAGGGGGCTCCTCAGTCTACTCATAAAATGTCAAAAAAAATTAAAAAGTAGGTTTAGTTGAACTTTAACCTTGAGCAAAGCTTAGAGTAGAACTCAGTATGTCAATGATTGTGTACATAGAAGACCCAGTGATTTCCATGAAGAAATTTCTGGACACAGCCTCATGGATTCTGCAAACTAGCCATTTTGGGGAAACAGAAATCAAGACTTCCCACTGATAATTTGGCCTCCGGCACACAAAACTCACGTGGTAGGAAGACCCCTTCCAGACCTCCTGTCTCTGTACCTGTCTTAGTCTCTCTCTACCTCTGTCTCGGTCTCTGTCTCCTCTCTTTTTTTTTTTAATTTTTGCTTTTTAGAGTTTTGCGCGGTGCACAAGCGCACCGCGTGGTTTTCCAATTTTTGTTTTACTAAATTTTTTTTAAATATTAATTTTTTAAGTTGTATTGAGAAGTTTTATTTTCTTTTTTTCCTTCTCGTTTTCTGTTTCTTGTTTGTTTGTTTTTTTTTTTTTTGATGTTGTTGCTGTTGTTTCTCTCTTTCTGTTTCCTTTTCTGCACGCTCCTCAATGCTCAGATTGAACTTCCAAGTTTGTGAAGAAACTGACCATCAACCAGATGACTAGAAATCACTACAGGACCACAAGAAATATGGGAAAGCAGGAAAATACCGCTCCCCCAAGGGAAAAGGATAACTCGTCTTCATCCACACACAGTTCAAGGGAAGTCATGGAAATGTCTGATAAAGAATTCAGAACATTCATAATGGCAAAGCTAACAGAGATGGAAGAGAAGAGAGACAATGAACTGCTGAAGAGGAAAGAGAAAGAAGTTCTTGAGTTCCAGGAGGTGAGGAAATTCATGTAAGATCTAAAAGAGGAATTTCACACTTTACAAAAGAATCAGATGGAACTATTAGAGATGAAAGCTATAATACAGGAAGTCAAAATCTCCCTTGAAAGTATTAAAAGCAGACTAGATCATACAGAAAATAGAATCTCAGACATAGAAAAGAAAATTGCTAGCCTAGAAAAATCCACCACGAAGACTGAGAATATGGCACAAAAATTTGAGACTAGTATATGAGAAATACTAGATACCATCAAACGTCCAAACATCCGGATAATAGGCATCCCAGAAGGCGAAGAGAATCATAAGGGCATTGATAATGTATTCCATGAGATCCTGCAAGAAAACTTTCCAAACCTAGAGAGGCACTCAAAGATTCCGTCCCAAGAAATACAGAGGACTCCAAATAGAATCAACCCAAAAAGATCTTCTCCAAGACACATTATAGCCAGATTGACCAAAACAACAGACAAAGACAAGATACTAAGATTGGCAAGAGAAAAACGGCAAGTTACCTACAAGGGGTATCCCATCAGACTAACAGCAAATCTCTCATCGGAAACAATGCGAGCGAGGAAAGAATGGGAAAATATATTCAACGTGTTAAGGGAAAAGCAATTTCAACTGAGAATACTGTACCCAGCAAGATTATCGTTCATTTGGGAAGAAAAGACACAAACATTCCCAGATAAACAAAACCTGAAAGAATTTACCAGCACCAGACCAGATCTCCAAGAAGTTCTTAAGGGAGTGCTATGTCAGTAAAATTAAATGCAGACACACAGAAATAAGAGTTCAAAAACTAAGAAAATGGGCAACTTAATTGTAGGGACAAAGTTTGGAGATGAATATTATATCCTAGAATTCAATCTGGAAGATCGAACCTTAACAGAAGAAAGATTAAGTACATGAGACTGAACTGATGAAACAACATTCTGTGACTTGACTAAAATATTGCTGCTTTTCTCCTAAGCTTAGTTTTCCGGTTTTAAAGGATTTTTGTCCTGTCTTGAGCTGTTGATAGGTGCATGTACCTACTATTTGAACAGAATACTAACCTGTTTCTAGGCTTTAAGTTTCAAGGAAATATCATTACCAGTTCAAAACTGCTCTTCTTGAAATTACCTGCTGAACTTGCTATTGAAAGTAGTTAGATTACTTATGATATTGTGTGATCAACAAAATGTTGGGGAAAAGGAATGGAAGACAACTGTATATAGCAGAGATAGTGTAATAGAGTGGGAAAGGGCAGAGGGTCAAACATGGGGTAAAAAACATATATATATATATGTATGTATGAAAGTAGAAATGGAATATTATTGATGATAACATGCATGATTAAGGCACTATGCAGTTTATTCTAGATGGGAAACCACATTTGGTATGTTGTGATGATGCTCAGGCAATGAATGTTAAGTAATTTAAAAAAAAGTTGCAGGAGAAAAAAAAAGGTAAAACTGTTCATATCGAAATTTTTAAAAAATGCATATTTGATGACTGCAGTAAGCTATATAGGCCCAGCTGGGTACTACTTTATAATATGTTCATTCTACTCACTGAGGTTTATGTCTAAAGTCATACTTGGGTTCATGTATAGGTATATATCAGCTGTGCTAGGTATTGGATATATTTAGACTAATTAAGTTCATTAGCAAATCAATTAAATGGGGGGGGGAGAAGGCATAGAAAGCAACCATGGATACCAGAGACAATGTGGGAGGAGGGTGGGACATGGCAAAGGGTGAGAGATAGGGAATCAAGGATGGCAAAACAAAAAACAAAGTATACAAGACATAAGAATTGGAACATTATTTGCTGAAAACATGTATGTTGATGTGCTTGATCGAGCCAATACACAGTGTATTTTGGATGAATTTGTATGCTGTAATGATGTATAGTGAATTAATGTAAAAAATAAATAAATTTAAAGAGAAAAAAAAATTTCTGGAAGTAACGCACAAATACAGTAAAGTTGCAGGATACAAAATTAATATACAGAAGTCTATAGCATTTCTATATACAAACAACAGGCAGACAGAGATAGAACTGAAAAAAGTTATTCCATTTACCGTAGCCACCCAAAGTATAAGATAGTTAGGGATAAATCTAACCAAAGAAGTTAAAGACTTCCACAAGGAAAACTATGAGAAGCTAAAGAAAGAAATTGAAAATGACACAAAAAAGTGGAAGGACATCCCATGTTCCTGGATTGGAAGAATTAATATAACCAAAATGGCAATTCTACCCAAATTAATCTACATATTTAATGCAATGCCAATCAAAGTACCAGACACAGATTCTTCACAGATCTAGAAAAGACAATCATAAAATTCATCTGGAATAATAAAAGACCCCGTATTGCCAAAGCAATTCTACACAAGAAGAGTGGAGTGGGCGGCATCTCAACTCCCTGACCCAAAAATATACTTTGTAGTATATTTTTACTACAGCTTTGTAGCTGTAGTAATCAAAACAGCATGGTACTGGCACAGGAACAGACATGTGGACCAATGGAACAGAATTGAGTCCACAGCAATAAATCCCCAATCATTCAGTCAACTGATTTTTGACAAGAGGTACCAGTCAATCCAGTGGGAAAAGGAAAACCTCTTCAGCAAATGGTGCTGGAAAAACTGGATTTCCACCTGCAGAAAGATGAATCTGAACCCCTACCTCTCATCTCTGACAAAACCAAGTCAAGGTGGGTCAAGGATCTAAATCTAAGACCCCAAACTATTAAACTGCTTCTAGAAAACACTGGAGAAACTCTGGGAGACACTGAGGTAGGGAAAGACTTCTTACATAAGACCCCCAAAGCACAGTCTATAATCCCCAAAATAGACAAGTGGGATTACATCAGACTAAGAAGTTTCTGCATGGCAAAAGACACAGTAATTAGTGTGAATCGACAGCCCTCAGAATGGGAAAGTATTTTTGTAAATTATGCATCAGATAAGGGACTGATAACCAGAATAGACAAAGAACTAAAGAAGCTGTTTGGAGAAAAGATGATCAACCCTATTAAAAGATGGGAGAAGGATTTGAAAAAAAAAAAAACACTCTCTAAGGATGACATACGAATAGCCAAAAGGCATATGAAAAAATGCTCAACATCCCTCATCGTAAGGGAAATGCAGATCAAAACAACAATGAGATACCACCTAACCCCAGTCAGAATGTCTAAGATTTAAAAAAAGAAAAAAAATGGTAAGTGTTGGCAGGGGTGTGGTGAAAGGGGAACTCTCTTACACTGCTGGTGGGAATGTAAATTGGTCCAACCACTGTGGACAACAATTTGGAGATTCCTCAAAAGTCTACAAATAGAACTACCATATGATCCAGCAATCCCATTCCTTGGCATCTACCCAAAGGACAGAAGAATTCCTCATTGGAAAAGTGCTTGCACATCGATGTTTATTGCGCCACTTTTCACAATTACTAAGACATAGAACCAACCCAAATGCCCCTGTACGGATGTATGGATTGAAAAACTGTGGCACATATATTCTATGGAATACTATTCAGCCATAAAAAAAGAACAAAACCCTGGATTTTGACAGGAAGTGGAAGAATATGGAAGATTTACTGCTGAGTGAAGCAAGCCAAGCTATGAAGGAGAGACACTGTATGTCCCCACTTAATATATACCGAGTGTCCGCACTCTATAACTGAAGCTGATGGGCTAAAGGATGTACAAACACAAGAGATGGGTGTGAATGCCAGATGTGGTATGTGTGGAGCAGTGGGGCCTGGGGAAAAACATTTGGAGGAGGAATACGGAGAGAGCATTGTTGAGACAGGGAGGTAGTATTGTTATATTTTGATCAACTGGACTGGGGAGAAATGTTCACATATTGAAATGATCACCTTGTAAGCTAAAAAATGTGATTGAATGTATTTTAAAAATAAAATAAAATAAAATAAAATAAAATAAAATAAAATAAAATAAAATAAAAATAAATAAATTTTAAAAAGTAATATCGCCAAAAAAAAAATGAACTCAGCATGTCAAACGACTGACTGACTGAATGAATGTATGAACAATGAATCAGACCAGCAGTTAGTGTAATGGCTATGTCACTGGACTCCCACATAGTCGACCGCAGTTCAAGTCCCGGACCCGGTGGCTTAAACTCACACTGGGCGCGTGTGCATGCGTGCCCCAGATCCCAAGAGGAGAATGGAGGAGAAGGGATTGCGGTGTGGCCATCCCCATTGGGGGGTGATTTCTCGTTTTCTGTCTCTCTGTCTCTCTCTGTCTGGCGAGCACACGCACCCTATCACAAAAACCTCTCAAAAAAAAAAAAAAAAAAAAAAAAAAAAAAGCTGAGATTCCTCTATGGGCAAAGCCCTACTTAGGTAGCATCGTGCCTCACTGCATCATGGTGGCCGGTCAAGGCTTTTCACGGCTTCCTGAAAAGAATGACGGCCTGACCCCAGGTCAGTCAGGGCAAATGTCATAGGATGGGAAAGTGTTGAGCTGCATTGTGAAGTCCTTGGTTCTTTGGGTCCAGATCACTAAAATTAGGGACCTCTCTCTAGGCACAAAATAAAGCCACAACCATAATAAAATAGGTAGAAAAGAGAATTTAATAGGAAATAAATGTTTTAGAAAAGAAGTACACTCAAAAGACCCTTGGGCGGGCAGGTTGCTAGGTAGCAACTGCTGCGTTTGGGACTGGTTTGGGTGTTATTTTTATTACTAGTAGTGATCATGAATATTTAATAGTGGGAGGTCTATCACACTATTTATGTCCTTTGTTTGAAATTCTCCGGGCTTTCTCCTGCTGTTAGGGCGCCAGCCGCCTGGCTCAGGCGCGCTTTCTGTCCAGAGGATACGCGACCCCCGATCAACCACAAGAGTCAGTTCTTGATGCAAAATGCAAGAGGTTTTATTTTTCCAGCCGGCTGGGGTCCAAGCAAACACCTGACGCAGCAGGCCTGAGCGAGGACCCCATTTTTAGGGTTATAGGTCTTTTTATAAGCAGGAGAAGGTATGCGGAAGTTTAACGGGTAGTTCATTTCTAGGGGGAAGAGTGGCAGTCTTGTGACACACGTGCATGGGTTGTCTTTCTAGTTCCATGTCCACATTCCATTTGCTCCGTTCCTGGAGGTTTGCATAATTAAGTCTGTCGGGGCAGTTTATCACAGGGGCAGTTTATCACGGGCAGTTTATCACAAGGGCGTCCGGCAAAAGCAAAGGTTAAATTTTATCTCTACAGAGCAGAAAGACATAATTTAAAGTTATTCTTACACTGCGCTTGCGCATCTCTCTCACAAGTGAAGAATTTGAGGAATTTGATGACCTAACTGTGCATGCCCAGTGTCAGCCATGATGCCTATTAGGATAGACTGCCCCATTAGTTTATCGCTCCAGTGGGAATCCGTAGGTTGACCAAAATGTCTGGTTAGGTCTTTTTGTATTCATGAGGGATGATAAGAGGAAAATTTACAATCATCCCTATGTGTCTTCCTCAGGTACCAAGGAAGAAAAATGGTATTTGCCTCACTTTCCTGGCACCAGGAGCTGAGTGGGAAGAAGGCATCTCATGGAGGGTCTGGTTGTAACTCCTGATAAGTTGTGATTGATGTGACCTGTGTCCTTCTGCTATTCCCATAGGGCTGCCCGCTCATTACTAGCTAACTGCCTACCAAACAAATACCTCTATGGTCCTTCAGTGAAAAATATGATATGTGTTCCCTTGGAAAAGAATTCCATGTCTCTCAAACTTTATAGATGAGAACTTTTGAAAGTTCATTAGAAATCCCTTCTGCTCCAAAATAAGTTAAATCCTATTTTCTCTTCAGAAAAAGCACTAATCCTTGTTAGAAGAAGATCTCTTTGTTTTGTCAATGGAAAAAATAACCAACTGTAAAAATTAATAATTAATAATTAATACGGTTTATTTCCAAGCCAAATATGAGTGACCTAGGCCCGGAGAAGAAAGGCATACATAACTTTCTAGGGGTGATTATGGACAGGGCTTCCTTTTATTTGGTTTTGAGATTTACAGACAAAATTAGTGAAGATATTTCCATTGGTCTGGCTCAAAGAGTTGGAATATGTAGAAGCGGGAGCTTGTACATTATAGGTGGGTTCCACAATTTCTAGGTTGGTGATTGGAAGGGAAGATCTGTGTCCTGAGAAGAGATACACAAAGAAATGCTTAATCTACATCTCAAGGAAAGGAAAGTTCTGTGCCTTGGGAAGAGGTTAGCAAAAGGATGTACTGTAATTAGTTGAATATACTTCTCAAAGATACTATGCCAGGAACAGGATGCAGGAAGAATCCTGTTAAATGGGAAAGAAAAATGGTCTGTTATGTTTGTGGGCGTGACTCTTCCTAGGCCCTCTGGAAAGGACTTTGGAAAAATAAGAAAAAGCAGTCAGACTTCTGTCCACAGTTTAAATGTGTGTTCTTTCATAATTTCATATAGTTTATTCCAGTTAAGTAATCTGAGTCCTCTTAAAAGGAGACTTAAATGCCCCAAACTGGAAACAACCAAAATATCTATAAATGAACAAAACAAATAAATGTATAAAGTGTAGTAGGTTTATATGAAGGAATACAACTTAACAGTTAAATAAAAACTACTGATACACAACACAGATGGACTTTTTAAATCTTATTGACTTATTTTTTTCATGAGATAGAGAGACAGAAGGATAGAGGTAGACAGACAGAGACATCTCCAGGACCACAGGCATGTGTGCTTGCCCCTGGCATGTCTAAGATGCCCCAAGGTGCAAACCTGGGACCTTCCCACTGGGGTCTAGCATTGCATGGCTCTGGGTTATCCCTGTGCAACCGTCCAGTCCTAACATAAATGCATTTTAAAACATGTTGAATGAAAGAAACTAGACATGAAAAACAGCATACTCTACGATTCTAAGGATATGAAATCCAAAAACAAACCCTAGCCTATGGGACAGAAATTAAGTTAGTAGCTGTCTCTGAGATCGGTGTGGAGAGAGGAGAGCTGACCACAGAAGCAAGTAGCTTAGAGAATGGTAGATTAATTTACTGAAGATTCGCTGTGTCTCAGGAAGTGTGTTCCTTAAAAGGAAATCAAAGTTGTCTTCCCATATACCTATTGTACATGCTGGTCTCTAAGATCAACCTGAGAATGGAATTCAACTCAGGGGGTACATTTCCTGACCCCACTTGGTTCCTCCAAATAAGCCATCACATTTAACCTTCCCATTACTTTAGAGTGAAGTAGTTTGAAGTAGTTTGGCCAAGGTCACACAATATTAAGATTTTATGTAAGTATTGGGGAAGAATAAGAAAGCCGACCATTTGATTTGATAGGAAGGGTAAGGAGGAACTTTCTGTGGTGAGGAAGATGTACTGTATCTTGTTTCGTTCGATGGTTTCATGAATATTTACAGTTGTCAAAATTTACTGACCTGAAAACTTATCTCTGTGTTTAAATAAATGTAAATTAAACCCAAGAAGGAAAGTAGCAAAGAAAAAGAATGTCCTGTCACAGATGTTACCAACACCCCTGTCAGCGACTGTGAGTCAAGGATCCCAAAGTTCCCATGGCCTTTGTGAAAGCCGAGACAATTGTAGCCAGAAAAACATCCATTTCTGGCTGCCTTCAGATTTTTCCCTCTGGAAGTAGTGAAGTTCACCAGAAGAATATGTGAATCAGAAAGTTAGAAGTTGGTTTCCAAATTGTTCTGTACTCCTGAGTGTATTGTGCAGCGCTGGGCAGTGAGGGGGTGGGAGCCAGCAATTAGGAAGCCATGGCCCCATTGGCCAGGTCATTTTCAAATGCACTTCCCAAACCCACTGGTCTAGAGGGAAACTGAATGTGAGTTTCTCTCAGCTGTCCCCACCGAGGCACCAGATCAGCAAAGGAGTTCCCAGTTGCTGAGCAAATTAATAGGCCATTTTGTTGATATAAGCACAAACTTTTTCCCAAGGTGAGGAATGTGCCAGCACTAATTATTCCAGCCAGGATATCCCAGTATTTATGGGAGGTTCACAAATACTCTTGTTTATCATTTATGATACTACATCCGTTTCCTTAATGGAAATGGTCTTTGGAGACGGAAAGTCTGTCTACTGCTGACTAGATAGTGATCTTGGCCAAAATACTTCATACTTCACTCTCTAAAGTAATGGGAAGATTAAATGTAATGGCTTATTCAGAGGGACCAAGAGGGGTCTGGAAATGTAACTCTGTTACCGAACTCAAATCAGATTCACTCGCCCAAGCGCTATGAAACCAAACCACAGGCACATGGTGTGATGAAGGAAAGCACAGCTTTATTGCAAAGCACAAAGCAAGGAGAGCGGGCAGCTCATGCTAAAAAGACCCATCTCCCCGAGATGTTCCCCACATGCATTTTTAAGGGCAAAATTAGGGGCAGAGGGCCTAGGCGCATGATCAGTTCAGTGATTGGGTCAAGAGGGCGTGATCATCTCTGGGCATTCTTGATTGGTGAGGCCTTAGATTATCAAATTCCTCTTCAGGTGTCTGGAACCGTTCAGCCTGGAGTCTGAGCTCACAGCCAGCAGTTTCCAGCCTACAAAACATCTTACATATTGAAATGAAAACCTTCTTTCCTTTAAGTGAGAGTTTTAGAGGTCAAATGGCCCTCACTCATGGTCCATGTTGGTCATTATCGTAACCAAAGTCTGAAGACTTACTCCTTACTCTGGGCCATTACAACGTAAATGGACTTTATATTTCAGGAACCCTAGGAAATACATTAGGGGGTTCTTGCTCGGCTTCAACCCCTGAGATGAAATTTATTCTCAGGTTGATCTCAGAGACCAGCATGTACAATATGTATATGGGAAGACAACTTTGATTTCTTTTAAAAGAAAATACTTCCTCTGAGACATGAATCTTCAATAAGTTATTCTGTCATTCACTAAGCTATTTGCTTCTGTGGTATCTGGATTATGATAGAAAATATTAAGATTTTATGTAAGAATTACGGAAGAATAAGAAAACCAATTATTTGATTTAATTCTTTATGTTTTTATTTTTTAGTTATTTTTCTAGGGTGTGTGTACTCTCCAGACACAGAATGAGAAAAGAAGAGAAAGTGAGAAATCACCTCTCAGGGTGATGCCCATGCTTCAGTCCCTTCTGCTCCTCCGTTCTCTTGGGATGTTGGGCATGCACTCACATGCACTTGGTGTATTTTTCAGGCCACCGAGTCTGGGACTAGACTCGCATGGTTGGGCATGTGGGATTCAGTGTCTTAACCTCTATATCACCTGCTGGCTCCATTTGAATAATTCTTAATTGCTACTTAATCATTTTCCCCTTTAATGTTAGAAGTACACTGCCCTGGACTGAATGGCAGAGTTGAGGTCTGGCCCACTGGGAGCAGGGGTTAGGGAAGGGTGGTGTCAGGGTGGAGAGGGGCTGCTCAGCAGTGGCCGTGGTGTGAAGATGAAGGCGACCACAGGCGTTTAAGGAACGCACAGGCTGACCGGGACACTTCTACAGCGGAGCGCTTTTCCTGTGCACGGAAAAGACTGAGGCTGCGCCCCCATACGCCAGCACTTCCTGGGAGGCCCAGTCAGTTACCCAGCGGCAAGCTGGTTACACTGGACTTCCCTCACAGAGGGAGCAATTCGTTCTGCTAACATAGACTCATGTTCTGGATGCGCGTTTGTCTCGCTTGCCTTTCGCGCTCTGCCAGCGTCTTCGTGCATGAACTTACAGATGCCTTATCGGTCATCATGGATTCCCCTAATATCGATCCAGATCGAGGGGCTCATGTCACTCACCATGAAGTGCACCGTGGGCTCGGGCCCGTGGAAATCACTGGTCTTCCCAAGAACCTCATACCCCAGAATGATGAGGCGCTCACTGGAGACGCACTTGTGAGGCTATGTAAACTTGCTAGCTGTTCTTGCTTTAATTTGGGCAGAATTCATGTTGTTCTGAAAAGGGCTTTTTTCAACTGATGTGCCTCAAACTAGATCCTCTTCACGTTACAGGTTGGTAGGAGTTTATTTCAGTGCAAGAACAATGGAAACAAATGCAGTTTTGTCATAATATGTACTTTCCATGAACTTTCTGAAGGCCCTGTATACACACCTAAAGAAGCGGGTAATAATGAGCAGCATTTACTCAAGTATGTTCCCATCAAAGCCTTTCCTTTTTTTTTTTGAGAGGTTTTTGCTATAGGGCGCGTGCGATTGCCAGAAAGACAGAGAGAGACAGAGAGACAGAAAGCAAGAAATCACCCCCCAGGGGGGATGGCCACGCCGCAATCCCTTCTCCTCCATTCTCCTCTCGGGATCTTGGGCACGCATGCACACACGCCCAGCATGAGTTTAAGTCACTGGGTTCGGGACTTGAACCGTGGTCGACTACGTGGGAGTCCAGCAACACAGTCATTACTCCAACTGCTGATCCCCTCATCAAAGCTTTTCTGAGAGAGTGGCGGGCTCCATGCTGTATTTTCTGCACTTCTCAAATATAATTCTCATCTTCGGGGGAAATTGAGTTAAATTAGCTAAAACGTTTGTGCGACTGGGCTTTAGTTATTTTTAGAAATAAGCACCTAATCTGAGGACAAAGCCTTGCACAAAAATAAACAGGGAGAAGAAGAGCCTGACAGTCAAGGTCTGAGAGAAGAGACACAGTGGGACCGGTGCTGCCGACGACTGCTGTGTGCCAGGCCTGACGGAAGGGACATCTCTGGTTCCTGCGGGTCACACGATTGTAGCCAGGTGGGCTCAGAAGGAGGAAAGGAGTTGAGGTAGGACTGTCACCGAGGAAGGGCGGTGCAGGGTCAATAAAGACCCAGCGAGCAGACCGTCCTGCACAGCCTGGTGAACGTCGGGTGGTGGCGTCGCCGCCGGGAGGCGTTGGAAGGAATCTGAGGGAAATCAGAGGGACAAGAGAAAAGGGGTTTGTACTTGTGAGGAAATTCGGGAAGCTGATCTGAAGGTCAGCGTGCCCTCGGGCACGGCAGACCTGATGCTGCTTTCTCTGGAAGGAGGCAGAGGCTCGCCAGGGACTAGCTCCCAGGGACTATCTCGGACTGCTCTCCAGTCCCGGAGAAGCTGAAGAGGTGAGAGTGCAAGAGGGAGGCAGCTCTCACAACCACCACCAGGGGCAGGGTTATTTCTAGCCTCTCTGTAGTCAAGAATTGAGACCCAGAGAGGCTGCTGTCACCTGGCTGGCAGGTGGCAGAGCCTTGCTTAGAAGCCAGCTGTCTCTGACTCCAAAGTCTCCTTTGAATTTCCTACTTGGTGCCCACCTGTAAGCTCAAAGTGCAGACAATTCAGAACTTAGGTTTCAATATAGACCTAAATGAATATGTCTTTTTTCCTGGTGTAACTGGAGAACTCGGAGGGCTTTTAGGGAAAAAAGATCTTGATGGTATTGACTCGGTAGCAATGTTTTTACTGGAACAACTCTCCACCTCTGAGGTCAGGACCCGCTCCGAAGCAGGAGTGTAAGAGCCACGTGCGTTGGAAGTGTCAGGAAGGGCCTGCTGTCTCCTGGTTCAGCTGTCCCACGCCGTATAACCGAGGCCTACCGCGCCAGAGGCTGTGCTCCTGCTTTCTAAGGACACAGAGCCTCGTGGGTAAAGACGCATAAGCAGACAGCTTCATCATCAGATAGGTAATAAGGAACAGAAACGTGGCATGGGGGCTTTGAATACACAGAGCAAGAACACCCAGCCACCTGGGTGAGGGTAGGTGGTCGGCAAAGGCTCCTTGTGAAAGAGAAAATGAAAGTCTCCACGGTAAGTAGATTTCAGACTGCTGTAGACATAAAGTGCAATGGCGACCCTCCTCCACTGCACCTTTTTTTTCTTTTCCTTTTTTTTTTAGAGAGGTTTTTGCTATCGGGCATGTGCACTCGCAGAGAGACAGAGAGAGACAGAGAGAAAGAAAGTGAGAAATCAGTCCCCAGGGGGGATGGCCACGCCGCAATCCCTTCTCCTCCATTCTCCTCTCGGGATCTTGGGCATGCACACACACACGCCCAGCGTGAGTTTAAGCCACCGGGTTTGGGACTCGAACCGCAGTCGACTACATGGGAGTCCAGCGACATAGCCATTACGCTAACTGCTGGTCCGCACTGCACCTTTAACTACCGCCACGTGTACAAGTTGGCGTGTGCCTCTCTCTCTCCCTCTCAGATTCCTTATCAGGGTGAACGACACAATCATCTACCCGGTGTTACAAACAGAAGCCCAGAAGCGGACTGTCTCAGCTCGTGAGCCAGACTGTCTCCATTTTGTAGGGACTGCTACCATCTTGAGGCCCTCCAGTCTCCCTCATCCAGGCTCTGTTCTCTTGGGCAGCTGGCCTTTATTAAGAAAGGATTAGTGACTTTTCAGAATCCAGGGACAATCATGTCTCCAAACCAGGTGCTATCATTGGTGCCCTTTGCTTTCTCTCTAGAAATTCCAGCTCGTGGGGCCAGCTTGTGGCACAGGAGTACTGCCTCACTCGGAGAGGCCGATCGACACGGGAGGGGCCCAGGTGTGTGACCAGAGCCCTCCTAGGATACACCAGCCAGGAGGGTGCCAGGTCTAGGCTGGTCTGAGGGGGAGACCCGTCACGGTGCTTGTGTGTGTCTCTCTTCCTCTTTCTCTTTCACTCATGGCAAAAATTGATAAATAGGCTTAAAAAAAAGCCTCAGTTACAAAACAAAAGCAACAATGACAAGAAAAAAGGCCAGCTTGTTTCAAGATGGTGGCGCGTGAAGCCGCACATGCTTCATGGTCCCCGTCCACGGGACACGTCCTGCCTGTAAGTGGCCCTCTAACAGCATCCTGTTAAGTACCTCCTGGGGTTTATTTCTCCATCTCAAAGTTCCTTCTCAGTTTGGGCGTCACTATAAGATGACCCCACCCTCTAACAGTGAGAGGGAGAGAGAGGGGCCCGCATCCGTAACAGGTTCCCATGCTAAAATCCTTCCCTCCCTCCCAGCCAGCCAGGACCACAGCAAGTGCGTGTGCCGGTGTGTTCAGAGTGACCCAAGGACCGACCGTGATCTTCCACAGGCCCCAGCACGGCAGGCCTGGGCTGCCGCCGGACCTCAGTGGGCTGACCGACAGCTCCCTGTGGTAGAGTGCCACCGAGTGAATGACCACCAGAGCCAGAACAAGGTTAAAGGGAGTCTTCATTAGCTGGCCAGCGCCCACAGCCTGAGGCCGGGGTGGGGGAGAGACTGAGTCCGAACTGTGGTCCTGAAGGAAGTCTGAGCAGTCGTTCCATAGGAGTCAGTTACAGGGGGTTCTATGCAAGCAGTTCCAGAAGCTGAATCAAGCAGGTTGACTATTTCTGAGGGGAGTGGGGTTTCCATGCAAGCAGTTCCATTGCTGAACAAAAGGGTTTGAGGCTAGTTAGCAAAGACAGTAGCAGGTACAGGGTGTCCTCCCGGATATGCTTTTCTGTGTGGCTAGCACAAGCTATTTTCTCATGGGAGGAGCAAGCAGGTTTACAGAAGCAGACAGCCATGTTAGGGTAAGGGGACAAGATGGACGATCAGTTGTTCATGTGCAAGGTCTGATATGAGGCCTTCCACATTCCCCCCTTCTGATTTGGAGAATCAAATCATTCATTCAGAGAAGGGGAGCCGCTCGTAGCGGGAGTGGAAAACCATGCACCTGACAGGCTGGATCCGGTCCTGAACAAAGTTAATGGGCAAACGGAGGACACAAGGGCCAAAGAGAAGGGCAAGGCGAA
Organism: Tupaia tana; assembly: GCA_026018925.1. Classification (NCBI taxonomy): domain Eukaryota; kingdom Metazoa; phylum Chordata; class Mammalia; order Scandentia; family Tupaiidae; genus Tupaia; species Tupaia tana. The sequence continues at coordinate 99,570,006 of JAKSZU010000006.1, read as the reverse complement.
GCAGGGCAGGACCTGCAGTGGCAGAGAGGGGGGTGGAGAGCCAGGGAGGCCAAGAGAAGAGAGGCTGACACCAATCACCTCGGAGGGGCGCTGCTCCTCACACTCTAGGAGACGTTTGCGGAGTGGCTCAGGCTGTCCCTAAGGACCCCAGAGTGGCTGGTATAGAACTGAGGCCCAGGCCCGCAGTGACAGGGCTGCAGAGGCCTGACAGAACTGGGGAGGTGAGGGACAAGGTGTCAGGGGAGTTGCAAGTGCCAGCGGAGGAGCAGGCACCAGTGGTCGAGAGAGGGGCCAGGTGTAAGAGGAAGTTTGTGTGTGGAGGGGAGGACTGGGGGAAAGGGGAGAAGTATCAGGAAAGTCAGGAAAGGCAATTTGACCTAGAGGCCACCTGAGGAAGGCTGAAGGCCCCGTCTCTGGGTCCCGGAGGAGGCAGCGGCGTTGGGGAGCCGGGCAGCGGGCCAATGACACTTCCCTGCAACTTGACAGCAGAAGGGGTGCTCAGGATAACGTGAAAGGTCTGTCCCAGCGGGGGTCAAGGGTCCCGGGAGTGTGGTGTCTGACCAAACTGGGGCCCCAGGTGAGGAGGATGTAGACTCCGCAGGGGCCGGGCAGTGGCTGTGGACGAGGCGGTGGATCTCAGCGAGAGTCACCAGGAGAGCCTGCAGAGACTGTCCGGATTCGGATCGCAAGCAGGCCGGCCAGCCGGGAAGGGCCGCTCGATGGCCACGGGGCCAGCAGTGGGCGGCTGTGGGCATCCAGGACAAGTTCACGGCCTTCCCACGGATTCTTCGTGGTAAAGAGTCTGGGGGAGCTGCTGGCAGTCCTCCCAGGGAGGCTGATGGGTGAAGAAAATAGCCTCGAGGAGAGAGATTAATTAAACCTTGTGGGTTCTGAGAGAAGGAGGGATTCTGGTTTTTCCAGTTTACAGGTCACTCGTAGAGAAAGGGGAATAAACCATAGAGAGCTGACCATCTGGACCTAGTTCAGAGGGTCCCATTGCTTGAAGGGAAAAACTGGCAAGGTGGCCAAGGCCCCTGGGACATGCCTTCCCCCTCAGCTGGTTTCTTGCCCACGGAGGAGTCCTTAGGTCTTGGCCCGTAAGTAGATCCAGATGGAATATGGGGAGGACTGAAAGGGTCATCTCCCTGGGCAAGAGTGTAGTTCCTGGTTCACTTGGGGCCTCCTCCTTTAGTTGCAGAGAGGTGCCTGAATACTGGTTCTATGATGACCTGCTCAAGGGACTCAGGGACTATTGGCCTGTCATTTGGTAATGGCAACTACTTGTGGGCCAGTTTTTCTTCACTGAGTTTAGGAGGGCAAGGATGGGAGGCCAGAGTCTGGGGCGGCTACAAGGACTTTTAGTTGTTGGTATGATTGTACTTTATTAAAAAATAACCTTAACCTCTGATTTAAACCAAAATTGATATTAGTCACTTTAAGGGTTACCCGAGGCTTGTCCAGTGAGGTTGTCAGACGCCCACGGGGAGCTATAGGGGTCTTGGCCCATCAACCCTCAGTTTCAAAGGCCAGCATGGATGTTAGAAGTCCCGAGCTCCCTTCAGAACTCAGTGCATTCTGGCTCTAGCGACCAGCTCCACACTTGGGGACAAGGTCCCAGTGGGGAACATGAGGATGCCAGTCATGGGCATTGTTTAATGCCCAGGCTGTCCACTTTCGAAACAGAGTTTCTTTTGGCAGAGGCTCTGATCTGGGCTGTGTCCAGATCCTGCCCTCGAAGAAGTTCTCAGCCTTCAGGATTACCACGAGTGACTACTGGGTGTTGGTGAAGTGAAAGTTAAATCAAAGGTTAAGGTGTCTTGCCAATTTGTTATAACATTTTCTGGAGTTATATGAGAACTTTAAATATATGTATCTGTTCTGAATTGTAAGAGCTCTCACACTGAGAAGTGAACCTAATTCCAGTGGATCCTGCCAGGAGCGGCCCAGTACTAGAGGCAGAACCCAGTTCACAGGTTTCACAAGGCAAATGCCTACTGACTATCCAAAACCCTAGCTGGAGAATGTAGTCTTAATCCAAATTTTAACTTTTCTAGGTAGACCTCTTGGTCATTTAACTATGGGGAGAGTCCAGTGGGGAAGAGGCCTTACTAAAGAGAAACAGGAGTGCAAGCAGGCAGGGCGGGAGGGGGCAGCCAGGAGCTCCTGCCTTAACTTGTCCAACCCCGTTCCTGAGACTTCTACCCTATTAAGTTCTCAGATAGGAGTTTTTAGTTTTTGTCTCCGATACATAGGCCCAATTTTTATTAATTCTTAATGTTTATCGTTTCTATCCCACCTTGGGAAGTCTGATATTTTTTGGAGGAGTTATTCAGCTTGTAAAAATAGAAGTACATATATCCACATATACCGACTGGTAGCTTATGAACATGTACAAACAAACAACAATAGCAACAAAACTCGTTTTAACAACTTTTTCAATGCAAAACTGAACCTCACTATTAGACCCTCCCTTTTTTATAAAATTTAAAGACCAACAGTAGGAATAACTAAAGCAAGTTAACTTAATAACAAGAATTATAAGGAGGACTCAGAGAGAACCAGGCAGTAATACTCCAATGATTTCATGTTTAACCTTGTGTGTGTGTATGTATGTGTGTATATATGTGTATATATATAATTAATATTACCTTTTTAACTCAGGTGTATTGTATTGGCTACTTAACATGTCATTTTGCTAAACATTTCCTTACTTTTCTTTGGTTAATTTGGACTTAACAGTTTAGAAAACCAATCAGTTTACATAGAAAATGAAAATTTTACCCAGTTAAATGACTAGATTTTTAGAAACTGGTATTTGTAAGAGTACATTCTCTTTCCACTCTCTCTGTGAATTTCCTTAAGGACATGACATTAGGATTATAGCCATAGTTAATGCTCTGACAAAAATTCGTAACTGACAAAGAAATTTAACTAGATACCAGTTCAGCATAATAACTTACCACATGACTGATAAATATTCCATCATAAATTCCTAGGCATCTCAAATTATTTTGGCACACAAAACATAAATAGACATAACATATTTTTACATATAGCTTAAATACGATGTCAAGAAAATTAGAATTACTTAATTTGACAATGTTTTCCATCTTTAACATATAAAGAATAAGCCTGATTAGTTCAACATCTCCCTTTTGGATGTCTCAGGGGCCCTCTGTAAACATCCAACAGTTACTTTGAGGTCAAAGATCCTCTGTCAGCACTAAAACTAAAAAACAGAAAAAATAACATACAACACTAGCTGTTTTATTAAAACAACCATATTAAGATAAATATGATGCTGCTTGATTAATAAAATCCTAGACAAAATTTATGTTGAAAATTGTGAAGACTTTAACTTGTTAATCTTTTTCTTTCATTACATTTGAAACCAGATCGTTTACTAAAGGTATATGAACTTGAAATGCATTTAAGCCAATTTTTATGAGTACTCTTTCTATAAACCAAATTGAATAGAATTCTTTAAGGCCTTTTTCACACAGACATACAACATATAGTACATAACATGACATATTACAGGTATGGATGCACACACACGTCAGGACCATAAGAGCCAATTTCCCTGGGGTTACTTTGACACTAATAAGGCAATTCACAGAGATTACACCATAACCCTTAGCTCGGTGTTGAAAGTTCTGAAAGTGATCTAGAAAACAGTTAAGGGGGATACATTTAGACAGACTGACGACTGTCCCTGATCCATCTTGACAAAACAAGACTGACAAAGATGAGACAAATCAAGACAGTATACCCAAAGACAAGCAGGGTGATGACTGGTCCTGTCCCATTTTGATGAAGAAAAGGGCAACAAAGACAAGACAAAGCAAGACAGTCTATCCAGAAATCACTGTCACCAGGGACCCGAAGTGCCGTCGCATTAGGGCCCAGGGACCTAGAGGTTCCGCTGTGTCCAGCCCTCCTAAGGTCTCACCAGAAGAACTCTCAAACCAAGATAACCAGAATCTTACCAGATTCAGGCGCCACCAGTGACTCCAATTTCTGATCCATGTTTGTGAGGCCTCCTTACCCCCCTTGGGACCCCCTTGGGCGTCCTCATTGGGGTGTTATATGGCCACTCTAAGGTTCCCAGATCTTGCTGGGGGCCTCCAAATGTTGTAGAGTGCCACTGGGTGAACGACCACCAGAGCCAGATTAAGGTTAAAGGGAGTCTTCATTAGCTGGCCTGTGACTACAGCCTGAGGCTCACGGGGTGGGGGGGAACCGAGAGTCAGAACTGTATCCCCAACCGAAGTTTGAGCAGTCTTTTTATAGGGCGTCAGTTACCAGGGGTTTCTATGCAGTTACGGAAGCTGAATCAAGCAGGTTAACTATTTCTGAGGGGAGTGGGGTTTCCATGCAAGCAGTTCCACGGCTAAACAAAAGGGTTTGGGGCTAGTTAGCAAAGACAGTAGCAGGTATAGGGTGTCGTCCCAGATACGGTTTTCTGTGTGGCTAGCACAAGTTACTTTCTCACGAGAAGAGCAAGCAGGTTTACAGAAGCAGACAGCCATGTTAGGGTAAGGGAACAAAATGGACAAACAGTTGTTCATGTGCAAGATCTGATATGTGGCCTTCCACACCTCTCCACCATTCCAAGTCCACCTCCTATCTCCTTCCTCACATCTCACCCACCATGATGTGCCATACTGTCATCATTTAGTTCAAAATACTTTCTGATTTTCTATGTTGCTTCCTGCTAAATCCACCCAATTAACTCCTAACTTCCAGTTTATTTTTCAATGATTTAATTTTGTCATTGTGGCCATTTTCACAGATTTCATTTTCATTGTTTTTGTTAAAATTCTCCATCGTGGGGCCAGCGGGTAGCATGGTGGTTGAGGTGCTGGATTCCCACATGGCCGACTAAGGTTCAAATCCTAGACCTGGTGGCTTGCTTTCTCACTGTCTCTGTCTCTCTGTCTCTGTGTGTCTCTCTCTGGTGAGTGCACATGCCCTATAACAAATTAAAATAATAGTAATAATGATAATAAAATTAAATAAATAATTCTTACAAAAATCCATTTTCCACCATGTAGCCCCGCCACTGCAGTGCAGGTGGTCAGGCACGGCTGCACAGTGCTGGAGCCACGGAGAAGGGTCCGGCTGGATCCTGGGATGGCCTGGACATGCCAGGCCTGCCCGCCTGTACCTGTGATCCTGCTGGGTGGGAGACAAGAGGAGGATGGTGGATGGCAAACCCTGTCAGGGACATCTCTGTCTCTGTAAATAAATGAGAACTTTAAAAAACATTCTTTATCTTCTCATCCAGTTTGTTCGTATTTCCTCCAACGTCTTCCTAATCATCTCCATTTATCCGTGTTGTTAGATGTCTTCAGGGCAAGATCAGCTCTGCATGCCCTGCAGACCTCTCCATCTAGCAGCCCTGGGGTCTCGGCACGATTTCTAGGGACTCCCCCGGTTACCATGCAGCCTGCAGACCCCCGGGCACCGCCTGCTCAGCACGAGTCCCGGAGAACGGTGGGCAGGGAGAATGACTTTGTCCTGGAACTCCTCCCGATTCCAGCTGATCTCGCCAGCCCCCACATATCCTGATCACGTCTTAGCCTGGAAGAGCCTCTGTCTGAGTCACACCTGTCCTCACCCGCCCGGGCCTGACTCAGCGCTGCCCTAGAAAGGCAGTGGCCTCTGATCTTCATGTGTCTAAAAGCCCTCGTCTCTCTCGACTTCTCCCTACCCGTGACATTTTGGTGGCTTGATATACGTATGTATGTGACATTCTGAATATTTCTGTCGTGGTTACACCTGGACCTGCGCGGTGCTGCTGTGGTACAGGAGCCAGGAGGCGTGCAGGCTCCCACCCACCTCCAGTCTCTCTCCGACCAGGTATCAGCCAAGCCGCCTGCGTCTCGCCTCAGGGCCTCGTGAGTCTGCCCCACTCTCACTCCGTCCCCTCGAGCTGTTCCCCGCTCTGCAGTCCTTGACTCCCCAGGGTTCAGAGCAGAGGAGTACTAGCTTTTGCTGAGCACTGCTCAATGGCGTCGCCTCCCTTTGAGGATAAAAATCAGGTCCTTACCATTTGGTCTTTGGCAGATACTGAAGTGCCAGTGCAGGTTCATCGGGTATAACAGGTGTGTCACCCCGGCGGCAGGTCCTGATGATGCGGGAGCCCGCGCAGGGGCAGGATGTTCATGGGAAATGTGAGCGAGTGGGAAACCTCCTTAACACGCGGACCAGTCTAGCCTAACCCCCAGCCTCTCCTGCGGAAAGAAGGCAGCTGAGTTCCAAGCAGTGATGAGAGAGCAGCTCGGAAGGCCAGCCTCTGGGTGGGCTGGGCACTGGAAAAGAAGCCAGAAGAGGGCTGACACACGGGAGGAAACGGACAGGCCACAGCACTGGCGGTCACGTGACATCCAGGAGCAGGTGGGAATGAGGGCGTGCCCACGTCTAAAGCACAGAGCCCTTAGGGCTGACCGTGCACTGCTGGAATTCGACATTTGAGAGGAAATTCTAGGTGGTGATACGACGCAGGGATAATAGAGAGTAAGGTACTGGGACTGGAGACCAGGGACCCGAAACTTGTTCTTCCCTTTCCTGTCTACTAGATATCTGCGTAATGAGACTTGTTTTACACACCCCACACACAGGAGCACAAACACGCACACCTCCTTCCTCCTCTCCCATTCTAGAGCTGTGAAGCACAAGGTCTCTTCCTTTTAGTAAAGCCAGGATGACGACAGAACTGGGTTCAAGGGATTAAGTTTTAATATGTTCATGAATCCTCACTTTGGCAAAAGGAAATTCCATTTTCTATAGATGAAGAAATAAACAGTTGCTGACAGCATTAATGGCTGGGAACTTGACTTGTGTGTACAAATTCTCCTTCTTCCCCGATCTGAGCCACCAGTGGGCCCCAGCACACTGCAATCGAAAAACTTTGCACTGTTTTCGCATGAAAACAAACACATTCATTAGGAAGTATAAATGCATGCAGTTTTTAAACTAAGTGGGCCAGATAATTTCAAACTATCACCTAAGACCTTCTAGGGCTTGAGTTGACTCTCTCTAGTCATGGAGGTACTTTGCCAGGACACTAAGTGAGTCTAAGAAGCCCATCTGGACATACAGTACGGGGAGGTCCCTGAGGGAGGTCCCGTCACAGATCTGTCAGGTGCAAGGAGGCTTTATGTGGGCGTGGCGTTTTCCACGAGCGATGATGAGCAGGACTTATACGTGCAGAGTGGCAGGGAGGGCTTCCAAAGTGGGGCAGAGCGTGAGCCAAGGTGCAGAAGGAGGGAAGCCGAGGGCACAGCGGAGAATGCTGAGTAATCGGTGTGTGCTCAGGAGAGCAGGAGGCCGAGAGTATTTGCGTGGTGGCAGAGTGAGGCACTTGTCTCATTGCATTGGCAACGCAGGAATGGAACGTGGCCTGGCTGAGCTTAGAGTTCGGGACACCATTGCCTAGGGTGGTGAGGAGAGCCCCTCACAGAGAGCTCTTCATTCTCCCAAGTGTTCTTTCCCACCTGTTTCCCTCAAACCCCTTTACTTCATCGTTTTAGATACACCATGGGAGAGTTCCCCACACAGATGCAAGTCCTTGGCTTGGGACCAGAACATAGCCTGGAACGTAAGAGAAGAGTGAAGCACGAACTCCTTTTTCATATATGTATACACATGTATTTAGGTTTCGCTCTGGCACCTGTGCTCACCAGAGCGAGAGAAGTGAGAAATCACCCTTCAGGGGGTTGGCCCACTGAAATCTCCTCCTCCATTCTCCTCTTGGGATATTGGACATGCACAGACACACATGCACCTGGCATAATTTTCAAGCCCCAGGGTCTAGGACTCAAACCACGCAGTTGGCCATGTGGGATCCAGTGGCTTAACTTCCATACCACGTGCTGGCCCTCACTTGAACTACTTTTCACAGGATGCTAATGGAAATGGCAATTCTGTTTTCCAAAGCCAATGACTTTCTGGACACTGAAAAAGTGTCAAATGATTATATATGTGTTCATATATGTGATTATATATGTGTGTGTGTGTGTATTTAAGTTTACTTATGTGTCCATGAGAGACAGAAACAGAGACACTGACAGGCACCCATAGGATCCTCACGATCCATTCCCACCTTCAGCCAGAACACAGGTACCCCTGGCAGGCTCAGGGAAGTCCCAGGACGTGAACTCAGGACCTTCCCATGTGGGTCCAGGTGTGTTACTGTGAGCCAATGCCCAGCCCCTGGTATGGGATTTTAAAGAAGCAGTTTGGTGGTCACTGCATTTGAGAAGGGAGAGATGGCAGTTTAATAAGAAAAGCATGGAATACTCCATACCTATGTCATCTGCATGTGGTCCCTTCGGAATCCACTTACAGCTATAGCATCGGCTGTCCCTGCTAAGGAATGTGATATGCTTTCTCTCTTTAAAATATGTTATCCCTTTCTGTTTGCTTCTTCTTTAATGGAATGTGGCATTTATAGACCTGTATTTTTAAAAATAAACATTTTTTTCTGAATGCATCATACTTTTATGGAGAGAATATTGGAGTGAGGTTTCACTCAATAGAAGCCTCTGAACCATGTTCTAAAACATTCCCACAACCTGTGTTAATATGAGGTCATTTAATATTTTACCCAAGAGAAAGAGAGAGGCGAAACCAGCGCTGTTTGCCTTCATTCGACTGAAACCTCATATTCTTTACTTTCACAGGCTGTTGCTACTGACAGATGAGCTGAGAAGACTGACTCACCAGTACTTGCCCAGACACCACCACGCCCATCTCCTTCTGCTGAATAAGCACGAGGCCAGTAGAGGGCGCTCTGACCCTGAGACCGCCGTAGCCCCACAGCGATCCAGAGTCACGCTTTTCTTTTCTTCTCTTTTCTTTTTTTTTCTTTTCTTTTCTTTTTTCTCTTTTGTTTTTTGAGATCCGATCTTATTTATTTGTTCTATTATAAAATCTTATTTTGGTGGACCAGCAGTTGGCATAATGGCTACATCGCTGGACTCCCATGTAGTCGTCGGCAGTTCAAGTCCCGGACCTGGTAGCTTAAACTCACACCAGGTGCATGTACATGCGTGCCCAAGATCCCGAGAGGAGAAGGGATTGCGGCGTGGCCATCCCCCCTGGAGGTGATTTCTCGCTTTCTATCTCTCTGTCTCTCTCTATCTTTCTGGCGAGTGCATGAGTCCTATAGCAAAGACCTCTCAAAAAAATTAATAATATTAATAATCTTGTTTTTGACTGGATTCAGACTTAGAAGTAGAAACTCTCAGAGAGGACAGCCTGCATCTCTTCGCAATCTGTTCTTCGTGTTTTTCCTTAGCCTCCTTCATTCTCTTGGCCAAAAGTTCAGCACATTCTGCCGCCTCTTCCTTATTTTTCTTAGTACCTGGTTTCTTGAGAGCAGTACACCACGTTTGTGCCGCAGGACACGGGGAGTCGCAGACGCTGGCTCAGGCGCGTTGGCCCTGGGTTTCTTACCTCCTTTATTTAAGGGCTTTCTTTTATTTATTTATTTATTTTTTGAGAGTTTTTTGCTATAGGGAGCTTGCGCTTGCCAGATAGACAGAGAGAGACAGAGGGACAGAAAGCGAGAAATCACCCCCGGGGGGGGATGGCCACGCCGCAATCCCTTCTCCTCCATTCTCCTCCTGGGATCTTGGGCACACATGCACACGTGCCTGGCGTGAGTTTAAGCCACCGGGTCCAGGACGCGAACCGCGGTCGACTACGTGGAAGTCCAGCGACATAGCCATTACACTAACTGCTGGCCGCATTTAAGGGCTTTCTTACACATCGGCGGACATTGTCTTCCTTAGGGAGATGGAACGGTTTTCGGGTTCTGCTAGCTCTTAGGCCCCAGGGGACGAGGCACCGTGGTATCAGTCAGTCCTGGAATACCCAAGCTGAGAATGCCCAGACTGGCACCCCAGAGCAGCCCCGACAGATGGCGCCTTCTCTCCAGGTCTCCGTGGCCTGTAACGGGAGCGTCCCTTAGTAGCAGGCAGACACAGCCGCGGGTCAGGACACCTGCTTCATGGAAACCTGGTTTGTGGTTCCCACCCCGGATTCCTTCTTGGGGGTTTCAGTGGCGACGACGCCCGTCACTGACTTGAGCAGCAGAGGTGGGACCCTAGGTGGGGGAAGCAGGAGAGAGGAGTGGGACCAGCTGGTGCCACCCCTTCAGCTGGAGGAAGCCTGGAACTTGGGCTGCTGCTAAAAACCAAATTTAGGTTGAGTCACATCTTGCCACAGGGTCACTTCCAGATTCTTTTTTTTCTTTTATTTGCCAGAAGGTGAGTATCTCTCACCATAGAGAGACAGAGAGAGGGAGAGAGAGGGAAAAAGAACCCCTCAGTGGGGTGTGGTCATGCCACAGTCCCTTCTCCATCCTGTCAGGATTTGGGGCATGAGCACATGCAAGCACCATGTCACCTGGGCTGGGATTCAAACAGCCCTGTCGGTCACGCGGGATTCAGCTCCCTCAACCACTAAGCCATCGCGAGCCATAGATGATGGTGGTGGTGGTGGTGATTTTAGGGAGCATGTGCTTGCCAGAGAAAGTGAGAAATCACCGCCTAGGGCGGACAGCCACACCGCAAGTCCTGTCTCCTCCGTGCTCCTCTTGGGCGCTCGTGCATATGCACCCAACACACTTTTCAAGCTGCAGGGTCCGGGACTTGCACCGCAGAGTCAGCCATGAGGGATCCAGCATCCTAACCACCCCCTGGTGGCCCTTGCCATATTGCTGCCAGTTCTGCAAACATTGCTTGTCCCTTGCAGCTACTCAGAGATGGTGAACCAGGTTCCCGGCCCAGAAAAAGTGGAACTGCTTGTAGCATTTTTCATTCCTGAAGATCCACACCATTTTATTTTATTGCAAAATGTTTGATCATAAATAAATGTACACTAATTTCTTCAGTTTAAATCATATCCAACCTGTAAGTCCCAGCAAGGACCACCTCTCGTGGAGGAGGGGTGGGGTTTTGGGCAGTGTGAACCAAGAGGCCATCCACGTGGGTGCCAGCAAGCCCGACCCTGTCTCCCTCTAACGGGCCTGTCATATGCAGGCAGTGGCCAGAGACCTCTTCTCTGGCCCACTGGCTTCCTGCTTGGGGAGTTTTTTTGTTGTTGTTGTTGTTGTTTTTTGCTATAGGGCACGTGCGTTCGCCAGACAGACAGAGAGGGACAGAGAGGCAGAAAGCGAGAAATCACCCCCCAGGAGGGATGGCCACGCCGCAATCCCTTCTCCTCCATTCTCCTCTCGGGATCTTGGGCACGCGTGCACACGCGCTTGGCGTGAGTTTTAAGCCACAGGGTCCGGGACGCGAACCGCAGTCGACTACATGGGAGTCCAGCAACATAGCCATTATGCTAACTGCTGGTCCCTTTGGGGAGTTTTTATGCAGCCTGAGATTTAGAGCCACGCTGCCTTCTAGAGATCTCAAATGAACAGGCATGAGTAGCAAAAGGCCTTGTAAAAATGAAGCAGAGAGAAGCAGAAAAATTAAAAGCTTATGTCTTTTGCAACATTATTGAATAATTAAGTCACTGGGAACAGCGGCCTGCCAGACTCCTCAATGTGTGAGAAAACTGAGTTCCTTCTTTTAAAAAGGTTGAGGGCGGCCTTTGGAGGCATTGCCTACTCTTGAGAATGTGATTATTATTTGTTTTTAGTTTGCTAGAGTGTGCATGTGTTCACCAAGGAGAGACTGAAAGAGAGGAGAGTGTGAGAAATTGTCCCCTGGGGGGATGGCCACACCTAACTCCTTTCTCCTCCATTCTCCTCTTGGGGTTTCAGACATGCACGCACGTGCACTTGGCGTGATTTTCGAGCCTCCAGGTCCAGGACTGGAACAGTACAGTCGGCCATATGGGACCCACGCCTTAGCCTCCATGCCATCTGCTGGCCCACTCTTGAGAATATTCTTCACTGATCCAAATTGTTTCTTCCTCTAGGCCATGCTAAGTGTGCTCTCACTTGTCTGTAGGATAGTATTTCATTATTGTTGCTGCCATTATTGTATCTGGGAAGTTTAAGTTTTAAAATGGGGTGGGAACCAGCAGTTAGCGTAATGGCTATGTCGCTGGACTCCCACATAGTCGACTGCGGTTCGCGTCCCGGACCCGATGGCTTAAAACTCACGCCGGGCACGTGTGCATGTGTGCCCAAGATCCCGAGAGGAGAATGGAGGAGAAGGAATTGCGGTGTGACCATCCCCTCTGGGGGGTGATTTCTCGCTTTCTGTCTCTATGTCTCTCTCTGTCTGTCTGGTGAGCGTATGCGCCCTATAGAGAAAACCTCTCAAAAAATAAAAATAAAATAAAAAAATAAGTAAAATAAAATAAAATGGGGTCCATCAGGACCAGCAGATGGCGTAATGGTTACATCACTGGACTCCTTCATGGCTGACAGAGGTTCAAGTCTCCGGCCTGGTGACTTGAAACACACACCAGGTGGTGTGCACGCACGCTCAAAAATCCCAAGAGAAGAATGGAGAAGGGATTGCAGCATGGCCATCACTCCTGGGGGATGATTTCTTTCTTTTTATCTTTTTGTCTCTGTCTCTGTCTCTGTCTCTCTGGCGAGCGCATGTGCCCTATAGCAAAAAATCTCTCTCTCAAAAAAGAAAAAAAATGGAATGTGTTTTTGGAGTGATTCCCCCTGTGCCTGTCTCAGGAGCAGTAGTCGTTTATCTCAGTGGGCCTTCCCTCCCACCTAAGTAGCAGAAGCCATGCAGCCAACACAGGCAGAACATAAAGGAGCTGCCTCTCATGTCTAAGCAAGGCTTGGCTGAGAAGAACTGCAAGCAAGGCTAACAGTTACGAGCTCAAGGTTTCAACTGTGTTTGTTGTGCTGGTTTGTGCTGTTCTGCTTTCAATTTCTCCATGAGCTTTACTGTCATTACAGTACCCCCCATAAGGGCAAAATAACACCCCCAGCCTTACTGTAACTTTTACAATAATCCTGAAAGAATGTGGACCCCTAAGGTGGCCACAACCTTGAGACTCACTCCACCTGCCTGTGTTAAGCTGAATTAGCATATGTTAGGCTAAATTAGTATAAGCCAAATTAGCGTAATTAGCATATGTAGGTTAAGTTAGTTTAAGGCTAATGTTATGTAAAGTCCCCTTGTTAAGGCTGCAGGCCGAGTTAGTTTATGTTCGGCTGAGTTAGCACATCCACCACCATGACAGGGATTCAAAAATGGGCACAAGAATTAACAGACAGGAATTCACCAAACAAGATACAGGAACTTGTGAGCTAACAGAGGAAGGGCAGGTCTGACTGACGGTGACAGGATGAACAAACCTGAAGACGCCAGGGGGAGATTACCTATCTTAACTGAGAGATCTTATCTAAATTCAGGCAGGCAACAGATAGTCCCTAACTACAGATGGTTTCTTTTCTGTGCACTGTAAACTATGAAAAACTGCTAATAAAACATCCTGTGTTGTCTCCTGAGCTACAAAAACCCCCTCATCCAAAAAGGCCCTGTCCGGTAATCAAGATCGAAGAAGAAAATGCACCGGACAGATGGACTTCCTCGTCCTGAGGACTGTGATTGTTTATACCTAATCAAACAAAACAGACATCATGTTTTATGATTATTGTTCCCATGTTTCGAATACCCTATTTTTTAGAGTAAAATCTTTTACCTCCCTCTCACCCCTCTTGCCCCTGTAAACATCCCTCAATAAATATGTATGTTTCATAGCCACAGACGCTGCAGTCTTGAGCTTGCTCTGACTGTAGTCAGCTGAGAGCATGCTGAAGAGCACAGAGGTCTCTGCCTGCTTTCTTATCATCTGCGTCGCCTTCCTACAATTCTCAACCCACCCCGGCTGGAGCAGGTCTCCGGCACCTAAGAGCATGTCACCACCACATGGAAAGGACAATGGACACGAGCCTCCTGAGGGTCCAGAACTCTCTTTTGGTTGTGAGCTAAAAGGCCAACAAAGATGATCACTTTAAGGTGGATAATAATGAAAAGGACTTCACTTATCTTTATTTCAGGGGCTGGTGCAAAGGAGGACTTGCAGGTTGTTGAAGCAGAGGCAATGGAAGTCATCTGGCAGCAGTGAGAATGCCTCACAGCCCACGGTCTCCCTGGGGCTCTGAAATAACACCACCTGTGCTCTTAAGATGTGGTTCGGGGCCTGTGCATATCAGTGGACAGCACTTAGCTACAGAGGAAGATGCAGAGTCAGAAGACAAGAGGATGTGAAACTCTTTAAGTAGACCTGAAAAGTGACCTGGCTCTGGAGGTGGTAGCAAGGTTCCATAGAAAAAAGCCAAACTTGCTGCTGATGGTGATGATGATGATTTTGAAAATGAAGAAACAAGAAAAAGCTCCAGTGAGAAATCTATACAAGATATTCCTAGCAAAAATGCACAAAAATCAAACTAGAATGGAAAAGACTAAACACTTTCAACACCAAGACTCAGAGGTCAAGAGTCATTGAAAAAACTCCTAAAACACCGAAAGGACCTAGATCTGTAGAAGACATTAAAGCAAAAATGCAAGCAAGAATAGGAAAAGGCAGTTCTCTTCCCAAAGTGGAAGCCAAGTTCATCAACTATGTGAAGAATTGCTTTTGGATGACTAACCAGGAGGCTGTTCAGGATCTCTGGTAGTGGAGGAAGTGTCTTTGAGAAAATAATTGAAACAGTTGAAATAGTTGAAATGGTTTATTAAATTTTTTCCTCTTATTTCATTTCCGTAAGAGTTGATATCTGGCTGTCCTCTTTATAATGCAGAGTGAGAGCTTCCCCTACCACATTTGATAAATGTCTCCCAGGTCCCATCGCCAAGAATGTGTTGTCCAGATGCCTGTTCAGTTTTTAAAGATGGAGCTCCACCCTTTGCTTGGTTTAAGTATGACTGGAATGTTACGGTAGGATGTAGTAGTGGTGGTGGTCAGCCATGGGGATGAGGGAGACAAAAATATACGTGTGAAAGAAACTCCCTCGAGCAGCCAAGCGAGGACTCTTACTTTGGACCCCCAGTACCTTGTAAGTACTCTCTACACTGAGGGAATTTCCCACTGAGTTTCTGCATCCCCAGCACAGACCCCCCCCCCCCCCCCCCCCCGCCTCCGTCAGCCTTGGACATAAGCATGAACCTTCGATTGTCCCCACAGGATGTATCAGTGCGACCAGAGCGTGTGAGTGCTGTGGGGAGCAGGCGCTGTGTGGAATCTGTCCCACTGAGAGTGGTGGCAAGACCCTCGGTTTTCAGAGGCCAGCGGTTCCAGCACCAGGGCTCGTCCGCCATGATTGCCTTAAAATGGTCTCGATGCTGCTCTCAGCTGCATAGGCTCCGAGGATTTGAGAGATCCCTGATACTTTTCAATAAATTTGTTTTCCGCAGAAAATAGGTGAAATGGGTTCTAACCATCCAGACTGATACATTTCATTATACCAACGATTTAAACATTCTTGATTTTTCTGTCACTTGTTTTGCCCGAATGTTTGCCATCAGTCCTAGCTGTGTTTAGCAGACCACTAATTCCAACTAATCCAGAGTTCGAATGGGATCTTGGGGGAGGCGGCTAATTTGTGTGCACTCTCCAGAGACGGAGAGAGAGAGGAAAAGTGAGAAAGTACCCCCCCCCCCCCCATGTGAGATGATCCCCTCTCAATCCTTTTTCCTCTATTTCTCTCCTCTTTTGGGATTTCGGGCAAGCGTACACATGTGCCTGGGGTGTTTTTCAAGCCACTGGGTCTAGGACTTGGACTGCACAACTGGCCACGTGGGATCCAGCACCCTAACCACTCCATCCGCTGGTCTGAGATCTTTTTTCAGTTTTCTTTTTTGTTTACATTTTTTTTTTTTTTTTTTTTTTTTTTGCTGTAGGGCAGATGTGCTCACCAGAGAGAGAGAGTGAGAGAAAAAAGAAACCACCCACCAGCGTCAGTGGCCGTGCCACAATGCCACAATCAGTCCCTTCTCCTTCATCCTCCTCTCAGGAGCCTGGACATGCAAGCTCACACTCCTGGTGTGGTTTCCAAGCTTCTGGGTTTGAGACTGGAACCACGAAGTTGGCTCTGTGGGATCTAGCACACCGCTGGCTGACCCGGGATCTTTTCTCTTGAAAGTTTGTTTATTTATCTCTTCCATGAGTGAGACAGAACCGCTGAAGGGGCCTTGATACTGGGGTCCACCCCGCCCCCAGCCTCAGGCAGCCCCAGGCCAGGGGCACCTGTGAGGCAGACATGCTGGGAGGTCTCCAGACGCGAGCCCAGACCTTCCCTCAAGGCTCAGCCCTGCCCAGCTTGCTTCGTACGGCCTTGCCCTTATCTGGCCTTAGTCTTTAAAACAGAGCCACTCTGGCATCCTGGCTTCCCCAGGGGCTAAGAGCAGTGTGGAGTCATCATCTGCACGTGGGCTTCAAGGCATCTTCAGAGACAAGCGCGGGGCATTGCCAGCGCATGCCGGCCCCTCTCGGTGGGTCCCTGCGGATTTTTAACCACTTAGCACAGGGGCGTGCATGCTTATAAATGATTGAGGATCCCACCAAGCTTTTGCTCCAGGGGCCGGATTTACTGACCTTTCCTGTACTTGAAATAGTGGGAGTAAAAAGGGCCAAGACAACTCGGCCTTACTGTGGAGGTAGTTCGTAACAGTATTTTGTCGACCATCTGAAAGGGCTTTGGGGGCTCCGAGGGAACACTAGACCACCCCTCGAGAGCCTGTAAGTTAGGCTTGTTAAGCAGCTGGCGGGTGCACGGCGCTGCAGTGAACACGGGAGCAAGCGTGGAAGCGGAGGCCCCGGCACGCGCAGAGGCGTAGCAGCGAGGAGTCGCCGTGCGGGCACAGGAGGAAACGGCCGGGCAGAAGCAGTGAAGGTGCAGGAGACGAGACTCCAGTGTGACTCAGCCTGCCCTAAGCAGCTCTGGGCGGTCTATTCCGTTTCGCTACATAAAATCCTATGCAGAGAGGTCCTGTGATTAGGAAAGCAGCATTTCTTAAGGATTGATTAGTAATTTTTAAAGATGGAATTGGTTTCAAGTGATAGGGTGTGTTACACTCTCAAGTGATTGTCATTTCCCAGCAGCAAGGGGACTGGCAATTGCTTTTCTGGGCTCTGGTGTAGGTGAAAGAGAGAAGGTAATATATCTCTGGCCCATTTACTTCATGTGGAATCAAGTGGATTATTTCTGCTCATTGTTGAAGGAGAGTGAAACTCTCCATCCCGATGTTTCTCATGCTTTCTGGGAAATCTCAGCATTTCGGTGCTATTTCCCCTGCCAAGAGGCACGCTTCCCACGACTTCCGTACTGTCCCTGGCTTAGCTGACTCCAGATGACTCAGGGCCACTTCCACTGTCTCCCAGTCCCAGCGCGTGCCAGCTGGGTACAGAGGAGACACGCCTCTGCTCAGTGGGAGCCTGTCCGCTGCCCTCAAAGGCCAGCGCCGGGGCTCCCATCCAAGCGGGCGTGGCCTGGGCCGCTGCGGCGAGTTCTGGGGAAGGTCCGGGAACCTGGGCACCAAATGCAGTGCAGCTTTACTGGTGTCACCTTTTGGGAGGAAAGTAAATCTAGGCAGCCACAGGGGATAGCGACACGGAAGGGTGGATGTATGGATGGGTGACTGGTTAGATAAATCAGGTCTTACTTTTAATTGCCAGAGGGTGTATGTGCTTGCCAGAGAGACGGAGGGGTGCGAGGGAAGGGGAGAAAGCACCCCTAATGGGGCCCGATCATGCTATAATCCCTTTCCCTCCGCTTTACTGTGCACACACACCGGGCTTATTTCTCACACTGGGCCAAGACTTCAGCTGCAGTGACCCAGGGGGGATCTGGCAGGACCAGCCCATATAAAAATAAATCTTATTAAAAAACTGAACAAAGAGTAAAAAAAAGTTAAAATCTGAAGAGTACTAACGTGGAGCTAGCAGCCCCCAGAATCGATAGTTGCCATTTAATTCTGTTTCATTTGAAGCAGTCTCGTTTATCCCCAGGTTCAAGACCACTTCCCTTCTCACATGCAGAGGCGAGGGCTGGCATGCCCACCCGGCCCTCCTGCACCTTCCCCTCCCAGGTCTCTGAATCCTACCGTCCTGCCACACCACCGCACCCTCCCAACCTTGCTCCTGGCGCGGGCTTGTCCTCCCCACGCGCCCTCCCTCGGCTGTGCTGCCTCCCCCACACCGTCCGTGCCCTGGAGGGGCGTCAGGGGCTTCACCTCATTGGCCTTGGGTTCTCTGACATCTTGCCATACCCCGTCCAAGATCACGGGGTGAACCTGAGGAAGGAACTGGGACGGGCTGGGAGAAGCACAGGGCCCCTCAGGCGTCCTGTCCCCACCTTCCGTGGCCCCCACACGAGAAGTGCCTTCCCCTGCCATCACATCTGGGCGCCGAGAGCCCGAACTGCACCCAGTCCTCAGAAGTGGGCTCGTCCGACAAGCGGCACGGTGGGCCCAGATCTGGCTGTCAGTCATCATCCGGGAATGGACAGGTGGGATCTTGCAAGGAAAAAAAAGGATCTTTTCTCCCCTCAATTCTCCGTAGGGCAGCAACACACCATGCAGAGGCCTTCTGCCTCGTCCTCTGTTCCATGCAGTTCACGTGTGTGTAAGTGAGAAATCATCCCTGTGGGGTGGCTGTGACACAACCCCTTCTCCATTCTCCACTCAGGATTTTGGGAGCGCACACACCCTCCCAGCTTGGTTCTCAGGCCGTTGGTGTGAGGACTTGAACTGTGCAGCCAGCCAGGTGCGATCAGCCGCCTTATCCACGCCACCAGCCGGCCCTACGGGTCTATGTTGCGGCAACTTGTGGAATTCACTCCACTGCCTGCCCACATGCCACTTTTAGACCAAAGGAGAAACTCCTGTCACTACCTGGGAACTCAGAAACAAGCTCGTATCTGCTGAGGGATTATGGAAGGATGGGCTTCCAGTGTCGGAGAGCAGACCAGGCCAGACAGGCCCAGCTCAGCACTTGACTCGTCAACCCATGGTGAGGAGGAGGCAGGCAGAGGAGCACGGCTCGGAGAGGAGCCGGTGAGCGCCAGAGCGTGTGGATCAGCCAGGCCTGCTGCACGTGGGGAGGCCGTCCACACGGCGAGGCGAGCCCACGCTGCAGAGTGCTCGCCCACACCGCCTTCTCGCCCATGGAGCTCGTGTGACACGCACTCTGGAGAGCAGGGTGTGGCCAGGAGTGTGGAGCAGCAGTCATGGCACAAAGCTGGACTTGGGAGGTTCACACGGAGAAAGAGCCAAAATAAGTGAACTGTAAGGCCTGGAACTCAGTCCAGGATAGTGAGAGAAAGGAAAACGGCAGAAAAGCATCCCTGTCTCCAAAGCATCAATTCCTGGTGATCACAGCAGGGCATGGATACTGCAAACAATTACTTACCATGATTTATCCTATTTAAACTTTTTCAGTTAACATTAAGCCACTGTTACACATCTGTGGTGGTGATAAATCTAAAAACCAGAGATGAGAACTGAGTACTGAGTATTTTACGTACCTTCCAGAGACACTCCGTCGATTTAGCTGGAGCTGGACTTTACATACATGGAATGGAAAACTGAACACACAGGATAGACACTGAAAAGAATCCTCTATTTAACTGAGCACATTTCCTCACAAGCCCCTGTACCACCGGATCTGGGGGGAAAGGACAAAACTACCAATTAAAGAGTGTCCAGGTCCAGCACGGTGACAGGTGGCAGGGCCCTGCTGCCCAAGACTGGAGCCTGGGAAGGCTGGGGTGGACCCAAACACGCCAGGTGTGCTGGGAGCGCCTGAGGTGCTGGCTGGCTGAAAGCCTGGTCAAAGACCGTAGCATGCGACTGCCGGGAGTCCCTGTCTCTCAGTAAACAGACAAAAGTACCTGTCTCACATTTCTTAGGCACTTGGGATGGGTATTTCAAATTGCCTACTACAGCCGTTTCTTCCCTCCCGGTGATTCGGTCTTTCTCCTTTCAAAGACGTGCAGAGGGAAGGCCTTCTACCGCCAGATCCTCAGCTCACCCTCCTTCTCAAGGCCGTGGTCTCACTTAGCCTGTGTCAAATCTCCACCGGCCCTTCGGCTGGCCAGGATGGATCGTCACCCTCTGTCCATCCTGCCAAGCTCTGAGGCAGGCACTTCTCTGCTCCCTCCCTCACTACCGTCAGGAGCAGGTGGAGACTTCCAGAACCCTCCGAGGTCATCCAGTCATGGAAACCGCGTGTGAACCAACACAGAAGCCTCTGCCAGTCCCTGGGTACAAATAAATTCCTCAAAACTGCCTAATCCTTATACAATAACCCAGTATCCCTGAATTCTTAAAAAAAAAAAAAAAAAAAAAAAAACCCTTTGTGCTTAGACAAACACCAAAGGTTTCTGCAATCTGCAATTAAGAGTTCTCTAGAACATATGGTAGAAAACACAACCTTAAGACTATTAACGCTGGCTGGCAGGCAGTCCCAGCACCATGGCATCTCGATGCCCTGGCACGCCCCCTGCAGCTGCGGGGGCTTAGCTCCTGCATACAAGGCACACATTTGAACAGTCCTGCTCCTTCCTTCCCTCACGGCTTTTACTTTAAAAAAGCAAACAGACTCACAAAACCTCCAGGTACACAGAATTAAAAAAGTACTTCCTTAGATTCGTGTGTAACACTGACCCTCCAGGAAGAAGCACCGTGTTTTTGGACACGCGCAGTGGGGTATCCGACGTGCTCGCCTGCCTCCATTTAGCCAGTGAACTCATTTCCTTGGGAAATGACTCTCCTTTCCCTCTGTACTCGGGAGGGTCCAACTCGTGACCTAAGCCTAGTGACTGACGCACCGAGTCCCACTGGTGAGTGCGTGGTGCAAAGTATCTTCATATAATAACGGCTTTTTTTTTCCCCTGGAGAGATTTTGCTAGCAGGCGCATGGGTGCACCGGAGAGACAAAGAGACAGAGAGACGCAAGTAAGAAACGATCAGTCATATGAAAGTAGCTGACATGAAGAGACTTTGAAAATAAAGCATCTATGTAGCTTATTTAGGACTTCAAAACAGAAGGCAGGTGTCATTTTGTTTCAAGAAAGAATTCGGTATTTAAAGTGGAAAGTTACTGGCTAGTCAGTAGTGCCATCGCTTATTTTCTTTTCACATTCAACGTAAAGAATAAAAAAAGAGTTCAATCGAACCCATTAAATACAAATGTCGGATGCAGTCACTTCTGTTTATTTTTACAGCAAAGCACTTTTGATATAATTTAACACACACATGCTCTGATTGAAGAGTGTCTGGAGGTGGGTCCAGTTCTCTTCCACCTGTGACGACAACGCTGTTATTTCTTCCAGGAGGACTGGCTCTGAAGGAAGCATTTTAAGGTGCAACTGAAAAAAATAATTAAACATTTATGAAAATAAAATTTTACCTACTTTGGATTCAAGTTTTCTACCAAGAGACCTAAGATGTTTTCTTTTTTTTTTCCCTTAAACACTGGCTTGTTACTGCTTCCCCTCCCCCTCTTGTCTGTCAGACTTTTCTTTATCACGAGCTCTTTCACGGTATGTCGTTCCCTCAGTGAGCTGATGCGGTCATCTCTCCTCCACCCCGGACAGCTCACGGCCAGATGCACAGAAGGTCCCGGTTCCAACACTAAGTCAGCATTTCTGTACTTGGGAATGCGAGCCACTGGGAATGAATGGCACGCAGGTCCTTTGCCTCTTCTTACTCTATTTTTAAGGTTTTTGCTATAGGCACTCACTGGACAGAGACAGAGACAGGAAGAGCGACAGAGAGAGGGAAAGAGAAATCACACCCTGGGCGGATAGCCATGCCTCAATTCCTTCTCCTCCAAACTCCTCCCAGGACTCTGGACATGCATACACATGCACCGAGTGTGATTTTAAAGCTGCTGGGTCTAGGATTTGACCCACTATCCCTTCTCCAATCTGCTCTCAGAATTTTGGGCACGCACACACACACATGTGCCCAGTGTGATTTTCAAACTGCCAGGTTTGGGATTTGAACTGCAGTCAACCATGTGGGAGTCCAGCACCCTTATCACCACACTACCTCCTTGCCCCACTTTGTCTCTAACGCAGGTAAAGTTATATTCAGGGGCTAGAACTTTGTAAATTTGGGAAAAGATACAGAGACAACTTGTGACTTTTCTGTTTTTTAATCCTATATACTACTGTATGAATATCTAACTTTTAATTAACTTTCTTCTTCTTTTGAGAGATTTTTTTGCTATAGGGCATGTGCATTCAATTGAGAAACAGAAAGTGAAAAATCACCCCACCACCCCCGGGAGGGTACGGCCACATCGCAATCCCTTCTCGTCCATTCTCTTCTCGGGATTTTGGGCATGCTTGCACACCTGCCTGGTGTGATTTTCAAGCTGCCAGGTCAGGGACTTGAACCACAGTCGACCATGTGGAAGTCCAGTGCCTTAACCATTATGCCACCTGCTGGCTTCACTTTTACTTAACTTTTCAACAGAACAAGTGAAAACACATTTTAGATATTAATGAGATAAATAATCCTATCTATTATTACTAAAAATCAGCATCATTTACTTACTTCAACACATTATACCACTAAAGTAGACTCTCTAAACATGAGTTCTCATGGGCCAGCCTGCAGTGTGGTGGTTAAGGCAGCTGGAACCCACAGGGCCAACTGCGTGGTTAGAGTCCTGGACCCAGATACCCGAGCATATGTGCGTGCATGCCCAAATCCCACTATGAGACAGAAATGGAGGAGGAAGGACTAGCTGAGCCACCCCCAGGGGTAGGGCAGAAACACATTCTCATTTTCTGTCTGTCTCTCTGGCAAAGAAACAATGACGCGAGCTAGCCATCACAGCCACATGCCAGACGCCTGAACCAGGACTGACTGTGCACGTGAAGAGCCATCAGACGGCACCACGCAGCCATTGCACACCAGCTCGGTCTGTGGAAGCATGCCCTGTGACGTACACTCACACAGCAACGCTTCCTAACGCGTGTGCTGGATCAAATCCCCGTCACTGAGTGCATTGCTGTCAATTAATCAAGAGCAACGCTGTTGTTGCCAAATCAATTGAACCTCCCTCAACCGTAGTAGAGAGAACTATTTTCACTGCAGTAGAACCAACCAACAAACAAACACAAAACCTGACTTTCTCTCATGATTACAGAAAAACCTCCAAAATAGGGCAGCCCAAGGTGTGGTGAAGGCAACTGGATCCTGTACGGCCGGCAGCACAGTTCCAGGCCCTAGTCAACTGGCTTGAAAAACACGCCAGATGCATGTGCACGTGCGTGTGACCACAATCACAACAGAAGGGGAAACGGAGGCTGAAGCGCTGCAGTACGACTAGTCGCCGGGGGTGGGGGGGGGCGCTGTCTCACTTTCTCTCTCAGTTGAGTGGCAAGAATTTAAAAGAAAAACTTCCGAAATATAACTACTTAAAGAAAGGGCAATGGCTCAACATACTGAAGCAAATGGGTGAGACCAAGTCAGAAGGCAGAGCTCAAATTGGGCAGCTGAGTAAAAACAAAAGAAAACAAAAACTATCAAGCTGTGTTGTGTAGCTGTCCAATCTTGTAAGTCTTTAGCCACGTGAGGTTATTTACATTTAAATTCTATAACTAAAGGTTTAGTTTCTCAATCACATTAGCCATATTTCAAGCACGTGCTACCCTATTTTTTAGACAGTGTGAATATAGAAGATTCCTGTAGTCCCAGAAAGTTCTATCAGGCAGCAATGCTATCAAGACAGGCAAGCTGGAAAGCCCTCTCACATTGGACTTACCTTCAGAAACAAGGCAAGGTATGCCTGAGCTAACTCAAAATCACGCTTTCTGTCCAACATCATCCCGATCATTTTCAAGAAGCTCTGCATGACTTCTACAGACCCACCACAGTCAGGAGACAAGCTGCGCAGCTCCGTTTCAATTCCTGACGGACCCAACTCCTTCAGAAGGTTGAGAGCAGCTTCATCTGCATTAGGTTTTAAAAGAATACACTTATTAACTGTAATTATTTCACGTAGGAAATAAGTTTTCCTTCATCCTCCAAACTATGTATAAATAGCACAGGAAATTCTTCCTGTGGGTTAATCTTTTCATGTTAAGTAGAAGAATGAATCCCATAAGTGAGAATCAGTACAAATCATGAGAGTAATCCAATAAAAACTACTGAAAGTACCAAATTTTATGTATTTTCAATAACTTAAACTTTTTTCCTGCTGTTGCAGAGTGTAATGGTTTAAATAGACACAAGATGCTCACGAATCAATGCGAAAGGTGTAATGGTACATACAGAACTGCTTATCCCTGGGGATTGGATGAAGTGAGGGGATTTATTTTTCTTTCTTTTACATTGTTACATAAGTTCCACATGATCATTAAAAAAATAGTAACAATATGGAAATATATCAAATAACAGGGGGAAAAAACCCACCCCTTGATCTTATCTAACCCTAATTACTTCTTCTCCCTAGAAGTTTAGTTTTATACATATTCTACAAAAACCTACTTAAGGGACCAGCAGTTAGCGTAATGGCTATGTCGCTGGACTCCCACGTAGTCGACCGCGGTTCGAGTCCCGGACCCGGTGGCTTAAACTCACGCCGGGCGCGTGTGCGTGCGTGCCCAAGATCCCGAGAAGAGAATGGAGGAGAAGGGATTGTGGCGTGGCCATCCCCCCTGGGGGGTGATTTCCTGCTTTCTATCTCTCTGTCTCTCTCTGTCTGTCTGGCGAGCGCACGTGCCCTATAGCAAAAACCTCTCCAAAAAAAAAAAAAAAAAAAACCTACTTAATACACTCAACATGTTTTACGAGTCATTTGATATTATAAGCAATGACTATGCCTTAAGCTTTTTGAAAAAGATCTCCAATAATAAAAATCCTGACTATGACTTTAGCTTTTTGAAAAAGATCTCCAATAATAAAAATCCAATCAATTTTATATTCTGTCCTTAAGTATTTATTAATTGGTATTACTTTTATTTGTCTACCTGGTAACCTTCAATTTTTGCCAGTGTGGACTCAAGTGAAACAGATATAAAACAAAAGCATTTAGATCATAAAACAAGAAGATAAGGAAAGTTTCCCAGGAAAATGTGATTTTTAAAAACTCTTTTAAAACTACTAAAAGTATCAAGTTTTATGTATTTTCAATAACTTAAACTTTTTTCCTGCTGTTCCAAAGAGTAATGTTCATCATATTACAGTTCATAATATTCATCATTATTAGTTACAGATGACAGCCTTCAAAAACTAAATGTTTTGGGGCAGCTGGTGGTGTGGCTGTTAAGACAGTTAGATCCCACATGGCCAACCATATGGTTCAAGTCCTGGACCCACGGGCTTGAAAAACATGTTGGGGGGGTAGGTGCAAGTGTGCTAAAAATCCTAAGAGGAAAATAGAGGAGAGAGGACTGCAGGGTTGCCATCTCTCTGGGGGGGGGGGTTACTTTCTCACCTCCCCTACCCTAGTCCCTCTCTGGGGAGCACACATGCCTTATATCAATTTTTTTTTTTTAAAAAGGAAAAAGTAAAAACAAAACTTAATATATTAACATACTCAACAAATAAATTTTTAAAAAATAATCATTTTATTTAACTTTATTTATTATTAATTTGACCAGAGAGAGAGGGAGGGAGAGAGAAAGTGAGAAAGCCAGTCACCAGGTTCGGGACTCGATGTGTGGTTAGCCATGCCGGAGTCCAGCACCCTTAATTACCACACCACTTGCTGGCCCCAACAAATAAATTTTAAAAATTTTATGGGATAATTTGGGAATATATAAAATTACCTAAGACAGGTCTTTGTGATATTGTTAATTGTATGTGTAAACAAAAACAAAAAGCAAATTACCTCTAACAAAAGCAACAGGTAACAAAACTCTGACATAAAATGCATGTCAAGAAGGACCTCCTTATGGTAGCTACTATCACTAAGTATCCATCTACAATGATAAAAAAAAAAATCTAACTTTCCATACAGAAAGTGAGAAAGGTACTCAACAGATTATAACAGCATCTGCGTCTAGTGCTGCTTGTTAAACATGAAAGTTAAAATGATAATACTTCAGATTAGAAACACTATTTCAATCCTTTTAGTCACTGTCTGCTTTAAGTTACTGAGAAGCCTGACATTTCCTTGAATTTCTCATTTAAAGTAAAACAAGCTAAAGATACTTGTTCAAATATATTGTAATTTAACTTACATTTATTATTTGCCAGTCCTTCTTCAAGTTTCAGGCAGAAATCTGACTTCTGAGCCAAAATTCCAAGATTTACCACTTTAGACTAAAACAAAAACAAACACATATTACTTAAAGGACACGAATCTCCCAGACACGAATGCACAGAGCACGCACAGACAGACAGCCCACATACGGGGACGCTCCATTTGCTTTTTACCTGCTGGGGGTCACTATTCTGCTCAGGGGCAGCGTATCTGGGCACAAGGCCAGGAACCGTTGGAATAAAAAATGGTGCTGATTTGGGTACTTTGGGTGGTTCCTTTGGTTTATTCTTTTTCTGTTTAAGAGAAATGAAAAGAGAAAAAGACTAATAAGCATCTCACCAACATTTTCTAATATGTGACTCTAAATCAATTTTAAGACAAATACCAAAAAGTAAAAAAAGAGTGAAACCTTTCAGATCGGAACGTTACAGTAAGACTGCACCTGACTAATTACACAGCTATCTTTCTGAAAGCTTCCCCGTAGGGACTGCCCACACCCTGGCTAAGACAGAATAAAAGCGACAGGGTACAAGAGAACACTTAAGACCACAGTTTACTGCCTGAAATACATTCACATAAATGTTTAGGTAAAGAAATGATTATTAAGTAATCCTGAACTCTGTTTTTAAAAATCTTTTTGCTTTACAATGCATGCACTTGTCACTAATCAACTGCCATTAATCAATCTTTGTTTTGGAAAAAACCTCTTAAACAAAATGGGATAGACAGTAAAATTTTACATAAATGGTAAATATAAAAGTTTCTGAAATGTCTTTTCCTGAAAGAAATTTGGCGCCAGAAGTAGACTCTGATGCTAAAAACAATTTTTTTTTTTTTTGGAGAGGTTTTTCGCTATAGTGCGCGTGCGCTCGCCAGATAGACAGAGAGAGACATTGAGACAGAAAGCGAGAAATCACCTCCCAGGGGGGATGGTCACGCCTCAATCCCTTCTCCTCCATTCTCCTCTCGGGATCTTGGGCACGCACGCACACGTGCCTGGCGTGAGTTGTAAGCCACCGGGTCTGAGACGCGAACCGTGGTCGACTACGTGGGAGTCCAGCGACATAGCCATTACGCTAACTGCTGGTTCCCCTAAAAACAATTTGATAAGTATTTTTTGCAGGACCAGCAGATAGCATAATGGTTATGTTGCTGGACTCCCAACACAGTCAACTGCGGTTTGAGTCCTGGACCTGGTGGCTTGAAACTCAAGCTGTGCATGCCCAAAATCCCAAGAGAAGAATGGAGGAGAAGGAACCACAGTGTGGCCTACCCCCCGGGGGGTGATTTCTCACTTTCTGTCTCTCTGGTGAATGTACATGCTCTATAACTAGTCTCTCTTAAAAAAAAAAAAAAAAAAAAAAAAAAAAAAATTGCAAACCATGGTCCTAGTTCTATTTTGTTGGAATTTTTCTTTCTTTTTCCTCATTATTTTGTGCTTTTAAAAGGAAACATGATTATTGGTTCATAAAATATTTCAAGCATTAGAAAAATTCTAATTAGGAAAAATCCCCATGGATTGAATTTTGTTTTGGAGGATATGCAGCTACATGTCACTATCTCAGGACCATCGGAGGAAGAGCCTTTCTAAAATAAACTGCCTGTGGGCCGCACATGGTGTGATGTTAAAGTGCTGGACTCCCACGTGGCAGACTGGTTAGAGTCCTAGACCAGGAGGCTTGCCTTCTCACCTTTTCTAGCTCTGGTGAGCACACATGCCCTACAACAAACTAAAATAATAAGAGACAGAGAACAGCACACGGTGTAATGGTTACGTCGCTGGACTTCCATGTAATCAACCATGTTTGAGTCCTGGACCTGGTGGCTTCAAACTCACACTGGGTACGTATGCATGCATTCCCAAAATCCTGAGAGGAGAATGGAGAGGAGACTGCAACATAGCCATCTCCCCTGGTGTGTAATTTCTCACTTTCTATGTCTCTCCAGTGAGCACATGCACTGTATAGCAAAAACTTCTCTTAAAAAAAAATAGACAAATTTAAAAAATAGTATTTTTTTGAGAGGTTTTTGCTATAGGTTGCGTGTGCTCGCTAGAAAGACAGAAAGAGACAGAGAGAGAGAAAGCGAGAAATCACCCCCAGGGGGGATGGCCACGCCACAATCCCTTCTCCTCCATTCTCCTCTCGGGATCTTGGGCAAGCACACACATGCGCCTGGCATGAATTTAAGCCGCCGGGTCTGGTCCTCGAACTGCGGTTGACTACATGGGAGTCCAGAGATATAGCCATTACACCGACTGCTGGTCCCAAAAAATAATTCTTTAAAAAAAAGAAAAAATCTATAACCATACTTGCCTATTTTTCAGAAAACTGAACAAAGGGGCTAGAAGTTTTTCTTCATCAATCTTGGAACCATTACCTAGGACCTAGTTCACACTAACTTAAGAGCCAGGCACTGAAGGCTTAGGCTTCTTAGATCTCTAGGATGGCTGACAAGAGTAGGTGCAATTACAAAAACCAAAAACCTAGTGAGATTTTCCTGGTCCTCAAATATCTAGTAGTAAAAACATACACACTAGGACAACTGTTTTTCCTCATTTTGAAGATAAAAAAATGTATTTTATTAGGCTGCATTTAAAATCATCCAATTTCTTTTTTCTTGGTTTTTCTTTTTTTTCCTGTTTGCCAGAGGGCACGTGTACTTGTCAGAGAGAAGGGAAGTGGAAGCACCCCTGTCCCGCGGAGGATGATCCTGCCTTAATCCCTACTCTTCCATTTCTCCCTTCTTTCAATATTGGGCATGCATGCACAAGCCCCTGGGTCAGGGACTCGAACCACGCAGCCAGCTATGAGGAATCCAGCCACCCAACCACCATGCCACCAGCTGGCCCAAAACATCCAATTTCTCATAGCTCTCTGTAGTTGCAGGTTGTAATTTTGCCACATCCAAACATCTCAAAGCAATTTATATAGAGCACCTTATGACAGTAACACTAGATTTATGTTCAATTAGATGGCATCACCTTTAACATCTAATATATGTTGCTCCTCACAGAACCCTCGAAACAGAGGAAACTCACTCTAATTAAAAAAAGAAAAAATGTTTCTGGAATGTGTGCTTAGGGCCCACTATTAAGTGCAAGTGAGTTGTAGGATTACCTTAATAACATCAAGATTAAGAAGGTTTTTCCACCGTGATTCAGGGAGAAGTGACAGAGTCACCAATTGCTCATTCAACTGTTCTGGTGAAGTGTACTCTATCATTTCATCACTTGGTTCTATTGTTTCTTCTGATACGTCCACATCTTAATAAAATTTTTAGATAAATCAAAATTAATGCAAAATGACATGTTTATCATAGAAAAGTAATTTAATTTAATTCATTCCAAATTCACTTCTACTTCATACCAAGGTCATTCAACAAAACCTTGTATCCTCTCTTCATTTAATTTCCTTATTCTCCCTCTTTTCCTTATTTTCTCATATTAAATACAGTGCCCATTACTAGATCCAAAGTACTTCTGCACTGATGTATCATCAGATATCTCAGCAATACTACATCAACTATGTTTCTACATACAGTCAAGAAGCCACTCAAAATAGTTCATATTAGTTAAAAAACACTTTAGATGCACTAAACCTTGCCCTCAGTAGCAATAGCCCCTATATTAGGCTTTCGATACTATACACCACAAAAATTATTTGGCTGTTTTGTGATTACCTTGGGTTTGACAAGTACCAGGAAGCATCACTACGGAAGGGGCATAATCTGCCGGAAGTGGCCGTAACGAAACAACTGAGTACAGGGAGACATTGGACCTGAGGAGTCAAACACAAGCAGCATTTTAAGAGCTATAAAAACAGTTACTTCAGAGAAACCTCCATTTCTGACAATAATCTCCACAATCTTGAATTTGGCTGTACAGAGCTCAGAGATACATCACATTAACTTGAAAATGCCTTGATTTAAGTCATAGATGGCACCATAAACATATTAATGGAGTCTCTATTTTCTTTTTTTTTGGAGGTTTTTGCTACAGGGCGCGTGTGCTTGACAGACAGACAGAGAGAGACAGAGAGACAGAAAGAGAGAAATCACCCCCCGGGGGGATGGCCACACCGCAATCCCTTCTCCTCCATTCTCCTCTCGGGATCTTGGGAACGCACGCACACGCGCCCGGTGTGAGTTTAAGCCACCGGGTCCGGGACTCGAACTGTGGTGGACTACGTGGGAGTCCAGCAACATAGCCATTACACTAACTGCTGGTCCCTGGAGTCTCTATTTTTAAGACAACAAATATGTATTTATTTCAGAGAGACTAGTAGTAGATTAATACATTTATAAGAGAACATAACCTTCATAAATTGCTTTGACAAATAGTAATCTTCATTTAAAAAAATTATATCAGAAGGAAAGTAGACTCATCAGTAAGCCAGAGTGAATATGCTGACCATATTCTTGGGTTGTGAATGGTCACAGATTTTCCTCCTCGGAACGGCCATCCAGGCAACCATGTTCTGCCACCGGATCTGCATCCTGGCTATGGATAACTAACGCAGGTTTATAAGGCTGTCAGGAAAGTCATGACACATTTTTACATAAAAAATGTCAAAATGTCCCAAGAAACAGACAAAATTTTCTGACCCAGGTGATTTATGGTTTAGTTTGAATGATCAGTTCCTTATAGATTGTCATAGTAGAATTTGAAAATCACCCTTTCGTAAGGTTATGAAAAATCATGAAACTAGGATGAATCTTAGAAATCACTGTGTTCAGGGGACCAGCAGTTAGCATAATGGCTATGTTGCCGGACTCCCACATAGTTGACTGTGGTTCGAGTTCCAGACCCGGTGGCTTAAACTCACACCAGGCGCGTGTGCGTGCGTGCCCAAGATCCCGAGAGGAGAATGGAGGAGAAGGGATTGCGACGTGGCCATCCCCCCGGGGGGTGATTTCTCACTTTCTGTCTCTCTGCCTCTCTCTGTCTTTCTGGCCAGCGCATGCGCCTTATAGCAAAAACCTCTCCAAAAAAGAAAAAAAAAGAAATCATTTTGTCCACACTTGTGTCTTATTTTATAAAGCAGGCTGAAGTCCAAAAGAGATTGGTCTTATTCACAAAGCATTAGGGATGCAGGCTTGGCTAGAGACTCCTTTTTCCCAGTCTTTTAAAGTCACTACCCCTTCTGCATATAAAAGCTAAACATGATAATAGATAATAATCAACCATGTGGTTTGGAATACACACTGGAACAAAGCCATCTAAATGATCAAGCAGATGTCAAATTATTCAGACTTACAGTGACTTAAATATCTGTGTTAACTATGTGACATTTTCATCTTATAAATTAATATCAAAATAAATTTAAAAAGAAAAATTAGGGCCAGATGGTGGCATTGTGACTAGGGAGGCTCTATCCTACAGGGCCAGTTGCACGATTCAAGTTCTAGACCCACCAGTTTGAGAAACATGTTGAGCATGTATGTGTATCTGTGTTCCCAAAATCCCAACAGCAGAACAGAAGGACTGTAGCATGACCATCACCCTGGAAAGAACTTTCTCTTTCTCTCTCTCTCTCTGTCTCTCATGGATGAGCTCTCGTGCTTTAAGAGAAAAGAAAAAAAATTTTTGAGAGGTTTTTGCTATAGGGCACATGCTCTCGACAGAGAGAGACAGAGAGACAGAAAGCGAGAAATCGTCCCCAGAGTGGATGGCCATGCCACCATCCCTTCTCCTCTATTCTCTTCTCGTGATCTTGGGCATGCACGTACATGCACCTGGCATGAGTTTAAGCCACTGGGTTCAGGACTTGAACTGCAGTCGACTACATGGGAATCTAGTAACGTAGCCATTAAGCCATCTGCTGGTCCCAAATCAAAAAAATTTTAATAAAAAAAAAGAAAAAAAGAACT
This sequence comes from Tupaia tana, assembly GCA_026018925.1. Taxonomy (NCBI): domain Eukaryota; kingdom Metazoa; phylum Chordata; class Mammalia; order Scandentia; family Tupaiidae; genus Tupaia; species Tupaia tana. The sequence goes on along the minus strand of JAKSZU010000006.1, from coordinate 99,537,966 downwards.
AAGTAGTAATTTTATTTTATTTATTTTACTTTTTTTGAGAGAGAGATTTTACCATAGGTAAAATGAGCTCACCAGAAAGATAGATAGATAGATAGATATAGAGAGAGAGAGAGACAGAAAGTGAGAGGTCAGCCTCCATGGAAGATGGCCACACTGCAATCCCTTCTTCTCCATTCTCCTCTCAGGATTTTGGACATGCACGCACACCTGCCCAATGTGAGTTTTAAGCCATTGGGTCCAGGAATTGAACCACAGTCGACTACATGGAGTCCAGGGGCATAACCATTACATCTGTTGGTCCCTTAAGTGGTAATTTTAACAACTATGATTCTTTAATAATATCACACCACTTTTCCTTCTCCTCTTTACCCCAAAAAGAACTCACCACAGATAAATCCCAAGGTGATCCACATGGGAGGTTGCAAGAAAGTCTCCGGTAGGGGACATGGTCACATTGAGAGGAGCTGAGTCCAACAAAAAGCAGTCGATAAGGCTATAAAAAGAACCGAGATGTTAAAGTATTTGAACTCTACCAAAAAGAATATAATTCATACAAACCATTTTTGCTGAAAGACAGAGATAAAAGAAATGCAAAATATATTTATGTTTTTAAATTTCCAACTCCAGAAGGTCATCACTAACAGGTTTGCCAACTAACTTACTACATAAAAACAATCTCTCACATGGAAGATTCAACACTAAGTACAGCAATTAACTGGAAAAGGAATCTCAGCAATGGGCAGCACTCAGGAGGAAATGCTGTTTTTTTTTTTTTTTTTTTTTTTTTTTTTTTTAAATACCAAATTCTATTAGTAGAATAAGTTGGGGCTATTCTGAAAATGTCATGTATTTAAAATAACTCTAGTTATCAGCACTCTCCAGCAAAGAGTATAATATTACTACAGTAACAGAAGTAATAAAACAAAATGGCTGTAAGTAAGGGAATGTAATAAAAAAATTCTAAATTATTGTACTGTCTCTCACATAGATAACCATGTAACTAATGTGGTTACAATGTACACGATGACAGGAAGATTCAGTCTAAGGAGCTTAACCATAAACAGCTTAGGGAAACTAACCCCGCAGTTTAAGAAATGCAAAGAGGAGGGACCACCACAAGTAGGAGACTGAGAACAGGCTCACAGAGAACACGATGCTCAACGCCAAGTCTTAAGGATGGACAGATTTTCAACAGACGGTGCTGGTAGGGAAAGCACGCCCTGGCTGAGGTAAACACAGAGGGCCAGGCAGGGAGAACACACTCGGGCAGAGCGGGGTGCAGTTTGGTGCGACCACTCCTCGCACGTGAGGCTGCGGACAGTCTTGAGGTTAGCAAGCATCTGAATTTGTCTACATCTTACAATGGATGGGAGGCTGCTAAACACTCTCAAGCAGAGAGTGGTACCGTCGTCCCTTGGTATCCATGATGGTCAAGTCCTTTCTATAAAATGATAGGAGTACTTGCATTAACTTGAGTATATCTTCCCATATCCTTTAAATAAGCTCTACAACATCTACAATAGCTAATATAATGTTAATGCTATATAAATAGCTGTTGTATCGCATCGATTCTTTTCATTTGTATTATTTATTATTATTACTATGTTATAGGATTTTTTTCAGTTTTTTCAAATATTTTCTAACCATAGATCCATGGAGATGGAATCTGTGGATACAGAAGTATGATTTTTACTTCTGTAACAAAATCTGCCATCAGAATAAAGAACATATTTGTACTGGAAAAATAATGAGATTAGGGGGCTATATAAAACCCCTACTGAAATTCCAGGTCTAGCAAACATGTGATCACAGATACACACCCACATAGTGATTCACGGAATAGACCATGAGTAGCTCAAATGTAAATGAAGACTCTTCGGCGGAGACATTAAGTGGTCTGTCCACGGTATAACCTCTCAGTGTGTTGAAAGAGGCATAGAAAATGTAAACTTTGGGGCCAGCAGGTGACGTGGTGGTTATGACGCTGGACCCTCACATAGCTGACTGTGGTTCGAGTCTCAGACCTGGTGGCTTGCTTTCTCACTTTTCCTTTCTCTCTTTGTCTCTCAATGATCAAGTAAAACAAAAATAAATAATGATAACAAAGTTAGATACATTTTTTAAGAAAATGTGAACTATATGCAATGAATGCAAGATGGGTAGGAAAGACCCCAATTAGGAGTACTAGAAACAAACTCCAAAATGCATTCAGGACACAATTAATTCTAAGCTTTGGGGGGAGAAGGGGTATTAAGCGCTTGTCTTATTTCTGCTCAAGCCTACTCTGGAAGTTCACAAGAATGGTGTTTCTTGGGAATCAAGATAATTGGGGGAAAGAAAACATTTGCTGAACATTTATTAGATGCCAGAGACTGTTACTTTAATTCATTTAATCCAAGCAACCAGAGCAGATGATAATATCCCAATGTATACAGATAAGATTAAATCTAAAACACAGCACAGATCTTACAATCTCTTGTTTTATCAATGTCATTCATTAAAAGTATAAGTATGAAGAATAAAACTTCCTAGAGAGTTTAGAGTCTATCTGTTAAGAAAACTTACTACTTAAGCAAACTTATTTTACTTGATGCTATAATTATTTTGCTAACTGCACTGTGCAACTTCATTCCCACAGCTGGGGTGTGTGGGTGGGCTGTGTTCCATTACGTAGAAGCACCAAATCGAGAAGGTGATTCCCATACATATACAGCATATTTTATACCACCACATTAATTCATAAAGTGTGCACGGTCGTACATAATCCCAGATCGAAACCTACCATAGAGTCTCCTGCTACTCCTGAAAAATGAAATCACAGGAATTTTTTTTTTTTTGAAACAATATTAAAATTCTTATTATGGGGGATGAGATTTCCAAGAACAGTGCCCTGCACATACAGGTAACATTCAGTAAGTTGTTTCTATTGAGTAACTGGAAAAGCCATAATGCATTTTTGCATAGAAAAAAAAGAAAAATATATCATGACTTTTCTGACAAGAAAAAAAAGTGCATCAACAAAAAGTGCAAAACAATGTTTTATTCTGATTCTCCTCATGTAATGCTCCTTAGAAAGTGGGGGTGAAGGTGCAGTGAGACAGAACAAAATGTAAAATGCTATTTAAGCAATTTAATTTTATGTTTGTCTTCTTCCAAAGAGTTCAAAGATATACTCATGGACACTTTCACTTCTCAGCTTATACAATGAGGATGTTCATTCTTTAAATATTTAACATGCTAGGAACCAGCAGTTAGCGTAATGGCTATGCCGCTGGATTCCCATGTAGTTGACTGGTTCGAATCCCGGACCCGGTGGCTTAAAACTCACACCGGGCGCGTATGTGTGCGTGCCCAAGATCCCGAGAGGAGAATGGAGGAGAAGGGATTGCGGTGTGGCCATCCTCCCTGGGGGTGATTTCTTGCTTTCTGTCTCTCTATCTCTCTCTGTGTGTCTTGCAAGTGCACACACCCTAAGGCAAAAACCTCTCCAAAAAAAAATTATAAAATTACAAAAAAAAGTGTGTGTGTGTGTGTGTGTGTGTGTGTGTATATATATATATATATATATATATATATATATATATATATATTTAACTTGCTATACAGATGATGAAATTGCTTACTGACAGAAGTAGGGGGACCAAAACGTGACATGGTAGTTAAGGCACTGGATTCCCACATGGCCGAGTCTGGTTTGAATCCTGGACCTGGTGGCTTAAACATCACGCCAGGTGTGTGAGCATGCCTGTCCAAAATCCCCAGAGGAGAATGGAGAAGGGACTGCAGCTTGGCCATCACCCCCAAGGGAAGATTTCTCACTTTCCCTCTCTTTGTTTCTCTCCGGTGAGCACACGGGCCCTATGGTAAAAACCTAAAAAGAAAAATTAAAAAAAAAGAAGCAGGATTCTCCAAAGCTTGCTATCCTAATTATGTTAAAAACAAGAAGAGGAATCAAAAACAATTGTATGATGAAATATTAATTCTCATTCCTTATTATTTATCTTTAAAACTTTAAGAATTGTTTAATCTTATTTATTACTATTCTTTTAATTTGCTATGGGCACATGTGCTCACCAGAGATTGTGAGAGTGAGAGTAAGAGAGCAAGGGAGAGAGAAGTGAAAAAGCAAGCTGCCAGGTCTAGGACTCAAACTGCGGCTGGCTATGTGGGAGTCCAGTGCTTTAACCACCACACCACCTAATGGCCTTATTATTTATCTTCTGTATCAAGAAAACCAACCCATCCTTAAAACATGTAACACGATCTGAGCAAGGGTTATTTCGTAACTGTTGGGAGAACTGTTTCTTTGTCAAGCTAATTGTTTATGTTATGCCACTAACAAAGAAGCCATCTTGGGGGTAAATCTCTCCGGCCTCCATTCCCTCATTTCTGAGTAACAGGAACAGTGCCTATACCTACTGGAAACTGAAAAATAAAAGCATACGAAGTGCCTACCAGCACACAATAAATGTCAGTTCAGTCGCAACTAAGAGGAAAAGTTGTTTGATAGTGCCTTTTTTTGTTGTTTTTGAGAAGAAGATTTCACTTAATTGCTTTTTTTGTTCTACTTCAAATTTTAACCAAAGAACTACATCTTTTTAAAAAAAATTATTTTACTTTATTCATTCATTCTAGTTTGACCAGAGAGAGAGTGAAAGAGAGAGAGGGGAAGTGAGAAAGCAAGCTGCTGGGTCTGGGACTTGAACCGCAGTCAGCCATGTAAGAGTCCAGCACCCCTACCACCATGCCACCTGCTGGCCTGAACTATGTATTTTATATTCAGGAAAAATATACATTTGTTCATACAGTTTAGATTTATTATTATCTCTTTTAATAATTCTGTTAAAAAGAATTTAACATTTCTTGCTGTCTAGTTACAACCATCTTTACGAGCCTATGTTCACCTAAAAATAAGATACTAGAGCTGAAACCCTATGAGATTCAAATCTGTTTAACTTTTTACTGAAATGATAAATTCAGCACAAAGCCTAATGCTGAGTGAAAAGTTTCTATCTTTGAATGCTACTTTCAGATCCCAATACTTCTACTCCAAGGATAAACTTACCACTTTAAAAAAAGGATCTGGCCTATTTAGTACTGCCGCACATCAACCTACCTTTCCTGTCTAATGTAAACCAAAACTAATAAGGAAAATGAAAAGGGCATTATGTCAACTCAATTTCTTGTACTATTTTTTTTCTACCCTAAAGTAATTTAAATTAAATATTGTTCTTTTTGGGAAATAAGAAAAGTCCAAAAAGACTAGTAATATTTCTAATAGTGTCTTTACAAAAAGAACTTTTTTGAGAGAGAGATTTTGCTATAGGGTGTGTGTGCTTGCTGAAGACACAGAGAGAGGAAAAGTGAGAAATCACTCCTCAGGGGGATGACCATGACGCAATCCCTTCTCTCCATTCTCCTCGGGATTTGGGATGCACAAGCATGCACATGCACCTGGCCTGAGTTTCAAACTACCAGGTCTAGGATTCGAACCAGTCAGTCATGTGTGAGACTAATGCCTTAACCACTACGCCACCTACAAGAAGTTTTTAAATTAAGAACACATCAACTTCAGGTGAGCTTTTTGAAGCTGGAGGACACAGACCACTAACTCAGATTTTACTTTGTTCTTTGTTCAATGAAAAAGAGATCCACCTATTAACACAAGTCCCACGACCAGAGCCAGACCAAGTGGCACCACTCCGGAGCCCTGCGTCTGGGACACACGCCAGACAGGCAGGTGTTCCTCGCGCCTGTTACCAAACCTGAAGGGAAATGAGGACGTCGCAGTTTTACCTTTCTAAAGTCAAGCTGCTTTTATATGTAATCACATCCAATTACTGAGAAGGAAGAGAGAGTAAAATGGGACAAAGCTCAGCTCAGGACTGTTTCAGATTAAAAAGTGCCATCTTCCTCATTTTTCTTGCCTTTCTTACGGTATGTTTTTATGAGATGCTTTGTTTTTCCCATTGCTCTTCCTTCTCTCGCACTGAATCTAAGAACTCTGTACTAAATAATATACCTTAAGTGATATCTACAGTTACATAACATTTAACAAAGCACACATACACATGAGGGAACTTCAAAAAGTTTGTGGAAATGGAATTCAAGTATGAGTCTAACTTGGAGTAAGCATTCTGAAATCCATGCGTAGTACTTTCACAATCTACATTTCCAAGAAGTTCCCGAAGACCCCTCTTATACACATGCGCACACTCTATGGGTTCCCACTGCTCATGCTATTTAACAGAATTAAGTAAGAGTCGCTCTTCAGGTACTGAATCAGTAGCACGTTTCGATCCATGAACTGATTTCTGAACACTGCTAGGCTTTACCCAATCCACTGCTTTCCAGTATCTCAAATGTCTTTTAAAAACTCTGTTAGAGATTAAAGTCTGAATTCCACTTCTAGGTATCACTAAGGCCAAATGAGCTTTCCTAAGATTGCTTTGCAGTTCTTAATCTTTTGAAGAATGGAAAAAGTAAGAGAGATTTGAGGTTTTTTTCTCATTATTATCTTTCAAGATACTATTCACTGCTGTTTAGAGATCAAAATTCTCTAAGGACAAAATATAGTCACCTTAGAAAAAACTCCTAAATACTTCACATTCAAAAAGCACATAGCCCATTAACCACAGTAAAAGTCACATGGTAAGACAATGACTGAGAAATCATCCGACACAGGTTACGGATTTAAAGAGAAACTCACCACCCAGATGGGAGGTCCCACGTCCTAATAGTGCAATCCATCGCAGCACTTATTAACCAACGGCCGTCAGGGCTGAAAGCCTTAAAATTAAAAGAAAGTATAGATCAGATATAGTTATACACTCAGATATAGTTATACGTATGTATATGTTTATAAACACCTAGCTCCTAAAGAATTCTAAAAACGGTTCAAGCTTTCATGAAAACATACATTTGACGATAAAATCTACACTGCCTTATTTTATATAAAGAAAAATTATTTTATATATAACATCAATTTAGAATTTGCATAAGAATTAAGTTTTTAAGTTTTTAAATGAATTACTAGAAGTTTAAATTAAGAGTATTGCTATAAATTCCAATTTTTAAAATCATCATCTCCTATTTACTCACAAACAACTAATAAGCTGTATGTTAACTATAAATTATTTTTAACATGAAAAGTGCTGCTCTGGGCCAGCCTTGGTGGCGAGTTGGTAGCACACTAAATTGCGGTGTTATAAGCCACATGGCCAACTGTGGGTTGGATCCCTTGGTCGGCCTCAAAACACACGGGGCCCAGGTCCTGATGAGTTGGAGGGCTGGGGGAAGGCGACCAAGATCCTGTCATGGGTGCTTCTCTCTCTCCCTCTTGTGTGTGCAGGCACTATCATGAATTTAAAAACAAAATCAAACAGAACCCTCTTCAGGCCCAGCCACAGTGGTGGCACTGGATGACAGAGCTACTCAGCAGGCAAAGGCCACATGGGAGGCCTGGGTTTAATTTCAGACCACTCTAAAAAGTTGGGTACAGTGGCACACAACTCCAGTTCCAGATGCAGCAGAAGTATCATGACATAGCAAGACACTGTTAAAAAAAATAATAATAGAGGGACCAGCAGTTGGCGTAATGGCTATGTTACTGGACTCCCATGTAGTAGACCACAGTTTGAGTCCCGGCCCCGTGGGGCGTGGCCATCCCCCCTGCTTTCTGTCTATCTGTCTTTCTGGTGAGTGCACATGCCCTATAGCAAAAACCTCTTCAAATAATAATAATAATAATAATAATAATTGAAGCAGCTGCTGGCATGGTGGTTAAGGCAGCTGGATCCCACACCACAAATGCAGTTCCAGTCCCAGACCCAACGCCTGAAAAACATGCCGGGCGCCTGTGCATGCAGCCCAAAATCCTTTAAGAAGAAATAGAGAAGAGATTGTGGCATGAACATCCTCTCCTCCATGGGGAGGCTGCCTTCTTACTTTCCTTCTCTAACTCTCCAGCAAATGTGTGTGCCGTCTGGCAAGATTAAAATAATAATATACAGCTGTTTTAAGAACATTCAGCTAGAAATACTTTGTTAGTCCAATTTTAGTTATAAAGTATTTGTGAAAGTAACAAAAGTATTTCCTTAAAAAATCTCCATACTACAATGGCTCTCTAAAAATTAATCTAAACCACTATGAGCCTGAAGACAGACAACACAAATTCTCTTAAAATACTAGTTATTAAAGAAGTCTGCCTACTTTTGTAGCTTGAATTGAAAATCTTTTCTCCCTTAATGCTGCTTTATTTCCCAAATATAATTTAGAACTACAATAATCAGAAAGATTTTTAAAATATGGGACCAACAAATGACATAGCGATTATGTTACTGAATTCCCATAGTGTGACCATGGTTCAAGTCGCAGACTCACGCCAGTGCGTGTGTGCATGCCCAAAATCCCAGGAGAAGAATGGAGGAGAAGGGACTGTGGTGCAGCCATCTCTCCTGAGAAGTGATTTCTTGCTTTCTGTCTCTCTCTGTCTCTCTGGCGAGCATATGTGCCTTACTGCGAAAATCTTTCTCTCAAAAAGAAAAGATTTTCAAAATAAATTTAAATAATGAACTATTTAGCCACCTAAAACAAGTTATCTTTCCTAGCTATAAAAATGGACATATATAGGGACCAGCAGATGGTGTAATGGCTATGTCGCTTCCATTTAGTCAACTGTGGTTCAAGTCCCGGCCTCACGTTGGGACTTAGCATGAGTGTCCAGCATGAGTGCCCAAGATCCCAAGAGGAAAATGGAAGAGAAGGGATTGATGCGTGGCCTCCCCCCTGGGGGGTGATTTCTCGCTTTCTTTTTCTCTGTCTCTGTCTTTCTGGCGAGTGCAAAAACCTCTCTCAAAAAAAAAAAGACATATGATAGTTCTTTTTGCCTGCATCACATAAATGTTGTGAGGCTTAAATCAAATCAGATATAAAAGAAGACCCAAAAGGAAAAGCTTTAAGGTTTCTAGTGGTAGGAGGTTGTTCATAACATAACATGGGGATTATAATCTACGTTAATATGCAAATACTTGAGTAAATTGAGTGCTAATTTGTTCATCAGCTCACAGTGATATCATGGAAACTGAAACCTCAAAATAGAGATAGCTCGATTTACTGAAAAATGGTATAGTCAGTAAATGGGGGGAGGGGAAGAGTAAGGTCATATTATAAATGTTCACAAATTTAATTGACAGAAGCAATGTATTACTGAGCAGGAGAGATTCTGGACACACAAGATAAAAAAATAAAGTTTGAAAAGAAATAGGAGAAGCAAGATGACATCGACAGATGTTTTCGAATGTGCCATTTCATCACAATTACCCTCCCTTCCACCCATGTTTCTGTGATGCTGTCAAAACAAATTCTGTTGGTAGATAACTTTGCCAACTTCCTATCTGAAGAACACAATTTCCTGACCAATTTTTTTCTTCTATTTTTAAAAAAGGGAAAAGCCTTTTTTCTTTTTTAAATTCATGATAGTGGATGCACATGCAAATTCTGATTTCTGGTGTGAGAACTAGTCAGTAAATGTAACTGCTGAGTTTGTCACTAAGTAGTTAGGATTTTATTTTTATCTTTTTCTGTTTTCAAGTAAAGTTTGCAATTGATGCAAAATCACAACATATACTTAATTTAGTCCCCGACTGACAAATTTATTTCCAATTTTCAGCATATGCTTTCTGAACTAGTTTACTTCTTACCATATCCTATCTACCACTATAAGAACATAATAGTAAACTTAACCACATTCCTATTGTATTAAATACTTTGGAGTTACGATACATAAGATCTAGAAATAATACTAAAGTAGAATAAGCCAAATATCAGATATTCTAAGCAAATGGTCTCCTACTATTAATTAATTACATTTATAGAAAAGCAGAAACGAGTTCTTTCAGCCTATATGTACCAATGAATCATTCACTCTCCAAAGTACAGTATGGCCTTGTTTAGAGTTGAAGAGAAAATAATGAACTCTGGAATTTTTACTGGTATCAAAGTCCCTAAACACATTAAATTTCTTTTAATTCAACATTTAAAAAAATTCTTAGAAAGTTAGCCCCCATATTATTATTTATTTTTAAAATCTCTTCATATGATAAGATTAGGGCTATTAAAAGATAACGACTCTAATTATGTTAACAATTTTAACCCAAAAGGAAAAAAATAAGCTTCATGAAAAGAGCAGATGTTTTACCATGTCATTTATTTGGCCTTGGTGTCCAGAGTATTCTCTGACAATCTTCCTAGTCTCTATGTCCAGAACACAAATAGAGAAGTCATCCAAGGCCAGTCCCAGAATGCCACTAGCAAGAGAAACACACCAGGGTTAACAAACAAACCCAAACCCGTGAACCTCGAATTCTGGTGTCTACTATGTCCATAGGGAAATAAGCTGAATGCCGTTCTTGACTGTAATGGCCTCATTTGCCCACTTGGTAAATTATGTATACTATTTAAGAACTTTTACCAAAAACATCCCCAAACTTCCATTATCATTAAGGAAAAAGTTTACCTGTCCCTATGCAGCAGCATCATCTTTGGAGAGGAACCCAGGCTCACACAATGGATTAAATTTTTGTTCTTAAAGTTCCAGAATTTGAGTAATCCTTCACTACCACTTGTGATTGTCAGCTGGTTTAACCCGTCCACTGCAACACCTCGAACAGATCCCTTATGAGCTTTAAAGCACATGATAAAAAAAGAAATTAGAACGGACAGTACATCTCTGAACGATAAACAAGAGTGAGTCCTTCATTCAAATTACTATATTCCCACTATTCATAGCCCCTAAAATCTTAAAATTAATCTGGATTTTAAAAGAAAATCCTTAATTATTATATTGCTCCAGTTAAAAAACAAATCAAATTGATGCCATGAGGAGAGTTCCAAACAATAGTTAATAAGTTCTACTTAAAGCAGAGAAGAAAATAAAACTTTTAATTTGCATAATATTCATTTTCCCCTAATGTATCCACAACTTTATTCTCTCTGAGTATTTCAACATGGTATTTATAACGGACACGACAGTATCTGCTGTATAGGTTAGTGATTACCCATTTAAAATCTAATGGAAAACAAAAAGAACAAGAAAAAGAAAAATAATTCAATACCTTGATCCTTGCCAAAACTCCCCCGATGTATGCCTGACTGCATGTTATACACATCTACGGCTCCCGATGAAAGGCCGATAATGGCAAAGTTTCCACAAGAAGTTATATCCACTGCCTTCAGGAGGAGAAAACACAAATGACACAGAAAACAACCAACATTTTAATCGCACTTTACTGTTTCCAAAGCATTTTATCCACTATTATCCCACTAAAAAAAAAGCCAAAAGCAAAAACAACAAAATGACGTTAGTGAATTGCTTCATTAGATTTTCTTAAACATAATGTATGGGGTTATAGGAAAAATCATGACATGACACATTTTTCTATGTTTTCTATGTAAAAATGCATCAGGACTTTTCCAATGACCCAGTAATGATTTTGGGGTATATAATAAACACGTGCTTGTTCTATCTCTGTTCTTTATGAAGTGTAAGGAAATTACCATCAAAGACAACAAAACAAGTTAACTCAAAATTCACAAACTTGAAAGAACTGTACACGGACGGGCTGGCCTTCAATTTTATTTATTTATTTTTAAAGAATTATTTTATTTACCTTTATTTATTTATTTATTTATTTTAGTTTGACTAGACAGGGACAGAAGAGAGAGAGAGAGAGAGAAAGAGAAAGTGAGAAAGCAAGCCACCAGGTCCAGGATTTGAATGACGGTATGCCATGTGGGAGTCTAGCACCCTTAACCACAACACCACCTGCCAGTCCCGTGGCCTTCAATTTTTAATATATTTAACAATGCTTCTTCTAGCCTCTCTGCCTCTCTCTGGTAAGCACACATCCCCTCTGGCAATAGAAAAATCCTTGAATAGACATTTCCCTAAAGAATACATACAAATGGCCCATTATCACATGGAAAGATGCTAAACACCAGACATTATTGGGGAAATGTAAAATAAGATACTACTTCATATCCAAACTCAAATAACTAAATAAATCTATGCAAGTTGGAAACTTAGCACTATGAGAGAATAACTTCAAAATGTCAAGTAAGTTTGAGTATGACAAGATTACCAGAGGACAAATTAAAGCAGAAAATATCCTTATAAACAAGCTCACTTACTGTTGCAGTTATGTCATCCTTCTTCAACTCTTTCGGCTTGAGAAAGTAAGAGCCTATTGTAGATCTTTGATAATTCCAGGTTGAGCAAGATAGCTTACCTCGATGGCAAGCAATGATACCATCCCAGTCACTTTCACGAGCTTCCTCTAGAACATAATTACGCTCATAAATCAAACTGCTTTTCGTTATTTCATTCATCTTTTATTTGTTAAACACCTAATATTCCTTGTTTTTTTTTTGTTGTTGTTTTTTGATTATTATTTTTTTTTGGAGAGGTTTTTGCTATAGGGTGCGTGAGCTCACCAGAGAGACAGAGAGACAGAAAGCGAGAAATCACACCCTCAGGGGGGATGGCCACGTCGCAATCCCTTCTCCTCCATTTTCCTCTCGGGATCTTGAGTACGCACGCACACGCACCCGGCGTGAGTTTAAGCCACCGGGTTCGGGACTCGAACCGTGGTCGGCTAAATGGGAGTTCAGCGACATATCCATTACGCTAACTGCTGGTCCCCTACACCTAATATTCCTTGTTATCATCAGGCACTACAGATAAAATGAGAGGCAGGTAATCTCTGACAGCAATGAGCTTCCAACTTAGTAAGAGACTTTTTAAAATTGACGAATACAAATTATATACATTTATGACGTACATGTATTCTGATATATGTAGACACTGAGGGATGGTTAATGAAGACATCTAATGAGAGCTTTGATTAGGACAAGCACCATAAAGCACAGCACTCGGGAAGAGCACAGCATAGAGCACTCGGGAAGAGTTTTAGTATAAGATTTTGATAGAGTAACAAACGGCTTCCTGGAAGGAGGGATAAAACCAGTAGAAATTAACTGGGATGGGAAGATGTCAAGTCCCAAAAGTAACTGAACAAAACTGAGAACAGCATATAGTGAAGTATTTTCTTGGGAGAGATGGGAACAGGGCAAGGTTACTGGGTCTTGAAAATCATGAAAGTCATGTTGAGTTTACCTCCAAGGTAAAAGGAAGTCTCTACAATATTTTAAGTCAATGAATGACATAATTCAGATATTTGTTTTAGAAAGATCACTCACACACACCCTAAGAAAATAAAGGGTGGGTAAACAAACAAACAAAACCATGAAAAACAGAACAGCAACCGGGTTGTTACAGTATAACCTTGAAACAAAAATGGTATCTCAGTTACTTTCTGTGATAGTTTTCACTCAATGATCTCATTATTTATCTATATTTTCCTTTCTTTTCGTTTCCTAAGAGTCCTTTTTGTCACCTACAGGCAGACCACTGCAGACAGTTCTGTTCACAGAAAGTCAGTGCCATCAACCTCCCGTCTTCTTCTGCAGCAAAGTGAACAGCTGCTCTCTCCAGAGGGGTGGTGGCAGTGCTGTGTGGTTCACTTCGGACCCAGAACATGCTAGAAGGCCTTCAGTCCTGAGTCCCTATCAATTGTGGTCGTTGTCATACTCTGACTCTTCTAATGACTCTGATGCGTCTCTGGCAAGTCATCGCCCACCTGTTGGAACCTTCCTGACTATGCATTCCACATGTATTTCATGCTTACTTTGAATTCAGCTATCTTGTACCTAAAAAGCTCCAGGACCTGGGTTTGCTCCAGTATCAGCATGTTGCCCTCCCTGCACACCTTGTAGCTGGACAGCAGGGTCACCACCCCTCTCTTGAGGGCCGTGGACAGGCCCAGTCGTCTCAGCCGGCCATGGATCTATGGAGTAGGGAAACTGCTCCAACGGGCCTGGATCCAGACTTATGGTAGAAGCTGCTTTGTTACCAGCTCTGGCATAGTCACCTTCCATGTATTTCATGAACCACTCATTCACTTCCTCCTCGGTGTGGTTGGTGAAAAGGAGCTGATCACACCCCTCAACTTCTTGCTGACCTGGTGCAGACTGTCTCTGCATTCACCAGTTGGGCTGCAACCCCAAGGGCAATATCATCACCTTATTTTTCCCGAAGAACATCTGGCTGCACCTCCAGGCATTCTGGGTGTCCTTCCGCTTTCTGTTCCTCAGTTGGCACAGAGAAGATACAAAGGTACTTGTATGTGTCCGTTTCTGAAGCTCTTCTAAGGGCTCTGTCTGTCTCAAGCCTTTCTTGGCAGCTTTGGTTAATTGTTGCACTTGGTTCTGGGCATCGTGTGAAAACCTTGGCTATCTCCGCTTCCCTTAAACTCACCTCTGAGTGAAGTATTGCTCAAATGACAGTATACTGAGACCTCGCGTACTAGGACCTTGACTACTCAGAGCTATGTTCTTGTGTTTTGCTGTCCTAGTTCTTACCTTTTAATATTAATGACTTTCATTACACCAGGCATATGATAGGATAAAAGGGGCTATAAAATCAAATTTTTCAAATAAATAGCTGGTACAGAGAATAGCAAAACCTGAAGCTGATAACAAGTTAATGCTAATAATAACTCATTTTTAGTTTTCACAGATGGGCATGAGCTTCAGGTTACCTTCTAATGTTTATTAATACATACAAAAATATTTACTCAAATAGAGGAAATAAAGAAACACAAATGACAAAGGAGAACGTCTCAGAACACATTATGAAGTTACTCACCAGCTGCGAATTTTGTGATGGGTGGAAGTCTTACTGACAGGGTGTTCTGAAGTCCTTTTCGTTTGACTCTCTTTTTATTTATTATTCCTGAGGTCAGGGGAGAGCGAAACAGCTATAATTGTTTCATAATTAAAAATGTGCATAGAAGAAAAGTTACTCACTGTCACATAACTAAATCATAAGCAAAAGAGAGATGTTATTACCACAATAATTTGTTTCAAAAGTTTAGCCTATCTAATTAGGAAAGAAAATAAATAATGAGGTAATTTTTAAAAAGAAGGTAAAAATATCATTTGGAGATGATATGATGGTCATATAGTCACATCAATCCAAAGAACAAACAAATAATTAGTAGAAGTAATAACACTTTCAGGGGCCAGATACAAAACCAACACACACACAAAAGCCTGGTGAGACTCCTCAATTGTAGCAGTACCTAGTTAGAAGTATGAAGAACAGACTGTATTCATAACATTAGCAAAAACTGTAAAATTCCACCAAATAATCTTACATATTTGGAAGCAATGTGAGGAAAACTTTAAAAAAGAAATTGGGAACATAAAAGTTAACTTGAATAAAGACATATCTGTAAATGAGAAAATTCTAAGAGATAGCAAATCTTTTCAATTTAATTGTAGGAGGAATTATTTTAGCTATAGCTTTGAAATAATCCTAAAATTAATCTGGAAGCATTTTCACATGTGACTAGTCAGGATATTTACTTAAAAAGATAATCACTGGAACCACCAGATGGTGTAATGGCTATATTGCTGGACTCCCATGTAGATGACCGTGGTTTGAGTCCCGGATCCAGTGGCTTAAACTCATGCTGGGCACTTGTGTGTGCATGCCCAAGATCCCGAGAGGAGAATGGAGAAGGGATTGTGGCTTGGACATTCCCCCTGGGGGGGGGTGATTCTTCACTTTCTGTCTCTTTGTCTGTCTTCCTGGCGAGTGCATGCGCCCTATAGCAAAAACCTCTCAAAAAAAAAAAAAAAAAAAAAAAAAAAAAAAAGATAAGTAATTATTAAGAAAACAGAAAGCATTTGCTTAATAATCAAAACTCTGGGGACCAGCACATGGCATAATGGTTACATCGCTGGACTCCCACGTAGTCAACCGCAATTCCAGTATAATCTTATGGCAGCACCTCAATGACTTCTTTAGCAAATGTGATCTAAAGAATACTACTACTACTACCTCCTCTATGTATTTCTTTTTATTTCATCCAAGAGGAAATGAACAGATAAAACCTTCTCCTGCTGCCTCACAGAAGAATTCTGAAATGCTTCTTTTATGACCAGCAGCTTATTTTCTGTCTTCCAAGTGACTTACCATGACCCAAGCTCTTGTTGAACTTTTCATGTATTGTAGAAAATGACTGAAGAGTTCCATCTTGGCCTGTTGATATAAACAGAAAATTATTAATCAAGTTTCATCAAAACAATGGACTATGTGAATCACAACTGTAAAATTAGATTCTATAAAAAGTTTAAATTACAGTTTGAGACATTACAACTAATTCATTACAATACTCAAATGTGTACAAAATGCCATTTGGTTAGAAAAACAAAAATGAAAATGAGGGACTAAAAATTTTCAGCAGAGTATTAGAATAGGCAATGGCCATATTTTCAGGATCTAACTATTCTGTCCTGAGAATTGGGACTAGCAGGGACCAGCAGTTAGCGTAATGGCTATGTCGCTGGACTCCCACGTAGTCGACCGCGGTTCGTGTCCCAGACCTGGTGGCTTAAAACTCACGTCGGGCACATGTACGTGCGTGCCCAAGATCCCAAGAGGAGAGTGAAGAACGGACTGCGGTGTGGCCATCCCTGCTGGGGGTTGATTTCTCGCTTTCTGTCTCTTTGTCTCTCTCTGTCTGTCTGGCGAGCGCACGAGCCCTATAGCAAAAACCTCTCAAAAAGAATTGGTACTAGCAGATGGTATAATGGTTACACCACTGGACTCTCACGTAGTTGACCATGGTTTAAGTCCCAGGCCCAGTGGCTTAAACCTCACACCAGGCACATGTGCGTGTGTGCCCAAGATCCCAAGAGGATAAGGGATTGCTGTGTATCTATGTATCTATCCTCCCTGGGCATGGGGGGAGGGTGAGATGGGGGTGATTTCTCGCTTTTTGTCTGCCTCCGTCTCTCTGGCGAGCTCATGCACCCTGTAACAGAAACCTCTCAAAAAAAAAAAATTCCATAAGAATTAATAAATAGAATGACATAGCAAGTGAAAATATCACAATCTATAGTGATCCATAAGGTAGCCAAAAGAACTGCTTTAGTTTACCTAGACCTCCATGTCACTCAGACACATTTGGAAAAACACCAATCTAATAAGTACTGAATGCTCAGCTCTCAATACTAGCTGAAATAAGCTACTTGCTTAAAGCAGAAACTCACTTGCACTTAGAATTTGTTGTCCATTTTGTCCATAATATCTGATACTGGTAAGAGGAGCACTATGTCCCATTCGGAATCTCAAAAGTCGACCTTCTCCTGTAGGACCATCAAATATCCATATCTGCCAAGAAACAAAATGTTAAGGTTCTTCCAGCATGTGCTGTCTATCTGCAAACAGTAAAGTCATCCCCTATCTAAATCAACTCTTATTGGGAAGTGCTTGCCATGCTACTGGCCCTGGAGATACAGGAGCAGAAGTGGAGGTTGAGGGAGAAAGAAACTATTAATAATTCTTTCCCATCATTTGCAATCATGTCACTGGCTGTGCTTTTTTCACCTATGTCAATAACTCATTTCATATTTCTTTCACCTTCTAGGGTAAAGAAAGCTGATATACTAAAGCAGGCTTGTAATAAGCTAAAGGGTAGGTTGGCGATCTGGGACGGTGACCACCACAATACCCTGAGAGCATTGTCGGCGCCATTTGTGACAAGAAGCGGCTCTCTGTGGAGAAATGTCAGTCCGGCAATTGCTGTGGAGTGTGCGTTTCTCATCTGATTGATCAACTTTTTGTCTTCTAGATCCCAGAGTCCAATATGGCCACAGGGGCTTCCAGCTGCCATTATTGGATGACCATCTGTTAATAAAATAAAATATATTAAGTAAAATACTTATACTTCAAAACAACACATTTTCTCTCTACCCTTTTAATGCATAAATATAAACTTAGAAAAGTCTACGTACCAATAATCTATCCATATTCCTTTACCTCCTTCTACTCTGATACTTCATTCTATTTCTATTAAACTATAAGAAAACATTTGTTGGGGCTGGTAGGTGGTATGGTGGTTAAAGTGTTGGACTCAATATGGCCAATTACAGTTTGAATCCTCAACCTGGCAGCTTGCTTTCTCACTTTCCATTTCTCTCTCTCTCTTTGGTCAAATTAGAAAATAATAACAACTAACAAAATTAGCTAAATAAATAATAATTAGGGGGCTGACAGGTGGTGTGGTGGTTAAGTGGGCTGGACTCCCACATGGCCAACACAGTTCGAGTCCCAAACCTGGCGGCTCACTTTCTCTCTCTTTTGCTCACTCTGTCCCTCTCTGGTCAAAATAAATAAATAAATAAATAAAGTTAAAGAAAATAATTCAAAATAGATAAATAATAATTTTAAAAAAGGAAAACATTTGTTAAGTTTCTATGACTGATAAGTAATGCATTCTAAGTTTTCTTAACTCTTATTACTGAATAAATTAAGTTACCTGTGCGAAATGATATTGAAGTAATGGGTCCCCAGTCTTGACGAAACTTCATTAATGTTTCATCAAACTTAATGTTGTGAATAATAACCTGACCGGACATAAGACCAACAGCAACAACATCCACAGCTGGTGCCTGAAAATTAAATAACTTTTTTATTTTCTTAAACAAAACAGCTTTAATAATCTTGATGCTATGTATTATTATATATGTGTTATTAAAGGAGGCATAAAAACAAAACAAACAAACCTCAATAAGTTTATCCTTCTGGCATACTTAACTTGCTCTTCAACATGGAGGGATTCAAAAAAGATTTTTCCAAATTACTTCCTAGCTTTACTTCTGCCATTCAATATCCCTGCCCAACTCCCAAAACACAGCTGACTTGATAAGAAAACAGCCACCACAGAAATGGAAGCAGATGTGTGAAATACTACAGATTACTGGATGGGATGGAAAGAGAAAAAGGAGACAATTTCTAGAAAACACATAAAGGCTTGCCATATGCATGGCAACGTAACAGACCAACGGTAAAGGAAGTAAAGAATTATTTATCCAAGGAGAAAAGGAAAAAAAACCTATATGACATGCTAAAAGGCAAAACCGTTTTACAATGAGTCTATTTTAGCCCTAAAACTCTAATATAATGGTTTTATCATTACAGAGGTCTGTAGTAGTCTAATATAAGGCTCTATTATGAGTTCCTCTATTTTAGCATAAATCAATGTTCAATTTCATTTTTTTTTGAGAGGTTTTTGCTAAAGGGTGCTTGCGTTCACCATAAAGAGAGACAAAGAGACAGAAAGCGAGAAATCACCCCCCGGGGAATGGGCCACGCCGCAATCCCTTCTTCCTCCATTCTCCTCTTGGGACCTTGGGCACGCACGCACACGTATCTGGCATGAGTTGAAGCCACCAGGTCCGGGACTTGAACCACGGTCGACTACATGGGAGTCCAGCAACATATACATTATGACAACTGCTGGTCCCCAGTGTTCAATTTCTTTACAGAATGGAATCAAGCTGAATATTTTATTATTAGGTCGTTGGAAAAGTTATGACATATTTTTCTATGGTTTTCTATGCAAAAATGCATGACTTTTCCGACTCCAATAATTTCCATCAAGTGCCTACTTGAGATCCTGTGTAGAAACTGGAGATACTAAATTAGGGGTCTAATCATCTGATACCTTGGGGTCTTCTGACAAAAGCAGAGAAAGGTAGATGACAAAGAATGAGGCAGTGCACATAAAGTGGACATGCATAGGCAACAGACATTTAGAAAGAGTATTTTGATTATACAAAGGGACTTTAAAGAGTTCATAAAGTAAGAGTTTATTATGGCTCATCAAAGTTTTGAAACTCATGCATAGCTTTTTCATAATATGCATTTTTGTGAACATTTTGAAAATCCCTTGTATATGTGATCAGCAGATATAACCAGATTATCAGCAGATATAACCAGATATAACCAGCAGATAATAACCAGACATATATTCCTTCATATATGCTTTTGCAGAATCTTTAAAAAAAACCAAAACAGTTATTTCTCAGAGTCCACTGCTGAGTTAAACATTAAGACTCTGGCCCTCATTATTTCAAAACACAATTTCAATATCTTGACAAATTTCCCTGTATGCACTGTTAAATAACTTTTTGCATTCTGCACAAGGTGCTGGATGACAAGGTTGCAGAATAATTAGTAAACAAAATTCCACTGCAACCACAAGTTTAGAGTCTAATTCTAGCACAAAGCATTTCACAGGCTTTGATAAACAAAAGCATGATTAATTGTTTTTAATTACATTTCCAAAACACTATTACGGTTATACAGATAAACTAAGCTAGGGCCAGGTGGTGACACAATAGTAGTACAAGTGGACCCACGTGGGAAAGTCCCAGGGTTCACGTCCTGGGACCTCCTTAGGCACAGTGTGTGTGCGCACATGATCCCAGCCAGCAGAGACTGAGTGGACTGCAGCTTGAAGACCTTGTTGGGGTTGCTTTTCTCTCTTTTTCTAATAGAAAATATTAACAAGATTAAAAATAAAAAAGATAAACTCAGCTATATAATGTCTTTATGTTTAGAAAGCTGGTTGATCCTGAAATTAAATGATTCTACTGTTTCTTCTTTGACTTAACAGAAAAAGAGAGTACTAACCTGCTGAAGAGCTGTAACTCCAACTTTCCATCCTGGAAATGTATACAGAAGTTTACTATAAGAAAAACAGTTGAAAGTTATGATATTATTACCATTTTCCAGATTAAAAACTGGAAACTTAATTATGTGAAATAATTAAGGAAAGATCACAGTAAGTAAAAGTGTCCACACTCTAGACCAAGCTGCTAATGCCCTGTCTTTAAGAAATTAAATGTCCCAGTAGGAAAAAAAATATATGAGTAAAATTCAATTTTATATTATAGACTACAAGAAAAAATCACAACAGAGGCAAATCTCATTTTTCACTGCAATGTTTCTAGAAACAGTGTCACTTAAGGAACTGTGTTAGATTTTATAGCACGTGATACAACTGACAGGTGACAACAGTGATGCTGCGCTCAACTGCAGAGAGGAGCCACGGACAATAACACAGTAAGTCTTCAGAGTACTCTGAGATATCTGAAGTCATTATAAAGTATGAAATCATTTAATAAATTCTACTGATGGGCAAAGATCAGTTTATTTAAAAAGTTCAGTTACTGGGCCATTAGCGTATACCTGGCATTTATATGAGCATTTACGAAGCGGCCTACCACGCGCCAGGGTCAAAAACCAGCGTTCTCACATATGATGCCTTGAGCGACAGCTCCGAAACAGCCATGTTATTGACAGCTGTCCAACAAGGACGAGGAGAATTGGAGTTTTAAGAATGTATGAGGAAGTGACAAATAAGGATAAGGTAAGAACTATCTAAGTTATTTTCTAAATGACGTGCTTACTTGGATTTTACATTCCACAACTGCAGGCTTCCTTGTTCACTGCCCAGAAGTATTTTATTCAAGTAGGTACTTGGATGCAAAATCGTAGAAATTTTAAATACTGATTTATCAAAAGTCAATTGCAGGTATTCTTCTATGAAAATGAAAATTATAAATAGCACAATTATTTTTTATAAAATAGTTTAAACGGTTTTATATACCCATATATTTAGCATTTAAAGTAAGTTTCATTTTGAAGATTTATATGCTAATATAAATCAAAGCCTTATATACTAACCTATAAACATTCCTTGAGAAAAAAAACATGATGAAGTACAATTTGTAAATATAATGAGCTTGTAAAAAATTTCTGCAAGTTCTAATACAAATACTATTAAAAGTTTCACTCAGAGAACTAGCGAATTTAGGGAATAAGAGAAATGAACATTTTCTACTAATAATTCAGCCTCCAGCCCCCAGTCTTGAGTGGTAGAGCACCCTTCTAGCTCTGTCTGCCTCTCTCTGTCTTCTCATTTTTTGGTAATTTTTCCTTTTTAAAATGTTTAAAGGTAAAGTCTCTTAGCTTTCAGAAAGACTCCTCCATTGCTGCTGAGAACTAGGTTTCATTTTTTACGTTTTTTAAAAAACATGAATTTTTTTCCCCCTTCTTTTTTCTCTTTCTTTTTTTCCTTCTCTCTGTTTTCTTATTCTTTTTCTTTCACCTGATCACTTTGCTGCTCAACCTCCATTCACTGAGTGTCTAGACGGATCTAAGGGAACCATAGCCAAATATCCAAATACTACACAAAATCTACTGCACAAAGAGATTAAAAACAGAACAGCAAAGAGATTGCAGATCAGCTCCTTCTGCACACTCCTAAACGCTCACAATGGTCTTTAAGAATTAGGAAGACACTCACCATCCATCAGATGACTAGAAATCACCACAAGGTCACAAGAAATATGAGAAAGCAAGAAAATACCTTTCCTCCAAGGGAAAAGAATAACTCCTCTTCATCCACAGACAGTTCCATGAAAATCATGGAACTGTCTGATTAAGAGTTTAGAATATTCATAGTGACAAAGTTAACAGAGATGCAAGAGAAGAGAGACAATGAACTCCAGAAGTGGCAGGAGAATAGACCCAAGGAGTTCCAGGAGATAAGGAAGTTCTTGCATGATCTGAAAGGGGAAATACACACCATAAAAAAGAATCAAACAGAACTGCTAGAGATGAAAGCTGTAATACAAGAAATCAAAACTTCCCTTGACAGTATTAAAAGCAGATTAGATTATACAGAAGATCGAATCTCAGATGTAGAAAACTGAATGGCTAGCCTTAAAAAATCCACCACAACGACTGAGAAAATAGTCTAAAAAATGATAATAATAGGGAACCAGCAGTTAGCGTAATGGCTATGTTGCTGGACTCCCACGTAGTTGACTGCGGTTTGTGTCCCGGACCCGGTGGTTTAAAACTCACGCCGGGCGCGTGTGCGTGCATGCCCAAGATCCCGAGAGGAGAATGGAGGAGAAGGGATTGTAGCATGACCATCTCCTCTGGGGGGTGATTTCTCACTTTCTGTCTCTGTCTCTCTCTGTCTGTCTGGCGAGTGCACGTACCCTATAGCGAAAACCTCTCCAAAAAAAAAAAAAAAGGTAATAATATACCAAAAATACTAAATACCATGAAATGTCCAAATATCTGGATAATTGATATCCCAGGTGAAGAGACTAATAAGGGCATTGATAATCTATTCTATGAAATTCTTGAAGAAAACTTTTCAAACCTACAGAAGCATTCAAAGATCCAGTCCCAAGAAATATATAGGACCCTGGGACCAGCAGTTAGCGTAATGGCTATGTCGCTGGACTCCCATGTAGTCGACCGCAGTTCACGTCCCGGACCCGGTGGCTTAAAACTCACGCTGGGTGCGTGTGCATGCGTGCCCAAGATCCCGAGAGGAAAATGGAGGAGAAGGGATTGCGGCGTGGCCATCCCCCTGGGGGGTGATTTCTCGCTTTCTGTCTCTCTGTCTCTCTCTGTCTGTCTGGCGAGTGCACGTGCCCTATAGCGAAAACCTCTCCAAAAAAAAAAAAAGAAATACATAGGACCCCAAATAGAATCAACCTAAGATCTTCTCCAAGACACATTATAGCCAGACTGACCAAAACCATAGACTAAGACAAGGTCCTCAGACTAGCAAGAGAGAAACGATAAGTTACCTACAAAGGATATCCCATCAGGCTAACAGCAGACCTCTTCATAGGAAACAATATGAGCAAGGAAAGAATGGGAAAATATATTTGAAGTGTTGAGTGAAAAATAATTTCAACCAAGAATACTATACCTGGCAAGATTATCATATGGGAAGATTACCATATGTCTTCATATGGGAAGAGAAGACAAGAACATTCTCAGATAAACAAAACCTGAAAAAATTTACTGACACCAGACCAGTTCTCCAAGAAGTTCTGAAGGGAGTGTTCCATCAGAAAAACTAAAGTAGACACACAGAAATAAGAGATAAAAAACATCTAAGAAAAGGGCCATCTTAATGGTAGGGACAAGTCCAAAGTTGAATATTATCTTCCAGAAATTAAATGAAAAGCTTGGACCACAACAGGTTAGGTTAAGTACATGAGACTGAGCTGATGAAAAAGAATTTTATGGCTTTTGACTAAAACAATACTGATCTTTTTCTATGCTTTGTAGTCCAGAGATAAGGATTTTTTTCTGAATGGGAAACTGTATGTTATATGTTGTGATGATGCTCAGTGAATGAATGCAAAATAAATAATTAACATATATTTTAAAAATTTACAAAAAAAGTTTTACTCAATGACCAAGCGGTTTATACAGAAAAGAAAATTAAAGATTAAAAACAAAGATCATAAAGGATTAGAATTAATGTTTTTATAATGTGATCAAGAGGCAGAAATGAATGCTCCAAGAGAAGTAATTATACTGAGCTTTTGTGGGGAGCGAAGAGCCAAACATTTGGCTCAATGGGCCACTTGAAATACAGAAAGTAAGAAGCAAGCCTCAGTGAAGCCAAAAGTACTTTTCACACATTCTATGAAGGAATTTTTGATAGAGAAAAACATTTTACAGCTCTGTGGAGTTGAGCATGGTACAGATAATAGTCACTTGTTGCAGATTTCAAAAATTCTCTGAAATTTGGGACCAGCAGTTAGCGTAATGGCTATGTCGCTGGACTCCCACGTAGTCGACCACGGTTCGTGTCCCGGATCCGGTGGCTTAAAACTCATGCCAGGTGCGTGTGCGTGCGTGCAAGATCCCGAGAGGAGAACGGAGGAGAAGGGATTGTGGCGTGGCCATCCTTCCTGGGGGGGGGGGGGGGGTGATTTCTCGCTTTCTGTCTCTCTGTCTCTCTCTGTCTGTCTGGCAAACACACGCACCCTATAGCAAAAAACCTCTCCCAAAAAAAAAGAAAATCTCTGAAATTTTATATATTTAAATGTTCTACCTTTAAATTTTATTTTTTTTAACCTCAAAGTCACCCATTATTAAAATAACTTTTTCACAGGACCAGCGGTTGACATAATAGCTATGTCGCTGGACTCCCATATAGTTGACTGTGGTTTGAGTCCCAGACCCCATGGCTTAAACTCATGCCAGGAGCGTATGCATGCGTGCCCAAGATCCTGAGAAGAGAACAGAGGGGAAGGGATTGTGGTGTGGCCATCCCCTCCCTGAGGGGTGATTTCTCGCTTTCTGTCTCTCTTGTCTTTCTAGAAAGAGCATGCGCCCTTTAGCAAAAACCTCTCCAAAACTAACTAACTAACTAAATAAATAACTTTTTCAGGGCCAGCAGGTGGCATAGTGGGTAAGGTGCTGAACTCCCATGTAGTAGACTGTGGTTCAAGTTGTAGACCTGCAGGTTTGAAACTCATGCTGGGTGTGTGTGCCCCAAATCCAGAGGGACTGTAGCATGCCATACCCCCAGGGGGCGATTTCTCACTTTCTCTCTGGTGAATGCATGTGCCCTACAGCAAAAATCTATCTCAAAAACATTTTTTTAGGGACCAGCAATTAGCGTAATGGCTATGTAGCTGGACTCCCATGTAATTGACCGCGGTTCGCGTCCTGGACCTGGTGGCTTAAAACTCACTCCGGGCGCATGTATGTGCGTGCCCAAGATCCCGAGAGGAGAATGGAGGAGAAGGGATTGCGGCGTGACCATCCCCCCTGGGGGGTGATTTCTCGCTTTCTGTCTCTCTGTCTCTCTCTGTCTTGTCTGGCGAGCGCATGCGCCCTATAGCAAAAAAACCTCTCCAAAAAACAAAACCAAACCAAACCATTTTTTTAAAAATAATTTTTCACTAAATTTTCCAATAAATTTGAGTATCAAACAAGGTATATAAGGAGTCTTCAAAAATTTACATAAAAAATGTGTATTATGAAAAATCTATACATGGGTTTCAATAACCAAAATACACTCATACTTTAATTCCATTTGTTCATGAACATTCTGAAGTCTTCTCATAATTCACTTAATCTCTACATTCTCATGTTATCTGAAGCACTGCTGCACACTCTGCAGACATGTCTGTACCCCAGTTCTGGAAACAGAAGATATAGGTAACAATTATATAACTTCATTATCAGTACTATTTTAACCTACTTGTAAAATGACTTATTTAAAGTCATAAATAGCTCCCTGAGAACACTGGTTTAATATGCTGACATAAAAACAACAACAAAAATAACAAGGCATCAGCATCAAGAGAGCCTGTAGGGCTGTAAGAACAAGACAGTAAAAACTTAAAATTTTAACAACTATCCACACGTGCGACGCATGAAAAATTTTGTTCCTACTACTCGAGTGAAGACAAAACAAAGAACAAGATTACTAATTTGAATGACATGGAAAAATTCCCAAGAGAGTGATCTCTAGGATATCTACTAAAAATAAACATATTGCATGGAACAATGAGATAACCAAGAGGTAACAGTGGATAAAAATATAAACAAGATTGAAGAAATTAAAAGACTTAATTCTTGATGGGCCCCACAGTCTTTTATTGGGAAGAACTAGGGATATTCTGGTGGTAAATTCCTAACCTCTGAATCGGTCCCTTAAACATAGCTCAGTGCCATTGTATAAGAATATCAAAGTTAAAGGACACTGAATTATAATCTTACAAAAAGAATGTATAGAGAAATAGAAGGTAGGAGCTGCTGTCCCAACCGTGCTGACGCCGTTCTGCCTCTTACCCATCCAAGAGCAACAGGGAAGCAGAGGAGGCTGCCTTTAGCTCATTAGCAGGGACCCCTGCCCAGCCTGCAGTTGGGGAGGAGGGGCTAACTCCAACCCACATGCCTAGATTCAATCTCCAGCCACATTAGGAGCAAAGTGATTTGGGTACATAGTAACCAAACACTGGAAGAGAGTGAGGTTTTGGAGTAATTCTCTCCCACAACCCAACCTGCCCCATCCCTGGAACAAAAGGAGAGAAACCCCTCTGAAGACCTAAAACAAAAATTCCCACTGTGGATTCCACACTCCCACACCACTTAAAGTCACCATAAATAGCTCCCTGAGGGAAGTGCATAAACACTCAAGCTACCAAAACACATTCCGAAGAAGTGAGTATATCACTACATGACTAAAAATCAAAACAGTCCCAAGAAATAGGAGAAAAACAGGAGATATCTCCCTCACAAGGGAACATAATAACTTATTAACAATGGATAAAACACAAGAGATCACAGAACCATCAAAAAAGAGTTCAGAATATTCATTGTAACAAAACTCAATGGGATGCAAGTGAAAACACAACCAATTTCAGGAGATGAGAAAATCCTTCCATGACTTGAAGAAGAACTCTATAAACAGACATTCTGAAAAAGAATCAGACAGAACTTCTAGAGATAAAGAATGTAACACAAGTGGACCAGCAGATGGTGTAATGATTATGTTGCTGAACTCCCATATAGTTGTAAGTGGTTCAAGTCCCAGACCCAGCAGTTTGAAACTCAGGCCAGGCACATGTGCATGTATGCCCAAGACCCCAAGAGAAGACAGTAGAAGAGATTGTAGTGTGGTCATCCTCCAGGGGTGATTTCTCACTTTCTGCCTCTCTGGAAAGTGCACACCCTTTATAACAAAAATCTTTCTCAAAAAATAAT
Organism: Tupaia tana; assembly: GCA_026018925.1. NCBI lineage: Eukaryota > Metazoa > Chordata > Mammalia > Scandentia > Tupaiidae > Tupaia > Tupaia tana. The sequence goes on along the minus strand of JAKSZU010000006.1, from coordinate 99,510,446 downwards.
AATAATAATAATAAAAATAAAAAACCAAAACCACAGGAAATCAAAGCCTCCCTCAAAAGCATCAATAGCAGATTAGACCAGGCAGAAGAAAGAATCTCTGACCTTGAAGATAAAACCTCTGATGTAGTCATAGCAACTGAACAGAAGAATAAACATTTAAAATCAGGACAAATCCTAGATACCACCGAACAGTCAAATATCTGCATAATAGGTGTTTGAGAAGTGAAAGAGATAGTTAAAGGCATAGAAAATCTCCTTCACAATATATTTGCTAAAATCTTTCCAAATATGGAGGCATACAGACATCCAAATCCAGGAAATACAAAGGACACCAAATAGTTTAAGGTACAAAGATACTCTCCAAGGCTGATCATAGCGAAATTGGTAAAAATCACAAAGACAATATTCTAAAAACAGCAGAGAGAAATGTCAGGTTACATAGAAAGGTTATCCTATTAGACTAATATTGGACCTCTCAACTGAAACAATGCCGGCAAGGAAAGAACGGGAAGACGTATTTAAAACTAAAAGATGAACAATTTCCCCCAAGAGTACTATACCCAGCAAGATTATCCTTCACACGGGAAAGAGAAATAAAATCATTCCCAGATAAACAAATGCTAAACCAGCTCATTTGAAAAGGAGATAAATAGAAGAGAACACGAAATAATTAGGGGGAAAAAAGAAGCAGCAGAGTAGTAAAAGGGCAGGGATAAATCCACGCATGGAAAATAACATTGAATGTCAGGAATAACTTCCCCAATTAAAAAGCTAAAATTTCAGATTCAGCTATTTTACACATAAAGCAGGTTTAAGTACAAATTTACTTATTTGATAGACAATTATCTCTGCAGGTTTCATACGGCATTTATGTATTTACTAGTGCAAGCATTACTCATTGTATAAAACTAGGTAACAGAGGAAAAGTCCCAAATGTACAAGTAGCTTTTTCTTGAGAATGAATTTAAAGAAGGCTAAAATCAATAACTTTGTAAAGCCTATAAATCATCAAAACACTGACTCTACCATGTTTTCTCTTTCAAACATCTCTTCAATTTTGCTTTTCCTTTCTTGAGGACTTTTTTTTTTTTTTTTAATGCAGAGTATAGTTCTATGGTCTTACAAGAACTCACAGTGAGTGAGTAAAACTTCTTTTTCTATCTCTTCCTAATGAGTTATTGTTAGTTACAATTTTACTTATCTCCAACTTGGCCAATGATTGCTACCTCAGATCTTTTCAGATTATAAACATTTAATCTTCCTCAACCCTCTACATGGGAATTACAAATTCTTCTTTCACTGGCTATATTTAGATTATCTTTGTTTTTAAAAATCCATCCTTGAGGGAACCAGCAGTTAGCGTAATGGCTATGTCGCTGGACTCCCACATAGTCAACCGCGGTTTGCGTCCCGGACCTGGTGGCTTAGAACTCACACCGGGCACGTGTGTGTGCGTGCCCAAGATCCCGAGAGGAGAGTGGAGGAGAAGGGATTGCGGCGTGACCATCCCCCCTGGGGGGTGATTTCCTGCTTTCTGTCTCTATGTCTCTGTGTGGCGAGCGCACGCGCCCTATAGCAAAAACCTCTCAAAAAAAAAAAAAAAAAATCCATCCTTGAGACCAACAGATGGTATAATGGTTATGTTGCTGGACTGCCAGAGTCACCTGTGGTTCAAGTTCCACACCTGGTGGTTTAAAACTCAAGCTGGGTGTGTGTGCGTGCATGCCCAAAATCCCGAGAAGAGAATGGAAGAGAAGGGACTGTGGTGTGGCCATCCCCCTCGGGGGATTTCTCGCTGTCTCTCTCTCGCCAGCAAGTGCACATGCCCTATAACAAAAATCTCTTAAAAACAAAATCCATCCTCATTAATTTATGAGACTTGTGTAGTGTTGTCTGATTTTTAATTGCTTTGTTTTACTTTAGAACTGTATTTCATAATAAAGAACATCATTGACAATTTTTTTTTTTTGAGAGGTTTTCGCTATAGGGTGCATGCGCTCGCCAGATGGACAGAAACAGACAGAGAGACAGAAAGCGAGAAATCACCCCCCGGGGGGATGGTCACGCCGCAATCCCTTCTCCTCCATTCTCCTCTTGGGATCTTGGGCACGCACGCACATGCGCCCGGCGTGAGTTTTAAGCCACTGGGTCCGGGACGCGAACCGTGGTCGACTACGTGGGAGTCCAGCGACATAGCCGTTACGCTAACTGCTGGTTCCTGGCAATTTTATATTTCCAAAATAACCAGTAAAGTGAATTTAGAATGTTCATAACATAATGTAATGTTAGATGTTGAAGGTGGTAAATATGTTTATATACTTGATTTATTTTTATTTATTTATTTATTTATTTATTTATTTATTTTTCTTTTTTTGGAGAGGTTTTTTCTATAGGGTGCATGCTCGCGCCAGAAAGAGACAGAGACAGAAAGCGAGAAATCACCCCCCAGGGGGGATGGCCACGCCGCAATCACTTCTCCTCCATTCTCCTCTCAGGACCTAGGGCATGCACACACATGCGCCCGGCGTGAGTTTTAAGCCACCGGGTCCGGGACTCGAACCACGGTTGACTCCATAGGAGTCCAGCGACATAGCCATTATGCTAACTGCTGGTCCCTACTTGATTTATTACACATTGTATACATACTTTTTAAAAATTATACCATACCCTACAAAGATATATATTGAGTATATATAAATAATAAATTACAATAAACATTTTAAAATGTATATTTTCCTTCAGATTACAGGATCTTCAAAGTTAATTACTATAATCTCCTTTACTGAGATTTAAAAATACAAACTAAGAATTACTAAGGTGTGACCATATCAAAATTCATTCCACAGAGAAAAAAATATAGCAAGTCACTAAACTTGAGAACTGAAATAGAAAATGTATTAGTTGAGATAAGCACATTAAACAGGCTATAGGTAAACTAAAAGTGCATATATATTTATTCTTTAAAACATTTTTTTCTTTCTTATATTAAAGACTTTTTCTTAAAATCGTCTTTTACTGTTTACATATTAAACTATAGTTGCAAGTTACATATACACAGATCTTTAACTATATGCACACTATTCCAAGGAAAAGCAAATTAATTCTTACCTTCAGAATATATGTGCCAAATAATAAGAATGCCATCAGTATCAATAGAGATAACATGATCCCCAAAGGGTTGCAAAAGATGAATTTCCGCCTTATGACCCTTAAAGGTGTGTACTACCTACAATGTCAAAGTTTAAAGAGTCGCATTACTACGTATTGATCACATACTATCCACATTATTCAAAAAGCATGTTAATCCTGAAGATGTTTATGTTAAGGAATGTAGTACTTTTGATTATTAGATGAACCCAAAGCAACGAACCAGATGAGTTTATCTGCCCCTCAGCCAGTTCAAGAATAAGGATGTAAACTGCACTGAGAGCACAGATGTGAGACCCCTGGAGCTCAGCCTCCCGACTGAGGTTAGGAAAGTGGCATACAAACACACCTCGGCCTTTCAATCAGCCCAGTTCCCTACATCCCAGAGAGGTGATATGTTCTAGAAAGCTGATCCATCAGATTCCATCACCACTGGATTCCAGAGATGAGGGTGGGAAACGCAGGTTACTGCTTCCCGCTCTGACAAAGAGACCCTCTACACTTACATTAGCTGATCCCTCCACAACTACAGTCCATTCTCTACAGTTCGTTCTCGCTAGGCTCTAAAATTACTATTTCTTCTCCTTAATTCTGGGGCTCTAGGCTATCATCTCACAATTGATAAGTCCTTGATGCCTTCTTATTTCTACTTTATTTATACTTACACATATTTGGAAGTGTGGTTATGTACACACATACATACCCCCTCAGGGAGAGATTACCAACTATAATACAAAAAAAAGAGACAAAATTTTCCTGACTCTCTAAAAATATAAACCACTCCCATTAAAGAATTCTGCAGGTTAAGGTATCTGTTTCTGTCATGGATAGCAAAGATGGAGGGAACAAATCTCATATCAAGTCAAACTAGGCTATCTATGCATCTACACTCCCATTTCCCCTTTCATCCTACACCAGGAGGACCAGGTCATCTCTGGTTAGTTAGTTGTCCCAGAATTAACTCACAAATCAACTGGTAGATTTAGAGCAGAAAAAAGAAATCTTTCCTTAGCAGTGGAGAAAACACAGGATCTAGCTTCTCTACACAGGGAATAAGCATATGGTTCTTATGAAAGAAGCAATGGGTTGAGTTGTTAAACACAAAGAAACCAATCTAGGGTCAGCCCGAAGCCTTGAGGTTGAGGAAGCCAGACCAGCTTTGACTTCCAGCCCCAGCACTGGAGGGCTAGCAGATGGAGTGGTGAAGGCGCTAGACTGCCCTATGGCCAACTCTGGTTCAAGTCCCAGAAAAGGTAGCTTGAAAACCATGCTGGGTGCACGTGCATGCATGCCCAGAACCACAAGAGAAGAATGGGGGAGAAAGGATTGCAGTACGGTCATCTGCCCCAGTGGACGATTTCTCTCTCTGACTCTAACTGCTCTATCTGGCGAGTGTATATGTCTTATAGCAAAAACCTTAAAAAAAAAAAAAAAGAAATAAAGAAAAGTAAAGAAAAGAAAAGCTAATCCACATATAGCAGTAGTATAGATTTAAATCTCCCAGGAAAGAATTTTCAAAACAGACGTAACTAAATCTCACTCCACCAAATAGACAAAAGTATAAAGCTTCAGACATGAGACTTGACTGGGCATAAGGATTTTGAAGATGCTGCCTAAGTCTTCTCACATTCATCTCCAGTAAAGAAAACTGAAGTAAAGCACCAGTTTTACCTAAGCCTATTGGGAATTTGATAAAATCAATTTTCTCTTCTTCTAGAAAACTGAATGTAAATTAAAGGAAAAAAAGGCACATTTTAAGAGAGTCCTTCATAAAAAGTGGCAACATTAAAGTTTCCTCCACAATCATGACATCAAAAGCTGTCTGTAGAAGACAAATATGTTAAAATAGTACAGTGACACAAACCTCTTTATTACGGGCAAATGCAGAAAAAACATTCCCATACGCAGCAAAAACGAGTTTTCCATCAGCTGCCATACAGCAGATATCCTGTGGAACAGAATTACCTGGGAGAAAATATAAAAGAAATAAGGATTTTTAAGACTTTGGAACAGAAAACTGCAGTATACATATAACATTGTATCATGATTACTTTGATTTGCAGACATAAAAGCCTAATTCTAAAAAAATGAAAGGAAGCTTAGAGGTTATTTGGAAAAAAAATTCTCACTTTATACATGAAACCGACAGACAGCCATCCCACTTTCACGTGAATACCTCCGGGAACATAAAGTTCACTAGATAACTCCAGGAAAATTTAAAAAGTAAATAAAAACCTAGTTCTCTAATTCTAACCATTAGACCAAAGCAAAAAACTCCATAAAGCATTCTACATATTGATCCTTAAAATAACTAAAGACAATGTGGTTTCTACTAGGTCTTCTCCAAAGTACCTATTACCTTGAGCCATTTCTCACACGATGTGATTTCTTGATTCCTATCTCACTATCATGGTCACACTGCTCTTTTCTTTTTAATTTCCTCTGTCGGAGGCAGAGAGGATAGTAGATAAGACTACTGTCCTAAGTGTTTTCACACTGCATATTCCATTTTGGGAATTTTGTTTCCATAATACAAATTTTAAAGGTTTATCCATCACTTTTGTATTCAGTGTAGGTTATAGTGCCTTTCTTCTGTCTTCTAATCTTTTAAAAGATTTACGTTTATCAGACATATACACTGGATTTCTTATGTTTTGTAATTTTTAAATGTATATTAAAATTTTAAAAAGTGAAGATACTAGACATGTATAAATTCAGAATGAAGTCCACACTTACTTACTGCAACGAGACTAAGTTTCTGAACCTGTTCAAAAAAAGAAAAAAATTATTAAATACATTTTCATTACAAAAACAATTAAAATAGCCCAATACCTGAAGATTAAGATATAACCTCATGCATAACTTTGTTATGCTGTCCCTTCTGAAAAAGACACTTACTGACCCTAATTTTCATTATTAGAAAAGTTCCTATTTTCAATTATATCACCAAAGTTCATATCAATTGTATCAGTTGTGATGGAAGGGGTAGGCAAATGTTTTCTGTAATGGGCCAAACAGTAAATATTCTAGGCTATGTGGGCCATGTGATCTCTGTTGCTATTACACAACCCTGACACTGCAGCATGAAAATATGCACACAAAATATACTTAAAAAGTACATGGCTGCATTCCAATAAACATTGATCTATAAATACTGAAATCTGACTTTCACATATTTATATGTTATGAAATATCCTTTTGATTTTTCTCCCCAACCTTTTAAAAATGTCAAAACCATTCGTAACTTTTAGGTTATACAAAAACCAACAGTGAGCAAGACTGGCCTGCAGGCTATAATTTGCTGATCCCCATTTATGATCACCAATTCAGCCATGTAATCTTGGGAAAGTTACTTAATCTCCCTGTGCCTCCAATTCCTCATCTGTAAAATGGGGATTAAAATAGCACCTACTTTATGGAATTGTTACGAAATTCAATGAGATGAGTAAATTTGTGTAAAGTAGTTAGAATAAAGCCAATTATATAGTAAATGCTCAATAAATGTTAGCTGCTTATCACCCATTCACAACTTGTCGGGGTTCCCTTGTAGAAAAAGCTGATCTGGATGAAATCTTATCAGTAATACAGCTCTGGCCATAGAGTAGAGTACTTACGGACTAAACTAGAGACGTGCGCTTGTTAGTAACATTTTCCTTTTTCACTCCCATGTTATTTTCTGTTTCACATACCCAACACATTGGTTGGTATGACCAATGTATAGAGTATTCAAATAAGCTTTTAAATACCCTGATATTATGATTAAAAAATGTGTCCCTAGTGTTAGAAAGGACTAAAAAGCCATGTTTTTTAATGACTGAATTTCAATGCACGAATAATCTGAATTTTTATAAAATGTACAACGTGTTGCTCTCTTAAACATAAGGTTTATTTTGGAAGTACAGCATAGGGAAAAATGCATGTTTGTGTGGAACGTTGTCAGGAAAGGCATTGTACCAAAGACAAGATTTCAAAAGCTCTTGAAGTGAGAAATAAAAAGTTACCTTTGAAAGGAGGACACTTTAATCAACCAAATCAAAGTCAGCAAGCAAGGAAAAGCGGGAAAAGGTAACAAATATCTGCACATGACTAATGATGTCATTCAACACTCTGTCTCTATTATCAATCCAAGCTTTGAAAAATCCAAGCTGCTCTTTAGCTTGGTCTCACCCTCACATTTCTCTAATACTAACTCAACTGGCTCCCAACTCCAGTTCTTGCTAAGGTCCCATCTGATGTTCACAAACCTTCAAGCAGACCAACTCTTACAGCATGTTTTCCAGAAAAAGTGCTTAATTAACACCCTCTATTACTACCCTCATCATAGAGGTTACTGCTCTCACAGAGCTTACATTCTTTTGGAGAAGACCAAGGAAAAAAAACAAAACAAAACAAAACAAAAACACCAAAACAAGTAAACGAGACAATGGGTCTCAGAAAGTAACTTAAATTTGCAGTGATTTACTTTCCAAGTCTACAAAAGGATGAAATAATAAAAAGCTACTTTGTAAAGAAAGTGCTGCAAGGCTTGAAGTGACACCATGCCAGACACCGAATGTATGAAAATGCTCAGGGCAAGCTTAGGGAAGCTGGGTTGCTATCAGAGGAGAAACCATCATCCCACCCGCTCCGTTCCTCCCAGTGTAGTAGAGTCTGAATTTCCAGCCCAATTCGTGTCATCGATTACACAATTAAGTAGTGTGACAGTCTTTCTCTTGCACGGAAACTGGGAATGGGAGGGACCGGGGTGGGGGGCGCAGGAGCCCTGTAAGCACGTTCACACTTCCAAGGTAAGGTCAGGACCCTTCCACCGTGGACTGAGATGTTCTCCGGGGCTTTCCCCAGCTAGACCGCCTGCAGACCTCGCGGCCCCGACTGCTGGGGCCGAGCAGCACGTGGATGCGACGGGGACCTCAAGGCCAGGGGCTGGGGTGAAGGAGGAGGGCACGACGAGAAGCCCCGGTCGGGAGGAGAGATCTAGGTCGCCCTGGGGCAGAGTGGGGCGCCGGGGAGGACGGTTCCCGGAACGCGGTCCTGAGCGGTCACTCACGTCGTAAGTGTGGAAGCTCTTGCCCACGCAGGTCGTCACGAAGAAGCGCCGCTTCAGCGCGCTGAACCGCACCACGTGTGGAATGTCGCTGCTGAAGAGCCCTAAGGCCCGGAAGCCAGCGAACAGCGCGCTGGCCGTGCGGCCCTCCGCGCAGCCTTCCATCGCGGGGGAAGCGCCCGGGGGTAGCGCCCGCTCGCCCTGCAGCGCGTCTCGTGGAACAATCCCGGGACCTGGGGTGTCACGAGCGCTTCCGGTCCCTGCTGCCAATCGCATCTGCTAAGACGGCCCCTGGCGCAACAGAAAAAGAGATCCCTCAAGAACTCGCCTGGGAGGCGAGACTTGGGTTCCGCTCCCACAGCCTCAGGCACCTTCCTGGTGTTGCTCTCGGGATCTGGCGGTGCTCTCCGGATCTGGTGATGCTCTCCGGATCTGGTGGTGCTCTCCAGCTCCCTTGCTGCTGGAGGAAACCTGATTCACTTTTAGACTGACCCTAGGAGCAGGAACGACAAGGGAAGCGGGTCTCCTTGGTGAAAATGAAGGGAGCCCAGCGTCAACATAGGTGCAAATGAAATCTGTCGTTATCTTTAAAAGTATAAAAACAGGTTATCAAGAACACTGACTAGATGTTTGACTATTAAGAACTTATGGTTATTTTTTAAATATGAGATAAAATTGCAATATATTTTTAAAAGATTTGTTTTTTGAAGATATATATTGACATATAAATGAAATAATACGAAGTCTGCGGCTTTACTTAATTGGGATGGATGATAGGCTTTAGATACAACAGACTTATAATCGTTGAAGTTGGTAAATGAATTTATGAGAGTTCATAGTCACAAAATTGAAATTTTCTTAAAAAATTTTTTTCTGTGTTTGTTTATACTAAGAAGAATGTTAATGTTAGAATGTTAATGGCTTCTTAATTTACCTTGGAGTTAAGGAAATAAATACAAATTATTTTAACTACTAGGCATGCATTTTTTTTCTTTTTTCTTTTTTTTTGGAGAGGTTTTTGCTATAGGGCCCGTGTGCTCGCCAGACAGACAGAGACAGAGAGATAGAAAACGAGAAATCACCCCCCAGGGGGGATGGCCACACTGCAATCCCTTCTCCTCCATTCTCCTCTCAGGGTCTTGGGCACTCACTCACACGCTCCCGGCGTGAGTTTAAGCCACCGGGTCTGGGATGCGAACCGCTGTCGACTACATGGGAGTCCAGCGACATAGCCATTATGCTAACTGCTGGTCCCTAGGCATGCATTTTTTAAAGTTTGTTTTTAATTGCTAGAGGGTGTGTATGCTCACCAGAGAGAGTACTCAATGAGGTGTGCTTAATCCTGAAATTCTTTCTCTGGCATTTTTCCATACTGTGGGTATTTGAGGCATGTTTTTGAGCCCACTGGGGCAGGATTCCAAGTGTAAGGGGTCACGTGGAGTCTGGCTGCCTTAATCACTGCATTATATGCTGGCCCTAAAAAGTTTTCTAAATTGTGTATAATGCAAGTATTATTATTTTTTTTTAGAAAGAGAGGTTTTTGCTATAGGGCATGTATGCTCTCTGGAGAGACAGAGAGAGACAGGGAGACACAAAGCAAGAAATCACCCCCCCCCCCCCAGGGGCGGATCGCAATGCCTCAATCCCTTTTCCTCCATTCTTGGGATTTGGGGCATGCACACACACACACGCATCTGGCATGAGTTTCAAACCACCAGGTCCAAGACTCACACTGCGGTTGACTTCATGGAGTCCAATGATGTAACCATTAAGCAAATCTGCTGATCCCTGCAGATGTTATTTTTATACACAGAAACAAGTACTACATATTGGTATGGGGGTTGGGGGATTAAAATGTTCTAACCAAGATTTACTGTTTACAAAGTCATTGGCACTCATTATTATAATCCTTGAAATTTATGAGGTGTTTAGAAGAAAAATTACATTGCTGTTTTATAAATGAGGAAACTGATTCATTAGGGTTAATGATTTGTTCAAAATTCCTAAATTATTTAGAGCCGAAATCAAGACCGGCACAAAACTTAGAAAAATGGGGAGAAGAAGCAGAGGTCACTGAAGAGCAACTGGAGGAGGGGAGAAATACACATTCAGCAGTAGTATGTTCAAGACTACTTGATGACTGTGAATTTATATCCATGAGGAATCTGAGGTTTCCAGAGGTTACCTAATATGACCACTGTTATTTAAATAATCATAGCATAGCAAATTTGAATTTAGGACTTTGTGACAATCAAATTTAAGGTCTTTGACCTATAAATAAACAAACAAAAGTTTAAAAACTAGACATGGAAAAACTAGTAGTATGATAGCAATCGATTTGCAAAGATGTTTATTAATTGTTGTGCTATGATCTTTTGAAGGGAGGGTATGATGGGCTGATTGGGAATTTTCCATTTTTAGTGGCTAGCTAGAGTTTATTTCTTCCTACCTCCCTGAATTGCTTCCTCATTTCATAGTAGACTACTATGGACAACAACTGGGTAATTAGGCAGTGGAAGAGTAGGTCTTACCCATCCGTTCTCCTTATGTTCAGTCCAAGACTCTTTGCACTTAGGAAAGTTGTTCATTCTGCTGAACCATTTTTTAAAAATGTCTGAGAACACCTGCCACTGGTTCAATAGTACCACTAGAATGTATATCGCACAAAGATATTGCTAACCAGAGTAAAGGAAAAGAAAATTTCCTAAGTAAGTAAGATCTATATTTTCCACAGATAAGCATGCAGATTTTACTAAAGAATGATGGCAATTTCAATCTGGAATTTGGAATATAGGAAGTGCTTGTTTTAACCAGCTTTTTTGAGAAATACACTTAAATTTTATCTCAGCGCACAGAAACCTCTTTACCAGCAAACTTCAACTCTGTTTAATGGAAATTCTGTTTTGAAAATGTATTGAACACTGCTCTCTGCTTTAAGGAAGAATTTAAATTATTCTGCTTCACAGTTTTGCCTGTGGTGACTTATATTGGCGATTTCTCTAATTGTTTACTTTTGTAACACTGCACTAGTCGAGAACCAGCACTGACAATGAGCAGTGTGGCTGCCTTTATGAAAGTCTGACATGAAATAGGTGGTAGTTGTTGCAGTGTTTATGTGTTAGGATTTGGTTGTGATGATGGTAAAAGGGTGAAAATTTAGTCCAACAGTGGTGTTGAGAGATGGGACCTTTTGCAGGAGACTGGGATTATGGTCATGAAGGTGGAGCCACGATGACTGACTCCCTGTGGGCTTACAAGGAGAGGGAATGAGACCAGAGAAGTGATTATAGACACAGATGCACGCACTCTTGCCCTCCCCACACTGTAATACAGTCAGACAGCTCTCACCAGATGCTGCCCTGGACCTTGGATCGCCAAATTATGAGCTGCATAAAACTCTTATGTTTTTTTTTTTTTTAATTTACTGTAGGACATGTGCACCACCAGAGAGAGACAGACAGGAAAATAAGAAAGCAACCCCCTCCCCATGGGGTGATGGACATGCCCCAATCTCTTTTCCTCTCTGGATTTTGGGCACACACATCTGGAATGTTTTTCAAGTCTCCAGAGCTGGAACTCAAACAGCATAGTCAGTCATGTGAGATCCAAATGCCCTAACCACCACGCCACTCTGGCCCAAAACTTTGTATTTATCAAAGCCACAGTTTAAAATGAATGTTAATCTTCACAAATGTGTTTGTGTTAAGTGACAGCACAAACACAAATAAATAAAATGCCATCGGTATTCTTGAAGAAACTGATGAATATGATGATGAAAACCTCTAGCATTTGATTTTGAATTTTAATGAAGATAAACAAAAAGTTGGAGAATTTCCATAAAATAGTTAATTTATGATAACTATTGCATACTAGACATAGAATACTTGTTTGTTAGATGCCCTTGAGCAAGTACAAAAATTGGTTAAGTAGAAGGTGATAAAGAAAACCTTGAAACATTTTTAAAACTTTGGAAAATTGAAACTAAAAAACCTATCTAGGTTCCATAGTCAGGACGAGTTTTGGAGGGAAGATTTTTTTTTTTAAATGTCCTTTTCCAGTATCTTCTCTGATGAGCATTGAGGCCCATGCTTATCACCATAATTTTGTTTTTTGCATCTATTAGGTCATCGGGAAAGTCATGGATGTATTTTTCTGTTTTTCTGTGCAAAAATGTGTCATGACTTTACCGACAACCCAATAACCAGGTATTTGGCTAGTTTTGTTGAATGCTAAGGAGACTTGATTACTCTAATATCCGTGAAGTTAACTTCCAAACAGGCCATCCTTCTGCATGGTTAGGCCATGAATGACTCAATACAACGTTCTGCAAACACTGGTGGAAGGAATAGGATGAGGAAAAAAATGCTGTGGGCAACTTTTGTCTGGAACTATGCTTAATTATAAAAGGGAAAGAATAAAACATGATGCCATTTTATTTATCACATGGAACACTCACATTGATACTCTGACTTATACCAAGGCATTGTAAAAAAAGATAAAGATCTACATGTGTAACGTGACAGCGAAAATTAAAGTGAGGTTAGGGTAGAAAAAGGCAAAAAATACAATGTCCAAGGGATAAAATGGAAGGAAGATTTCTTCACTGAGAACAAAATTAGGAAACATCAATTTAACTGAGTTTTCAGAGCAGGCTTTCATTATATGATCATTATTTTTTCTCAGTTGGCTATCTTTACAAGAAATATACTTGAATATAGAGTTAAACTTACGTGTGATCTTATCTGGAAATTTATTTTCTGATCATGAACTCAGTATCTCAGGAAATACATAAAAGAACATCATCCTAAACAATGTCCCAACAACATGAATCTGGGTTATGGAATGCGCGGCTCCTCCAGAACACTCGTCCAGGAGAAGCACTAATAAATTCTCCTGTATTATTTAGAATATGCAGTATTTTAAAATTCTGTGTGAACTTCACTGTAATCTGTTACTTCCTATTCCTTCCCTTCCATTTTCAGAAATGCCTTCTTTTCTATTTTCAGAAATGTGTTTCTGTGTTTCTAAGAATTCTTGCTCAACAAAATATATACATTAAAGGCACAAAATTACCATAACGTTCCTGCTTTACAGTTTAATAGTTTTGCTTTTTCCTCAGATTTGTTTCTGAGTTATGAAAATGAGTGAGGGACCAGCAGTTGGCATAATGACTACGTCGCTGGACTTCCATGTAGTCAACCGTGGTTCAAGTCCCGGACACGGTGGCTTAGACTCATGCTGGGCGCACGTATGTGTGTGCCCAAGATCCCAAGAGGAGAATGGAGGAGAAGGGATTGTGGCATAGCCATTCCCCCCCCCCCCCCCGCCCAGGGGGTGATTTCTTGCTTTCTGTCTCTCTCTCTATCTCTATCTCTCTCTCTCTCTTTCTGGCGAAGGCATGCACCCTATAGCAAAAACCTCTCAAAAAAAAATGGGTTATATGGTATCATCATTTAAGTATCTTTCTACTTTGGTACAGAATCCATAATTGGTAGTTCCAGGTCTTTGAGGCAAACTAATATGTGGCCATAGGAAACAATTAGAAGCAAACTTGTAAGAGTCCCAGAAGCTGAATCTGACAAGTTCAGTAGGAGAGTAAGTATATGGTCATTTCAATCAATGTAGAAAAAGCATTAGACAAAATACAACTCCCCTTCATGATTAATACTCTCAGCAAAATTGGCATAGAAGGGTCATTTCTCAACACAATAAAAGCCATTTATCAAAAACCTATAGCTAATTGAGGCTCACAAGTGGCATGGTGGTTGGTGGCGCTGGACTCCCACAAGGTTGACCTTAGTTCCAGTCCTGGACCTGGCGGCCTGTTTTCTCTCTCTCTCTCTCTCTCTCTTTCTCTCTCTCTCTCTCTCTCTCTCTCTCTCTCTCTCACTCTGTACCTCTCTGGTCAAATAAAAATAAATAAATAAATAAAGTTAAATAAAATAACTCTTAAAAAGAAAAAAACACCCTATAGCCAACATTAGACTGAATGGGAGAAAGTTCAAAGCTTTTTAAACTTTTTTTTTCCTTTAAATTTATTTATTTTTTACATTAATTCACTATACATCATTACAGCATACAAATGAATTTTCCATCCAAAATACACTGTATATTGGCTCAATGAAGCACATCGACATACATGTTATCAGCAAATAATTTTCCATTTCTTATGTCTTGTATAATTTGTTTTGCCATCCTTGATTCCCTATCCCTCACCCTCTGCCATTTCCCACCCTCCTCCCACATTGTCTCTGGTATCCATGGTTGTTTTCTATGCTTTTCCCCCCCATTTAATTGATTTGCTAATGAACTTAATTAGTCTAAATATTTCCAATAGCTAGTGCAGCTGATATATACGTATTCATGAACCCAAGTCTGACTTTAGGCATAAACCTCAGTGAGTAGAATGAACATACTATAGAGTAGTACCTTGCTGGGGCTATATAGCTTACTGCAGTCATCAAATATGCATTTTTTTTAAATTTCGATACGAACAGTTTTATTGTTTGTTTTTTTTTCTTCTGAAACTTTTTTAAAATTACTTAACATTCATTCCCTGAGCATCATCACAACATACTAAATGTGGTTTCCCATCTAGAATAAACTGCATAGTGGCTTAATCATGCATGTTATCATCAATAATATTCTATTTCTACTTTCATGTATATGTATATGTATATGTATATGTATATGTATATATATGTTTTTTACCCCATGTTTGACCCTCTGCCCTTTCCCACTCTCCTATTACACTATCTCTGCTATATACAGTTGTCTTCCATTTCTTTTCCCCCAATATTTTGTTGATTACACAATATCATAAGTAATCTAACTACTTTCAATAGCAAGTTCAGCAGGTAATTTCAAGAAAAGCAGTTTTGAACTGGTAATGATATTTCCTTGAAACTTAAAGCCTAGAAACAGGTTAGTATTCTGTTCAAATAGTAGGTACATGAACCTATCGACAGCTCAAGACAGGACAAAAATCCTTTAAAACCGGACAACAAAGCTTAGAAGAAAAGCAGCAATATTTTAGTCAAGTCACAGAATGTTGTTTCATCAGTTCAGTCTCATGTACTTAATCTTTCTTCTTTGTGGTTCGATCTTTCAGATTGAATTCTGGGATATAATATTCTTCCCCAGACATTGTTCCTACAATTAAGTTGCCCATTTTCTTAGTTTTTGAACTCTTATTTCTGTGTGTCTGCATTTAATTTTACTGACATAGCACTCCCTTAAGAAATTCCTGGAGATTTGGTCTGGTGCTGGTAAATTCTTTCAGGTTTTGTTTATCTGGGAATGTTTGTGTCTTTTCTTCCCAAATGAACGATAATCTTGCTGGGTACAGTATTCTCGGTTGAAGTTGCTTTTCCCTTAACACTTTGAATATATTTTCCCATTCTTTCCTTGCTCTCATTGTTTCCGATGAGAGATCTACTGTTAGTCTGATGGAATACCCTTTGTAGGTAACTTGCCGTTTTTCTCTTGCCAGTCTTAGTATCTTGTCTTTGTCTGTGGTTTTAAATTTTTTTAAAAAATTATTTTATTTAACTTTTTAAATTATTTATTTATTTATTTACAGTCATTCAGTGTACATCAATACAGTATACAAAATGAGCTTTTTCCATCCAGTATACATTGTATATTAGCTCAATCAAGGATTTTACCATACATGTTACCATCAACAAATAATTTTCTATTTCTGTTTCTTATATATTTTGCTTTTTTCCCTCCTTGATTCCCTATCTCTCACTCTCTGCCAACTCTCCTCCTTCTCCCACACTGTCTGCTATATACAGTTGTTTTCCATGCCATTTTTTCACATTTTATTGATTCACTAAAGATCTTAATTAATTAAATTAATTAATTAAAAACTTTCAATATCAAGCACAGCTTGATATTGATATACATATTTAAGAATGCATGTCTGACTTTAGGCATAAACCTCAGTGAGTAAAGTGAACATACTATAAAGTAGCACCTCGCTGGAGCTATATAGCTTACTGCAGTAATTAAATAGGTATTAATAGGTATTTTTAATGCATTATTTAATTTCAAAAAGAAGTTTTAGTTTTAATAGATCAAAATAAAAAAATGTTAAGGGAAATTTGCTTAAAACTTAAAGCCAGGAAAAAGGTTAGGGTTCAGTTCAAATAGTAGGTGGATGAACCTATCAACAGTTCAAGAGAAGACAAAAATCCTCAAATATGGAAGTCAAAGCATGGAAGAAAATGAGTAATGTTTTAGTCTAAAGTAAAAAAAAAAATTCTATTCACTAGTTCAGACTCACATAATTAATCCCTTTTCTATTAAATTTGCAGTGTTAGTGTGGTCTGATCTTTCCATTTAAACTCTGGAAGTTAACATTCAACTTGGATTTGTCTCTACCATGAGGCTGGACATTATCTTGGATGTTTCTTATACTCTTATTTCATACTCTTATTTCTGTGTGACCGACTTTAGTTTTCCTAGTATAGCATTTCCTTCACTTTTTGGAGAGCTGGTATGATGTTGGTAAATTCTTTTAGGTTTTGTTTATCTGAGAATGTTTTTGTCTCCACCCCCCCATATGAAAGATAATCTTGCTGGGTATAATATTCTTGGTTGAAATTGTTTTTTCACTTAACACTTTGAATATATTTTCCCATTCTTTCCTGCTTGCATTGCTTCCCATGAAAGGTCTGACATTAGCCTTATGGGATATCCTTTGAAAGTAACTTGACTTTTCTCTCTTGCCAATTTTAGTATCTTGTCTCTATGTATGGTTTTGGTCCATTTGGCTATGATGTGCCTTGGGGAAGATCTTCTTGGGTCGATTCTATGTGGGGTCTTTTGTATTTCTTGGGTCTGGATATTTGAGTGCCTCTCTAGGTTTAGAAAGTTTTCTTCCAGGATATTATGGAATAGATTATCAATACCCTTATTAGTTTCTTCACCTTTTGCAAAAACCTCTCCAAGAAAAAAAAAAAAGAAAAAAACAGAAATTAAGGAGAAAAATAGAGAGACAAGACATTTATGTGACACAGAAATGGATTATTATCTGTTGATGATAACGTGTTTAGTATCCTGAACTGGACTGGCATGAAGAGTATTCATGTTGGGTAAATTCAGTTAAAAAGCTAAGTGATGTATACTGATCGAATGTATAAAATAAATAAAATAAAATAAAAAATTTAGAAAAAGGAAAGTATATGAGGGGTGTAGATTGTGCTTGCGTTTGTGGATACTCCCATTAACAGGAATGTCAATAGCTTGTCACCTTGTGATTCTTACTAATCAAAATAGAATGTAAGACATATGCCAGGAATATCCTTTATTTTTTATTTCTTATATTCTTTTTTTTTAAGAAAGAGGTTTTTTTTGTTATAGGGTGTATATTCTTTCTGGGGAGACAGACAGCAAGAAATCACACCTTGGGGGATGGCCATGCCACACTCTCTTCTCCTTCATTCTCCTCTCAGGATTTTGGGCATGCATGCACACACACCCAGTGTGAATTTTAAGTTGCTAGGTCTAGGACTTGAACCGTGGTGACTACGTGTGAGTCCAGTGATGTAACTAGTATCCCATCTGCTAGTCCCAATTTCCTGTTTTCTTTTTTTTCTGCATTGCATCCAAACATTACTTTTTACTTTGGTCATTCAACTCCCCAGAATTCTAATTGCTGCATAAAGACTAGTGCTTAGATATCAATGCTGCACACCTAACAAAACAGAATTTTACAGAGCTCTTAGAATCCAGTATCTCAGGACCTATGTGCAGCATAGAGGTGACCATATTCAGAAGCTACATTTTCTTTTACTACCTAAGTGAATAGGGATAACCAAAACATTTGAAATAAACTAAAATTATTTATGGTCAACAAAACACTTGATAAATTCCAGGAGCACAAATTTAGGAAGAAAAAAGTAAGTTATGGAATGCATCTACATGCTCCAGTAATATCTGCCACAGTGAGTTTGTTTTCGAGGTGGATTCCTAGGTTTTTACTGCTTGTAACAAAAACCTTTATGAGAGGACTCTGACTTCAAGAAATGTCGTGTGGAACTATGCTGGTTTATAGTGACTGTAATCAGATCTTCAGCATCTGTCATGGTGGGTGGGGTAGCTGTACTGGCCTGTCATTCTTAGAAGGCTGAGCTTCATCATTCTCTTTGCACTTTGGGTGTACTAATTTAGTTTTTGGCTTTCGCTAAGGGTCATACTTTCTTTTGTCAAAGATGATTTCTCCCCTACCTTAGCATTCTTGTCAGCTTTCGTGTCTTCAGCCACTGCAAGTCAAGTAATTTCCTTATCCTGGGCTACCTGAGCTGCTCTCATGTCCACCTGGGTAGTTAAAAGTTCCTCTTCTTGCAGTTTTCTGACAATTTCAACAATCACCATTCCTGAGCTCTGTGGGTCAGTCATGATAGAGTAGAGGCAGCTTCTTTTACTACTCTTGGCTTCATTCCTCCATCTTCATAACAGCAACTATCTTCATTAGCACTGGTTCCAGAGAACTCTGGAATGTGTTTCTTTTGCTTTTTCTTTTCCCATAACTCCTTTTCTTGTAAAAGAGAAATTATGTCCTTATCCTTTCTCCTGAATGTGTTGTCTCTCTGCCTCAAGAGCCAGCTTCTCCTGAATTTCCTAAGCAATTTCACAGCTTTGTTTTCGTTAGTCGTGTGGCACTTTTGAAGCTGAGCCTGGGCTTTCAGATGTTTCTCTTAGAATTGCTTAGCCACCTGGAGATCATGCTGGACCAGATAGTTCCACTGAATGTTCGATAGTAAATGATGCTCAATTTCTTGCTCTTGCAGGTTGTGAGCCAGGGTATGGTCCTCCGGGACAGCAGAATCTCAGCACACTTCCTTGACTCTTGGCAGCTTGGACTGGTCAATGCTGACTTAAGCCATGTTGGACCAGCACAGGGAATCGCCTTTACTGAGTAAAGATTCTGACCCAGACTTCCCAGAGTGTAGAGGACTGGGTAGAGAAATGATATTTGTAGGCAATCTGCCATTACAAAGGTAATAAATGGGACCAGCAGTTAGCGTAATTGCTATGTCCCTGGACTCCCACATAGTTGACTATGGTTTGAGTCCTGGACCCGGTGGCTTAAACTCATGCCAGGCGCGTGTACGTGCATGCTCAAGAACCCAAGAGGAGAATGGAGGAGAAGGGATTGCGGCATGGCCATACCCCCTGGGGGGTGATTTTTCACTTTCTGTCTTTCTCTGTCTCTCTGGCGAGCGCACATGTCCTAGAAAAACCTCTCCAAAAAAAAAAAAAAAAAAAGAACAGATGTAATAAATGGACAAGAGGTGTGTGGCATAGTGGACTGCACCTGCATGGTGCACTACACCAGCCTATCAGTGTGCACCAGAGGTGTTGATGTCGTGGTGATTTTTTTTTTTTTTTTTGGAGAGGTTTTTCGCTATAGGGCACGTGTGCTCGCCAGACAGACAAAGAGAGACATAGAGACAGAAAGCGAGAAATCACCCCCCAGGGGGGATGGTCACGCCACAATCCCTTCTCCTCCATTCTCCTCTTGGGATCTTGGGCACGCACGCACACGCGCCCGGCGTGAGTTTTAAGCCACCGGATCCGGGACGCGAACCGCGGTCGACTGTGTGGGAGTCCAACGACATAGCCATTACGCTAACTGCTGGTTCCCTCGTGGTGATTTTTTAATGATGGCAGCCAGGGAGAACTCTATGGATTAGCTTTGCCTTGTCCTAAGTCATAGGAGAGATCTTCAGAAACAGACCTAGCTGTGAAAAGATGGGCATCTGAATTGGATGAGAAACACTATGTAGTGTAATAGGAAGAAGACTGAACTAGTGTTACCTTTAATCTACCATCTGACTCCAGATACGTCACTTCATTTGTCTAGACCCAGGTTTCCCCTGTGTTTGGTGCTCACTGCTTGGCTGGCTACAGGAGGCAGGAGGCATCCTTGGTTTGCATCACTGTGTTGAAAATAACATGAGTGGACTTGCTCAGTAATGTAGTAGGGAGACCAGTATGTTTCAGTGCTGCTGTGGGTTATTTCCGAGTTTACAGAGAGGAGTGCTCATGCCTCCCCGGAGAGTAGAACCAGTTACTTGGAAGAGGAAACTGGTTACTTGGGAAACCTGGGTGGGTGCAGATGCTCCTGAGGGTGGGACTGGGTGGTGAAATGGTAAAGTGTGATACTCCACAAAGCTGAGCCAGGTGACCTCCCTGAGTGTGCTGGGCAAGTGTGTGCCCATCCTCCGGGTTGACTGAGGCTGGGGTAGATGGACGAATGAGGACACTGCCAGGGTTCTCTCTCTCTCTCTCTTCCTCATGAATGAAATAAATAACGTTTTAGGGAAAAGATTATGATTTAATGCTAGTAGGACCCTTGGATTGAGTTAGCGCTCTTCGAAGTCTGCTGTCAAAAGCGGGCAGTAAGGGCTCTAAGGATGGGAAGAGGAGTCTGGGCAGATGCTGAAAGCTGAGCTGAAATCGTGGAGAAGACTGATTCTGGGATAGTAAAGGTTCGAGGCTCACTCCTCATAAGCTGCCCTACCAAGACCTGGAAGACAATCTCTGAGCGTGTCAACATCCACAAAAGCAGTAGGGACCTTAGAATCCGGGATCCAAGTTCGATATGCAGACTAACCTCTTTTCTTATTGTTTTACTTCCATGTACCTTTTGCTTATGAAAAAAAAAATGGCACCCTAATAAAGTTTGGATCAAATATCTAATTAGGAGACTTGACAGTGAAGAAAGACTTAGCAATTATATGCAATTAACAATGCCCCCAGTAAATCTTAGGTTCCTTCTGGTCCTGAAATGTTATTCTTTTATTATGAAATGAGAGTAACTGATCATTTAACTCTGACTCACACATTCTTGAACAAGAAAATCTTGATTTTTGTTATAGTACTTGACACAAGAGTCTGAACACTGGGGCTGCTCAGATCATTTAAGAACGGATGCTAACAGACTAACAGCTTGTTACTGGTCCTTGATACGTTGCACTTACTTGAACTTTCATTTTTACCCTGGGTTTCCTAATAGCCATGCACATTTCTAGTCATACTTGGGGTATGGCTTGAAAGTGACCAAGATGCTATTTATCTATAAAAATTATTCAAATTTAAAAGGGGAGAAGACTGTCTTACTATTTATTAGGTCTGCGTCATTTTATTTTAACACTTTTAGTAGGTAGACGCCATGAAGGTAGAGACGTTTGCTTCTCTTTCCTTCATTGATATATAACAAGCATTTAGAGCAGTGTCTGGAACAAAAGGGGCGCTTAATAAATATTTACTTCATAAAAAATTGCTATGTTTCAATAATAAAATGCTAAAAATGTGAATGTTTTCTTTTTTATATCAGCCTTATTTGTTCCCAGAGTAGTGAGTTATGTACTTTAGCAATCCCATGATTTGTGCTGCCTTCCTGCAAGAAGATTTATAACCCTGCCCTTTGCTCTCATCTTGGAGGAAGTCCTTCATGGTGGGGCCAGAGCAGGAACACGTGACTTGCTTTGGTAGGCGTCCATGAGTAAACACGTTGTACACCATGTCCCAGAAGAAGCTTCAAGAGCCATTGCCTGTTTCTACCATCTCTCTCGCCTTTTCCCTCTGCCAGACAAGAAAGGCATGTCCCACACAGGGACTGCTTTTTCACCCAGGGTCCTGCAGTGAGAAGGTATGTGAAAGAACTCAAGGGATGAGCAGGTGGTGTTTGCGGTGTTGGACTCCCACATGGCCAACAGCGGTTTGAGTCCCCTTCCTGGCAGCTTGATTTCTCACTTTCTCTTTCTCTCTGGTCCAATTAAAGATAGTAATAATAATGATAAATAAAACTGAGTGAATAATTCTTTAAAAAAGAAATAAAGAACTGGAGCTGACTTGCAGTTGCCGGTTGGTGACATGTGAAAATGAACTGTCACTGGTGCAAGTCAGTGAGATCAGGCGGGTGGTTGTCACATTGCCACAACCTAGCAAAAGCCTAGGTGAATTTTGGAGAAATGTGCAGAAGTTAGCATGTAGAGACAATTATTTAAAGAGTATAGTTTGTTTGTTTGTTTTCTCTATGCAAACATTAAAGCTGCATTACAGCAAGTGAAGACTTAAGTCCCAAGGATTACAGATAATAAATATCTTCAGGTATGATTTTTAAGATTTTCAGATTATTCATGTTCTTAGGCGTGTGCTCAAGAATGACAGAGTAAAGGCGTAATAGGTGTTTGATGCTTGAATAAATGTGTGTTTAACTTTTTAAAAGATTATTTTATGCATGATAGCATATGTGTGCGTAAGAGAGAGAAAAAGAGAGATGGAAGAACCCTCAACAGGGTCTCATAAGCTGGAGAAAGGGCCCAGTATGTTTTCAGAGTGACCTGGGGATCTGAGCCTGCAGTCAGCCAGGTGGCTTCCAGAACCACGGTTTGATTTCCTACTGATTGCTCCACTACACTGGGCCAAGTTTAATTTTTATTTTACATTTTTGGGGAAGTAGAGGGCAGATTGTTGGAAAATAACCTGTGGAAATAAGAAAAATAAGCCTGTGGGGAATAGTAGCAGACTGCAGCGGCACTGAGTAATTTGAGAAAATGATCGTTTTCTCCTTTGCATACCTACAGAAGTCATGAGAAGAGGAAACCACAGCAAATCTCAGACAGTTGTATTGATCACACAATTTTTTACATAATCTAACTACTTTCAATGGTGAATTCACTCGTTACTATTAAGAAAACCAGTTTTAACTTAAATCAAAGAAATGCCAAGTAACTTTGCTTAAAGCCAGGAACAGGTTAGGATTCTGTTCAAATGGTAGGTGCATGAACCTATCAGTCTCATGTACTTTTATCTTCTGTTCTGGTTCAATTTTCCTGATTAAATTCTGGGATATAATATTCAACTCCAGACTTGTCCCTATGATTAAGTTGGCCACTTTCTTAGTTTTTGAACTCTTATTTCCGTGTGTCTGTATTTAATTTTCCTGATATAGCACTCCCTTGAGAATTTCTTGGAGATCTGGTCTGGTGCTGGTAAATTCTTTCAGGTTTTCTTTATCTGAAAATGTTCTTGTATTTTCTTCCCACATGAAAGGTAATCTTGCCGGGTACAGTATTCTTGGCTGAAATTACTTCTCTCTTAACACTTTGAAAATATTTTCCCATTCTTTCTTTGCTCGCATTGTTTCCAACAAGAGATCTGCTGTTAGCCTGATGGGTGTCCTCTGTAGGTAACTTGATATTTTTCTCTTGCCAATCTTAGTATCTTGTTTTTGTCTGTGGTTTTGGTCAACCTGGCTATAATGTGTCTTGGAGAAGATCTTCTATTTGGTGTCCTTTGTATTTCTTGGGATTGGATGTTCGAATGCCTCTCTAGGTTTGGAAAGTTTTCTTGCAGGATTTCGTGGAATAGATTATCAATGCCCTTATGGGTCTCTTCACCTTCTGGAATGCCAATTATCCGGATGTTTGGACGCTTGATGGTATCTAGTACTTCTCATATATTATTCTCGAATTTTTGGGGCCATTTTCTCAGTCTACATGGTGGATTTTTTTAGACCAGCAATTTTCTCTTCTACATCTGAGATTCTATTTTCTGAATGATCTAGTCTGCTTTTAATACTTTCAAGGGATATTTTGACTTCCTGTATTATAGACTTCATCTCTAACAATTCTGTTTGAGTCTTTTGTAAAGTGTGTAATTCCTCTTTTAGATCTTGCAAGAATTTCCTCATCTCCTGGAACTTGACAACTTCTTTCTCCTTTCTCTTTAGCAGTTCATTGCCTCTCTTCTCTTCCATCTCTGTTAGCTTCGACATTATGAATGCTCTAAATTCCTTATCAGATATTTCCATGATTTTCATCAAACTGCTTGTGGATGAAGAAGAGTTACTCTTTTCCCTTGGAGGAGAGATATTTTCCTGCTTTCCCATATTTCTTGTGATCCGGCCATGATTTCTTGTCATCTGATGGATGGTGTGTTTTTTTCAAATTCTTGAAGTTCAGTCTGAATGTTCAGGAACAAACAGACAGAGGTGATCTAGAATCTCTTTGCCATTCTGTTGTGATTGCCCTCTAGCTTTTTTGCTGGAGGCTGAATTATCAGTAGAAAATATTCATTTCTCATGTGCCCTGAAATACCTAGTTCGCAGTAGCCATGCGGAATCTTCTTCTGAAGGCCTGGCCTCTCCTGCCTAGTTTGCAGTAGCCATGCGGAATCTTCTTCTTAAGGTCTGGCCTCTACTGCCATGCTAGCTTGTTTGCTGGAGGCTGAATTATCGGTAGAAAATCTTCATTTCTCATGTGCCCTGAAATACCTAGTTTGCAGTAGCCATGCGGAATCTTCTTCTCTCAAATCCACTTCTGTTTGATCTATTTACCCAAAGTTATTCTGAAATTTTTCATATCCAAGGTTTCTGCTCCAAACACAATCTGAATTCATCCTCAATAAAATGCTCTATTTCTCATCATCCCCTTCTCCACAAGAATAGCTAGCAGAAAGGAAAGTAGAAGGTGAGGAAGCACGGACATTAGAAAATAGTGTGTCTGTGAGCAAATTCTTGGAGAGTAACTTCTTAGCTATAATTGCCAAGTCAGTAAACTGATTACCTGGAAATTGTTTACAGGAAGTATCTTAGTCCATTGGTACTACTGAGGCTGGGTAATTTGTAAACAGCAGAAATTTACAGCTCACAGTTCTAGAGACTGGGAAGTCCAAGATAAAGGCACTGGACAGTTTGATGCCTCACAAAGCCCTGCTCCTTGTTGGTGGTACTGTCTAGGTGTCCCCACATGGTGGAAGGGATGAAAAGGGCAAAAGGGGATGAACACTTCTGCCACATGGCAGAGGAGGGGAAGAGAAAAAGGGCCCAAGCTGGTTTCCTCCCCCCCTTTCATAAGGCACTAGTCCATTCATGAGGGTAGAGCTGTCATAACTTAATCACTTCCCAACAAGCTCCACCTACAAAACCACCACACTGGGGATTCAGTTTTAACATGAATTCTGGAAGGGACGCACACTGGAACCATGGCAGGAGCCAGTGTAAAATATGCTAGAGTGGCGTCCTCTTTACATGTTCATTTCCGCAGACCCGCATCATCCCAGATTGCAGCTTCAGGCTCATTTGCTGTGATATAAGCCCTTGCTCATCTCCCATTCTCATTTTAAATTGTTCCTTAAGTCAGGCTTAATTTACCTCTTATTGTTTCTTAGATAAACTGAAACTTTGACAAGTAAGAACCAATAACCACATACACACAGAAAAGCAAAAGGAAACAAAATTTAAACAAACTTTTACTCAACTAGATCACAGAATGAGATATCAAGAATAGAGTGTACTCTGTTTAGAAAAAAAAATTTAGGTTCTTTTTTTTTTTTTTTTTTTTTTTTTTTTTTGCCTTAGGGTGTGTGCACTCACCAGAGAGAGAGAGAAACAGAGACAATGAGAGGGAAAGTGAGAAATTGCCCCCCCCCCCCCCCACACACACACACCTGGTGGCTGGCCAAGCGCAATCCCTTTCCCTTCATTCTCCTACTAGGATCTTGAGCACACATTCCTGGTATGAGTTTCAAGCCACCAGGTCTGAGACTTGAACCAAGGTCAACCATATGGGAATCCAGTGAAGAAACTGCTACATCATCTGCTAGCCCCTACGATAGGGTGAACTTTAAGGCTGATTAATCTACCTGTTCCATTGTATATTTAAAACTTCGGGGCCAGCAGGTGGTGTGGTGGTTAAGGCACTGGACTCCCACATGACTGGCCACATGGTTTGAATCCTGGACCCAACAGTGTGAAAAACATGCCAGGCACATGTACGTGTCTGCCCCAAATCCCACAGTGCAGGGAGTTCCTTAGATACAGTCTTTGTGCTATTGCTGTAGGACATGGGAAAGCTGTAAACAAAGACTTTTTTTGGAGAGGTTTTTGCTATAGGGTGTATGCACTTGCCAGAAAGACAGAGAGAGACAGAGAGACAGAAAGTGAGAAATCACCCCCCAGGGGGGATGGCTATGCTGCAATCCTTTCTCCTTCATTCTCCCCTCGGGATCGTGGGCACACACATGCACCCAGTGTCAGTTTAAGTCACTGGGTCCGGGACTTGAACCACGGTTGAATACATGGGAGTCCAGCAACAAAGCCATTAAACCAACTGCTGGTCCTATCAAAGAATTAATCTACTGCTGGGCCTTCTGGATAGAAGAAACCGAGTGTTAGCCAGAGAAGTACAGGAGAGGCTTGCTCGAACCACGAGGTGCTCCACAGCTGAAGCACGCAGCTTCGTTTCCCTTATGAGAGAATGGGTACAGAACTTCTCCTCTCTGGGCCCAGCTTCTCTGGCAGAGATGCCAGGTCCCCCTGACCCCTGCCTTTATCTGTCTGTCCTTTTTCAATCTGCAACCCTTCCTTTTGGGGTACCCTATCTCTTCACCCTTGGTAGGGTCCCCCCAGGAAGAATGGATAAGGGATTGCAGTATGGCCATCCCCTCTGGGAGTGATTTCTCACTTTCCCTCTCTGTCATTCTCTGGTGAACAGCATGTGCCCTATAGCAAAATTCTGATAACAAACAAACAAAAAGCATTTCAGATTCTTTCCTCTTACTTCTCTGCCATTCAGAGCTTATCTCAATGTTAGTCTTAGGATAATTGTCAATCATATTCACCACTGCATGCTTCTTTGTCTCATGCCGTGAAAGGGAACACCTATAACCGTATTGCCCTTGTTAAAAGTGAATAAACAGACTTTCAGTTTACCAAAATATGCACACTTATGGTTCATTTCCCAAAGTGGTCAGGTGCTTACCCTAAAAAGACCAATATCAAAGAAATGCCATGTATTTATTGATTGCATCCTAGTTACCCCATTTGCCTCTAAGTGAGGATATTGAGACCTGCTGGGCTGGCATACACGAGTCAATGTCCACAGTAAGACCTGGGCCCTGGGGTCGGCTGGTGGTGTGGTGTTTAAGGGCACTGGACTCCCACATGGGTAACCATGGTTTGAGTCCCAGACTTGGCAGCTTGCTTTCTCACTTTCTCTCTCTCTCACTCTATCCCTCTCTGGTCAAAATTTAAAATAAATAAATAAAGTTAAATAAAATAATTCTAAAAATGAAAGAGCTGGGCTGAAGCCCTAAATCCTACAGAGAAGGGGAAAATCTGCATAACTGAGACGTGACATAACGTACGTGGAGACAACTGCAGGATCTCTAAGGTCCTGGACATGATTTCCACTCGTAGAAGGCATTCAGGCTGGCTCCATGGCCTGGTGGTGAAGGCAGATGGATCTCACATGGCTGACCATGGTGATTTGAATCCTGGCCCTGGTGGTTTGAAAACTATGCTGAGTGCCTGTGTGTGCATGCCCTAAATCCCAACAGAGCAGGACAGTGGAGGAGGACTGCAATGTGACCGTGTCCCATTGTAGGGTGATTTCTCTTTTGCCCTCTCTCTGGTGAGTACTTGTGCCCATAACAAAACAAAGCATAACAAAAAGGAGACATTTCTTATTTTAAAATCTCAAGTTTTAACCGTAAGTAATGGAAAGTGCCCAGGCTTTGTAATCAGCCGATATTACTTGTATTAGTCGCACAAACTATGTTTTACTCACTAAGCTTTTCTTGTATCTATATAACAGGGATAACACCTAGCTCACAGGACTGCTGCAAAGACTTACAGAACTAACACTGGAAAAGCAAATGATAGGGACCAGCAGATGGCGTCGCAGTTATGTTGCCAGACGACGACATGGCCAACCGTGGTTTGAGTCCCAGACCTGGTGGCTTGAAAATCAATCATGCTGGATGCATGTGTGTGTGTGTCCAAGGTCTCGGGAGGAGAATGGAGGAGAAGGGATTGTGGCATGGCCATCCACCCTGGGGAGTGATTTCTCACTGTGTCTGTCTCCCCCCACCCCACCCCTGTGAGTGCACACACCCTCAGGTAAAGACCTTTTAAGAAAAAAAAAAAGAAAGAAAGAAAAGAAAATGATCAAGCTACTAGGAAAGTATTGGTTTCCTCCAGGACAATTGTCTTTGCTTCAAGAATGGTACAAAATATGACAAATATTCTTCCAACCCTGCTGTTTAAACAAAAACTAGCGGGTAGAAATCAGTAATTTATTAAGACTATCTAATTTTTTAAAATAATTATTTACTTAATTCTATGTATTATTAGTATTATTACTCCATTTGACCAGAGAGAGAGAAAGTGAGAAAGCGAGCTTCCAGGTCTAGGACTTGAACCGCAGTCAGCCATGTGGGAATCGAGTACCTTAACCACCATGCCACCTGCCGGCCCCTAGATTCAGTTCAATTTAACATGTGATATCATGATATTGTTTATGAAAGAACATATATGGAGTTCAGAGGGATGGGTCTAAGAGGAAAACAAAATGCTCTGGAGAGAAGTCCTAAGGATACCCTGAATGTCTTTATAATTCCACTTACTGCGTTCAAGATTTTCTGATTTTCAGGCATGGTGAGCATTAATTACTTTTCTTCATGTTTCTTGGAACTATGGATTTAGGATATTTACCAGATCTGAAAATGTATAATCAGTACTTCTATTTCTTTTTCTGTACCTTTTTATTTCCTTTTTTTTTTTTTTTAAGAAGCTAGAGGATGTATGCACTGACTAGTGAGACAGAGACAGACAGAGAGAGGGAAAGTGAGAAATCACCCACCCATGGGCAACGGTCACACCACAATCCCTTCTCTTGCATTTCTCTTTTGGGATTTTGGGCAAGCACACGTACGCAACTGGCTTGTTTGTTTCAAGCTGTTGGTCCGGAACTCAAACTGTGCAGTTGGCCATGTAAGATCCAGTCGCCTTAATCATCACACCACCAGCTGGCCCTACTTAATTTCTTTCTTTTTTTTCTTTAATAGATTTTTGCTATAGGGCACTTATGCTCACCAGAGAGACAGAGGGACTGAGAGTGAAAAATCACCCTTCGGGGGGATGGACACCACAGTCTCTTCTCTTCTATTCTCTTCCTGGGATTGGGAGTATGCGCACACATGTATCTGGCATGAGTTTTAAGCCACCAGGTTTGGGACTTGAACTGCAGTCAACTCTATGGGAGTGCAGTGATGTAACCACTTGCCAGTCCCACTTACTTCATTTCTTAAGAGACTCCTGTTATGTCTATTTACACACTTGCCAATGTTCCACAACTGAACTGATAATCTACTTTTAGGTTACTTTTTTCCTTCTGTGTTTTAGTTTGAATAGTTTAAACTGGTACATCTTCATACTAATCTTTTCTTTGCAATGTCTAATCTCCTATTATTACCATGACTATATGTATAATATCAAACGTTGTGATTTTCATACATAGAAGTTTAACTTTGCTCTCTTTGTGTGTTCCATGCCTCTAACTTTCTGAGCATATTGAGTACAGTTATAATAACCACTTTAATATTCTTGCTTATTCTAATTTCTACATTAGTTCCAAATCGCATTTGCTTTCTCTCCTTATCATGGGCTGTATTTTCTTACTTTTTTCCTGTCTGATAATTTTCAATTCTGTACCAGACATTGTGACTTTTTCTTTGTTAGGTCTTAGATTTTTTTTAAAAATTTCTGTAAATATCTTTTGACGTTTGTTGTGGAATGCTGCTAGGTTACTTGGAAACAGTTTGATCTTTCTAGTCTTGTGTTTAAGATTTGCTACATGGGATCATTGCAGCAATTACTTTGGGCTAATTATTCTTCATTATTGAGATACTCTCCTGAGCATCCTACCCAGTGCTTAGTGAGCTGTGAGATGTTACAGTCTGGTTGGTGAGAACGGGCAATCTTCCTGGCCTTGGGTGAGCAATAGGCATTATCCCCTCCAATCTTTCAGTTGATTCTTTCCCCATCTTGGGAAGTTGTCTCATAGACATGGGCCTAGTTCCTGGCTATGTACTCAAGGAGCACTTCTGCAAGTCTTGGGATTTCTTTCTCTGTACTTCTCTCCCCTCTTTGGTGCTCTACCAGCCTATTAAATACTGCAAAAGAATCTACAACCGTCATCTCTCATCTTTATAATAAAATATAGCCGGATTTAAAGTATTGTTCTTGTCATTTGCTGGGAGCTTTGTATTTATTATATATTTAAATTTTCACTATAAATATAAAGGCTGTGGTAGGAAGCATCATCCTTATTTTAGAGGTGCTGAACTGAGACTCAAGGAAGTTAACTAATTATTTTCTTCATATAAGAGCTCTCATTCTTAAATTTGGTGATAAATAACTTTTTTTTAGTTTATTTATCTATTTTTGTACATACATTCAATCACATTGTTTAGTTTACAATGTGAGCATTTCAATATGTGAACATTTCTCCCCAGTCCCATTGATCAAAATATCTTCAATTGTTAACACCACACCTCCCCATCCCGTCAATGCTCTACCTCCGTATCCCTTCTCCAAATGTCTTTCGTTAGGCCCCACTCCTCCACATACACCTCATCTGACATTCACATCCATCTCTTGTTTGTTCAACCGTTAGTTAATCAGTTTCAGTCATAGAGCGCAGACATCCGGTATATGTTAAGTGGGGACATACAATGTCTCTCCTTCATAGCCTGGCTTGCCTCACTCAGCAGTAAATCTTCCATATTCTTCCACTTTCTATTAAAAGCCAGGGTTTTGTTGGTTTTTATTGCTGAGTAGTATAGAGTATATGTGGACAGTTTTTCAATCCATTCCTCCATACGTGGGCATTTGGGTTGGTTCCATGACTTAGCAATCGTGAATAGTGCTACAATAAACATCTATGTGCAAGCAATTTTCCAATGAAGAATTCTTCTGTCCTTTGGGTAGATACCAAAGAGTGAGATTGCTGGATCATATGGTAGATCTATTTGTAGATTTTTCAGGAATCTCCAAATTATTCTCCACAGTGGCTGGACCAATTTACATTCCCACCAGCAGTGTAAAAGTGTTCCCCTTTCACCACACCGCCGCCAACACTTATCATTTTTTGTTTTTTTAATCTTAGACATTTCGACTGGGGCTAGGTGGTACCTCATTGTTGTTTTTATCTGCATTTCTCTTACGATGAGGGATGTTGAACATTTTTTCATATGCCTTTTGGCTATTTGTATGTCTTTAGAGAGTGTTTTTTCCAATTCCTTCTCCCATCTTTTAATAGGGTTGATCATCTTTTTTCCAAACAGTTTCTTTAGTTCCTTGTGTATTCTGGTTATCAGTCCCTTGTCTGATGCAAAATTTACAAAAATATTTTCCCATTCTGAGGGCTCTCGATTCACACTAATTACTGTGTCTTTTGCCATGCAGAAACTTCTTAGTATGATGTAATCCCACTTGTCTATTTTGGGGATGATCGACTGTGCTTTGGGGATCTTATTTAAGAAGTCTTTCCCTACTTCAATGTCTCCCAGAGTTTCCCCAGTGTTTTCCAGGAGCAGCTTTATAGTTTGAGGTCTTAGATTTAGATTCTTGATCCACCTTGACTTGATTTTTGTCAGAGGTGAGAGGTAGGGGTTCAGATTCATCTTTCTGCAAGTGGAAATCCAGTTTTTCCAGCACCACTTGCTGAAGAGGCTTTCCTTTTCCCATTGGATTGACTGGTACCCCT
Source organism: Tupaia tana (assembly GCA_026018925.1). Classification (NCBI taxonomy): domain Eukaryota; kingdom Metazoa; phylum Chordata; class Mammalia; order Scandentia; family Tupaiidae; genus Tupaia; species Tupaia tana. Next base: position 99,478,685 of record JAKSZU010000006.1, on the reverse strand, counting down.
TGTCAAAGATCAGTTGACTGTATGTTTGGGCATTTATTTCTGGGGACTCTATTCTGTTCCATTTGGTCTATGTGTCTGTTTCTGTGCCAGTACCATGCTGCTTTTTTTTTTCATTTAATTTTATTTATTATTATCATAATCTTGTTTATATTACATTGGATCACATATAACTTTACAGTGTATTCCATTTCTTTTTTCAGAAGGAATACCATTCATATTAGTCAATACAAAGACATTAAAATCCTCCTCCTCATTATCAAATAGCTTTTCATTATTTTTTCTGGATTATTATTATTATTCCAATTACTTTCTTTTATTTTATTCAGCTCCCATTTATTTTATTTTTTTCTTCTTATTTTTTTCTCTTTAAATTTATTTATTTTTTACATTAATTCACTATACATCACTACAGCATACAAATGAATTTTCCATCCAAAATACCCTGTGTATTGGCTCAATCAAGCACATCAACATACATGTTTTCAGCAAATAATTTTCCAATTCTTATGTCTTGTATACTTTGTTTTTTGTTTTGCCATCCTTGATTCCTTATCCCTCACCCTCTGCCATGTCCCACCCTCCTCGCACATTGTCTCTGGTATCCATGGTTGCTTTCTATATCTCCCCCCCCCCATTTAATTGATTTGCTAATGAACTTGGTCTAAATATATCTAATAACTAGCACAGCTGATATATACCTATACATGAATCCAAGTCTGACTTTAGGCATAAACCCCAGTGAGTAGAATGAACATATTATAAAATAGTACCCAACTGGGGCTATATAGCTTACTGCAGTCATCAAATATGCATTTTTTAAAATTGATACGAACAGTTTTACCGTTTTTTTTCTCCTGCAACTTTTTTTTCAAATTATTTAACACTCATTCCCTGAGCATCATCAAAACGTACTTACTAAATATGGTTTCCCATCTAGAATAAACTGCATAGTGGCTTAGTCAAGCATGTTATCATCAATAATATTCCATTTCTACTTTCATACATACATATATATATATGTTTTTTACCCCATGTTTGACCCTCTGCCCTTTCCCACTCTCTTATTACACTATCTCTGCTATATACAGTTGTCTTCCATTCCTTTTTCTCCAACATTTTGTTGACCACACAATATCATAAGTAATCTAACTACTTTGAGCAGGTAATTTCAAGAAGAGTAGTTTTGAACTGGTAATGATGTTTCCTTGAAACTTAAAGCCTAGAAACAGGTTAGTATTCTGTTCAAATAGTAGGTACATGCACCTATCAACAGCTCAAGACAAGACAAAAATCCATTAAAACCGGAAAACAAAGCTTAGGAGAAAAGCAGCAATAATTTAGTCAAGTCACAGAATGTTGTTTCATCAGTTCAGTCTCATGTACTTAATCTTTCTTCTGTTAAGGTTCGATCTTCCAGATTGAATTCTCGGATATAATATTCATCTCCAAACTTTGTCTCTACAATTAAGTTGCCCATTTTCTTAGTTTTTGAACTCTTATTTCTGTGTGTCTGCATTTAATTTTACTGACATAGCACTCCCTTAAGAACTTCTTGGAGATCTGGTCTGGTGCTGGTAAATTCTTTCAGGTTTTGTTTATCTGGGAAAATTCGTGTCTTTTCTTCCCAAATGAACGATAACCTTGCTGGGTACAGAATTCTCAGTTGAAATTGCTTTTCCCTTAATACTTTGAATATATTTTCCCATTCTCTCCTCGCTCGCATTGTTTCCGATGAGAGGTCTGCCGTTAGTCTGATGGGATACCCTTTGTAGGTAACTTGCCTTTTTTCTCTTGCCAGTCTTAGTATCTTGTCTTTGTCTGTGGTTTTGGTCAATCTGGCTATAATGTGTCTTGGAGAAGATCTTCTTGGGTTGATTCTATTTGGGGTCCTCTGTATTTCTTGGGACTGAATCTTTGAGTGCCTCTCCAGGTTTGGAAAGTTTTCTTGCAGGATTTCATGGAATAGATTATCGATGCCCTTATGAGTCTCTTCACCCTCTGGGATGCCTATTATCCGGATGTTTGGACGTTTAATTGTATCTAGTACTTCTCGCATATTATTCTCAAATTTTTGGGCCATTTTCTCAGTCTTTATGGTGGATTTTTCTAGGACAGCCATTTTCTCTTCTACATTAGAAATTCTATTTTCTGTATGATCTAGTCTGCTTTGAATACTTTCAAGGGAGATTTTGACTTCTTGTATTATAGCCTTCATCTCTAACAGTTCCATCTGATTCTTTTGTAAAGTGTGAAATTCCTCTTTTAGATCTTGCATAAATTTCCTCACCTCCTGGAACTCTTCAGCTCCTTTCTCCTTCCTCTTCAGCAGTTCCTTGTCTCTCTTCTCTTCCATCTCTGTTAGCTTTGCCATTATGAATGTTCTGAATTCTTTATCAGACATTTCCATGATTTCCATTGAACTGTGTGTGGATGAAGAGGAGCTATCCGTTTCCCTTGGAGGAGAGGCATTTTCCTGCTTCTCCATATTTCTTGTGATACTGCAGCGATTTCTAGTCATCTGGTGGATGGTCGGTTTCTTCCCAAACTTGGAAGTTCAATCACGCGGGTTTTGTATGCTGGAGGCCCAGTTAGGAGTGGGACATCTTCCTTTCTCGCAAAATGGCTAGATCGCAGGAGCCATGGAGCAGCCTGTCTCTTGAAGAAGGGCTGTTCTGCCCAGTAACATGCTGCTTTGATTACCACAGCTTTGTAGTATATTTTTGGGTCAGGGAGTGAGATGTCGCCCACTCTACTCTTCTTGTGTAGAATTGCTTTGGCAATACTGGGTCTTTTATGATTCCAGACAAATTTTATGATTTTCTTTTCTAGATCTGTGAAGAATGTGTCTGGTACTTTGATTGGCATTGCATTAAATATGTAGATTAATTTGGGTAGAATTGCCATTTTGGTTATATTAATTCTTCCAATCCATGAACATTTTCAGTTTTATTTTTTAGCTTCTCATAATTTTTTTAGCTTTTTTTAGCTTCTCATAGTTTTCCTTGTGGTGGTCTTTAACTTCTTTGGTTAGATTTATTCCTAAATATCGTATACTTTTGCTGGCTATGGTAAATGGAATAACTTTTTTCAGTTCTATCTCAGTCTGCCTGTTGCTCGTATATAGAAATGCTATCAATTTCTCTATATTGATTTTTTATCCTGCAACTTTACTGTAATCATGTATTCCTTCCAGTAATTTTTCCATAGAGACCATTGGGTCTTCTATGTATAAAATCATGTCATCTGCAAATAGAGAAAGTTTCACCTCTTCTTTTCCTATTCGAATGCCCTTTATTTTTTCCTCTTTTCTGATTGCGTTGGCGAGGACTTCCAGTACTATATTGAAAAGGAGTGGAGAAAGTGGGCGTCCTTGTCTCGTTCCTGTGTTTAGTGGGAAAGCTTTCAGCTTTTCTCCATTGAGGATGATGTTTGCTATGGGTTTTCCATAGATGGCTTTTATTGTATTGAGAAATGACCCCTTTGCCGATTTTGCTGAGAGTCTTGATCATGAAGGGTTGTTGTATCTTATCGAATGCTTTTTCTGCATCAATTGATATGACCATATGGTTTTTATCTTTATTCCTGTTGATATGATGTATTACATTTATGGTTTTGCATATGTTGAACCAACCTTGCATTCCTGGAATAAAGCCTACCTGATCATGGTATATGACCTTTTTTAAAAGTTGTTGAATACGATTTGCTAGTATCTTGTTGAGAATCTTTGCGTCTATGTTCATCAAAGATATTGGTCTATAGTTATCCTTCCTTGTCCTGTCCTTATCTGTTTTAAGGATGAGGGTGATAGAGGCTTCATAGAATGAATTAGGGACAGATTCACCCTTTTGGATCTTTAGAAATAACTTGAGCAGTATGGGAGTTAACTCTTCTTTGAAAGTTTTGTAGAATTCAGAGTTGAATCCATTGGGGCCAGGCCTTTTCTTTGTTGGGAGGTTATTTATTACTGATTCAATCTCCTGGCTTGTTATGGGACTATTCAGACTTTCTATATCCTCCTGGCTCATTCTTGGTAGATTATATTTGTCCAGAAATTTGTTCATCTCATCCAGATTATCTTGTTTCTTAGCATATAGATGTTCAAAGTATCCTCTAATGATATTTTGAATTTCTACTATGTCTGTTGTTATGTTACCAGCCTCATTGCAGATTTGATTCACCTGGTTCCTTTCTCTCTTCTTCTTAATAAGTCTCGCTAGTGGTGTATTAATTTTGTTTATCCTTTCAAAGAATTAGCTTTTACTTTAATTTATTTTCTGTATAGAATGTTTATTTTCTATTTCATTTATTTCTGCTTGGATCTTTTTTTTTTAAATTATTTTATTTAACTTTATTTATTATTTATTCATTTGTTTATTTAAATTTGACCAGAGAGGGACAGAGAGAGAGAGAGAGAGCAAGCCGCCAGGTCCAGGACTTGAACCACGGTCGGCCATGTGGGGATCCAGTGCCTTTAACCACCATGCCACCCACCGGCCCCTATGCTTGGATCTTTATTATTTCCTTTCTCCTGGAATTTTTTGGATTTTTTTTGTGGTTGCTTTTCCAGTTCTCCGAGGCTTGATGTTAGGTGATCCACTAGCCTTCTTTCCGTCTTCCTCTTATGTATACTAATTGCTATGATCTTCCCTCTTATGACTGCTTTAACAGTGTCCCAAAGATTATGGAAACTCGTGTCCTCATTGTCATTGGCTTCCATGCATCTTTTGATTTCAGTCTTTATTTCTTCAGTAATAGTGGAGTCATTCAGGAGTAGGTTATTTAGTTTCCATGTTTTTAGGTATTTTTGAGGATTTCTCTTGAAATTAAACTCAAGTTTAATTCCATCATGGTCAGAGAAGATGCTAGATATAGTTTCTATGCCTCTAAATCTGTAGAGGTTTGTTTTGTGCCCTATGATGTGGTCAATCTTCGAGAAGGTTCCATGTTGAGGTGAGTAAAAACTGTATCTTGTGGTTTTTGGGTGGAAAGCTCTATAGATGTCTGTTAAGTCCAATTGATTTATAGTACTGTTTAGATCCTTTATCTCTTTACCTATTTTTTGCCTAGATGATCTTTCCAGAGGGGATAATATGGTGTTTAGATCTCCAACAATTAGTGCGTTGCAATCTAACTCCCTTTTTAGATCTAATAGTCTTTCCTTCACATATTTGGGTGCTCCTGTGTTAGGTGCATAGATATTAATAAGCATTATATCTTCTTGATCTATAGAGCCTAATACTATGATATAGTGCCCTTCTTTGTCTCTTCGAACAGCTTTTGTTTTAAAGCCTATTTTGTCAGAAATTAGTATCGCAACTCCAGCTCTTTGTTCGTTCCCAATTGCATGGAAAACCTTTTCCCATCCCTTCACTTTCAGTCTATGTATGTCTTTCTCCATGAGGTGGGTTTCCTGTAGGCCACAGATAGAGGGTTTCTGTTGTTTTATCCATTCAGCCAATCTGTGTCTCTTGATTGGAAAATGTAAACCATTAACATTCAATGTTATTATCGATGTTACTGGATCTGTACCGACATTTTAGTTAGCCATTGTCTTAGTTGCCTGTAATTTCTTTGTTTCTGGCTGTTGATTCTTTAGTTTTCCTGGAACAGTACTTTCTTCAGGATTTCTTGAAGAGCTGGTCTGGTGCTGGTGAATTCTTTCAGGTTTTGTTTGTCTGAGAAGATTTTAACCTTTTTTTCCCCATATGATGGATAATCTTGCAGGATATAATAGTCTCGGCTGAAATTGTTTCTCTCTTAACACTTTCAATACGTCTTCCCATTCTTTCCTTGCTTGCATTGTTTCCGACGAGAGGTCCGGTGTTAGCCTGATGGAATGGCCTTTGTAAGTTACTTCTCGTTTCTCTCTTGCCAGTTTTAGTATCATGTCTTTATTTGTGGTCTTAGACAACCTGGCTAAGATGTGCCTTGGGGAAGATCTTCTGGGGTTGATTCTATTTGGGGTCCTTTGTATTTCTTGGGTCTGGATGGTTGAGTGCCTTTCTAGACTTGGGAAATTTTCTTCCAGGATTTCATGGAATAGATTTTCCAATCCACTATTAGTTTCTTCACCTTCTGGGATGCCAATTATTCTGATGTTTGGGCGTCTAACGAAGTCTAGTATTTCTCTTATATTATCCTCATGTTTTTTTGTTATTTTCTCTATCTCTTTGGTGTTTTTTTCTAGGTCAGAGGTTTTATCTTCTACATCGGAGATTCGATCTTCAGCATGGTCTAATCGGCTCTTAATACTTTCCAGAGAGTTTTTGATTTCCTGTATTATAGACTTTATCTCTAATAGTTCCACCTGATTCTTTCTCAGAGTATCCATTTCTTCTTTCATATCCTGGAAGGACTTCCTAATTTCCTGCAGTTCATTGTGTCTTTTCTGTTCCAATTCACAGAATTTGGTCACCATGAATGCTCGAAATTGTGTGTCTGTCATTTTGGTAATGTCCTCCATATTTACGAGACATGGAGGGGAGTTTTCCTTTGTTGGAGACATATTTCCTTGTTTACTCAGATCTAAGGCTCTTTTTCTACTTCTAGCCATTGGAAGATGTATTCCTTTTTTTTTTTTTTTTTTTTTCTTTTTTTGGAGAGGTTTTTGCTATAGGGCGCGTGCGCTCGCCAGACAGACAGAGAGAGACAGAGAGATAGAAAGCGAGAAATCACCCCCCAGGGGGGATGGCCACGCCACAATCCCTTCTCCTCCATTCTCCTCTCGGGATCTTGGGCACGCACGCACACGCGCCCGGCGTGAGTTTAAGCCGCCGGGTCCGGGACTCGAACCGCGGTCGACTACGTGGGAGTCCAGCGACATAGCCATTATGCTAACTGCTGGTCCCAAGATGTATTCCTTTTTGAAAACCTCTTGGGGGAACGTTTCTCCCACTAGGAGTAAGAGTGTTTCCTTTTGGCTGGGAATAGATGTTTGCTGAAGTCTCTCTTCTGTTGTTTTTACCAATGTGCTCGCAAGAGGGGAACTCTACTGAGGTGTCTAAAAAGCAGTATCTCAGTTCTTACAGGTGGATCAGTACAAGGGAGGATCCCAGAGGCACTTACCTTACTAGGGAATAGCAGATATCTGATTCTAGACCTGTCTAGTCCCTCTGGCAGGGTAAAAAATGAAGAGGAGAGGATAATATGAAACGAAATGAAAGACAACAGAGGGAAATAAAGAAAAAGTCTCGCCGAGTTATAGCAGTGCGCGATTTAGCCAGAGGCCTGTAGGTGGGCCTTGTGCCTGCTGCCAGGAAAGGAAAGTCTGTGAAAGAGGCAGAGCTAGGAATTAACAAGAGAACAGAGAGTCTCCAAGAAAAAAAGCCGCAGATAAATTCTATCTACCTACCCAGCAGGTGGAGTCTTGGGCTGGGGAGTCTGGAAGTGGGGTGGGGGTCAGAGATGACCCTCCCTCAATATCCCTTGCTGGACAGAGGCCTGTAGGTGGACCTTGTGCCTGCTGCTGGGAAAGGAAAGTCTGTGGAAAAGCTGATAAATAACTTTGTATAATAATAATCCGTGAAACTTGTTTCGTTGCAATTCTGCAAATGTTGGCTATAAAAAGCATAGCTGTATTCAAATCTTACAATGCTAGCCAGGAGATAGTCTCAAAGCTACAACTGAACAAAAAAATTTGAGAAAAGTTGCTATTTTTGAATAATGGAAAGGAGGGAACACTAAAAAACCCAGTTTAGCTTGATGTTATTCTTTAGAATAATTCTCAGAGAGTTGGCTTGTAAAATTTGGAAAGGAATGCAGTTGAGATATATTTTGTAAAAATCCTGTTTACTTTTTTGAGTAAGTTTGATTTATAGATTTGAGGGATAATATAAACTTATGTATTTTAACTTCAGTAAGATATTGGACATATTTCTCCTGGCCTTTATTTTGATATGAATGTAGCAAAGAAATGAAGATGAGGTTCTACAAAGTTAAGGAAGCCTTTATTTTTTAAATGAAGAGCAAGGACAAATGATTTTATTGAGCTGCCTCCTTTAAAGGTGGGTAGAGCTTGCTCCTGTCTTGATTAACATGTTTTATTTATTTATTTTTTTGGAGATGTTTCTGCTATTAGGGTGCATGCACTCACCAGAAAGACAGAGAGACAGAAAGTGAGAAATCACTCCCCAGGGGGCATGGCAAGTCATAATCCCTTCTCCTCTCGGGATCTTGGGTATGCATGTACATGGGATCTTGGGTATGCATGTACATGCGCCTGGTGTGAGTGCAAGCCACCGGGTCTGGGACTTGAATCATGGTCGACTACATGGAAGTCCAGCGACATAGCCATTACGCCAACTGCCGGTCCCATCTACATGTTTTCTATAACTTAAACCATAGAAAGGGAGAGTTGTATAATAAATAACAGAATCAAGATTCAAAATCTCAGGGTCTCAATATGCTGCAGTAATGGCACAAAAATTGTTAAGAAATGCTTGGCAATAATAAATGGAAAGAGAAAAATTGTGAGGGTATCTTTTTTTCCCCACAGGTTTAGTGAAATCTTCAGTCAGAGAATCCCTACAAAGATGGAGTAGACTTAAAATGTGATCCCTTTTTCCACATTTTGTACAAGAAATGAACGAATACCAGCCTATTATAGGCCCAAAGCAGTATCTTTTATGATGGTATTTAAGGCCCTCGGCCTCCTCATTGGAGGAGGAATTTTAGAAAGAAGGCAAGTCCAGGGCACATGCAAACTGCCTATTCAGCTACACCGAGGTAGGGTTAGGCAGTGTCTTAGTGACTTTGTATCCTCAGTACTTGGCTGAAGGCTGGGCCTATAGCAGGTGCTTCTTAAATGCTTTCTGGATACCTAATAACAGTTTTCTCTTACTTTTTCATCCAGAAGGGTGGATTTAGGAACATTGAACTTCAGGGCAATAATCGGGAAGGTTTCCACTCGCAGTACAAGCTGTGTACTCTCAGGTGCTTTATTTGCTTGGGCTCTATCTCGAGAGTCGCTCTCCCACAGCTTTCAGAGGGTCTCATCCTCTGGGGGTGGGTGAGAGGGTGCCTGAGACCCTGACTTGACATCCCTGTTCACTTTTGTCCCCTTGTTCTCCTTCAGTGTGGAGAGAATCCAACAGGAGTGAGAAGGAAGGATTAATGACATGATTAAGAAACAGATGACTGGAATGCATCATGAAGCTAACTGTCCCCAAATAGTCTCGCGTTCAGGCAGGCCCCACAGGATGAGTAGAGGTAAAGACCAGAATGAAAGTGAAATCCCTTATGGAAGCATGCACAGAAATTGTCTACAAAGTAAATTAAAGCAAAAGTCATGAGAAAAGTAATTGACAATTATTTTATTAAGAAATATATAGAGTCTGTACATTTTCATAAGTGTTCACAAAATAAATTAAAAATACATTCTATAAATTTAAAAATATATACACTATAGCTGTAACTAAGGCATATCTCAGAATTTACTTGCATATATCACTCTGTATGTTAGGTAACGGTGAACATTTTGCTTAGAATGCTTTCACAATATTTTACATGAAGAGTTTTGTCAATTGCTTCATTATATTTACAAATATTTGTGTATCCCCTTTTGCTTTACATTCTTTTTTAGTAAATGTTTAGTATGCAAACACAAGAAGTGCTACTACCTGTGAAGAAACGCCTACCTTTTAAACAAGATTTAGAGACTACCATTGAGTTAAATGTTTTTCCTTTTCAAGGGAAAGCCTTCTCCTATCCCACTCTGCCCTGGAGTGAGGCTTCTGCAACTGCCCCTGAGAACTACTGCCATGAGGCCAGTCATTTGTTACAGATGGTTCCCCTGAGGGCTGAGAAATACAGTAGCACTTCCCTTGCATTAAAACCCTATGTTAAACAGTAAAAATTTACAAAAATAAGTTAAGAAACGCTTCTGTAACTAAAGAGTAACAAGTGGTCTTCTTTTAAATGTCACAGCTGGGATTAAAATTTGGTGTACTAAGATAATGATTTTGATGCTTGAAATCCGAATGTAAGGAAGATGGCTTGTTTTGTCTCAGGGGGCCCGAGTGAAACGGCGCCATAGTCCTTGCAAGCATAGGACATGTTTCAGACACTCCTTCGCTGTGTCCTCTCTTTTCTTTCTCTTCTTCATCACTTGGGTATTATTTACCTGTGGAGTAAGAGAATCAAGAGTCAAAATGACTTTGCATGATCTGAGGCAACTCTTGAGTGGCAGGGTGTGTTACAATCTTCTCTGTGTGAATCCGCATCCCAGTGCCCCCAGGCACCGGCTTGCTGTCTGGTGGCTGTACTTTCTCCAGAGCAATGCCCTCCAGTCTCTCCACCCATCTCCTCTTGCTCCAAAGCCAAGCAGCACCTCCTTCATGGAGCCTTTGCCAAAAGCTCAGACCTTGTTTTGGGAAACTCTTCTAGTACTTGAGTGTGTGTCATTTAACTTGGCTCTCACTCCCATGCTGCCTTTGCTATTGCATCACAGGTATTCCCCCGAGTGCTGAGTACAGTGTCTCATACATAGGAAGCCTGAAGAGTTCTCGAATGATTAAATGAATGAATCAGTGGATGATTTCATGATCTCCCTGACAAGATCAAGTTCCCAAAGGTTAGGACTTCCCTCCCGCCTCTTTGGGGACATAATGCAGTAAGCCTAGCCCACTGGTTGGCCCATAATGCTCCCGTTCCCCATCGCTGCCCCCACCCGGAGTGCCACAGACCCCTGAGGGTTTGTTCAGGGGGATCCCTGAGTATTCCTTCACCTGATTACTCCTGAGTCGGACAGCTGAGCCTCTGAGACACACCGCGCTCAGACTGATAAAGTTCATGAGTACTAAGCAAAATTCTCACCCCCTGAAATCTGCTAAATTGTAACTGTAGGTCTTTAGGACTTGAGAGGGGCCTGAAATAAATTTCTGCGGAGTCTCCCTTTTCTGCACAGTGTCCAAGAAACTGAAATAGCTGTCGGCCTTCTTACAAGGCTGAATTTCGCACTGTGTGTAGATGTGCCCGTTTCTGTGGTGTGGAGACAGAGCCAAACAGGATTCTCACAGGGCTGCTTGGTTCTGAGCTTCTAAATCAAGCTCAACCCAGACAAGTCCTGCGGCTTTAATCCTCAAACCGTAGAACGTGACACCCGGGATAGAGACTTAACTTGTGAATGTGACATTTGAAGAAAGAAGTCACAATTGTTAAGTGATAAGCCCGAGCAGGGTTGCTCAAACTTGGGAATGGTCCAGAATCTCTTCAGGAGCCATGCCCCAAGACTCGGAAGACCCGGGTGGGGTCTCTGGAGTCGGCACTTGGACAGTCGTCGTCCAGTCTGGACAGACGCTCTGGTGCAGCTCACTGGACACACTGAGGTTGGAAACTGCAACTCAGCCACACCCGGCGGCGCAGAGCTCGGAAGTGACCGGGGGCCAGATGTCAGCGTGGGACTAACTGACAACCTAGTTTTTAACCTGACTCATTTGCCCTTCAAAAGATAAAATCTGAATAAAATTCACAGAGCGACTTCCGCACAAGCCCGGTTAGTTCAAGGTCAACTGCAAGGCATCCCACAGCGTCGGGGGGCCGTGCTTACCTTAACTCGGGGGTAGCCTGGGCACCGGTGAGCGAAGGTGGCCTTGGTTCTCAAGGCGAACATTTCCATGGGCAGTGACGGGCAGCCGGCGTGGGAGCCGAAGGTAAGGCTCTCGATTTTAGCGAGGCAATCTGACTGCTCTCCGGCCGCGAAATTCACCAGCAGAGAGAAAACACGAGAAGAGAATGGAGTGGGGCGACGAGGGAGGCGCGGGAGACACGACAGGTGCGCCGAGAGCAGGCGAAGGCTGGGCGAGGGGCGGCGCAGGGGCGTGGAGAGCTGCGCCCGGAGCTGGGGGAGAAGCGCAGCCCCGCGCCCCGCCCGCGCCCCGCCCGCGCCCCGCCCGCGCCCCGCCTGCCTCCAGCCGGGACCGGCGCGGGCAGAGCGTCCCTGCCCAGGGGCGGAGCGCCTGACGTCGCTCCGGGGTTGGGAGGCAAAGGGACGGCTTCTCCCGGAATCCCGCTCAGTCCCGAGAGGGACTTCCTCCCCTTAACTTGGAACCCAAGCAGGCGCAGCCCCGCGTTGGCAGCCGGGACGTCCCTTGGCTGGCCGGCATCCCTCCGGAGCACAGCCACCACCGGGGCTCTGCACTCCGCATGATCACCCCTCTCGGAATGCCTGGTGTCTCTCCGGAGAAAGCCAGCAGCACTGACGTCTGTACTCACCTGGTTGCTGCAGAAGGTGTAATTGCTGTACTGCGTACTTTTGGTCTGGAAGGAAAAAAAAAAAGGCAGGGTAAAGACTCAAGTGTGCATGGAAAAGTATTCCTCTGCCCCTAGCTCCCAGGCTTTAAAGGGTCACGTGGATACTTGTTCCTAAGTCGTTGACCAGGCAAGGCTGGCTAGTGTAGGAACTGGATGGCCAACGGTCTCCTTTCAGAGGAAGACCTGGCTTCCCGATCCCCACGCAGACCCAGCTGCAAACGGCTCGAAGGAGGCCAGCAATACTGGCCTTCCTGCGGTGCCCACATCTGCCCTGTATTTCACAGGTGCACACACGTCTCAGAAGTTGGAAGAATCAGGAGAACAATTACTGCTGCACATTAAAAAATCGAAAGAACATCCTGAAACACCTAGAAGACCAGGAAGACCTCAGCACAGCCTCACGCCTGACCTGCCCTTACTCAGGCTGAATTCACAAGAACTGCTCTTTTTCCTCTGCCTTTTTTCTCAAGCCCTTACCCACTCTGTCTTTTACCTGCTCAATCAAAGCAGCAGTTTAACAGAGGGTGAACACCCTTTATGGACAACATGCTACCTACTGACACCTGCCTCTCATCAGCACCTGCACCTTAGGGTGTGCCAGTTTCCAGAAAATGATTTTAGATGCCAATAGATTAGAATTTCACGTGCAAACATTTTGCAAAAGGCTGGGCTATGAATGTTTTTCAAATTATTTTTCTTTCTTTGAAAGTTACAGTTGTGTGTGTGTGTGAGTGTGTGTGCACACCTACCCTCTTGGTGAGAATACATTTTTTTAAAGTTTCTTTACTTACCCCATGGATGTAAGTCTGGATGTCCCCAACAATGAGTTTCTCGTAATCCTCTTTAATCTTGGTAAAGTCACAGTTAGTGAAGTTGTACGTTAGCACCATCCTTACCAGTTGCAAAAGGAAGATCTTCCTGGAAAGAACTGACAGAACATAGACCAGGTGTCAGAGGGTGTACATGGAAGCCAGTTCCACCCTGGTTTCCCTAAAGTCTCCCCAGCGAGCCGGGTCTGCCCTCGCTGGCAAGGCCTTTCTCAAGGACGGTTGCCGGGGCACCACCTCCCCTCTCTGTGCTATTTGGACAAGGCCCACATTCACCCATGCTGTTTCCTTGAGATGGAGTCTCCCTGATGCTCCAGAGCCTTCTGGCCCCACATATATAACACCTAAACGCCTACGGGCTCTTTCCTTCTAGGCCAATGATTTCCTTCGATGTCATTCCCTTCTTTTGTAGAATTCTGAATCGATGATGTAAAAAAGGGGGGTAGGGAGGACTAGCCAAATCTATGGAATTGGAGCACTAGCAAGATCATCAGGAATTTCCCTCACCTTCCTCCTGTCTTAGCCACCAGCCTATGGGCTCAGATGTGCTTGGAGAATGGATACCCACATCTTTCTCCTACAGGGCAGTGTTCAAGACCCACCCTTTCTCCTTGGGAAAAACACCTCCTTAGTCTCACAAGACCTGCAGCCACTGTAAGGTCTTGGTGGCATTGCGGTGTGTCCTGAACACCTCCGAGCATTTCCTTTGGCCACTCCGAACTCCTGCTGCCCTCCTCTGAGAAACTCGTGCTTTCTTATGGAATGCCCTGGAGGGCGGGTGCAACCTCCCGCTGGGATGGCGCCTGAGGGGCTCCTGAAGGTATTAAATGTGCAATCGTGAGCAGAGCCGTAGAGGCAGGAAAGTTAATAAGTTGAAATAAAGAGGAAAAGATAGGATGGGCCTCAAAAACTTTCCACGCGTGCCGTTATCAGTTTTCAGGAGAAGCACCTACTCGTGGCGAATGGGGCGACTCGGGCATTGACCTCCTCTAGCAGGTGTTAGCGTGTCAAGTACTTTTAGACCCGCGGTGTCCAGCTCTCAGCCACCTCTCAGTCCCATTCTTGAGGTCAGAGCGGGACCAAGGACCGGAGAGGAGCGGCGCCGCCAGGCCCACCGGGCGCTGCCGCGGGCGCCGACGATGCTGTGCAGCCGCGCTCAGCTCTCCGCGGTGCGCGCTGCTGTGCGCTGAGTCCCGGACACTTAGCCCCGCGCAGCGCAGCCGGGACAACTGTGATCACTTCGGGCCTGAGTCCAGGCACCGGTTTCAGGGACAGGGAAAGCGGCGAGGTGGCGGACTCTGATTCATACTCTCAGACCCTCATTGATCCCGAAAAAAACCTTTAAGCGCAGCAAAGTGAGATAAGGAGAGAGCCTGAGACGGTGCCTAGCAGCGCGAGGAGCTCGAACAGCGCCAAAGAGTCGAAGGGGGTGTCGGCCGGCGCCCACCGGTCGCTGGGATGAACCCGGCTCCGCAGGAATCTGGACCCAGCCGCCCCTGGCCCTCTGGACGCTCAGCGCCCCTCTCCTCCTCCCGCCCCCCTCCTCCAAAGCCGGAACAGCCCTGGTCCTTGGGAAGTTCCTAGGAGTCATCTCTGAGCTGCGAGGTTGGGCGCCCCACGTGGGGCCCTGCAAATGTCACAGGCACTGGGCGCCAGGAGCAAGGAGAGGCGAGGGATGCGGGAAGGCAGCCTGAGGGAAACTTGTGTTCCCTTCGTTAAAGCTCGGTAGCCTCACGGGAGCAGGATCTGGGCTGCTGGCTTTAGGACTGGTGACCACAGCCAGGAGTGTCCAAAAATCTTTGAGTTACCACTGACTTCAAAGAAGGGCTTTTCTGGACCCTTCCAAATCTTGGGTTTATGCCATGTCTGCATCCTTTGGAAAACGGGGGAAGATGGAGGTGGAAGAGGGAGGGGGAAGGAAGGAGAAGAGGAGGGATAGTAGGAGGAGGGGGAGGAGGCAAACTCTGAAGGGTGTTGTGGCACAGTGTCAAAGCCTGATTCATCTGTGTGACATCAGACATGAGCTGGTCGGCAGCTGGGCATTAGACAGCCAGGACCTAAGACCGGATTTCTCTGCTGAACTAGGATAGCTTCGAGGGCAAAGGAGAGGCCAGGGCGGTTGCTTCCCCTGTGGGTCCCCCTGGAGCCTTCAGCGGCATCTCCGGCATCTCCGGAGTGCTAGTGGGAGGCAGGCCCTGCACTGAGGCCCACTGCTGTTCTTCGGGGTGTATGACCAGGCCACCTCGTTCCTCGGTCGCTTCCTTTAACACTTTGTGTTCATTCTCTGTGTTGGTCTTCTCAGAGAAGAGGCAGCCAGTACTCAAGTGCATCAGGCATCCTAGAAGGCGCCTTTTTGCCTGTTACATGCATGCTGAGCCCTTGTCCCTTGGCCCCCATTTTCCTGATCTATAATTGTGTAACCTCTTAGCAGACTTTGATTATATTACTCTTCTGCTCACTTTTGGTAGACTTGCAGGTGCTTGAAATTTGCCACCTTTCCTCTCCCAAGACGTCTTTCCAGCCTAACCGCCTAGACCTTGGCGGAACAGCAGCTGAAGGTACTTCACTCTAAACAGGCTTCCAGCTCTCTCCTTCCCAACTGTACGCCCTCAGGTGTTGGTGCTCTGTGCCTTTTAATGCTCACCCATCTGACATCCTCTCCTGTAAAGGTGGTCGCCTACCTAGATGTGAACTCACTATCATTAAAGCCATATCCATTTGGGGCTTCCATCTTACGGCTTCCATAGATTACATATATTTTAATAATGCTTATATCTTTATCTTTTTATTAGATTGCAAGATCTTTAAAAGCAGAAACTGGGAC
Source organism: Tupaia tana (assembly GCA_026018925.1). Classification (NCBI taxonomy): domain Eukaryota; kingdom Metazoa; phylum Chordata; class Mammalia; order Scandentia; family Tupaiidae; genus Tupaia; species Tupaia tana. Next base: position 99,462,785 of record JAKSZU010000006.1, on the reverse strand, counting down.
CAGGAGGTAGCATAGTGGTTAAGGTGGCTGGATTCTTCCACATGGCTGACTTTATGATTTGAGTTCCAGACCTGGCAGTTTGAAAAAAAAAAAGATGGGTACATGTGTGTACCCCGAAACCTGAGAGGAGAATGGAAGAGAAGGGATGGCAGTATGGCCATCCCCACAGGGGTGGAATGGGATGATTTCTCACTTTTCTATCTCTCTGGTTAGTATCTATACCTTATAGCAAAAAAAAAAAAAAAAAAAAAAAAAAAAAAAAAAAAAAAAAAAAAAAAAAAAAAAAAAATTAACACAGGACATGTTTTATAGCAATTAAATTTAAATTATTTAATATCTGTTTACTTTTTCCAGAAGTATTTGAGGTGACTAACAATAAATGCTACATTGGTGCCAAAAGTTAGACAACAGTCACGACCAGACCAAAGCATGGAACCAAGGATTAAAGGAGGTGGTAGCTAGATACAGGGATGGCTATAGAAAATCGTGGCTAAGCATTAACCGGAGAATTAGGAACTGGAGAATTGGTGCAGATGGTATGGTGGATAAGGCCTTGGACTTCCACATGGCCAACCGTGGTTTGAGCCCTGGACCTTGTGGTTTGAAAATCACACTGGGTGTGTGTACATGCGTACCCAAAATCCCAAGAGAGGAATGGAGGAGAAGGGACTGCAGCGTGGCCCTAGGGGGTGACTTCTCACTTTCCCTCTCTCCATCCCTCTCTGGTGAGTGCATGCACCCTATGGCAAAAAACTTAAAACAAATAAACAAATGAAAAACTGGAAAATTAAGAACTTTGAGCTCAAAGGAGAGTTCTGACCTTCCAGACAGTCATGACCAAGGCAGACCTGGACAGGCTCCACAGCATACAGATCCTTTAAGGAACGCCAATAGCGGACAGGCCTGTGCTTGTCATTGTAACCACCACAGGCTGACTTCTGTGCTGCGTGCTCTCCATGACAACCTTCTCCATAGATCGGACCTCCTGTGACGGTCATTGTCAGAGAGCAAATGCCTTCTCCTTGAGAGGAACTCTGCGAAGATCTTTGTTTAGCTCTTTGCTGCCATCTTCCTGGAGTCTGCTAATGGTTCACCTGGAACAGCCCTTCAGGCCAGGATATCTTCCAGAAGATTCCAAGGAGGCTATAGAGCTTCCTGCTTTTCTCACCTTTCGCTTGTTCAGTGGGTTGTGAACAATATATACATATGTAGTTTGGAAAATCCTAGGGCAGATCAAGAGTGGTGCGATTCCTGCTCGTAGGAAAAAGAAGTGAGATCATTGTCACTGGGCCATTAGTCAGGAGCTTGGGCAATACTCTCACCCGGGAGGCTTCAACAATGATCCATGACATAGCTCTTTTATCCTCTTGATCTCACCAAAGATTTATCTGACATTCGTTGATAGCCTTACTATTTTTATTTTTTGTTTTAATTATAATTCCTATTTTTTATTTTATTCTCCCCCTCCCCTTTTTAAACTTCCATCTTCTATCCTTTTTGTAGATCTGTCCTTAATATTAAAGGTCAGCTAGTTCTTTTTTAAAACTCATTTTGGGTTTGGAAAAGTAGATCCAAGTTGCCAAGAAAAAAGCCCTTTGTGTTCATTTGTTTGTTTTAGCTTATTAAGTCATAGGATTATTGACTTAAAGGAAATGGATGAGATATCAGACAGGTCATTGATGAGACAGGGAGGATTTCCCTTTGCAGAGTTAGAACTCAGCGACAGCAACCTCCGCCTGCTAACGTGCTAGGGAGTGTAACTGTGGACGTTTCCCAGCAGACTCATGTTCTTTCGGGAAGCGCACCACTCTGGGTTTGCCAGGATGCTAGCTAGGCATATAATCACTCTATCTTTCCATTTTCATATGCTCTGCAGAAAAGAAGGGCCAGACTTTGCAGAGGTGAACATTGTCTTTTTTTCTTTTTTTTTTTTTTCTTGGAGAGGTTTTCACTATAGGGCGCGTGCGCTCGCCGGACAGACAGAGAGAGACAGAGAGACAGAAAGTGAGAAATAACCCCCCAGGGGGGATGGCCACACTGCAATCCCTTCTCCTCCATTCTCCTCTCAGGATCTTGGGCACACACGCACACGCTCCCGGCTTGAGTTTTAAGCCACCGGGTCCGGGACACGAACTGTGGTCGACTACGTGGGAGTCCAGCGACATAGCCATCACGCCAACTGCTGGTCCCATCATTGTCTCTTTTTTGATATGCTGTCTTCATCACTCACCATTCGGCGTGGCAATTAATGATGTGACGTGGCCAGTGTGTGGTGTGCAAGGACCACAGTCCATCTTCTGTTTTGCATTATACATTTAGGTTCAAGGATGGTCCCAACTTTAAATACTTTGCAAGGATGTTTACAATTCTATACATCTTCTCTTCCCCCTTCTCTATACTTTCTGCCCTTCCCTCTTCTGCTTTGTACCCTGGGAAGCTGACCCATAAGCACTGCATGACAGACTCCCCTGACCTTGAGCTTCTGCTTAGGTTCAGCTTATGGGAGATACTGGGGGCTGATGATTTAAATTCCCTCTTTGCTGGCTCACCAGAGACGGGATGCTTTCCTCCCCTGAGGGACACAGGTCCTATTGCTTAACCTGTCCATCTCACTGCTTGGTAGGTTCTTGGAGCCATGCCCTCCCTTCGTCCTTTAGGGCTAGGGGTGACAGTAGCTCCTTATTTTTGCTAGCCTGGTGGTCCTGCACTATTCCAAAGGTTATAGTTTGAACCAGACCCAGTTTATACCCATTGTCCTGGAATTATTCATTAAGAAAGCTTCCTTGGGGCTAGCAGATGGAGAAGCGGTTACATTGCTAGACTTCCACATGGACAATTACAGTTCAAGTCCTGGACCCAATGACTTCAAAATCATGCTGGGCAGGGACCAGCAGTTAGTGTCATGGCTATGTCGCTGAACTCCCATGTAGTTGACCGTGGTTCTAGTCCCAGACACGGTGGCTTAAACCCATGCCGGGCGCATGTGCGTGCATGCCCAAGATCCCGAGAGGAGAATGGAGGAGAAGGGATTGTGGCATGGCCATCCCCCTGGGGGATGATTTCTTGCTTTCCGTCTCTCTGTCTCTCTCTTTCTGGCGAGCGCACGCCCCCTATAGCAAAAACCTCTCCAGAAAAAGAAAAAACAAAAAAAAATCATGCTGGGCACATGTGCGTGTGTGCCCAAAATCCCCAGATGAGAATGGAGAAGAAGGGATTGTGGGACCAGCAGTTAGCTTAATGGCTATGTCACTGGACTTCCACGTAGTCGACTGCAGTTCACGTCCCGGACCCGGTGGCTTAAACCCATGCCGGGCCCGTGTGCGTGCGTGCCCAAGATCCCGAGAGGAGAATGGAGGAGAAGGGATTGCGGCATGGCCATCCCCCCTGGGGGGTGATTTCTCGCTTTCTATCTCTCTGTCTCTCTCTGTCTGTCTGGTGAGTGCACGCGCCCTATAGCAAAAAAAACCTCTACAAAAAAAAAAGGAAGGGATTGTGACATGGCCATCTACCCTGGGGGGGGGGGGTGATTTCTTACTTTCTATCTCACTGCCTCTGTTACTCTTTCTCTTTCCCTGGTGAGTGCATGCACCCTAAGGCAAAAACCATTAAAAGAAAAAGAAAAAGTGGCATGGTTTCCCTAATATGCTGTGTAATTATTGTTATCATTGACTTCCCTATTTATATACTTTGTAAATAGTCCCTTTTAAAACCCTCTCATTATCCAGGTTGAGTGTTATTTATTTCCTGTGAGCCCTTGACTGATACAGTTACTTACCAGTATGAGGGATCTTTAAAAAGTTCATGAAAAATGCATATAGTAAAAGTTATGCATAAATAAAAAATTTGCACCAAAATAAACTCATACATCAATTCCATTTTTCTATGGATTCTTGAAGTCCCTTGATATGTCATCAACATCAGCTAATATTCCTTCCCTCAATCTTCTTTGTCTAGCTGGTGGTGGCATCGTAGTTCTGTACCTGCTGCTCACGAAACACCGGCTCTTGATACATAATTATTATTATTTTTTTTTGGAGAGGTTTTTGCTATAGGGTGCATGTGCTTGCCAGAAAGACAGAGAGAGACAGAGAGACAGAAAGTGAGAAATCACCCCCCAGGGGGGATGGCCATGCCGCAATCTCTTCTCCTCCTTTCCCCTCTTGGGATCTTGGGCACACACACACATGTGCCCGGAGTGAGTTTACGTCACCGGGTCTGGGACTCAAACCATGGTCGACTACATGGGAGTCCAGCGACATAGCCATTACACTAAATGCTGGTCCCTACATAATTAAATTTGAATTTTTATGGAAAAAAATTTCCCTGCTCTTCACTGAGAAAGATGAGTTATAAGAAATTCTTCAATACCTCCCCCCACTCCCCAAATGACATCTCTTCTTAGTAATATCGCCAGCCAGGGTTTGCAAGAAATCTGCCAAACTGTATTGAGTAATTTGCTTCATAGCTTAACCCTCACTGTTTATGTGTGGAAGGGTTTTAAGGCAAGTGACCGTTATGTGAGTCAGGTGGTAGCCACTAGCTTACTTTTCATCTGTTAGTAGTTTGAGGCTCTCTCAGTATCTTCACCCTCGTGAATCCCTCTGTTATCACTGATGATATCTGGATGAAGCAATCATCCTATTTCTTGCCTAATAACTGTTTTGTGTGTCTCATTAGGGTCTGCTATCTTCCCAGAAAGCCAGTCAGGGCTTCTGAGAAAGACTTGCCTGAGAATTCCAGGGGTGGAGGGAGGGAGGAACAGAAAAGGAGGAGAGTGAGAAAGTTGGGAAGAGGATCATGTATAGCAAAGACAGCTATGGCTTGGGCCCAAAGCCTGCCCTTAGGTGGGACTGTCGCATAGAAAAGAAGCTGGGAATTTAGAGCAGGAGCTTAGCAAAACTATGGCTTTTAGGCTCAATTTGCCCACTTTTCTGTTTTTGTAAATAACATTTTATTGGAACATATTCATTTTTTTTTAACAGTAAACTTTACATTTATTGTACAAAAAATACTTTCACACCACAAAGACAGAGCTGAGCCATTGTGACAGCAACCATCTGGCCTGTAAAGGCAAAATATGCACTATGTGGTCTTTTAAAGAGAAAAATAATTGACTTCTGGTCAAAAGAACCATACCGCTCAGCCTTTTAATAGGTGTGGCTGTTGGCATTCTATGGTGTTTACAGTGTTTTTATCAAAACAGATCATAAACAGCATGTGAGGGTCATGTGGCCTTTGCCTGCCACTTATGACCAAAGTCTTTTGATCAAGTGGATTCCTCCTTCTGTTCTGACTTCTGGCCCTCAGTCGCCAACATTCATAGTATAAACACCTAATTCACATCAACTACCTTAATTATACTTGCAAATTCTTAAGTTTTCCCCATGTGTTCCTAACAGAGTTAAAAGGTCAATAGCTGTTAAAATAAAGCCATTCTTTTTTTCTTTTTTATGAGGGATTTTTACTATTGGGCGCTTGTGCTCCGTGGAGAGACAGAGACAGAAAGTGAGAAATCATCCTCCTGGGGGAGAAGTGGCCACACTGCAATCTCTTCTCCATTTTTCTCTTGGGATTTTGGGCACACACACACATGCACTCAGCATGAGTTTTAAGACGCTGGGTCTGGTCTCAAAGCACAGTTGACTATGTAGGAGTTCAGTGATCTAATCACTGTGCCATCTGCTGGTCTCTAAATGAAGTCATTCTAAGAACTCACTTGAAAAGAATTTATGGTGTTTAATAATAAAGATATACAATAAATACCTCATACTTGGTTATTTTACAATACCAAAAAGAACTTCAATAACCGTTTATCTCAGAGGATAGGTCTATTCTTACCTGTTTGGAAGAAGAGATTTATAGAGTTTAATGTGGGTTATTCCCATTAGAAGAATGTGCCAATTTATAACTTCACTGTAATTTAATTCAATGAAGAATACTTGCTTTTTCACTCACTCCGCAACTTCTTTGATACCATGAATTACTTTTCCCCGGTACAATTGTATTTTTGTAAAGCCAGAACCTTTTATTCCTTCCTTATCTTTGAAAGCTTTCTTATAAAGGACAATGGTTTTTCAATAATCTTGATCAATTTCAATCTATGCATTTGAATTCATATTGCAACGTTTCTATCTGCATTCTATTTAGGGCCTTGCCCATTGCCTACACCCATTATATCTTTTTTTTAATAAAGATTTATCCTTGTTTATTATAGGACATGTTCACTCACTAGAGAGAGACAGAGAGAAAGAGAGAGAGAGAGAGAGGGAAAATGAGAAAGCAAGCCACCAGGGAGTCAAACTACAGTTGGCCATGTGGGAGTCTAGCACCTTAACCACCACACCACAAATACTGAACTCACAGGTTTCTTGCCATCTTCAGGAGAGAAAATGCCTACCAGTAGGTGTTTCTGTGGGAGCATGCAGCATCAAATGCACCTTGGAGACAGGAGTGTTCCTGAGCAATTGTGTAATGAGCAGCCTTGGGCATTTTTATCTCCTGTGTGAATGTCTTGGAGTAATGTTTTGATGAGTCATCATTTTTCAGTTGCAGAGCAAGGCTGAGTATCTGCTTTACTCTGCTCAGACTGCTCTAACAGATACTATGAACTGGATAACTTAGCAGACATTTGTGTCTCACAGTTCTGAGGACTGCAAGTGTCCCAACAGTGTCCGAGGTCCAGATGCTGGCCCAGTCCATCCAGCTCCTGATGCATGCTCTCTCTGGCTGCTGGACAGCCTTCCTGTTGCTGTGAGAGGCCATCTATCTTGTGTCGTCTTTACAGAGGTGCTAAGCCCGTCAGAAATGTCCTGCCCTCAGGACCTGTGCTACCTCCCAAGGTCCTGTCTCTAAATACCATCATGTGGGAGAGTAGGGCTCTCACATATAAATTTTGGGAGAGCACAGATATTCAGTTCAGAGCATTTGCTATCTACCTGACATGTCACAAAAATGAAACTTTTTTATTTAAAGATTTTTGCCATAGGTCACATGTGCTCTCCAGAGGACTGAGACAGTAAGAGGGAAAGTGAGAAATCATCTCTCAGGGGGATGGCCACACCACAATCCCTTTTCCTCCATGCTCCTCTGGGATGTTGGGTATGCGCCACACGTGCTTTGTGTGAGTTTCAAGCTCCCAGGTCCAGAACTTGAACTGTCGTTGACCACATGGGAGTCCAGGGCCTTAACCACGATGCCACCTGGTAGGCCCAAAGAAACATTTCTTTAAGTAGAAGCTAGGGTATGGACCCTCGGGGCTGGGAAATTTGTCTTCTTCCTTTGGGGCTCCGTGGTAGACAGACAACATGTATTTAGCGATGGCTGATGAAAAACAGGCTAGATTAAATCATTGTATGTACTTAAATTATCTTCATGTTCTATCTTTTGGGAAATGGAACTATTTTTAAGATACCAAAGACTAGAGTTGATCGCCATTTAACCATCTCTAACAGTTTAAATATTTTGACAAATTTCAGCTAGTTTTCAAAAAGAAGTACAACAGGGACTTTCCCACAGCACAGTGCTTCAACACAATGCCTCTGGAGTTGGAGCCCTCATTGCTGACCATGGCTTGAGTCCCAGCCCTGGTAGCTTAGAAAACACACACCAGGTGCACATGCATGCACACCCAAGTCCTGACCAGATGGAGACATGAAGAGAAAGGATTGTGGTGTTGCCATGCCCCATTTGGGGAGTGCTCAGTCTGAGTTTCTTTCTTGCCTCTGGCAATTAAAGAGAAACAAAATACAACATTACAGACATGACAGACTGCGGATTATATTACATCAGTGTTAAATATTGTACTGTGATTATTATTTAAGATAAAGTATGTATATGCATATAGAGAGAAAGGAAAGAGAGAGAGAGAGGTGAAAATATATTAGGTAAAGGATATGTGAAAATTTTTTTTCTATTTTTAAGTTTGAAATGATATAAAAATAAAAGCACACAAAAGAGTTGCAGAGGGCAGATGGAGCTGAGAACTTTGTGCACAGTCCTATTATTACTGAGGCCCTTGTCCGTAATTCTGTTATTACTACTTCTTCCCAAAGATAGAAACTACCCAAATTTAGCTTATTGTTCCCATGCATATCTCTCTAATTTTATAATTTTATGAACATGTGCTCAAAACAATATAGTATAAAATACTCTTTCTATGCATGCTATTCTTTATATATTCTGCCAGTGATATTATACACACACACACACACACACACACACACACTTGCACATATTTATACAAATCAGCAAGTGTTATACTATTTTCACACAAATAGTGATGTTGCTATATAATATTCTGAATCCTCTTTTCATCAGGTAACAGTATATCCCGACACTTTTCCTTACTACTTCATAAAGAGCTCCTGAAGGATATTTTTTAATGCCAGAGGGCATGTGTACACATTCACGTGAGAGGGAGAACGAGAGACAGAGAGCGAGGAAAGAGAGAAAGCAAGCAGCATCAACAGGGCTTAGTCACTACAATCCTTTTTCCGTCCAATTTTCCGTCCCATCAGGATACTGGACACAAACGCATGTGCCCTGTGTACTTCTGAAGCCACCAGGTCTGGGACTTGAATTCTGGTCGGTCTTTTGGAATCCTGTGTCCTCTGCTCAGCACGTATCCTCTGTGTCACAGGGCCAGTCCCAGAATTGCATTGCTTCATGATATTCCATTTGTATAAAAATATAGAAATTAATTTTGTTTCCAGGGTGTGTGTGTACGTGTGTGTGTGTGTGTGTGTGTGTGTGTTTTAAAATTTTTTTCCCCACAGGTTGCATGCACGTGTCAGGGGTCTGGAACTCCAACTGGGGTCAGCCATGTGGGAAGCCGGTGCCTTAAGCACCGCGTCACCTGCTGGCCCTAGTTTCCTGTTTTTATGAAATTATGTTTAATATTTGCTACTCAAAACAATGTTTCAGTGAATAGTCTGTACATTCATCATTTAGCAAATGTTACCCATGCATGAATTATCTATAAGATAAATGCCTACAAGTAGAACTGCTAGGTTATAAAGTACGTTCACTTGGAATTTGGGTAGATATTTCTGTCTCTCTCTCTCATCTCTGTATTCTAATCTTCTGTCTGTAGAGGCACCAGTAGTCTCACACCAGTAACATATAAGAATGTGGCTTCTCTGTCAACAAAAGATTTTATCAATCTTCCCAGTTATGCCTAACTGAATGGTAAAAATTACATATCAGTATTGTTTTAATTTGACTTTAATCATGAATCAAATTGACTTTCCTTTCTTTTTATTTATTTATTTTTTTTGCAGTTGCTTTAGAGTTTAAACACCTTTAGTTTTTGTATATGTCTACGGGACATTCATATTTTCTTCCTTTCTCCCCTTTTGTTTTCCCTTTCTTCCTTCCTTTCAAACAGAGCAACAGAGAGAGAGAAAGAAAGAAACAAGCACTTTTAACAGGGTCTTTCCCTCGGCCATTCCCAGCCACTCAGGATCATGGGCACGTGCACACACAGCTGTGTGTGCTAATTGTCCTGAGAACTGACCCTGATCTCCCATGTGGCTTCCAGCCTCGCACAGAGTACTGTGTTAGCACCACAACACCATGGCTGGGCCTGCACTTCCTATTATGTGAGCTGTTTCCCTAAATGCTTTGCTGATTGTTCTGAAGAGTTGTTGATAATTTCCTTATCAATCTGAAGATCTTTATAAATTACGGAAATTACACCTTTGTTAGTCATGTGAATTACCCACAATAGTTTTGCAATTTGTCATTGACTTTGCTTATGATTTCTGCTACACATGTTTTGAAAAACCTAATCAAATTTGTCAGTATTATTTCCTCATAGCTTTTTTTGTGTGTCACAGTAAGAAAGGCCTTACCTTTTTATGGTTTATGAGGAAACATTTTTTGTTTATACTAGTGCTATCATTTAAATTTCTACATTTAAATCCTTGATCATGCTAGGTTAGTGTGTGTGTGTGTGTGTGTGTGTGTGTGTGTGTGTGTGTGCAGGCGCGCGCGCACTATGTGTTTTACTGTTTCAATTTGCTTTCTTCTGTTCTTCATGTTTGCCACCGTCTCTCTTGATTTTATTGGTTCCTGGACAAGCTCTTGCTCTGTGGTCCCGCCCGATGCTGATACTGACTTCATTCTCTCTCCCGCCTAGTGGCATGGCACTGTGCAGCACTCCCGAAAGCTTTATCAGGTGTATACTAGGAAGTTAGCGGCTGTTCCATCTTGTTCATAGTGGACAGATTCTGGTTTAGTAAGTATTTTTAAAGTAACTTCTAAGATTTCTTTTAAAAAATTGGCAGGGAGTGGATGTGTTCACCAAGGAGAGAGAGAGAAAGGGAAAGTGAGAAAGCACCCCCCATGGGAAATGGTCTTGCTATAATCCCTTCTCCATTTCTATCCTTTCTGGTTTGGTAAGTATTTTTAAAGTAACTTCTAAGATTTCTCCTTTAAAAAATTTGTCTGGGAGTGGATGTGTTTACCAAGGAGAGAGAGAGAGAGAGAAAGGGAAAGTGAGAAAGCACCCCCCATGGGAAATGGTCTTGCTATAATCCCTTCTCCATTTCTATCCTTTCTGGTTTGGTAAGTATTTTTAAAGTAACTTCTAAGATTTCTCCTTTAAAAAATTTGTCTGGGAGTGGATGTGTTTACCAAGGAGAGAGAGAGAGAGAGAAAGGGAAAGTGAGAAAGCACCCCCCATGGGAAATGGTCTTGCTATAATCCCTTCTCCATTTCTATCCTTTGAGGATTTGTAGCATGCATGTACACATACCTGGTGGGTTCCTCAAGTTGCCAGTCAGCCGTGTGGATACAGCTGCCTTAACCACCAAGCAAAGGGCTGGCCCACCTTCTAAATTGAGCAGTACTAGTACTAGATTATCTTTGAGTAGTTTATAGTCTTTTGGAAGTAAGCGAAGGACATCATCATATAATAAAGTACTAGAGATGCTAGTATTAATAAATATTATGAGATGTAAGAAAAAAATGAAGGAAAATGTGGTTTAGAATTACTTGTTAAAATAGCCTTTACAGGCCAGCTGGTGGAATGGTGATTAGGGTACCTGGATCCCACATGGCCACCTATACAGTTGAGTCCCAAACCCAGAGCCTTGAAAAATATATCAGGCACTTGTGAGTGTGTGCATACCCAAAATCCCAACAGGAGGATGTTGGAGTTGGAGATGGGATTGTGGTGTGTCCATCCCCCTGGGGGGATGATTTATCACTTCCTCTTCCCCTGTCTCCAGTGAGCACATGCACTGCACCCCATAGCAAAACTTAAAAAATAAAAACTACTGTGATAGTGGTGGAGTGTAGGATTAGAGAAATTAGTTTTACTAATCTCATTAAAATGAAATCTGACATAAACCGACTTACAAATTTAGATGGTATCAATCTTAGATGTTACTAATCTTTATAATTCTCTGTGAGTCACTGAGGTATTCTCTCATTAAATCCCATTAATGGATGTAGTGGAGGCTGCTGTCCTCTACAACTGGTGTTTTCTTCTTTTTTTGGGGGGGGGAGAGGTTTTTTGCTATAGGGCGTGTGCACTCGCCAGACAGACAGAGAGAGACATAGAGACAGAAAGCAAGAAATCACCCCCTAGGGGGGATGGCCACGCCGCAATCCCTTCTCCTCCATTCTCCTCTCGGGATCTTGGGCACGCACGCACACGCACCTGGCGTGAGTTTTAAGCCACCGGGTCTGGGTCGTGAACCGCGGTCGACTATGTGGGAGTCCAGCGACATAGCCATTACGCTAACTGCTGGTTCCCATGGTTGTTTTCTTCTTGACATGAACAGAATCAGACTAGGAAGAGATTCTCCAGCTAGCAAGTGCATTTCCTAGCTCTCCCCACAGCTAGGCATGCTATGCTCTAGAACGTGAGAAAAGAATCCTTTGCTCTTTAAGACTCTTGTCTTTGTCCACCATGTCCACCCTACGTGACGTAGTGCTAGTCTAACCAAACAGACCACAGGTGTAGGATAAGCCTACAGCTCTGCAATAACTAGGAGGTGTGACGGGTTGGGACGTAGCTCTGTGGGATGTGCTTATGTGGAGAATTTGTGATTGAAGTTTCTTTGCTTCCTTCAGTCTCATGGACTTGAATCATGGATGCCATTATTCAGGACTCTGTCAACTCGAATACCCAAGGAAGCCGCTCGAAATATTCCCCTCAGCTTGAACTCCTGCTCCTATCAGTTATGCTTTCCATGATTTTTCTCTGAGCCACATTGTCTACTACAAGATATTTTAGAAGAAATAATAAATAGCTCTGACCTATGTTCAAAATTGTGGTGAACATGGGCTGACACCCAGCCCGTCTCTGGGCAGCTGTTGCAGCATGTAAGTAAGACCCTTAAACCTGCTGACATGGGTCTGGAGGCCCTGACACAGCTCCATAGGACTTTAGAGCTGCATTTGGGTCCACGAGTACAAACTGCATGGCAACTGGAATCTCATGATAAAGACTGTAACGGGCTATTCTGTGGTTTCCACAGAGGGCGACTAGAAGTAGGGAGAAAAAGAAGAGTTGAAGCCACTAAATTCTGTCAGTTGCTAGCACTGGGTCAGGGTTTGCTGTAAAGGAAACAGGGTGATAGCCAAGGGGCGGAGGAAGGCTTCTGGTCGCCTTCATGGACTCCCCTCACGCTCCCGATCCCCTTCCCCCAACTTCTGAATTCTCCTCTACCACATGTTGAACACCTATCTGTTCTGTCATCACCAGACCGAACTCCATTCCTGAAAATGTTGGCCAAAGTCTCATATTCTTAGTTTAGTGGAGTTTATAAAAGAACATGGTTGGGAACATTAGTTAGCATGATGGTTAGACACTGGATTCCCACATGACCCACCACAGTTTGAGCCCTGGACATAGAGGCTTGCTCTCTCATTTACCCTCTCCCTCTTGCTCTGTTCCTCTCTGGTGAGCCCATGTGTCCTATAGCAAACTTTAAAGAATAATAACAATAAATAAGATTAAATAAATAATTTTAAAAAAAGAGAACATGCTCCAAAAAAAGAAAGTGTAAATAGGAAAAGCTAACTCTGGGGGATTTACCTCGTTCTGATTCACATCCTACTAACTCTAGAGAAAAGTAGTAACCCACACTGATAGAAAAATCATAGGAAGAAGTGTCTTTCTTTCTTTTTAAAAATTCAGTAGAACATGAATCAAGTCCAGGGAAGTCCCAGAAGCTAGAATACAAGTTGGGAGAGGACTTGGCGAAGATTTCAATCTGAGCTAACAGATGCCAAGGATAACAGAAATGGCCGGGGTGATGAAAGACACTTAGATAGAGCTGTGGTGCTGGAGTTGGATCCCTGCCACCTGCGGTCTGATAGGGCCAGGAGCTGCTACTTCACAGGTCTGAGAAGGCCAGCAACCACTGGTGTTGAACGTGAGGCTGCTCCAGTAACCTGTCCATAGCATCCTGTACTGAACAGGGAATCCCTTCTTTACTTTCTCAATTAATATGTGCCCGGTAACTGCCTAAAAGGAGCTGGAAGGGACAGAGAGATACACAGGAGGCCCTTTCTGTAGACCACTCTGTGACATGCACACCAGCCTGGTCACAGTGAGCCCTGCGCTCCTTGGAATATGCAGGGGCCAGCGTCAGGGAGATGGGGCAGGTGCAGCATGGCAATGGAAGGAAAACCAGGGAGCCAGGCAGCACGGGTGTTGCCAGCGTGGAGACGGGAAACAGGGCTACCCTCATCCTGTCTGGTTAGACCCCCGGTGAGCATGGCGGGTACTCGGGTTTGTAGTTACGTGTTTTCCACAAGTGAGATCGGGTTTATTGTCGCTGATTCCTTGGCAACATGTGCCACCCAGGTACGTTGCTCCCTGGCTGTTCAGTTACAAGTTTACGAGGTAGTGCACTGCATCCCACTTTCTCTCCGAATTGGTAGTTAATCTCAAACATAGCACGTTCTGCTTGCTCAGAGATCTGGGTGTTCTCTATGCCTTTTATTTTTGTTATGTAATTGCTCTCAGTAATAGGAGCCAAGCAGAGCCCCAGAATCCAGTTCTGTGAGGGTTTAAGAAGACTCCTTTGGGCCAGTTGGTGATGTGGTGGCTTGGGCAGCTAGATTGCACATGACTAACAGCACGGTTCGAGTTCTGGGCTTGGTGGCTTACAAAACACACCTGGCTCATGTGTATGTGCCCAAAATCTCGAATGGAGGGAGAAGTGGAGGAGATCATGGTGTGTATTCTCTGTCTCTCTCCATCAAGCACATGCACCCTCTGGCAAAATGAAGAAAAAAGACTTCCATGAAGGGCACGTGCTCTCCCGCGTACCTTGCTGTGGGCTGCAGTGAGAAGTCCTACGGCCCAGGTAACTGCGTGGTGAGCTCCTCAGAGTGCCATGGAAAGCAGGATACCCATAACTCAGATCAACTGGTTTTGGTGAAGGCCAAACATTCCCTAGCTGTCTTGTCTGGAGTCTATCATGGAGTAGCACCCTCATCTTACAAAGCCAACACCTCTAACATGTGGAGGACAACAAGCAAGTCTTAACATCACATGTTTCAGGTCACGGCCTGCTTTCCTCTTGTCTTAGGGCTGAATTTTTCACTCCACTCCTTTCCTCTGCTTGCTTTTTTTCTTGGGAGAAATTTTTGCTATAGGGTACATGTGCTTGCCAGAGACACAGAGAGACAGAAAGTGACAGATCACCTCCCAGGGGGGATGGCCACACTGCAATCCCTTTTCCTTATCTCTCCTCAGGATTTTGGCATGTGCACATATGCACCCAGTGTGTTTTAAGCCACCGGATCTGGAACTTGAACTGTAGGCAATTACGTGGGAATCCAGCAGTGTAACCATTTCACCATCTGCTGGTCCCTCCTCTGCCTTCTTACCTAAGCCCCTATGTCTGTTTTCTTTTATCCTTTCATTTAAGTATAAAAACTTGTATTCATGAACACATGGTGATTACGTGACATAATCTTATAACTAGTTGACTTTGGACTTCGATGCTTGGTCTGTCCTGCTATTCTACTTGCAGGGACTGTGAAGAGTGCACAGCCAGGGCTCCAGCCACATTCTGCTGCACAGTGCATAAGGAGCCACCCGGAGGGCCCCAGCTCATCAGATCCTAGACTAACAAATAAATCTTACTCTACCACACCAGACTTTCTAGGCACCATGTAGCAGCTCAGCTAATTCCTCTGCTATTTCCTTTCAGGTGGCATCTGTGCTTTGCTTTGTGTCCTGGATCAGAATGTCTGGAGCCCCAGACACCTATGAGCAGCATTCTGGCATTGCCTCTACACCCAGTGAGCTGAGCCAGCTCTCGCACTGCACATAGACAGACACCTCTCTCCAGATGCAACTCTGCCCATTTTGATAGCAAGCAGTAGTGGCTGAGCAAGCAGCGCTCACTACATGGCTGATTTTCTTTTTCGTTTTATAGAGATTATTGCTATAGGTGTACGTACTTGCTGGACAGACAGAGAGAGATAGAAGTGGAGGAGGGGATAGCCATGCTGCAATCTCTTCAACTCCATTCTCCTTTTAGGATTTCGTGCACACATGCGCATGCACCCGGTATGAGTTTCAAGCTGCTGGGTCTGGAACTTGAACCACAGTCAACCATGTGGGAGTCCAGCAAAGTAGCCATTCTGCCCAGTTGGCATTGTTTTAAATAAGATGGGGAGAGTGAGATTGATTTCTTACCCCAGTATCACTCAATTTAGGAACATCTAGAGGAGCTAAGTTAAGGAAATAGATGTGCTTGCCTTTTTTTTTTTTTTTAATAATAGAGAGTGCATGCACATGTGATAGAGAAGGAGAGAGAGGGAGAGAGAGACTGGGCCATGTCAAGTCATGACTTCCTTTCCCCACCCCTCCAGCTCCTTGGGATGTGGAATGCTTGCACACACGCCCGGTGTGTTTTCAGGCCCTCCCTTGGATCTGAACCTGCAACTAGCCATGCAGCTCCCAGGACTGCAGTCCAGTAGCTATGGAGTGCACCACGTAAGAGGGGCCTCAGATAGGTTTTTCTTTTTTTTAAATTTTTATTTACATTTAATTATTGTACATCTCTGTAGTATGTATATGTTTTTTTCTTTAAATTTATTTATTTAAATTCATTCACTATACATCATCACAAAAAACAAAATGAGATTTCTCATCCAGAATACACTGTATATTGGCTCACTCAAGCACATCAACATACGTGTTATTGTCAACAATCTTCTATTTCCTATTTCCTGTATATTTTGTTATTTTTGCCATTCTTGATTCCCTATCTCTCACCATCTGCTGTGTCCCACCTTCCTCCCACACTGTCTCTGGTATCCATAGTTGCTTTCTATGCCTTTCCCCCATTTTATTTATTCGCTAGAGAACTTAATTAATCTAAATACTTCCAATAGCAAGTGTGGCTGATATATACATAGCCATGAACACAAATCTGACCCTAGGCATAAACCTCAGTGAGTAGAACGAATAGACAACAAAGTAGCACCCAGCTGGGGCTATATAGCTTACTGTAGTCCTCAAATATGCATTTTTAAAAATTTCATGAAAAATAGTTTTCATGATTTTTTTCCTCCTGAAATTTTTTTAAGTAATTAATTTACATTCATCCCCTAATCATCGTCACAGCATACAAAAAATGGTTATCCGTCCAGAAAATACTTCATAGTGGCTTAATCATGAATGTTATCAATAATTTTCCATGTCTAGTTTCACACACACACACACACACACACACACACATATATATATACACACACATATATTTACCCCTATGTCTGACCCTCTGCCCTTTCCCACCATCTTCTCACACTGTCTCTGGTGTCTACAGTTGTCTTCCACTTCTTTTCCTTCCACATTTTATTGATCATACAATTTCTTAAATAATCTAACTACTTTCAATAGCAAGTTCAGCTGGTAATTTCAAAAAAAGCGGTTTTGAATTGGTAAGGAAATTTTCTTAAAACTTAAAGCCTGGAAACAGGTTAGTATCCTGTTTAAATAGTAGGTACATGAAACTATTGACAGCTCAAGACAGGACAAAAACTCTTAAAACCAGACAACAAAGCCTAGAAGAAAAGCAGCAATATTTTAGTCAAAAGTCACAGAATGCTATTTTGCCAGTTCAGTCTCATGTAATTAATCTATATTCTGTTGTGGTTCGATCTTCCCGATTGACTTCTGGGATATAATATTCAACTCCAGACTTGTCCCTACGATTAAGTTGGCTGTTTTCTTAGTCTTTGAACTCTTATCTCTGTGTGATTACATTTAATTTTCCTGTCATATTACTCCCTTGAGAACTTCCTGGAGATCTGGTCTGGTGCTGGTAAATTCTTTCAGGTTTTTTTTTTTTTTTTTTTTCCTTCCCATATGAAGGATAAGCTTGCCAGGTATAGTATTCTCGGTTGTAATTGCTTTTCTCTTAACACTTTGAATATATTTTCCCATTCTTTCCTTGCTTGCATTGTTTCTGATGAGAGGTCTGCTGTTAGTCTGATGGGATATCCTTTGTAGGTAACTTGGTGTTTTTCTCTTGCCAATCTTAGTATTTTGTCTTTGTCTGTGTTTATATATATATATATATATATATATATATATATATATATATATATATAGATAGATAGATATAAAATCAGTTATTTAATTAGGTTCTTGGCAAAAAATTTAGAATCTAGAACACCAATTTGTGAGGATAAACTCCACTTGTAAGGGCAAACACGGATCACAGGTAGCCCTGGAGCTGAGAAACAGCTTTGATTTTTGGTAAAATTTGCGAGTCCACAGCTTTCTGATCAATCTTGCGCTACTCTGAAATCTCGTATTTCTCCTTCTCTGTGTCAAAGATCTCACCTTCCTGGTGTCTGGGCTTCCGCAGTTTCTTTTTCTTGAAGTAAGCATCTTTAAGGTGCTTTGGGATTTTTGCTTTGCTAATATCAATTTTGGTGGAGGTGGCAATGACAAATTTCTGGTGTGTTCTATGCAGTGGAACTCAATTGAGAACCAGTGGTCCAGTTACAAGTAGCAAGCCACTGTTCAGCTGCTGCAGGAAAACCACTCTCTTGCCTCTGTGGGTCCAGTGAGGATGAGCAGAATGGTCCCAGGAGTGATGCTGGCTCCCAGCTTTCTCACATGCTGACTGAAGGGTTTTTTGCCATGGCTCAAACAGCTTTCGAGGCACATCTTCAGTAGGATAATACATAGGCATTTTGCGCAGTTTAACCACCTGGGTACCACCATTCTTGTCTCCACCAACTGGTTTTGTGACAGTTGCAAGAACCTTCTCCTTCTTTTTCTTTTCAATCCTGGATTTAGTGGCCGAGTGTTTCCTCTTGTACACGGCCTTCCTGGAATACACAGCAGACCGGGAGTATCTGCCATTGCCCAGGACTAGGATGGGGTTTCAACTGCAATGGGGTTTCCCCTTCTTGGGCATTTTAGCCTTGGGGTCACTCTTTTTAACCTTGACACTGGCATCAGCCTTCTCGGCTGCAGGGTTCTTCTCCTTAGTATCCTGCTTTGCAGCTTTATCACCTGCCATCTTGTATAGTGGAAAAGACTCTGTGGTTTTGGTCAGTGTGGCTATAATGTGTCTTGGAGAAGATCTTCTTGGGTTGATTCTATTTGGGGTCCTTTGCATTTCTTGGGATTGGATCTTTGAGTGCCTCTCTAGGTTTGGAAAGTTTTCTTGCAGGGTTTTATGGAATAGATTATCAATGCCCTTATGAGTCTCTTCACCTTCTGTGATGCCAATTATCCAGATGCTTGGATGTTTGATGGTTTCTAGTATTTCTCGTTTATTATTCTCAAATTTTTGGGCAATTTTCTCAGTCTTCATGGTGGATTTTTCCTAGGCCAGAAATTTTCTCTTCTACAGCTGAAATTTTATTTTCTGTATGATCTAGTCTGCTTTTAATACTTTCAAGAGAGATTTTGACTTCCTGTATTATAGTCTTTATCTTTAACAATTCCATTTGATTCTTTTGTAAAGTGTGTAATTCCTCTTTCAGATCTTGCAAGAATTTCCTCACCTCCCGGTACTCGTCAGCTCCTTTCTCCTTTCTCTTTTGCAGTTCATTGTCTCTTTTTTTTTTAAAGAGAGGTTTTTTGCTATAGGGCACGTGCGCTTGCTAGAGAGACAGAGAGAGAAAGAGAGACAGAAAGCGAGAAATCACGCCCCAGGGGGGATGGTCACGCCACAATCCCTTCTCCTCCATTCTCTTCTCAGGATCTTGGGCATGCAAGCACACACGCGTGGCATGAGTTTAAGCCACCGGGTCCGGAACTCGAACCGCGGTTGACTACATGGGAGTCTAGCGACATAGCCATTATGCTAACTGCTGGTCCCCATTGTCTCTCTTCTCTTCCATCTCTGTTAGCTTCGCCATTATGAATATTCTAAATTCTTTATCAGACATATTCATGATTTCCATTGAACTGTCTGTGGATGAAGAGGAGCCATTCTTTTCCCTTCGGGGAGAGGTATTTTATTGCTTTTCCATATTTCTTGTGGTCCTGTGGTGATTTCTAGTCATCTGATGGAAAAGTGTGTTTCTTCCCAAACTTGAAGTTCAAACTGAGCTTCCAGGAGCATGTAGAAAAGGAAACAGAGAAGAGAAACAACAGCAACAAAAACAACCAAGAAACAGAGAAAAAGATAAGAAAAAACTAAAACAAAACAAAACAAAAAAACTAAAAAAAAATTGTTATTTTTTTTAAAAGGCAAAAATTAGAAATCTGTGTGGTGGAAGACAGAGACACAATAGAGAGAGACAAAGACAGATGCAGAGACAAGAGGCTGCAAAGTCTCCTTCCTACCATGCAAGTTTGAGGGCTAGAGGCTGAATTATCAGTGGAAAATCTCCATTTCTCCTAGACTCCTGAAATCACTAGTTCTCAGTAGCCATGAGGGGGTCTTCTGTCCTCAGGTTTTTCTAAGAGGAAGCCTCAATCATATTGAATTTCACGTGTCTGTATGATTCTCTGCACCAATATTTGACTTTGTTTGCTTTCACTGCCTTTGGTATGATAAATGTGGAAATTCTTATCATTCTACTTCATTCCAAATAAGAAATTTCCTCTCCTTGATGAGAATATATGTGTAATAAGGAAACAACACTATATAAGGAGAAATATAAAGGTTGCCTGTAGGATTATGAAGGAAATGCCTAAATAAGTTTAGACATGCATCAAATTTGGTACTTTAGGCTGGCTTTGTGGCTAGGTGTTTAAGGGAGCTGGATCCCACATGACTGATTGCAGTTCAAATTCTGGCCCTGGTGGCTTGAAAAAAACATGCCAGGCATGTGTGCATGTGTATGTTCCAAATCCTAACAGTATAGAGAAATGGAGGAGAAGGGATTGTAGTGAGACCACCCCCCATTGGGGGGTACCTTCTCCCTTCCCCTAAGTCTCTGGTGTGTACAGGTGCCCTCTGGAAAATTTTTTAAAAATTAGTTATTTCAACAAAAGAACTATCTACTTTATTATCCTCACCTCTCAAGAATAACATTATTTCTTTTGTTTAAGGCTATTCCCCTGACCTGCAATATCAGAACAGCTCTTCTTTAGTTATTCCCTCTTCTTGTTTCTTCTCTTTTCTCCATACTAACTTCTCTGTGATAGCCTATGGAATATAAATGAGATATTTTTCATCCAACCAACATATTATCTCTACCCATCAACCTATCTCCTTCTTTTCTAAACAATTTCTCAATGTCTCTTTAACTTCAAATGAGCATTTTTAATGACTACCACTCTATGCCCCCAGTGAATTGTTTGTCTAAGAAAATACTGATCCTAACTGTGAAATACAGGGATTATTTTCAGCTCTCATCTTAATATATTTTCTGGCTATATTTCACTTTGTTAAATTCATTTTGTAAAAACCAGACTTGTGAAACTTAAAAATGAAAGTAGTATTCTTCAGAAGTCTGCCAGGCTCAGTAGGATAAAGAGTATTGATATCAGATGAAATGTATTTAAATTTTGTCAGAGTTCCAAAACCACAGATTAAGAAAATGCGTGAACAATAAACATCTGAAATGATTTTGTACAAAAAAGTACAATAGATTGGTCAGGAGGAGGAGGCATAAGTTGAAAAGTTGTCACCCTATATTTACATTTTGTCAATTTTGTGACTCAGTATGTAAGCTGGCAAGATGAGACTGGACTCTAGAAATCTAACAGGTGAAAGGCCAGGTGAGAAAGGTACTGGATTCCACATGACCAACTGCGTGGTTTGAACCTGGATCTCTGACTTGAAAAACATGTCTGGCACATGTGAGTGTATTTTCAAAACCCTTAGACCAGAATAGAGAAGAAGGGATTGTGATATGGCCATCCTCCCAGGGGCAGCTCATTTTCTCTCTCTATTTGTCTCTCTCTGGTGAGTGTGTGTGCTCTAAAGCAAAAAATTAAAAAAATATATAAAAAGATAAGGAGACTTCCATCTTCAGACCCTGGTGTAAGGAATACTGAGGCAGGTCTCCCCGCCCCAGCTCCAGCCAGAGACGCCTATCTCTGTCAGCAAGATAGGATTTTCTTTTCTTCTCCTCTCTTTCTTTTTTTTTTTTTTTTGGAGAGGTTTTCGCTATAGGGCGCGTGCATGCGCTCGCCAGACAGACAGAGAGAGACATAGAGACAGAAAGCGAGAAATCACCCCCCCCCCCCCCAGAGGGGATGGTCACGCTGTAATCCCTTCTCCTCCATTCTCTTCTTGGGATCTTGGGCATGCAAGCACACGTGCCCAGCGTGAGTTTTAAGCCACTGGGTCCGGGACTCGAACCGCGGTCGACCACGTGGGAGTCCAGCAACATAGCCATTACACTAACTGCTGGTTCCCATCCTCTCTTTCATTTGTAAATTCCACACTTCTTCTTGCCACACAGGAATGCCCTCAGCTCTGCAGCCACCTCACTTCCATCTTCAGACCCCTGGCAAAATTGTGTGCCATGCTAGCGCAGCAGGTGACTTTTTCTTTATTTTCCTTATAATTTTCTTTCCACTTATTTGGTCCTGACTTCCTTTAACTGCACCATCCCTGGCAGTTTAGATAGATCTAGAATTACAGTTCTGAAATATTCTAGTATTTTAAGACTCTCTGGGATCCTCCCTTTTACTGAACCACCTGCAAAAAAGGAGATACTTTTCTTTGTACAACTGAAGAGAATACTCCTTGGATCACATTGCTAAACACAACAGAAGAGACACTTTGGCAGTCTTCATTCCACAGCAAAAAAAAGACACACTTGCTCCTATTCGAGGAAACGTTCTTTCTTTCTTTCTTTCTTTCTTTCTTTCTTTTTTTTTAAAAGAATTATTTCATTTTATTTATTCATTCATTTATTTTTAATTTGACCAGAGGGAGACGGAGAGAGAGAAAGAGTGAGAAAACAAGCCACCAGGTCTGGGACTTGAACCATGGTTGGCCATGTGGGAGTGTTCAGCCCCTTAACCACAATGCTACCTGCTGGTTCCCGAGGAAACGTTCTTTTAAAAGGTATTCCAAAGGGAACACATCTCCCAATGGTTAGAAGTAGAAGAACCTCAGGTCTGAATAAAGTAGGAAATATGTCTCCATCGAAAGAACACAGTGACTCCCTTCCATTTTTTGAAAAAATAGAGGATGTTACCAGAATGTCTGAGAAAGAATTTAGAACATTCATGGTGAACAAATACTATGAGCTGAAACAGAAAAGAGACACTGAATTACAGGAGACTAGAAAGTCCTTCCAAGATATGAAGGAAGAAATGGACACGCTAAGAAAGAATAAGATGGAAATATTAGAGATGAAGTCCGTAATAAAGGAAATCAAAAACTCTCTTGAAAGTATTAAAAGTCGATTAGACCATGCTGAAGTTCGAGTCTCTGATGTAGAAGATAACACTTCTGACCTAGAGAAAACCACCAAAAAGATAAAATAACAAAATAAATGAGGATAAGATACGAGAAATACTAGATTCCATTAGACGTCCTAACATCCAAATGATTGGTATTCCAGAAGATGAGGAAACTAATAAGGGCATGGAAAACCTATTCCATGAAATCTTGGAAGAAAATTTCCCAAGTCTAGAGAGGCACTCAAGCATCCAGACCCAATAAATACAAAGGACCCCAAATAGAATCAACCCTAGAATATCTTCCAAAAGGCATATCATAACCAGACTGGCAAAGACCACAGATAAAGATAAGATACTAAAATTAGCAAGAGAGAAACGACAAGTGACTTACAAAGGTCACTCCATCAGGCTAACACTGGACTTCTCAATGGAAACAATGCGAACAAGAAAAGAATGGGAAGATGTATTGAAAGTGTTAAGAGAGAAACAATTTCAACCAAGATTATTATATCCTGCAAGATTATCCTTCATATGGGAAAAAAAGATGAAAATCTTCTCAGACAAACAAAATCTCAAATAATTTGCCAGCACCAGGCCAGCTCTCCAAGAAACCCTGAAGAAAGTACTGTTCCAGGAAAACTAAAGAAGTAACAGCCAGAACAAAGGAGTAAAAGGCAACTAAGACAATGGCCAACTAAAACGTCAGGACAGGTCCAGTAACATTGATAATTACATTGAATGTTAATGGATTAAATTCTCCAATCAAGAGACACAGACTGGCTGAATGGATTAAAAAACAAAAACCCTCTATCTGTTGCCTATAGGAAACCCACTTCTTGGATAAAGACATACATAGACTGAAAGTGAAGGGTTGGAAAAAAGTTTTCCATGAAAATGGGAACGAAAAAAGAGCTGGAGTTGAGATATTAATTTCTGACAAAATAGGCTTTAAAACAAAAACTCTTCAAAGAGACAAAGAAGGGCACTATATTGTAGTAAAAGGTCAATTGATCAAGAAGATATAACGCTTATTAATATCCATGCGCCTAACACAGGAGCACCCAAATATGTGAAGGAAAGACTATTAGATCTAAAAGGGGAGATAGACTGCAACACACTAATAGTTGGAGACCTCAACACTGCACTATCCCCTCTAGACAGATCATCTAGACAAAAGAATAGGTAAAGAGATAAAGGATCTAAATGATACGATAAATCAAATGGACTTAACAGACATCTATAGAACTTTCCACCCAAAAATCTCAAGATACACTTTTTTCTCACTGCCACGTGGAACCTTCTCGAAGACTGACCACATCATAGGGCACAAAGCAAGCCTCTACATATTCAAATGCATAGAAACTATACCCAGCATCTTCTCCGACCATGATAGAATTAAAGTTGAGTTTAATTTCAAGAGAAATCCTCAAAAATACTCAAATACATGGAAACTAAATAACCTACTCCTCAATGACTCCACAACTACTGAAGAAATAAAGACTGAAATCAAAAGATTCATGGAAACCAATGACAATGAGGACACGAGTTTCCATAATCTTTGGGACACTGCTAATGCAGTCATAAGAGGGGAGTTCATAGCAATTAGTGCACATAAGAGGAACATGGAAAGAATGCAAATAGATCACCTAATGTCATGCCTCACAGAATTGGAAAAGCAACAGCAAAAAGATCCAAAAAACTCCAGGAGAAAGGAAATAATAAAGATCCGAGCAGAAACAAGTGAAATAGAAAATGAACAAACAACGCAGAAAATAAATGAAAGTAAAAGCTGCTTCTTTGAAAAGATAAACAAAATTGATACACCACTAGTGAGACTTATTAAGAAGAAGAAAGGAACCAGGTGAATCAGACCTATAATGAAGCAGGCAAAATAACAAGAGACATAGTAGAAATACAAAACATTATTAGAGGATACTATGAACTATGCAAAGAAACAAGATAATCTGGATAAGATGGACATATTCCTGGGCAAATATAATCTACCTAGATTGAGCCAGGAGGATATAGAAAGTCTGAATAGGCCCATAAAAAGCCAGGAGATTGAATCAGTAATAAATAACCTTCCAACAAAGAAAAGCCCTGGCCCTGATGGATTCACCTCTGAATTCTACAAAACTTTCAAATAAGACTTAACTCCCATTCTTCTCAAGTTATTTCTAAAGATCCAAAAGGGTGTCTCTCTCCCTAATTCATTCTATGAAGTCTCTATCACCCTTATCCTTAAAACAGGTAAGGACAGGACAACGAAGGAAAACTATAGACCAATATCCCTGATGAATATAGATGCAAAGATTCTCAACAAGATACTAGCAAATCGTATCCAACAACTTATAAAAATGATTATACATCATGATCGGGTAGGCTTTATCCCAGGAATGCAAGGTTGGTTCAACATATGCAAAACCATAAATGTAATACACCATATTAATAGGAAGAAAGATAAAGACCATATGGTCATATCAATTGATGCAGAAAAAGCATTTGATGAGATACAACATCCCTTCATGATCAAGACTCTCAGCAAAATCGGCATAGAAGGGTCATTTCTCAACACCATAAAAGCTAACTATGAAAAACCCATAGCAAACATCATCCTCAATGGAGAAAAGCTGAAAGCTTTTCCACTAAAAATAAGTACAAGACAAGGTTGCCCACTTTCTCCACTCCTCTTCAATATAGTACTGGAAGTCCGGGCCAATGCAATCAGAAAAGAGGAAAAAATAAAAGGCATTGAAATAGAAAAAGAAGACCTGAAAATGTCTCTATTTGCAGATGACATGATTGTATATATAGAAGACCCAATGGTTTCCATGAAAAAATTTCTGGAAGGAATACAT
Organism: Tupaia tana; assembly: GCA_026018925.1. Taxonomy (NCBI): domain Eukaryota; kingdom Metazoa; phylum Chordata; class Mammalia; order Scandentia; family Tupaiidae; genus Tupaia; species Tupaia tana. Next base: position 99,437,111 of record JAKSZU010000006.1, on the reverse strand, counting down.
TAATACAGTAAAGTTGCAGTATACAAAATTAATATCCAGAAATCTGTAGCATTTCTATATACCAACAACAGGCAGACTGAGATAGAACTGAAAAAGTTGTTCCATTTACCATAGCCACAAAAAGTATAAGATACTTAGGGATAAATCTAACCAAAGAAGTTAAAGACCTCCATAAGGAAAACTATGAGAAGATAAAAAAAGAAATTGAAGATGACACAAAAAAGTGGAAGGATATCCCATGTTCCTGTATTGGAAGAATTAATATGATCAAAATGGCAATTTTATCCAAATTAATCTACCTATTTAATGCAATGCCAATCAAAGTACCAGACGCATTCTTCACAGATCTAAGAAAGACAATCATAAAGTTTGTATGGCGTCATAAAAGACCCTGTATTGCCAAAGCAATTCTGCACAAGTGTGGAGTGGGTGGCATCTCACTCCCTGACCCAAAGATATACTACAAAGCTGTGATAATCAAAACAGCATGGTACTGGGATCAGCAGTTAGCATAATGGCTATATCACTGGACTCCTACGTAGTCGACCGCAGTTCATGTCCAGGACCTGGTGGCTTGAAGTCACCCCGGGTGCGTGTGTGTGCATGCCCAGGATCCTGAGAGGAGAAAGGAGGGGAAGGGATTGCAGCGTGGCCATCCCTCCTGGTGGGTGATTTCTCGCTTTCTGTCTCTCTGTCTTCCTGGCGAGTGCACACGCCCTATAGCAAAAACCTCTCAAAAAAAAAAAAAAAAAAAAAAAAAAAAAACCCAAAAAAAGAAAAAAACAAAAACCCCAAAAAACCAGCATGGTACTGGCACAGAAACAGGCAGGTTGACCAATGGAGCAGAATACAGTCCCCAGAAATAAATTCTGGAACATACAGTCAACTGATTTTTGACAAGGGGTACCAGTCATGACAAGGGGTACCAGTCAATCCAGTGGGAACAGGAAATCCTCTTCAGCAAATGGTGCTGGAAAAACTGGATTTCCACTTGCAGAAAGATGAATCTCAACCCCTACCTCTCACCTCTGACAAAAATCAAGTCAAGGTGGATCAAAGATCTAAATCTAAGACTCAAACTATAAAACTGCTCTTGGAAAACACTGGGAAAACTCTAGGAGACATTGGGGTACTGAAAGACTTCTTAAATAAGACCCCCAAAGCACAGTCGATCATCCTCAAAATAGACAAGTGGGATTACATCAGACTAAGAAGTTTCTGCATGGCAAAAGACACAGTAACTAGTGTGAATAGACAGCCTACAGAATGGGAAAATATTTTTGTAAACTAAGCGTCAGATAAGGGACTGATAACCAGAATTCACAAGGAACTCAAAAAGCTGTTCTGAAAAAAGGTGATCGATCCTATTAAAAGATGGGAGAATGAGTTGAAAAAAACCACTCTCTACTCCATGTATCTTTGGGATCTGTCAGCTGTGGTAATCTCCCTTCCTAGCCATGGAAGAGCATATTCTTGTTTATTGGCAAAGCTGTCACCATTTAATTGGTATCAGATTCTGACTTGCACAAGCAACATTCTTCCTTGATAAAAACCTGGTGGGTACCGAATTACTGGGCAAACTTTTCTAAACTGTTGTTCAAATATTTTGAGGAAGCTGAGCTTAACTGTGCAGATGGGTGATGAAAAACGTAACAAGGTATCAAGAAAACCAACGTGATAGTGTCAGCATTCTGCAGTGGGTCGTCAAACATAAATCTTAGGGCACTAGTTTGAATATAGGCCTTTTTTTTAAAGTTACTATAAGATGGCCTTGGTACAATTAAATAAAATGCTTTACTTTTATAGGAAAAAATACACTCTCTAAAGATGACATACGAATAGCTAAAAGGCATATGAAAAAATGCTCAACATCCCTCATTGTAAAGGAAATGCAGATCAAAACAACAATGAGATACCACCTAACCCCAGTCAGAATGACTAAGATTAAAAAAAAAAACAAAAACAAAAAATGAAGTGCTGGTGGGTGGTGAAAGGAGAACTCTCTTACACTGCTGGTGGGAATGTAAATTGGTCCAGCCACGTTGGAGAATAATTTTGAGATTCCTCAAAAATCTACAAATAGAACTACCATATGATCCAGCAATCCCACTCCTTGGTATCTACCCAAAGGACAGAAGAATACTTACTCAGAAAAGTGCTTGCACATTGATGTTTATTGCGGCACTATTCACAATTGCTAAGTCATGGAAACAAACCAAATGCCCATGAACAGATGAATGGATAGAAAAACTGTGGCAAATATACTCAATGGAATACTATTCAGCCCTAAAAACAACAAAACCCTGGCTTTGACAGAAAGTGGATGAATATGGGACTTACTGCTGAGTGAAGCAAGCCAGGCTATGGAGAGGCATTGTATGTCCCCACTTAATATATACCGAGTGTCTTCATTCTGTGACTGAAACTAATTCACTAAAGGATATAGAAACACAGTATATAGATGTAAATGCCAGATATATTATGTGTGCAAGAGGAGGGTCTGAGGAAGGACATTTAAAAGAAAAATAGGGAGGCGAAATATTAATGTCTCAAAGAAATGTGGTATTATCTATTGAAGATATTTTGTATTTTTTTTTTTTTTTGGAGAGGTTTTTCGCTATAGGGTGCGTGCGCTCGCCAGACAGACAGAGAGAGACATAGAGACAGAAAGCGAGAAATCACCCCCCAGGGGGGATGGTCACGCCGCAATACCTTCTCCTCCATTCTCCTCTCAGGATCTTGGGCACGCACGCACACGCGCCCGGCGTGAGTTTTAAGCCACCGGGTCTAGGACGCGAACCGCGGTCGACTACGTGAGAGTCCAGCGACATAGCCATTACGCTAACTGCTGGTTCCCGAGATATTTTGTATTTTTATCAACTGTATTAGAGAGAAATGTTCACATGTTGAAATATCCATTTTGTAAGACAAATAATAATGTGATTGAATGTATAAAAGAAAATGAAATGAAAAATAAATTAATTAATTAATAAAAAATAAAAAAAAATAAGGAAATCTAACTGGTAAAGAGGTTCCAGGGATGGAATTTATCCTGAGGGAAGAGAGGCAGATACCCGTCCTAATGGTATCAGTCTGCATGGAGTCGCGAATCACTACAAATCTTTGTGGCTGTGACAGAGACATGCTTCTGACCAAGGTCCCCAAGGTCTTCTCTGTCCTCTCTTAGTTGGGGAGCAAAGGGTGGGGCAGGAAAAGTGCTGAAGAAATTGAGATGTAAAAAGTGCTCTTTTATTTAAAATTCTGTACCTCAGGAAGAAGAAATTCTAGGAAATATGCTCCTATCTTCAAATATTCAAAATAATTATTTTCTTTTAAATAAACCTACTGGGTAGAGCTAGACGTCATAAAGCAGCATGACTGATGTTGGCTTATGAGAAGGACACAATTTCTTAAATCTGGAACCATACAGAAGTAGAACCGATGGCCTTAGAAGCTGTGGTTTCTTAGCAGGAAATGAGTTAAGTCTTCTGTGGAAGTTAGAGATTTAAGGCCCTTTTTCTTCGTAAGCTCTGGGATTTGCTAATTCTTATGTTTACTTCTATTCTGTGGGTCAGAGTGTAGCTGTTTTAAAGATTATATTGTGTTACTTTAAATCAGTATTTAAATATAAAAGTCATTCACCATATGGTAAAGTGTAACAGGGAGTGAAGACACACAGAAAGTACCAGTCTCCATCTGCATCCTCTAACTCAGGGATCTCTCAATCCGGGGGCTGCTGACTGGTACTGTACACTAGTGGCCCCAACGGTGGTGAGCTGAGACTTCCATCATCCAAGCCCCAGATCGTGGAAAAATCATCATCCAAGAACCTGGTCCTGGTGTCAAAAGGCTTGGGGATTGCTGCTCTAATTCATCTCTTGTCTCATTTCCCCTCCCAGGTTAATGACCTCTGAAAATTTGTTTTTTCTTTTTAAAAAATGTCTGTGTATCAATATTTGTGTCACAGAGATCAGAGCTAGACTGAAAACAAATGAACCCCACCAACTGTACTCATCAGCAGCTCGATTCTATTCCTCTACTGTTTTTTCCTTGGAACATCTCTCTTGGTTATAGACCATAGCTCCACGTAAATATTTTTAATAGCTACACTGAATCAACATATAGATGTATCAAGATTATTTTATCAATGAGTAACTGATAAAATTAGATTAATTTTAGAAAATAAGCATTGTTCCTCTCCCATTCTTTTGGGCAATCTGTGATGCTAAAACAGGAAATGCAAACTGCAAAAAAATCAGAGCAAGGAACGAAGCTTTACTTAAAAGCTTGCCAATGACCAGTATATCTGTGCATGTTGCCTGCAACATTTGATTAAATTACCCTCCGCCCCAATGTCTGGGGCACCTACTGTGCGACAGAACTCTGTTGCCTATTTCCATACAGTATTATCTAATATGATGCTTACGCTGCAAACAAACCCAAGAAGGTGCTCAGACTACAGAGGGTCAGGGTTAAGAAAGGACAGTAGAGGGACCAGCAGTTAACGTAAAGGCTATGTTGCTGGACTCCCATGTAGTCGACCGTGGTTCGCGTCCCAGACCTGGTGGCTTGAAACTCACGCTGGGCGTGTGTGTGTGTGTGCCCAGGATCTCAAGAGGAGAATGGAGGAGAAGGGATTGTGGCGTGGCCATCCCCCAGGGGGTGATTTCTCGCTTTCTGTCTCTCTGTCTCTCTCTGTCTGTCTGGTGAGCGCATGCTCCCTATAGCAAAAACAAACAAACAAAACAAAACAAACATAAAAAACTCTCCAAAAAAAGAAAAGAAAGGATAGTAGAAACCATTGTTCTACCCTCTCCATAGATCCATCAGCCTTCTAGAACAAACTGTGGAGGGTCAGTAGAGATCTTTAGTGGACCTGCAGGTTGGATCTTAAGGAAGTGAATAGGGCCATAGGTCCAAAGTAGGGGGCCTCTGACGAAACAGAATTTTCCCAGGAATAATGAAGATTAAAGGGTAAGAGAACATGCATGAGGAGACAGTGCTGAGGAGGGGAGAGGAGAGGCTTATTTGATGTTTGTTTACCCTTTTACTTTATTTATTTTTAAATAGGTTTATATTCACAAGAGGTACCTGATTCACAATGAGAAGTATGGAGTGAAAAGAAAGTCTCTCTCCCAGTTCTTTTGGTCCCCGTTTCCTTTGTAAAAGTCACCTGTACTATTAGCTTGTCGTGTATGTGCCCAGAGATACTCTGTGTTTTAGCAAACTAAAACATGATAGGCAGATAGAACATTCAGCTTACTCAGCTCCCAGTAATGTCTGTTATCACAGAAGAATTATGCACAGTGTCCCCTTTAATTCTGAAATTAGTAACCTGGTAGTGTGTATTCTGATAGAACTCCACATCAGTTCATGACATAACGGTGGGTGCTATCTGTAGTGTTTCCAGCCTTCTCTTTCATGTGCTCACAGCAGAGCAGATCATGAGGCCTTTGCTAACTTGTGTGGTATTGTTGTGGAGTGTGCCTCATCCTCAGTGGCTAACAGGAGGTCGTCCACGTACTGGAGGAGGGTAACCACAGGGTGGGCCAAGCAGAAACCTTTGAGGTCTTGAGTCAATGCTTCATTAAACAAGGTGGGACTGTTTTTGTACTCCTGAGGGAGGTGGGACCAGCAGAGCTGGCCTGAGAAACCCCCCTCTGGGTTGGTCCATTCAAAGGCAAAAATTGGCTGGCTTTGTAGGGCCTGAGGGCGACAAAAGAAGGCATCTTTTAAATCCAGGACAGTATACAATGTATGATAAGGCCAGAGCAAGCTCAAGAGGGTGTACAGGTTGGGGACGATGGGGTAGATGGTCTCATCCCTCTTGTTGACTTTTTGGAGGTTCTGTACTGGATGGAAGTCTTCAGTCCCTGCCTTTTGGACTGGCAAGAGGAGGGTATTCCAGGGGGACTGACATGGGATAAGGATTCTGGCCTCTCTGAGGTGGAGAATGTGTTTAGAAATCCCCACTTGTACCTTTAAGCTCATTGGATATTGTCTGATCCAGATGGGGGAGGCCCCGCTGCTGATTTGTACTGCTACAGGTGGGCAGTGGGCTGCCAGTCGGGGGGGGGGGGGTTGTTTTTTGTCCAAGCTTTTGGAATGTCTGTCATCAACTGAGTTTACAGGGGTGTAGATTTGGAGATGGCTAGAAGAGGTACTACGAACAAGTGGTACTCTTCTTCGAGGGAGCGGGTAACAGACAGAACTGGGACCAGGAAAGTGGGAATGCCCAGCACTGAGATCTCAGTACCCCATTTGTGAAAGAGATAGTTGCTGATAGTTTTGAAAGCAAGTCATGGCCCAGCAGAGGGTAGAGGCAATCCGGAATGACAAGAAAAGAGTGAGTCACGGTACCTCTTCCCAGGTTGATTACGTGAGGCTGAGTGGTCTGGTATGACTGGATTTTTCCCGTAGCTCTCTGAATAGGCACTTGAGACTTTGAAAGGGGGCCCAGTGGTTTGTGCAGGACCAACACAGAGGCTCTGGTATCTTCCAGGAAGACAATCTTTTAGCCTCCAACTGTCAATGTTAGCCAGGGCTCCTGGGGGCCTAAGGAGTCCTGACTCCCTCAGTCTTCCTCAGCAATGAGTATTGGGGTAGACTGGCCTCTTCTTCACACCCCTGCCTCATTCTGCCTTCATTTATGTATGGGGCAGTCCTTCTTAAAATGGCCCTTTTTCTTACGATAGGCACATTGGTCTCTGCTAATCCATTGCGCTCTACTTCCCGGTGGTGATCTTGGCTTCCCTTTTGGCCCTTCGGCACCTGCTGCATAGCCAGGAGTACCTGAGCAATCTGGTCAGGGTGACCAGGATGGTCTGTTGTGACTCAGAGGACTTGATAGGCTGTTGGAAGATCAAATGATCCTTCTGTGGGCCAACCGACTCTGAATGTGGGCCAATCAAGTTCACAAAATCTCTGTAAATCAAAGGCATTAACAGAAACACCGTAACTCTCGGCCAAATGTCGAAAATCCTGAAATCCTGAAAATGGTCTAAGAAACAATTAAGGGGGTCACATTTTAACAAAAAGATCTTCCCAATTGTCGAAAACCTTTTGGGCAACCTTGACCAACTCAGAGAGGGCCTTTCCCTCAAACCTTTCCAATTTCTGAAGTTTCTTACATATATCTGGGGCCGACTGGATACCAAAGCCATATTAATGACTCTTCTATCCTCTGTAGTCTCTGGATCAATGCGTGTATAGATTCGGTAAGCTTCCATAAGCCTCTCAAGGAAGGCTGCAGGGCTCTCGGAAGGCCCCTGGATGGTCTCACTCACCTTAGACAGGTTCGTGGATTTCCATGCAGCAGTACGGATGGCCCTCAGGAGGAAATGGTGATAGTTTCTGAGGGCCTCCCTACCTCTGTCCAGATTTGCATCCCATTCAGGTCTGCCAGCTGGAAAGGCTTGCTCATGGCGGCAGGGTCGGCAGTGGGTTGGCCGTTGCATCCAGGACAAGCTTACGGCCCGTGGATTCTCTCTTTCTTCCGTGGTAAAGAGTCTGGAGGAGCTGTTGGCCGTCATCCTAGGTAGGCTGATGGGTGAAGAAACCAGTCTTGAGAAGAGAGATTAAGCCCTGAGGGTTTTGGGAGAAGGAGGGATTCTGTTTTTTTCCAGTTGTACAGGTTGCTTATAGAGAAAGGGGTATAAACCATGAAAGGCTGGCCATTGGGACCTAACTCAGAAGGTCCCATCTGCTTGAGAGGAAAAACTGGCAAGGGGGCTGAGGCCCCCTGGAGCTTGTCATTCCCCCTGAGTTGGTTTCTTGGTCACGAAGGAGTCCTCAGGTTTTGGCCCATAAGAAGACCCAGATTGAGTATGGGGGGGGGGGGGGGACAGAAAGGGGCTCCTTTTCCATGACCAAGAGGACTACTTAGGGCTACTTAGGGCTTCCCCCTCCCTGGGTCTTGGAGAGGCAGCCGGGGAGGCGCAGAGGCGGCCTGAGGAGGTGGTGAGGGGGCATGGGGTGGGAGAGCGTTGAAACGGAGGGTCTTCAGGGACCTCAGGAAGAACTGGTGGTTTTTCCTGTTTCCCTGAAGCCTCTCTGGCCACTAGGAGTGTCTGTTTTTGGACAAAACTTTTCATGCAGGCCTTAAGCCATTTAGGCTTTTCAGAGAGCAGGTCAATCCAAATCTGAATGTAGGCAATCTGGTCGGGGTGACCAGGATGGCCTGTTGTGACTCGGAGGACTCGACAGGCTGTTGGAAGATCAAATGATCCTTCTGTGGGCCATCTGACTCTGAATGTGGGCCAATCAAGTTCACAAAAATCTCTGTAAATCAAAAGGGTTAACAGGAACACCGTAACTCTCGGCCAGACATTGAAAATCCTGAAAGTGGTCTAAGAAACAATTAAGGGGGTCACTTTTAACAAAAAGACTGACAACTGGCCTTGTCCCACCTTGATGGAGACAAGAGTGACAAAGACAAGGCAAAGCAAGACAGTGTATCAGAAATCACTGTCACCAGGGACCCGAAGTGCCATCGCACTCGGGCCCAGGGACCTGGAGTTTCCTCTGTGTCCAGCCCTCCTAAAGTCCCACCAGGAGAGCTCTCAAACCAAGATAACCAGAATCTTACCAGATTCAGGCGCCACCAGAGACTCCAATATCTGATCCATGTTTCGTGAGACCTCCTTACCCCTCTTGGAAACAGAGACAGGGTGTAAGGAATGTCCTCATTGGGGTGTTATACCGCCACTCTCAGGTTCCCAGATCTCGCTGGGGGCCTCCAAATATTGTAGAGTGCTACCGAATGAACTACCACCAAAGCCAGAATAAGTTTAAAGGGAGTCTTTCTTAGCTGGCCAGCAACTACAGCCTGAAGCTCTGAGGCCGAGAGTCAGAACTGCAGCCCCAACCAATGTTTGGGGTAGCCTCTTATAGGGGTCAGTTGCCAGGTGTGCAGGATTCCTATGCGAAAGCAATTATAGAAGCTGAGTCAAGCAAGTTAATTATTTCTGAGGGGAGTGAGGTTTCCATGCAACCCGTTACATTGCTAAATAAAGGGATTTCGGACTAGTTAGCAAAGACAGTAGCAAGTACAGGATTTCGTCCCAGATGCGGTTTTAGTACTAGCTATTTTCTCATGGGAAGAGCAAGCAGGAATACAGAAGCAGACAGCCATGATAGGGGAAGGGTACAAAATGGACGAACATTTGTTCATGTGGAAAATCCAATATGCGGCCTTCCACAGTATTCCATTATATTATGCATAGGTATAGCATGTTTAATCCATGTCATATTAGTGAACATGGAAGTTGTTCCTAATTTTTTATTGGAAACTTTGATTTTAACAAATAACACTTGTACGTATGTCACTGAGAACTGAAATTACTGCACATTTCTAGGGAAAAAAAAAAGGTGCAAAACCCTGAAAAGTGGAAGTGCTAGACTAGGGCATACACATTTAAATTTTTGATAGCTATTACAAAATTACCTTTCCTTGGGACCAGCAGTTAGCATAATGGCTATGTCGCTGGACTCCCACATAGTCAACCGCGGTTCGCATCCCGGACCCGGTGGCTTAAAACTCACGCCGGGCGCATGTGCGTACGTGCCCAAGATCCCGAGAGGAGAATGGAGGAGAAGGGATTGCGGCGTGGCCATCCCCCCTGGGGGGGTGATTTCTCGCTTTCTGTCTCTATGTCTCTCTCTGTCTGTCTGGCGAGCACACGCACCCTATCACGATCAGTGGATGGCATAATGGTTACATTGTTGGACTCCTACATAGTCAACTGTGGTTTGAGTCTTGGACCCCGTGGCTTAAAATTCACACCAGGCATATGTGCATACATGCCCAAAATCCCAAGAAGAGAATGGAAGAGAAGGGGTTGCAGGCATGGCCATCCCCCCTAGGGGGTGATTTCTGGCTTTCTGTTTCTCTCTCTCTGTCACCACACACATGTCCTATAGCAAAAATCTCTCTGTAAAACAAAACAAAACAAAACAAAACAAAACAAAACAAAACTAGAACTACCATATGCTATAGCAATCCTATTTCTGCTTAGATACACAAAATAATTGAAACCAGGATCTTGAAGAGTTATCTGCACTCTCAAGTTAATGGCAGCATTATTCACAATGAAATAAGTCAGTGCCAGAAGGACAAGTGCTGTATGGTTCCACATAGACGAGGGCACTAAAACAGCCTAAGTCAAAATGAAGCATGAGCACCTCCATTTTGAATATGATTCTGTTGCCATTTCCTTTTTCCCTGTAACCTGACCCGTTTGTGTCTCCTAAAATTCCACACTGGATGCTTATCACCAGCAGACAAACATCGTTGTCCATCCCTGTCCTGCTAACAGAATATTTATCACCAGGCCATTCATCACCAGTGGATGCAGCCAACTGTAACTGTCCTTCCTGATTACTTGCCTTTTTAGCTTTTGTTAACTGCTTTCGCATAACTCAAGGCCTGTACCTTCTTAGATGTGTAGCTTTCTTCTTTGTGGTTTTTGCCTTTATAAACCTTCCTCCCCCCTGCTTTGGGCTGCAAGGTTTTGGAGTGACCCAAGTCCTCTTGCTGTTACAGGCTTAATAAATGGCTCTTTTAATTTGGCTAAAACTGGATGTCCTCTTACTCTCATGCTGATTTGAATACAACAATAAAAGTAGAGAACATATAGAGGCTACCTGGCGATGGGGGTGGAGGACGGGTCCAAAGTCTCAGTTATACTGGAAGAGTGAGTTCTAGAGAGCCCATCTGCCGTAAGACAGTGTCTATGGTTAACAGGGAGTTATTGTGCACATCCACATTTATCATGAAGGCAGCTCTCAGGTGGTGTTTATACTACAAACAGAAAACAAAGGGACACCAGGAACTTTGGGAAGTGTTGGATATGTTTATTACTTGATTGCAGTGATGGTATTATGGGTACTTGTGTATTCCCAAGCTCAATAAATTATACACATTAGATATGTGCAGTTATTTGTATATTGATTATACCTCACTAAAGCTGTAAAAAGTTTTAAAAATTTAAATCAATTTATTATTATTTTTTAAAAACTTGCTATAGGGCATGTGCACAAGAGAGAAAGTGAAAGCAAGCTGTCGGGCCTGGGACTTGACCAGAAGTCGGCCATGTGTGTCTAGCACTAACCTCCACGCCGCCTGCTGACCCCACTATTAAAAAGTTTTACATTGTCAATTTCATAATCTTTTGTTTTCTTTTAAAGGATTATTGTATTTGACTTTATTTGTTTATTTATCTTAATTTGACCAGAGAGGAACAGAGCAAGAGAGAAAGAGAGGGAAAGTGAGAAAGCAAGCCACCAGGTCTGGGACTTGAACCATGGTCAGCCATGTTGGAGTCCAGTACCCTTAGCCACCTGCCGGCCTTGATTTCATAATATTTTACTGCATGACTTAGAAAGACTAGAAGCTGTGTATAACTAAGGAGGTGTGCATGTGTGTGCGTGTGTGTGGGAAACCTCAAAAAGCTCATGAAAAAAATAGAACTAAAATACATTTGATGCAAATTTAAATAAAGCTATGCATAGCTTTTTCATAATTTGATTTTTTAATGAACATTTTGAAGATATGTTATATGTATATATTCACACATACATTTACAAACAAACCCACAAACAAGCCATTATTTTTTTCTAGCAATCTGGGGTTTCAGTTTAAATTTCTTGGAGTTGGCATCAGCTTATTTTTCTCTAGTTTACTCTCCAGCTGACTTCAGACTCTATTTAATACAGTCTACTCCTGCTAATGAGAAATACCACCTCTATTATATACTAAATAATAATTTTTGGTTAGAACTTTAAATATTTTTTAACGGACCAGAAAATGGCATGGTGGTTAAGGCACTGGACTCCCACATTTTAGACCAAGGTTCGAGTCCTGAACTTGGTGGCTTGCTTTGCTTTCTCAGTTGCTCTCTCTCTGGTAAGTACACATGTCTGAGAGAAAATTTAAAAGATAATAACAATAGATAAAATTAAACAAATCTTTTTAAAGATTTTAATTATAAAAATGTTTAGATTTTAGATGTTCATAGAGTTTTCTTAAGAATTATTTTACTTTATTTATTTATTTACTTATTTATGTATATTTAACCAGAGAGGGACAGAGTGAGAGAGGGAGAGGGAGAGTGAGAAGCAAGCTCCCAGGTCTGGGACTTGAACTGGGGTTGGCCATATGGGAATCCAGTGCTCTTAACCACCACGTGATCTGCTGGCCCTTAGATGTTTATAGAGTTTTAAATTCTATTTGATTGATCCAGCCCATGCCAATTCCAAGTTGTAATGTACTATGATATTTTAATATAATATCTAGTCAATTACTTTTGTTTCTTAAATTTTTTTGCTATTTCATATATTTAATTTTTAGCCATTCAATAATTTTTATGTCATATTTAACACATATAAAATCTTACATTTGTATTAAAATTATTGGCACATAAAAACAACATATGAGAAAACATAATTTCCATTAGATTGGAGTAGATCTTTCTGAATATGACACAAATTTCAGAAGTCACAGCAGAAAATAATTGTAATATATACAAATAAAAATCATTTCATGTCAGAACCAAAAGCACATTAAAAGCAAAGAACAAACTGTAGCACGGTTTTGACTCATCATGGAATAAAGATTTCTTTTTTTGTCAAGAGAGATTTTTTTCTGTAGAGCACATGTGCTCTCTGGAGAGACAGAGAGACAGAAAGCAAGAGCGCATCCCACAGGGGGGATGGCCACACCACAATCCCTTCATTCTCTTTTGAGGATCTTGGGGATGCGTGCACACATGTCCAACATGATTTTAAGGTACCGGGTCTGGGACTCAAATCATGGTCAACTGTGAGGGAGTCCAGAGATGTGACCATTACACCAACTGCTGGTCCCTAAAAATTTCTTTTTAAAAAAAAAAAGACTCACAAATTATTAAGAAAATTTGTAAAAAAATTATAAACTGTTAGGAAAAATATTAAAAATATTTCTTAATCATCTGGAAAGATGTACAACTTTACTCATAGTATAATAAGAGAAACATGAGTTAAAACTCTTTTTGTTTAAGAGAGATTTTTGCTATAGGGCACATCTGCTTGCTAAGAGACAGAGAGACAGAAAGCAAGAAATTACCTCCCAAGGGACATGGCCATACTGCACTCTCTTCTCCATTTTCCTCTCAGGACCTTGGGCATGTATACAGATCGCCTGGTTGAATTTTAAGCTGCTGGGTCCAGGACTTGAACCATGCATGGTTGATTATGTGGGAGTCCAGTGACATAACCATTAGGCCATCTGATGGTCCCAGTTAAAACTTTTTTAATGCACAATTTTCAATAATTAGGTAAAGATAAATGTTTGTTGACATCTTGTACTGGTGAAGATTTAAGTGACAGTTACTGCCCCATGTGACTGATTAGGTGACTCTTGTTCCAACCTCTATACAAGGCAATCTGGTGTTATCTATCAAAATTTAAAAAGGTAGAATTTGCTGCTTCTTATGATATCTTGGACTAAGATCTGGAGTGAGGAAGATCTCTAGCGTGAGCCCATGGGTATTCTCATTGAAAGTTCAATTGCTTACAAACTGGTAAATGTAGATATCGGTGGTCACTTACTGCATGTTCAAAGAAAGGTTTTATTCACTTATGCAAAAAAGTGAAAGGAAACAATAGCCATACATGCAAAAAGTCCATGGGGTCATAAAAACAGTTTCACATCAAAGGGAAACCTCAAAAACCCATCCGCAAATGACATTTGGAAATAGTTTATCCCTAATGGATTAACATATATTTTATACCTCCAAATTAAGTGTAGGTTCAGTCAGAAAAGTGCTTGCACATCTATGTTTACTGTGATATTATTCACAATTGCTAAGACAAGGAACCAACCCAAGTGTCCAAGAACAGATGAATGGATTGAAAATGTGTGGCACATCTACTCTGTGGAATACTACTCAGCCATAAAAAAACCAAGATCCTGGCATTTGATAGAAAGTGGATGAATATGGAAGATTTACTGCTGAGTGAAGCTATGAAAGCTATGAAAAAGAGATATTGTAGATTCTCTGAGAAGATTCCACATGGATACTGGGAACTAGATATTTCAGGCACAGGAGAAATGAAGATTTTCTACTCATAATTCAGCCTCCAGCAAGCAAAGCTAGTGTGGCAGGAGAGTTGAGCCATTTCTCCACATGATAGACTAGATATTCAGGCACAGGAGAAATGGATACTCATAATTCAGCCTCCAGGCAAAGCTAGATATGAGAAGATTCCACAGAACTAGCACTGAGGAGAAATGAAGATTTTCTACTCATAATTCAGCCTCCAGCAAGCAAAGCTAGTGTGGTAGGGAGCCCCTCTGGCCTTCTATCCCTGTCTCTGTGTCTCTGAGGCCTCTGTCTCTCTCTGCTCCTGTCTCCTCATTTTTTTTTGGTAATTTTTCCTTTTTACGATTTTTTTAAAGGTAGAATTTCTCTCTGGCTCTCAGCTCCATCTTTTGTTTTGTTAATAAGCCCTTCTGCTCCTTTCTCCCAGGCAGGAGAGTTGAGCCATTCTCTGACTGGGACTAGATATTCAGGCACATGAAGATACTGGCAAGCAAAGCTGGCAGGAGAGTTGAGCCATTCTCTGAGAAGATTCCACAGGGAACTAGATATTTCAGGAGGAGAAATGAAGATTTTCTACTCATAATTCAGCCTCCAGCAAGCAAAGCTAGTGTGGTAGGGAGCCCCTCTGGCCTTCTATCCCTGTCTCTGTGTCTCTGAGGCCTCTGTCTCTCTCTGCTCCTGTCTCCTCATTTTTTTTTGGTAATTTTTCCTTTTTACGATTTTTTTAAAGGTAGAATTTCTCTCTGGCTCTCAGCTCCATCTTTTGTTTTGTTAATAAGCCCTTCTGCTCCTTTCTCCCAGGCAGGAGAGTTGAGCCATTCTCTGAGAAGATTCCACATGGATACTGGGAACTAGATATTTCAGGCACAGGAGAAATGAAGATTTTCTACTCATAATTCAGCCTCCAGCAAGCAAAGCTAGTGTGGTAGGGAGTCCCTCTGGCCTTCTATCTCTGTCTCTGTGTCTCTGAGGTCTCTGTCTCTCTCTGCTCCTGTCTCCTCATTTTTTTTTTGGTAATTGTTCCTTTTTACGATTTTTTTAAAGGTAGAGTTTCTCTCCGGCTCTCAGCTCCATCTTTTGTTTTGTTAATAATCCCTTCTGCTCCTTCCTCCCAGGCAGGAGAGTTGAGCCCTTCTCTGAGAAGATTCCTCATGGATACTGGGATCTAGATATTTCGCGCGGTGCGCAAGCGCGCCGCGCGGATTTCTATTTTGTGATTTTTTTCTTTAAAAAAAAAAAAAGAAAAGCAATTATAATTTTTTATTTTTTTGTCTTTTTTCTCTCTTTTTGTTGTTGTTTCTCTCTCTCTTTTTCATTTTCCTTTTTCTAGTCTCTCCACCCAATATCTACTGAATCTGCTGCACCAGCGATCACTACAGAACGGCAATCCGATTCTAGAACACCTCTGTCTGCTTGCTCCTGAACATTGAGGCTTAACTTCAAGAATTTGAAAGAAACACGCCATTCATCAGATGACAAGAAATCACCGTTGGATCACGAGAAATATGGGAAAACGAGAAAATACCTCTCCTCCAATGGAAAAGAGTAACTCTCCTTCATCCACAAACAGTTCGGTGAAAGTCATGGAAACGTCTGATAAGGAATTTAGAACATTCGTAATGTCGAAGCTAACAGAGATGGAAGAAAAGAGAGATAATGAACTGCTAAAGAGAAAGGAGAAAGAAGTTGCCGAGTTCCAGGAGATGAGGAAATTCTTGCAAGATCTAAAAGAGGAATTACACACTTTACAAAAGACTCAAACGGAACTGCTAGAGATGAAGTCTATAATACAAGAAGTCAAAATCTCCCTTGAAAGTATTAAAAGCAGACTAGATCATTCAGAAAATAGAATCTCAGATGTAGAAGAGAAAATGGCTGGCTTAGAAAAGTCCACCACGAAAACTGAGAAAATGGCTCAAAAATTTGAGAATGATATGCGAGAAGTACTGGATACCATCAAACGTCCAAATATCCGGATAATTGGCATTCCAGAAGGTGAAGAGACCCATAAGGGCATTGATAATCTATTCCATGAAATCCTGCAAGAAAACTTTCCAAACCTAGAGAGGCATTCGAAGATCCAGTCCCAGGATATACAAAGGACCCCAAATAGAATCAACCCAAGAAGATCTTCTCCAAGACACATTATAGCCAGGTTGACCAAAACCGCAGACAAAGACAAGATACTAAGATTGGCAAGAGAGAAACATCAAGTTACCTACAAAGGACATCCCATCAGGCTAACAGCAGATCTCTCATCGGAAACAATGCGAGCGAGGAGAGAATGGGAAAATATATTCAAAGTGTTACGAGAGAAACAGTTTCAGCCAAGAATACTGTACCCGGCAAGATTATCTTTCAGGTGGGAAGAAAAGACAAGAACATTCTCAGATAAACAAAACCTGAAAGAATTTACCAGCACCAGACCAGATCTCCAAGAAGTTCTCAAGGGTGTGCTGTATCAAGAAAATTAAACACAGACACACGGAAATAAGAGTCCAAAAACTATGAAAGTGGCCAACTTAATCAGAGGGACAAGTCTGAATTTGAATATTATATCCCAGAATTTAATCAGGAAAATTGAACCAGAACAGAAGATAAAAGTACATGAGACTGATAGGTTCATGCACCTTCCATTTGAACAGAATCCTAACTTGTTTCCTGGCTTTAAGCAAAGTTCCTTGACATTTCTTAGAGTTAAGTTAAAACTGGTTTTCTTAGTAGTAATGAGTGAACTCACCATTGAAAGTAGTTAGATTATGTAGGAAATTGTGTGATCAATGCAACGTGGGTGGGAAGGGAATGAAGGACAATTGTAGACACCGGAGGTGGTGTGAGAGGAGGGTGGGAAGGGACAGAGGGTCAGAAAGAGGGGTGGAAGTAATTCTAGGAACTAGTAATGGAAAATTTTTTGTAATGTGCATGATTGTATCACTATGCAGTGTGTACTGGATGGGAGATTGCATTTTGTATGCTGTGATGAAGCTTAGGGAAGGAATGTAAATTGAGTTACAAAAAAAAAGTTTCAGAAAAAAAAATATTTATATATTCAATGACTGCAGTAGGATATGTAGCCACAGCTAGGTGCTACTTTATAGGATGCGTAAAGTAAGAGTTGTGTTCATGGAAATGTGGGTATCATCTGTGTTTGCTATGAGGGTATTTGGATTGATTAGGGTCTTTGGCGTTACAATAAAATGTGAGGAGAAAACAGTATAGAAAGCAAACATAGATACCAAAGACTGTGGGAGGAGAGTGGGAGATGGCAGAGGGTAAGAGGTAGAGAATCTAGGATGGGGGGAAAAAAGCAAAACATACAGAAGACAAGAAATGGAAGATCATTTGCTGACAATAACATGCTTGTTGATGTGCTTGATTGAGACAATATATAGTGCAATTTGGATGGAAAATCTCATTTTGTATGCTGTAATGATGCTCAGAGAATGAATGCAAATAAATAAATAAAAAAAAGAGATATTGTATGTCTCCACTTAATATATACCAACTGTTTGCACTTTATGGTAGAAACTGAAAGATTAGAAGATATAGAAGCATGGGACATGGTTATGGATACTGGAGACAGTGCTGAAAGAGGATGGGAGAAGGGGGGAATGAAAGGAAAAGAAACAAGGAGAAAAATAGAGAGGCAAGACATTTATGGGACACAGAAATTAGATGATTATCCGTTGAAGATAACATGTAACTTCAACTGGACTGGTGTGAAGTATATTCATGTTGAGTAAACTCATTTTACAAGCCGTAGTGATTTAGTGATAGCATAAAATAAATTAGAACAACAACAATAATAACAAACAAATTAAGTGTAGAGATTGTGCTATCAATTCTGGATGGAGCAGCAACTTTACTAACCTGACACCCTGGCTGTTGGAGGGCTGCACTGCTCATGACAATGTGGACTAATGCCTGCAGATACCATCTCTTACCTACTTAAAAACCACCTTTTGAAATGAACAACTTTCTCTGCTGTTCATATTTGTGTTTTTTTTTTTTTAATTTTCTTTTGGTGGGAGAAAAAGGGGAAGGAACTCCCTCAGATTTTTAATTTATAATGTATGCATTTAAAAAAATAAGATTCTTAGTAAAAAAGAAATGCAACTATTCTTTGACCCAGTAACTTCACTTCTAGGTACTTACCTTATGTATATACTTGTATTTGTGCAAAATGACCCATTACAAATAAATAAATTTGAATATTGTAAGAGTCAAAGATGAGGGCCAGCCAGTGGTGCAGCGATAATGTAATGCTCTGCAATGCTGGACTCACATGGGAAGGTCCTGAGTTCATGTCCTGAAGTTGCCCTGCACATGCCAGGTACATGCACATGTGCCTCAGATCTGGGTTGACTCGGGCTACAGGTGGACTGCAGTGTGAAAACTGTCAGGGGTGTTTGTTTTTCTCTTTCTCTCTCTCAATAAATAAACAGAATTTAAAAAAAAGAATCTAAGATGACAATCAGCTTAAATATCTATCAAGAGAAGATGCACAACAAAATTTTGATCCACCCATGAAGGGCAAAATTATTTTACACAGCTGTAGGAAATTAAAAAAAGGAATCACAACATGCTCTTTGAATGGTACCTGGCCAAATGCACTAATAAATGAAAACAGCAAGATTTGGGGGGCCAGCTGGTGTGGCACAGCAATGCAATGCCATAAGGCTGGACCCACTTGGGACAGTCCCAGGTCTGCATCCCAAGGACTTTCTGTACATTTTGGGCATGTGCAATACACCAGGACCCAGGTTGGTGGGAGGATCCTATTGGAGGTGCTGTCTTTCTGCCTTTCTCAGAAGAAATGAATAAATAAAGAAAAAAAGCAAGGTTCTGAATAGCATATAATAGCTACCACTTATGTGAATAAATCACATGCATATTTACAAGTAAATATAGCTGTCCCTTTGTATCTGTGGGTTCTATCCACAGATACAACTAACTGTGGGTTAAAATATTTTTAAAACAATAAGAATAACAACACAATGATAAAAATAACACAGATGAAAATCAATACAGTATGAGAACTGTTTACAAAGCATTTATGCTGTATAAGGTATTAAAATAATCTGGAGATGATTTAAAGCATACAGAAGAATTGAGTATATATATGTATATATATAAGTA
Organism: Tupaia tana; assembly: GCA_026018925.1. NCBI lineage: Eukaryota > Metazoa > Chordata > Mammalia > Scandentia > Tupaiidae > Tupaia > Tupaia tana. Next base: position 99,417,891 of record JAKSZU010000006.1, on the reverse strand, counting down.
TATAATTTAGTATATAAATACGCAGATACTGCATCATTTTATGTAGGATCTGAGCATCAGTGGACTTTGGTGCAGGGAGAGGGGTGCGGTGAGAGGTTCTGGGACGAATCCACGTGGATACAGAGGGATGACTGTGTCCAAGCAGGGCAGAGCATTTTCCAGAATCTGAAAGGGCACTGTTAATAATTACCTGCAACAATAGCTGTCAGCTGGGATGCCCAAGTAAAGCAGAAAGATCTTTCTCTATGTATGTAACTACTCTTCTGTTCTCTTGCTAACAGAGTATTTCTGGAGGGACACACAACCAACTAGTAATATTAAATAACTTCTGTAAGATGAACAGAAAACATCACAATGGAAGGAAATGGAAGCCACTGACTTTTCACTACATACTCCTTTGTATATTTTGAATCTGGTGCTAGGCCAAATATAAACTTATTTAAAAGTAAATAAGTTTTGGGACCAGCAGTTAGCGTAATGGCTATGTCGCTGTACTCCCACGTAGTCGACCACAGTTCGCGTCCCGGACCCGGTGGCTTAAACTCACGCCAGGCGCGTGTGCGTGCATGCCCAAGATCCTGAGAGGAAAATGGAGGAGAAGGGATTGCGGCGTGGCCATCCCTTAAAGAGATGAAAGATCCCGTAAAGAGAGAAAGATTTCTCTCTTTCTATCTCTCTGTCTCTCTCTGTCTGGCGAGCGCAAGCGCCCTATAGCAAAAAAAAAACTCTCAAAAAAAAAAAAGTAAATAAGTTTAAAAGCTACATAACACCAATCACTCTTCTCCTCTCCCCGTCAAACCCCTGCCTCCTCACAGGATGCTCTCTTACCCTGTAATCTCCGGGATCTTCTGCCTTACCTGGTTTATTGCTCTTGGGCCTGAGTTAATGCTCAGCTTCCTAAAATGAAAATGACAGGGCCACTCAAAGTCTCTACTACTTCCTGACTCTGGGCATTAAGAAAATTCAGTTTACTATCGAATACTACCGAGCCATTAAAAAAAATAAGAAGTGAAAAATTATATGTTGCTAATAACGGGTATGGTAACACCTTTGACTGGACATATATACACATATACAGTGTATTCATACCGGGAAAATTCATTGCCTAGGCTGTAGAGATATATAGTGATTGGATGTGAAAACAATAATAATAAGAAGAAAAAGAAGAAAAGAAAATTCAGTTTGCCTTAGGAAGCAAACAGAACTGGAAAGTGTTGAACAAGAAAAGTGGGCAGTTAGACACACTCCCAGGATACTCTGGTGGATATCCTGGTGGAGCTTCGGGGACTCACCATGATGATCATCTTTGTCGTCACCAGTGCATTTCACAAGTGTATTCTGTGGAACATTAGTCTCTAAAGGTACTCTTCGAGTTTTTCCTCTTGTGGTCAACAAAGTTTATAAGCCTGGTTTATAGAATATCTCCTAGAGAGTGATGATTCACAGTCATATTTTAAGTGATGACACATTTTGCAATTGAAAAAGCCTCTTGGTGTTTGAACTAGAATGTCCAAACTTAATTGACCGTGGAATCATGTTTTCTCACCCAGCTCTCCGATGTTGGTCAGAACCGACCATGTTGTAAAGTGGACGCAGTGTAACGTGAAATAACCGAAAGGACAAATATTGAAGCAGTGCCTAACAAGTGCCAATATGGTTACAGTTAAAACTAGATTTTTAGAAGACTCTTTTTGATATTTTGATATCAGAAATACTGCAAGATGATAAATAATTGCAGCAAATAAAAATCTTGCTGGTAAATGGGTACTCTTGAAATTTGGAAACAATCCTCTACTGCGGGTTGGATACTACTTATGCTTTCACTCCTCCCATGTTTAGCAAATCCTATTGGGGCCAAAGTAGTGAGAAGGTCAAGCCCGTTCTAAATAAGCACAAACCCGAATTAACAAGTCTAAATCTGCTGATGGATGCAAATTCTAGAACAGGAATAACAAACTCTGCATTCTGACTTTTTTCTCTAGTATGTCTAAAACATTAACAATAACAAAGTTAAAGGATAGGTTGGGAAGTTGTGAAAAGCAAGGAGAAGAAAGCAAAAGATGGAAACACGGTCAGAAATATTTCCAACAGTTCTAGGGGCAGGGAAGTCCAAGGAGCCTCAGGCAGAGTCAATATCTGGTGAGGGTCTTCCTCTTTTTTTTAAAATAATTATTTATTTTATTTTATTCATTCATTTATTTTTTAATTTGACCAGAGAGAGACAGAGGGTGAGAGTGAGAGAGAGAGGAAGTGAGAAAGCAAGCCACCAGATTCAGGACTTGAACCGTGGTTGGCCATGTGGAAGTGTCCAGCACCTTAACCACCACGCCACATGCTGGTCCTGAGGGTCTTCCTCTTAGAAGACACTTCTTACTGTGTCGTTCCGTGGTGGAAGGGGCGAATAAACTCCCTTGGAAAGGACTTGAAGCCTATTTTATAAGGTCACTAATCCCACTCACGAGGCGCCCACCATTGTGACCCAAAAGTCCTACCTCCTAATACAATAGCATAACTTAAGAGTTAGGATTTCTGAGTTTTAGGGGCACTACCATTTAGACTGCAGCGACAGGGATCACCACTCTCTATGCTTCAGGTGTCACCTTGCGGTCTCGAGGCGAGGGCCCCTGTTCTAGGGCAGTGAGGGATGATGTTCTCAGCTTCAGGTCAGGCATTTTTGAATCTAAGTAGATGGAGTATACTTATTCGATCTCAAGGAGATGTTTGCGTCTGCTTCGACACTGACAGCTGCAGAGAATGATCACAACCCATCTCTTATGTCAGTATGAAAGAATGCTGTGAGTTACGGTTCCCAACTGAGGCAGGAGATTAGACTCACTCAAGGAGCTTTATCTAGACTTGGACTTGCTCTGTGGACTCATGTTTAAGGCTACAAAATCCCATAGGACTGACTGTGTAGTTTGAATCCTGGACCCAACTGCTTGAGAAACACACTGGGCACATGTGCATGTGTCTTCCAAATCCCCAAAAGATGGAGAGATGGAGGAGAATGGATTGGGGCATGACCAGCTCCCATGGGAGTGCCCTCTTCTTCCCCTCGCTTTGTCTCTCTCTGGTGAGCACATGTGCCACTAGGCTTTAGATATGAGTATTTTTAAAAACCACTCCTTGACGGGGCCATGCAGGCAACACAAGCTGGTAAGGATGCTGCCTCCCATTCTAAGGCAAGGCCTGGACTGGGAAGAAACTGAGGCAAGGCCCAGTTTACGAGCTCTCCCTTGTGTCCTTGAACTGGCCGGTATTCAATTTCTCTGCCATGAGTTTTACTGTTATTACGGTACCCTGTAAGGGTAAAACATCACCCCAACCATTACAATAAAGCCAATTAGTGACTTTGTAAGAATGTGGTTCCCTAAGACTGACAGGAGGACCAGGAAGTTTAAGACTCCCCGAGCTATCTGTTTTTAAGCCAAAATTAACATATAGATTAAGTTAGTATAAACCAAATTAGCATTAGAAGCATATGTAGACTAAGTTGGTTTAAGGCTAGTTTTATATAAATAGCCCTTGTTAAAGCTACAGGCCAAAGTGAACTCATGCTAGGCAAAGTCAGCACATTCGCCACATAACAGAGACTTAGAGATAAAACAAAAGAACTCACTAATTGACAGACTCAGCAAACAAAATGCAGAAACCCACAGGTTTATAAAAGGAAAAAGCCTGGCTGGGACAACAGGATGAACAAACCTGAAGGCTCCAGAGAAAGATTATCTTAGCTAGGAGTTCTTATCTAAAGCAACAGGTAGCTTTCAACTACAAAGAGTTTCTCATCTATGTGCTGTTGACTATGAAAAACTGCTAATAAAACATCCTGTGTTGTCTCCTGAGCTACAAGATCATCTTCCTTTCCCATATATAGATCATAGACTCACCTATTGTTGTAATGTATGAATAGTCCATATATTAACTGTGTCTTTACTTAGCAAGACAAGATTTCTATCTAGGACTTTGCAACCAGCAATGTTATCGCCCTGGCCCAGGACTGAAGTGATCAAACATCCTGCAAGCCCCCTCTTCTGAAGATCCTTCCCAGTAATCAAGATCTAAGAAGAAGATACAACAGACAAATGGACTTCCTCATCCTGAGAACTGTGATTGATTTTTAACTAATCTGACAAGACAAACAGCATGTTTTATAATTATTGTTTCCATGCTTTGTATACCCTGTTCCTTAGAGTGGATTTTTTACTACCCCTCACCCCCTTTACTTCCTAAACCTCCCTCAATAAATACGCATGTCTTATTAGCCACGGCGCTGCAGCCTGGAGCTGGCTCTGGCTGTGGCCGGCTGAGAACATGCAAAAGGGCAATGAGGTCTCAGTCTAATTTTTTGTTCCTGATCACCCGTGTCGCCTTCCTGTGTACGAGCCACCCACCACTGCCGAGGCTGGACCCCGGCAACTCCTGATCATTTTAATTTACTGTCAAGGTTGATCATTGCTCAAGGACCCAAATTGTGCCTCTTGGGAATTCATCTGCTCATCCCCAAGGGTGCAAAGAATATTAGGCAAATTGGGTCCATTTCCAATCAGTGACATGAGGCTGCTCCTGGCTACTTGTGATTGAATCTGTGATTTGGTACCAGCAGATGGCGTTGTGGTTATGTCACTGGACTCACATAGTAGACCACATTTTGAGTCCTGGACCTGGCAGCTTAAAACTCATGCCAGGCGTGTGTACGTGCGTGCCTAAAATCCCGAGAGGAGAATGGAGGAGAAGGGATTGCGGTGAGGCCATTCCCTGGTAGCAGGGGTGGGGTGGAATGTGTGATTTCTTGCTCTCTGTGTCTCTCTGGTGATCACACATGCCCTATAACAACAACAACAACAAAATTCTCAAAAAATAAATCCTTGTGGTTCTGCAAGAGGTCTAATTTTTGAATTTAGTTTAAAACTAGTCATTGAGTATTGAGTAAGAATTCCAAATTTGGCTCTAAAGCTAAATAGAATGATTTAGAAATTGGACAAGGCAGCATGGTGTGGTCGGCAAGACACTGGGTTAAGAATGTGGGGTCTGGAGTCAGACAGATGTAGGTTTGAACTCAGGCTCTGTTGCTGATTAGCTGTGCAATGTTGAGAATGTTGTTTATCTCCACAAGCTTGCTTCTTGTGTATAAACAACAATAATAACCACATCGCTTATCGTTGTAAAAGATAAATGAGAAAATACCAGGCCCAGTGTATGGTACACAGTAAGCAGAGAAATGGTTGTATCATTGTTATTAGTTATGATGCATTTCTCCACTAATGTCTCCGCCACTGCTGAGATAATGCTGTGCTCTCCTAGGGCAGCTTGCCCCTCACAACTCCATGAAGGGCAGTAGGAACTCTTGAGAATGCAAAATCCCTTTCGATCGTGAATATTATGTAAGACAAACATTTCTTTATTCTTTTGGGTTGAGAGGAGCTTATAATAGTTCTCCTTGGTATGATCATTTTTTTTTCTCAATTTAACAAATATTTAATGTAAACTAAAGACTTCCCAGTATGAAAATGATGCTGAAAATCCACCCCAATGAATCTGACTTTTTCACTTTAAATGTTTAGAATTTTTATAGTGTTTAAAAGTGTGTGAAATATAAAAAGAAGTCTTAATTAAGTTGTGATTTTGTTTTTAAATCACTTTTCGTGAAGATTTTAGGGAATCATATCTTTTTTTTTATTTGGAGAGGCTTTTTTGCTATAGGGCACGTGCTCTTGCCAGCCAGCCAGAGAGAGACAGAGATATAGAAAGCGAGAAATCACCCCCCAGGGGGGATGGCCACACTGCAATCCCTTCTCCTCCATTCTCCCCTTGGGATCTTGGGCACGCATGCACACGCACCTGGTGTGAGTTTAAGCCACTGGGTCTGGGACTCGAACCGCAGTCGACTACATGGGAGCCCAGCGACATAGCCATTATGCTAACTGCTGGTTCCAGGAATCATATCTTTGATTGATTTGGAATTTTGTGTTGAGAACATTCAAAACGTCTTGCTATTTTGAGGTTTAATATCAGAAATGGACAAATAACTGTTCATGAAACTATATATTCACTATTTAGATAAATGCTCTCAGTACTTAAAAACAGCTCTTGCCATCAGGATAATGACTTGTGGGAAAATGTGTTTAATGACTAGATTTCTAGATTTGGTCAATTTTTTTTTTTTTTTTTTGGAGAGGTTTTTCGCTATAGGGCGCGTGCGCTCGCCAGACAGACAGAGAGAGACATAGAGACAGAAAGCGAGAAATCACCCCCCAGGGGGGATGGTCACGCCGCAATCCCTTCTCCTCCATTCTCCTCTCGGGATCTTGGGCACGCACGCACACGCGCCCGGCGTGAGTTGTAAGCCACCGGGTCCGAGACACGAACCGCGGTCGACTACGTGGGAGTCCAGCGACATAGCCATTACGCTAACTGCTGGTTCCCGAGATTTGGTCAATTTTAATAAGTTTAAAAGTTGAAAAAAAATTTGAGAGGTTTTTGCTATAGGGCATATGCACTCGCCAGACAGAAAGAGAGAGACAGAGAGATAGAAAGCGAGAAATCACCCCCCAGGGGGGATGGCCACACCGCAATCCCCTCTCCTCCATTCTCCTCCCGGGATCTTGGGCACGCACGCACATGTGCCTGGTGTGAGTTTTAAGCCACCGGGTCCGGGACGCAAACCGCAGTCGACTACGTGGGAGTCTAGCGACATAGCCATTACACTAACTGCTGGTCCCAAGACTGAATTTTTTTATATTTCCAGGAAAATTAAATCGAAAAGGTCTGCTTACAGTTCCTGACACTAGGCGCTGTCTCTCGGGTTGATGTGTGTAATAAGCCCTCCTCTGGGGTAGGGGTAGGTGTAGTTTTTTGTTCTTGATTCTTCCTTTTTCTTTGTCTTTTCTTCTATACATGAGGGTCCAAAATGCTCCAAAGATGCAGCCTGTTTCTGTGTTCTTTCTGCAGCTTCTGGAAACTCCATCCTTTTCATTCTGGTGTCAGGTGAGGCTGGCGGCTTTCCCCTGGGGTCAGAAAGCACAGGTGTCTGTCACAGAGGCTGGGGCTGTTTACGGGCCTCTCAGCTGTCCGTGCATTTGTTGTGGGCCAACTCAGTATTATGAGGAGGATCAAAGTATGAGCTGTAAGTAAAAAATTCACTAATAAAATAAAAAATTCAATTAGTTTAAATCTGGTGGAGGAATACCTCATCTTACCTGTGAATGGACCTGGGGAAGGAGAGTACAGGCAAGAGACTCCTCTCCTTTGAGAGGAGAAACACTACTTTCTCATCTGAAGAAGGTTATCTTAATCTTTCACATAATTCCAAAATTAAGCTACCACTATCACCATTTTTTTCCCTTAGGTGGATGAAAGGAAAAAATTAGAGGGCATATTCAGAGATTTGATTGGGGATGTTCTAAGAAGGCAACTTAGCTACTTTTTAATTGAATGTAAGTCGCATACTTTACGATTTACGCACATGTAGTGAATAATCCCGTGGTTTTTAGTATATTCACAGGTGCATGCCAAACATCGCTGCAGTCAATTTTAGAACATGTTATCACTGCTAAAAGAAATCTAGGCCCTGCTGTGGTGGTGTGTGCTGCTGGGTGTTGACTGGGACACATAGGAGGCCCAGGTTCGGTTCCTGGTCCATCCTAAGGGCTGGGCTTGGTGGCGTATGCCTGCAATCCTCAGGAGGCTGAGGCAGGAGTGTCATTTCAAGCTCGAGGCTGGCCTGGGCAACAGAGTGAGACCTTGTCTATAAAAGAGCCTGGCGTGGTGGCACAAGCCTGTAGTCCCAGCTGGGAGGCTGAGCCAGGAGATTGCAAATGAAGAGACCCTGTCTTAAAAAAGTAATCATCTGTACCCTTCTCCATCTCCCCTACCCTGAAGCAGCCTCAAACTACTCTGTCCTTGTAGACCTGCCTGTTAATATTTCATATTAATGGAATCACACCATACATGGTCTTTTGTATTATATGACTCCATTCTTTCAATTAACATGTTTTCAAGGTTCATCCATGGTGTAGCATGCATCATTCTTTTCTTTTTTTTTTTTTTTTAACTTGTCAGAGGGCGTGCATACTCACCAGAAAGACACGGAGAAAGAATGATAGGGAGACAGCTTTCCTCATAGAGAATGGCCACACTGCAATCCCTTCTCTTCCATTTCTCACTCCTTTCCAGATTTGGGGCATGCACGCACATATGCCTGGCATGTTTTTCAAGCTTCCAGTTCTCAGGCTCAAACTGTGCTGTCAGCCATGTGGGCTCCAGCTCTGTTAACTATTAGAGTGATCTCAGCAATATGTTAGGGTGGCCTTGGTCGCAGACTATGAATGAATTCACAAATTCAGAGAGAAAGCAGATAGAAAATAATTTATTCACTTCTTTTTTCTTTTTTTTGGAGAGGTTGTTGCTATAGGGCGCATGCACTTGCCAGAAAGACAAAGAGAGACAGAGAGACAGAAAGTGAGAAATCACCCCCCGGGGGGGGGGTGGCCATGCGGCAATCCGTTCTCCTCCATTCTCCTCTTGGGATCTTGGGCACGCACGCACACACACCTGGCATGAGTTTAAGCTGCAGGGTCTGGACTCGAACCACGGTCGACTACGTGGAAGTCCAGTGACATAGCCATTACGCTAACTGCTGGTCCTAAGAATTTATTCATTTTCTGACATTGGAAAGGGGCCAGATGCAGAGAGTTGCATCAGCCCCAAAGGGTGAGGGCAAGAAACTTTCATAGGGACTTGAGGAAAGGAGAGCTATGGTTGGGTAATTAGGGTGACCCTTGGACAGGACATCTGTTGGGCCTTGGGTTGTTTCATTATTATCTCTGGATGTCATATGTAGCTCTTGTAATGTATTCTGCCATGTATTCTGTTCTTAGTTTTGATGCCATTGTTGATGATGTTCAATCTTTATGTCTGCAGGCTAGAACTTAGAAAATATATGGTCAACCACCTGTGATGAAGTAGAGAATGAACCAACTAACTTGGGAAGAAAAATGGAGAAGAGAGAATGTCTGAAGCACCTGAGAGTTTTAGATGGATCTTTCCAATTAGAATATCTAAGATGTGACCCAGACACTGAGTTAACCCTTTTTCATCTCTAAAATGCTTGAGGAATATTTAACTTTTTCATTAATTACTCAATTATGGACTGGCCCAACAACTCATTCTTTCTGATGGCTGAATAATATTCCATTGAGCAGCTAAACCATATTTTATCCACTCATAATTTGATGGATATTTGGGTTGTTTCTATCTTTTGGTTTTTATAAATAATACTGCTATAACATTTGTTTATGAGCTTCTGTGTGCACAGATGTTTTTATTTTGGGGATGTATTTCAAGAGTAGGGTTGCTGGATCATATGGTAATTTCTATGCGTGGTTGTTGGAGAAACTGCTGGACTGCCTTCCAAGGCCCTGTGTCATTTGTAATCTCACCGCTATTGTATGAGAATTCCAATTTCTCAGCACCCTGTCAATGAGGCTATTATCTGACTTTTTGATTTTAGCCATCTTAGTGGGTGTGAACTATGTCACTTTGGCAAATGATTGAAAAAGTTCTGAAAGGGACAGAGAAAAGTAATACAATTGGTCTAACACCTCGAAATGGTTTTAAAGAAGAGGCATGCACAAGATTTAATGCACTTTTGACTTGAAGAACATATTTAAAGTCAGGTTGAAGTGACTTTTAGCTTGTGTCCAAGGTGAACTATCAATAGAAATTACGAATATCTAAAGCAATCAGTAAAGGGTATGTGTGTGTATGTGTATTTGGGTGTGTTTTGTTTGTTTTAAATAGAAGTATAGGTATATGCTATGCTTCTTGATTTAATAAAGCAGAATTCTTTTAGGTTTTAAAATTATTTTTATCCATAAGTGAGAAAGACAGAAAGAGAACACAGAGAAAGAGTGAGAGAGAGATAACATCCCTAGCAGTGTCCCGATAGCATGCTCCAACCCCAGCTTCTGCCCTGGATCCTGGGCACCCGTGTACCTGGCAAATTCAGGGAGGTCTCTGAAGGTGGACCTGCAACCCTCCCACATGGCAAGCCTACAGAGCTCCATGTTTCACTGCTGCCCCACTGTCCAGCCTCTAGGAAGTAATTTATCCACACAGATATTTCGTTTTTGCTATGGGGCACATGCATGCACCAGAGGGAGACAGAGCAGAAAGACAAAGTGAGAAGTCAGTGCCCCAACACTGCAATCCCTCCTCACTATTCTCCTCTCAGGATTTTGGGCACACACACATACCTGGTATGTTTTTCAACACCAGACCCAGGGACTCGAACCACAGAGTCAGCCATGCCTTAATCTCCACTCCCTTGTTGGCCCCAAAAGAATGTTTTTACAGATGAGCACATGTCTTACTTTCCTGCTAATCTCAAGCATTTTGAACTACACTTTTCCGAAACATATCATCCCCTGTCACTTAGCCATCTCCCTGGAGACAGCTTCTCACAGTCGCCCCGTTTATTCCAGCCAGTGCCCCTGCTCAGTCCTGCTCTGATTTCCGGCTGTGGCTCTGCGGGTGCTGCGGAAACTGCCTGCCTTTGGACAGGCCTGTGTGCTCCACGCTGAGGCTGGTGTTGCACCTTGACGTTTCAGAGCGGAGCTCTCTGGCCCTCTCCTCTCCTCACTCTCCTGCAAGACCTCAGCCTGGTGGTGACTTGCCCATGACTAGTGACGAAGTCCCGCTGTGGGCACCGAGAGTACTGGTGAGAAGTGATGGCGGACTGGCGCGTGGATCTAAGCAAGGCTGGGATCTTGACCATGGGGGCCAAGCTGGTTGTCATGTCATAGATGTGAGGGGCTGAGGCTTGTTTAAAGGTGGGACTGTGTGCAGAGGGTCAGAAAGGTACCAGCAGGGACCTGGCCCAGTGTACGCAAGATGAAGGCAACCGAGGGGAAGCCAGGGATGTCGTGCTGCTCTGGGAATCCAGTGTGTCTGTCATAAGCTCCTGGCCAGAGGAGTTTTGGAAAGCTATAAATCATGTTTTCAGATGGCCTAACAATAGGGTCACACTGGGAATTGGAGAGTGCCTGCTGATCCCCCCTGGTTGTCGCCAAGTTTACCAAGGACAGAATGCGCACCATAGCAGCCCCGTTTTGCATTCATACCTGTGCTGTCCTTGAATAGCTCAACTCCCTGTGACCTCTGCTATCATCCACCCACATCAAGCTTTCCCGATTTACTAGATTTGGACTGTTCTTTATGGCTGTATCTGAGCTAAAAATCTAGCTCCGCCTCAGAGCTGCGCCTTGTCTTCAGGACCGTGAATTTCAAGATCCTTCTACCCACCGAGATACAGGCTGGGCCTTTGCAAATGCCCTTCCTCCAGACACCTTCCCACTTATCTTCGAGTTTGCCCTTAGGTTCCCAGGCTTACCTTCAATAACTACAAAGGTAAGTCTTAAGTTTTTGGGTGGGGCTTTGATTGTTATAGCTGGACATTGGTTATTTGAAATCAATAAAGATATCGGTCGGCTGGTTAGGCTGAGCAATAACTATTTTTTTTCTTTTGGTGAAAGGGAAGGCACATATTGTTATTATTTAGGCAATTTAAATTTTGCAGCTTATAAACCAGTTGACAAGAGTGTCCCCCTCCCAGACCCAGTGCTAGCCAGGAGAGAAAGCTGTTAGCCACCTCCAAGTTTGCCCTTTTTTTGGCCACACTAGGTGCGCTTGCATGCCGCACATTTTTCCATTTTCATCCAATTTCATTTTTTTGTGAAGTGACTTTTTTCCTTTTTTCCTCTTCTTCTAGTATTTTCCTTCTTTTTTCTTTGTCTTCTCTCCCTATTTCTATTTCCTATCTTCATTTTCTTTACCTTACTTTTCTATTTTACTTCTCAGCCCTTACACTCTGCCTAGAGATGTTTAGGTGCATAGTAGCTAACCATCTAAGCATTGTGAGTTTTGGAGAATCTTTGCATATCACTGTAGTGGTTGCAAAATTAGTGAAATTCCCCTTCACAAATCCGATTGCAAAACTCCACCTGTGATTCCCACATTTGAGGACTTAGTAGAAGGGAGAAAATAGCACTGAATTATTTCACAGTGGGGGAAACACACGAGTTCACAGTCACTGAATCCATCCCCAACAAACTGACCGGAAGTGAATACATTACCAAATGACTAAAAATCGAAGAAGAGCCTCAGGGATGAGAGAATCAAGTAGTACATCCTGATCAAGGGAACAATGTAACCTGTCTCCAAGTAGGGAAAATTTAGAGCATATTACAGAAAGTCAGAAAAAGAATTTAGAATATTTATGGTAACAAAATTCTATGAGATGCAAGATAAAAGAGATGTTGAGCTCCAAGAGATGGAGGAAGTCTTTCCACGATATGAAAGAAGAATTGGACACCATAAAAAAGAATCAAACGGAACTATTAGACACGAAGGCTGTAATCTCCTTTAGACAGGTTAAAGTGACAAAAAATAAGCAAAGAGATGCAGGACCTAAATGATACCATAAACCAGATGGACTTGATAGACATCTATAGAACTTTCCATCCCAAAAACACAAAATATACACTTTTTTCAGTCCTGCCAGCTACTTTCTCAAAGATTGATCACATGATACGGCACAAAACCAGCCTTTACATATTTAAAGGCATAGAAACTATATCCAGCATCTTCTCCGACCATGATGGAATTCAACTTGATATTAATCTCAGGAAAAGCCCTCGAAAATATACACATACATGGAAACTAAATAACCTACTTCTGAATGACTCCATGACTACTGCTGAGATTAAGACAGGAATCAAAAGGTTTGTGGAAACTAATGATAATGAGTACACAAGTTTCCATAATCTATGGGATACTGCAAAAGCTGTCATAAGAGGGAAGTTCATAGCAATTAGTGTGCACAAGAGAAAAATGGAAAGGTAGCAAAAGGACAACCTAACATCATGCCTCAGAGAACTGGAAAAAGAACAACAAAATCCAAAAAATGCCAGGAGAAAAGAAATAAAGATTGAATCCGAAATAAATGAAATAGAATATAAGCAAACTATATAGAAAATAAATGAAAGCAAAAGCTGATTCTTTTTAAAATTTTTTTTAAATTTAAATTTATTTATTTACATTCATTCACTGTACATCATTACAACATACAAAATGAGATTTTCTTCCAGATTACATTGTATATTGGCTCAATCAAGCACATCAACATACATGTTATTGTCAACAAATAATTTTCCATTTCTCGATTCCTATATGTTTTTTTTTTTTTTTTTTTTTTTTTTTGGAGAGGTTTTCGCTATAGGGCGCGTGCGCTCGCCAGACAGACAGAGAGAGACAGAGAGATAGAAAGCGAGAAATCACCCCCCAGGGGGGATGGTCACGCCGCAATCCCTTCTCCTCCATTCTCCTCTCGGGATCTTGGGCACGCACGCACACGCGCCTGGCGTGAGTTGTAAGCCACTGGGTCCGTGACGCGAACCATGGTCGACTACGTGGGAGTCCAGCGACATAGCCATTACGCTAACTGCTGGTTCCCGATTTCTATATGTTTTGATTTTTTTTCCTCATCCTTGATTCCTTATCTCTTACTCTCTGTATCTCCCTGTTTCCTCCCATACTGTCTCTGGTATCTATGGTTGCTTTCTATACTGTTTTTCCCCCACATTTTATTGAGTCACTAAAGATCTTAATTAATCTAAATATTTTCATAGTAAGCTCAGCTAATATATACATTTCTTTGAACACAAGTCCAAATTTAGGCATAAGCCTAAATGAGTAGAATGAACATCCTATAAAGTAGCACCTAGCTGGGGCTATATATCATACTGCAGTCATTGAATAGGTATTTTTTTTTTCTGAAACTTTTTTTTTCAGCTTAATTTACATTCTTTCCCTAAGCATCATCACAGCATACAAAAATGCGATTTCCCATCTAGAATATACTGCATAGTGGCTTAATCATGCATATTATTATCACAAATTTTCCATTTCTAGTTTCTAGAATTTTTTACCCCTATTTCTGACTCTCTGTCTTTTCCCATCCTCTTCTCACACTATCTCTAGAGTCCACAATTATCTTCCATCCCTTTCCCACCCACATTGTATTGATCACACAATTTCTTAAATAATCTAACTACTTTCAATAGTAAATTCACTTGATACTATTAAGAAAACCAGTTTTAACTTAAATCAAAGAAATGCTAAGGAACTTTGCTTAAAGCCAGTAAACAGGTTAGGATTCTGATCAAATGATAGGTGCATGAACCTATCCATATCTCAAGACAGGACACAAATCCTTACAACCAGATAACAAAGTCTACAAGAAAATCAGCAATAGTTTAGTCAAAAGTCATAAAATTATACTTCACCAATTCAGTCTCATATACTTTATCTTCTGTTGTGGTTCAATTTTCCCATTAAATTCTGGGATATAATATTCAACTCCAGACTTGTCCCTACGATTAAACTGGCCACTTTCTTAGTTTTTGAACTCTTATTTCTGTGTGTCTGTATTTAATTTTCCTGATATAGCACTCCCTTGAGAACTTCTTGGAGATCTGGTCTGGTGCTGGTAAATTCTTTAAGGTTTTGTTTATCTGAGAATGTTCTTGTCTTTTCTTCCCACATGAAAGATAATCTTGCCGAGTACAGTATTCTTGGCTGAAATTGCTTTTCTCTTAACACTTTGAATATATTTTCCCATTCTTTCCTCGCTCGCATTGTTTCCGATGAGAGATCTGCTGTTAGCCAGATGGGATATCCTTTGTAGGTAGCTTGATGTTTTTCTCTTGCCAATCTTAGTATCCTGTCTTTGTCTGTCATTTTGGTCAACCTGGCTATAATGTGTCTTGGAGAAGATATTCTTGGATTGATTTTATTTGGGTTCCTTTGTATTTCTTGGGACTGGATCTTTGAGTGCCTCTCTAGGAAAATATTCTTGCAGGATTTCATGGAATAGATTATCAATGCCCTTATGGGTCTCTGCACCTTCTGGAATAGCAATTATCCAGATGTTTGGACGTTTGATGGTATCTAGTACTTCTTATATATTATTTTCAAATTTTGGGGCAATTTTCTCAGTCTTTGTGGTGGCCAGCAATTTTCTAGGCCAGCCATTTTCTCTTCTATGTCTGAGATTCTATTTTCTGTATGATCTGCTTTTAATACTTTCAAGGGAGATTTTTGACTTCCTGTATTATAGTCTTCATCTTTAACAGTTCCGTTTGATTCTTTTTTAAAGTGTGCAATTCCTCTTTTAGATATTGCAAGAATTTCTTCACCTCCTGGAACTCGTCAACTTCTTTCTCCTTTCTCTTCAGCGGTTCATTGTCTTTCTTCTCTTCCATCTCTGTTAGCTTTGCCATTATGAATGTTCTAAATTCTTTATCAGACATTTCCATGACTTCCATTGAACTGCTTGTGGAAGAAGAGGAGTTCTTCTTCTCCCTTGGAGGAGAGGTATCTTCTTGCTTTCCCATATTTCTTTTTTTTTTTTTTTTGAGAGGTTTTCACTATAGGGCGTGTGTGCTCACCAGACAGACAGAGAGAGACATAGAGACAGAAAGCAAGAAATCACTCCCCAGAGGGGATGGTCACACTGCAATCCCTTCTCCTCCATTCTCCTCTCAGGATCTTGGGCACGCACGCACACGCGCCCGGCGTGAGTTTTAAGCCACCGGGTCCGGGGCGCGAACCACGGTCCACTACATGGGAGTCCAGCGACATAGCCATTACGCTGACTGCTGGTTCCCACTTTCCCATATTTCTTGTGATCCTGTGGTGATTTCTAGTCATCATGCTAGCTTGTTTGCTGGAGGCTGAATTATCAGTAGAAACTCTTCATTTCTCTTTTACCCTGAAAAGACTGCTTCGCAGGAGCCATGAGGAATCTTCTCAAAAGCTGGTTCTTTGAAAAGATAAACAAGATTGACACACCATTAGTCAGACTAATTAAGAAGAAGAGAGAAAGGAACCAGATAAGTCAAATCTGCAATGAATCAGGCAACATTACAACAGACATAACAAAAATACAAATCATCATAGAGTGACTCTATGCCAACAAAGAAGAAAACTTGGATGAGATGGACAAATTGCTGGACACATAATATACCAAGATTGACTCAGGAGGACATAGAAAGCCTGAATAGACCTATAACAAGCAATAAGATTGAATCAGTAGTAAATAAATAACCTCCCAACAAAGAAAAGTTCAGGCCTGATGGCTTCACTGCTGAATTTTATGAAACTTTTATTTTTTTGAGAGAGAGAGTTTTGCTATAGGGTGCATGTGCTCAACAGAAAGGCAGAGAAAGACAGAGAGATAGAAAGTGACAAATCACCCCCCAGAGGGGATGGCCATGCCACAATCTTTTCTCTTCCATTCTCCTCTCGGGATCTTGGGCACGCAAGCACATGCACCTGGCGTGAGTTTAAGCCACTGGGTCCAGGACTTGAACTGCAGTCGACTACATGGGAGTCCAGTGACGTAGCCATTACGCCAACTGCTGGTCCCAGAATTTTACAAAACTTTTAAAGAAGAAGTAACCCTCATTCTATACACACTGTTTCTAGAGATTCAAAAGGAAGGAACCCTTCCAAATTCATTCTATGAGGCCTCCATTACCCTCATGCCCAAAACGGATAAGGATACCACAAAAAAGGAAAACTACAGACCTATATCTCTGATGAATATAGATGCAAAAATTCTTGACAAGAAACTTGCTAACTGAATTCAATAGCATATAAAAAAGGTTATTCATCACAACCAGGTAGGCTTTATACCAGGGATGTAAGGGTAGTTCAACATACACAAAACCAAAAATGTAATACACCATATTAAGAGAAAGAAAGATAAAAACCATATGATCATTTCAATCTATGTGGAAAGAGCATTTGACAAAATACAACATGGCTTTATGATCAAGAATCTCAGTGAAACTGGCATAGAAGGACCATTTCTCAGCATAATAAAAGCCATTTATGAAAAACCTAGCAGCTCCCCATTCAGCTAACATTATACTGAATGGGGAGAAGCTGAAAGCTTTCCCACTAAAAACAGGTACAAGACAAGGCTGCCTACTTTCTCTGCTCCTATTCAATATAAGTTTTAGCCAATGCAATCAGACAAGAGAAGAAAATAAAAGGGGAATCCTCCTACAATGTTGGTGGGAATGTAAATTGGTCCAGCCACTCTGGAGTGATATGGAGGTTCCTCAAAGACCTTCAAATAGAACTACCATGTGATTCAGCAATTTCACTTCTGGGTATCTACCCAAAGGACAGGAGAATGCTCAGTCAGAAAAGTGCTTGCACAACTATTTTCATTGCAGCATTATTCACAATTGCTAAGACATGGAACCAACCCAAATGTCCACAAACAGATGAATGGATTGAAAAATTGTGGCACATATACTCCATGGAACACTATTCAGCCATAAAAACCAACAAGGCTCTGGAATTTGATAGAAAGTGGATGAATATGGAAGATTTGTTGCTGAGTGAAGCAAGTCAGGCTATGAACGAGAGACACTGTATGTCTCCACTTAACATACACGGATAGTCTGCACTCTATGCTAGAGACTGAAAGACTGGAGAACATGAAAGGATTAAAAATTGTAATGGACTCTAGAGACAAAGTGGAAGGAGAGTGTGGGAGGGGAAGAGCATAGGAAATTTGGGGGGAAAATGGAGAGGTAAGACACTTGTGGGACACAGATAAGGTTTATTATCTGTGACGAGGATGTGTATGGTGGTCTCAACTGGGCTGGACTGAGGTGTATATCATTCTGGGTGCAGTCTCTTCACAATTTTAAAACAAAGAAAGAAACAGACAAAAACAAACAAACAGAACAACAAAAAAACAGTCAACAAATCAGTTCTAAAAGAGGAGTTGAGAGGGGATTGGAACAGTTAAAGCACAAACTAGATAACTGGTGAATGCTTTTTGAGGACAAGATTGGTTAGGATATAACCTTTTTGAGTTTTGAAAGGACCCATCTTTAACTTTAGAACAGGTATTCTAAGATTTTATAAGAAAACTATTAATTGTACATAGTAATAGCATATTCATTTTGACTGCTACATAGTGCTCAATACCATATTTGTTAATGTGAAAAATTAATTAATTAATTACTTTTCTGTTAGCAGACACTTCAGTTTGCTTTAAAGTTTACTTCTACAGACAGTGCTACAATAAACATTGCAATGATGGACCCTCATTAATCTTTCTTTCGGTTAAGTTCTGTGGCAGCTAAGGCCTTGTAGATAGGATGTCTAAAAGTGTATCTTCTACTGACTACAAATAATTATTTAGTTAAGCAACTTTAGATTGATGATTATTTTAACTTATTACTTTGACTACATGACTAATTCCTTCAGGTATATATATTTTTAAATTATTTATTTTATTTATTATTACTTTTTAATTTTCTACAGGGAATGTGTAGGTTTACCAGAGAGAGATGGGGGATGGGGAGAGTGAGAGAGCAAGCCACCAGGTCTGGGACTTGAACTGTGGTCACCCATGTAGGAGTCCAGCGCCTTAGTCACCACGCTACCTGCTGGCCCACTTTTAGTATATATTTTGCTGTTGGTGACATGTCTGCTCTAAGTTGAAGTCATTCTTGGGAGAGGAAGCTCTTTTCACTGTGGTAGTCTACGGTTTCTTCATATGCATTCTCAAAGCACATATTGACATCTTTATGGAATTTTCTCAACTCTGTAGTTTTGAATAGCGTTGACATTATCATTCCCTTTATTCCTTTCTTTTGAAATGTTTATTAAAAGTATGTTCCAAATGTTTTTCTTTCAAATAACTGCTTTTTCCAAACTTTTTAATCTCCTTTTATCTTTGTGATATTTTCATAGTGAAATCATTTTACCAGTTTTAAAAAACAGTTTATTTATTTGTTTCTTCTGAGAGAGAACTAGGTCATCTAAAGATAAGAATGAGTAAATCTGGAGTCATAGAAGCCAAACTATTTGGTAATAATATAGCAGTAATGTTTTTTCTAATTTCTTTCCAGAATAATTTACAAGGTTTATTTATAATTGGTATAAAGTAGAACGGCTGAAGCTTGCTTACCAAAACATTTTGCCTTGCACGAATGTTTTACAGCCCCACATTTATATTAAAAAGTCACACAGAAATGAAAATGGAAAAACTGCAAATACCTGATTTCTGTCTGCTGTTTTCCACTTGCAGTCATATACTTAGGTACCTTTTGACCCCACAGGAGAAAAAAAAAATCTAATGTTCAGAATTACCAATTACAGGAAGGAGAGGAACTTTTTTCGAGAATGAAATGTTTCCCATGAAAGTGGATTCTTTAGCTATGCCGCGTGCTACCTAGATGTGTTTGGGCACAATTTTTACTCCTTTGGCATGGATAGCATACAGGTTTGTATCTTCAAAAAGGCCAACCGGAAGGACCAGCAGATGGCCTGATGGTTACATGGCTGGACTCACACACAGTCAACCATGGTTCCAGTCCTGGACCCAAGAGATTAAAACTCATGCTGGGTACATGTGTGAGCGTGCCCCAAATCCTGAGAGGAGACTGGAGGAGAAGGAAGCATGGTTATCCACGCTGGGGGGTGATTTCTTGCTTTCTGTCTCTCTCTCCAGCGAGCACGAGCTTTATAGCAAAAATCTCTCCCTAATGAAAAGGCCAACCAAATAGGCTTCACTTGCCTCCTGCAGAACATGCAGGGCTGCGCCCTGGAAGCGCAGATCTATTTTGAAGTCCTGAGCAATTTCTGGCACCAGACAATGGGAAGAAGGTTTGCAAATCAAAAGTTCAGCAGACTTCTGATTAGGCCTGATTTCTCAGAGCGCCACATTACCCGGCCGGTAACCATGAGGTTTCTTTACCCCTCCAATAGAGGGCGCACCCTTGCCAGCGGGTTTAGAGGCTGGTAGCTTCCTGGCTGCTTTAGCAGGGGTGGATTTGCAGGGTGGCTGGTTCCTAGGAGCCCTGGCGCAGACCTCCTCCCCGCTTCTTGGGCCGAAGCTCCGCCCTCTAGAGGCAGCATTGGTATTGGAGAGTAAGGCAGTGGCTGCAAACACCACAGTAATATTTTAAAATGTTATTTTATGTTTTCTTTTAGAAATTTCTTTTCTTTAATTGCCAGAGGGTAAGAGAGAGAGAGAGGCACCCCCAATAGTGTCTTCACACGTTGACCCAGCCCCTGCCAGCCCAAATCACAGGAATTCGCCCAAACCGTGTACAAATAGGGAGGCCTTGGGACATGAACCTGGGACCTTCCCAAGGGTGTACACCATCGCAGAGCATTTGTTACCATTGTGCCACCGACTGCTCCGATATTTCTTTCTTTCTTTCTTTCTTTCTTTCTTTCTTTCTTTCTTTCTTTTTTTTTTTTTTTTTTTTTTTTTGAGAGGTTTTTGCTATAGGGCGTGTGCGCTCGCCAGGCAGACAGAGAGAGACAGAGAGACAGAAAGCGAGAAATCACCCCCCAGGGGGGATGGCCACGCAGCAATCCCTTCTCCTCCATTCTCCTCTCGGGATCTTGGGCACGCACGCACACACGCCTGGCGTGGGTTTTAAGCCACCATGTCTGGGAGCCAACCCCGGTTGACCACATGGGAGTCCAACGACATCGCCATTACGCTAACTGCTGGTTCCCCGATAATTCATTTTGATAATTACCTTGTTGATGACTTTTAAGTTTATCCTAGCATATTCTATTTTCAACAAATAACTATCAATTTTTACATTTCATATTAGTTCTTTCTTGTGTTTTCCTCTCTATCCCTCTATTTTTTTTCTCTCCAAGGACCATAAAACACTTATTTTAAAGTTATTTGGAATCACCATATTTTATTTTATTTTATTATTTTAAATTTTTAAATTTTTTATTTTTTGTAGAGGTTTTTGCGATAGGGCGTGTGCGCTCGCCAGACAGACAGAGACAGAGAGATAGAGAGTGAGAAATCACCCCCCAGGGGGGATGGCCATGCCACAATCCCTTCTCCTCCATTCTCCTCTCAGGATCTTGGGCATGCACGCACACGCGCCCAGCGTGAGTTTAAGCCACCGGGTCCGGGACTCGAACCGCAGTCGACTACATGGGAATCCAGCGATATAGCCATTACGCTAACTGCTGGTTCCCCGATATTTCATTTTGATAATTATCTTGTTGATGACTTTTAAGTTTATCCTATCATATTCTATTTTCAACAAATAACTATCAATTTTTACATTTCATATTAGTTTTTGTGTTTTCCTCTCTATCCCTCTATTTTTTTTCTCTCCAAGGACCATAAAACACTTATTTTAAAGTTATTTGGAATCACCATATTTTATTTTATTTTATTATTTTTAATTTTTAAATTTTTTATTTTTTGTAGAGGTTTTTGCGATAGGGCGTATGCGCTCGCCAGACAGACAGAGACAGAGAGATAGAAAGCCAGAAATCACCCCCCAGGGGGGATGGCCACAGCGTGAGTTTAAGCCACCGGGTCCGGGACTTGAACCACAGTCGACTACGTGGGAGTCCAGCGACATAGCCATTACGCTAACTGCTGGTCCCGACCATATTTTGTTTTTATGAAGCTATTAATACATCTTCTTGGCTACATTCATACATTTTCTTCAGGTGTAATGCAATTGTATTATACAGACTTACCTTGATTAGGAAATTGAATGTGTACTTCTGATATAGTACTTCTGAGTTTGACTCCTTCAGCTTCTTGAAACGTTTGCTTATAACCTGGGTCATGTGCATGGTTGGAACTCCTGTCTCCTTTTACTAATAGATCACAAGTTGTTTTAGTCCATTCCTGTTTAGAAGCTTGTTCTGTCTTCTGTTTCTCTAGTTAAAAATCGTTATGGAGGGGATGGTTGGTGGTGCCACAGTAAAACACCATATTTTGTGAGACCGACCTCCCCCGGAAGGTCTGGATTCATGTGCAGACCTTCCTGACATACTGGCACACGTGTGCCCATGATCCGGGGCTGAATGAGCCCGCGATAGACTAAGACATCAAGATCCCGTTGAGAGTACTGTCTTTTTTCTCTGTGTTATTTTTTTACTCATGAAAGACATAAATGAAAAAACAAAATTAAAAAACTTTAAGCGGTAGCCTATATGATAGCAACAGTTTCTGTTTTTAAGTCTCTTTGTACACTGGTGAGCTCGAACCTGGGTGTGACTACTAAACAATCAGTCTAGTGCTGCTTGCTTAGCCTACGTGGGTGATGAGTTTTCACTTTCCCCCATAAATCTCTCCTCTACTCCTTCTTCCAGGACCAGAGGCCAGCAGACTTCAGCCCTCTTGTTGCTTTACTGTTTAGTCCTGCGTTTGAATTACAATGAAAATTTATCCATTGTCTTCTAATGATTAAGGCTATATATTTTGTTATATTTAAAATTTTTGATCAATTATTGCTATATATTTGGAGCAAAACCGTGTGTGTGTGTGTGTGTGTGTGTGTGTGTGTGTGAAAAATGTACGACTGCTTCCTTTAAGTTGCAGACATGTGGATAGAAAAGATGAAACTTGTGGAACTCCCAGTAGGGTTGCCTCCTGAGGCCCAGACTGAGCAGCCAGCTGTGCCCACTGCTTTACGACGCACACTCACAGCAATTTCCACTTTATATCGTTAAGATGAATTTGAAGAACAATTTGGAAATTCCTCAAAAATCTACAAGTGGAACTACCATATGATCCAGCAATCCCACTCCTCGGTATCTACCCAAAGGACAGAAGAATTCTTCATTGGAAAAGTGCTTGCATATCGATGCTTATTGCAGCACTATTCACGACTGCTAAGACCAACCCAAATGCCCCCGTACGGATGAATGGATTGAAAAACTGTGGCACATGTACTCTATGGAATACTATTCAGCCATAACAACCAACAAAAGCCTGGCTTTTTGACAGAAAGTGGAAAATTTACTGTTGAGTGAAGGAAGTCAGGCTATGAAGGAGAGACATTGTATGTCCCCACTTAATATATACCGAGTGTCTGCACTCTATGATCGAAACTGATTGACTAAAAGATATACAAACACAAGAGATGGGTGTGAATGCCAGATGTGGTGTGTGTGGAGGAGTGGGGCCTAGGGAAGAACATTTGGAGGAGGCATACAGAGGCAGAGCATTGACGGGACGGGGAGGTGTGGTGTTATCTGTTGAAGATATTTTGATCAACTGGACTGGGGAGAAATGTTCACATATTGAAATGTTCACTTTGTAAGCTAAACAATGTGATTGAATGTATATTAAAAAAAGATGAATTTTGAGAACTACTTTGCAAAGCAGTAAGTTATAGCAGAAAGGCTGAGGCAGACCTCCCCCACTACTTATAGTCAGGTTACCTCTGTGACCCTGTCTGTCCTCAGCTTTAAAAATGCTCACTTCCAAGGATTTTGTGAAAATTCCAACTAATGGATGGAGGCACCTCGTACATTTTCCATCCTATGAAATATATCCATTGACAGAGGATAGTTACTGTTTGCAGCATTTTTTCTCTACTGAAAACCTAGGAAAAGTGTATCTATAAAACATAGCATAGGAGCCGTTCAGTGGTCTGTGGTTAAGGCCTCTTGATCCCATATGACTGACAGCATAGGTCTAGTTCGAACTGGTGGCTTGAAAAATTACCCCAGGCATGTGTTTGTTTACGCCCAGTGTCCCAACAGGAGGGAGAGATGGAGGAGAAGGAATTGCTGCGTGACTGTGCTCCATGGGGAGTGCTTTTTCACTTTCCCTCACCCTCTTTCTCTCTTGGGCAAGTGCGTGTACCTTCTAGAAAATTAGAGAAAAGCAGAAACCATAGCCTGAAGTCCAGGGTATTCTGGGTTGAGTGCCCATACCAAAACCAATAACAACAATGCAAACAAATTGTAAAGTATTAAGAAATCACCAGAGGGTATGGGCCATTGAAATTACTTCCAGACACAGCCAAATGTTATTTTTATAATAAATTAATTTTCTTTTCTTTCTTTTTTCTTTTTTAGAGAGGTTTTTGCTATAGGGCGTGTGTGCTCTCCAGAGAGACAGAGAGAGACAGAGAGACAGAAAGCAAAAAATCACCCCCCAGGGTGGATGGCCATGCTGCAATCCTTTCTCTTCCATTCTCCTCTCGGGATCTTGGGCACACACACACATGCGCCCGGCGTGAGTTTAAACCACCGGGTCTGGGACGCGAACCACAGTCGACTACATGGGAGTCCAGCAACATAGCCATTATGCTAACTGCTGGTCCCAATAAATTCATTTTCTAAGTAAGTTCTATCTGTGGGCAGGTGGTTACTAAGACATGTGTCATTTGGGTTGGTGTCCTGGAAAAGAAGAACGATCAAATAGGGGAATTGCCGTTCAAATCTAACCTGTTTCTAAATCTTAATTTCTGAAACACAAAATTAAAAGCAAAAATAAATCTTTTTTGACCAATAGATTGGTGTTAATTCTAAGAAGCTTAAACGTAATAAACAAACATAAGCAACAGCATGAGGGAAAAAAATCACGCATCAACCCATATAATACATAATGTCTTCAGCCATTTTTCTAAAGATAAGCATGCATAAATGTGGAGTCATAGAAGCCAACTTACTTGGTAATAATATAGTAGAAACATTTTAAATGTTATTTTATGTTTTCTTTTTACTTTTATTCTTTACTTGCCAGAGGGTGCTTTCACTCATGAAAGAGAGAGGAAGAGAGCACACGTGAGCAAGTAACACCTCATGGCTTCCATCCTTCTCCACTTTTCCATCCCACCAAGTTTTAAGGCACACACACATGAGCCCAGTGTTTTTTTTTTTTTTTTTTTAGAGAGATTTTTTTCTGTAGGGTGCATACACTCACCAGAGAGAGACAGGGAGACACAAAATCTGAAATCACCCCCAGGAGGGATGTCCTTTCTGTAATTCCTTCTCCTCCATTCTCTTCTTGGGATTTTGGGTGCCCACGCACACACGTTCCCCATGTGAATTTCAAGCCATCGAGTCTGGGACTTGAACCACCGTTGGTTATATGGGAGTCCAGCTCCTTAACCACTACCTGCTGGCTTCAAGCTCAGTGTTTTTCAAGATGCCAGGGCCAGGATTTAAACCACAGCCATGTGGTATCTGACTCCCACTATTGTGTTATAGGGATGGCACAGTTACTTTCTATTTTTCTATAGTATAATTTTACTGGTTGCACAATCATTTACATTTTTATTTTTAAGTTTTTGCCTTAGGGCATGTGTGCTCACCAGAGAGAGAAAGAGACAAAGGCAGTGAGAGAGAAAGAGAGAAATCATTCTCCTAGGGGAGATGGCCACGCTGCAATCTCTTCTCCTCCATTCTCCTCCCAGGATCTTGGGCATGCATGCACACATGCCTGGCATGATTTTCAAGCCACTGGGTTTGGGTCTTGAACCACAGTTGGCCATGTGGGAATTCAGTGATATAACTGTTACAGCATCTGCTGAGTCCTATATGAAAGCTGTAGAGACTCCTCTATTCTGGAACTTCTAGGTTACTTCCAACTTTTCATTATGTATGTTAGACTGGCTAAGGTCACCAACTATGTGGAGGCTAGGTCCTAAAGTCAGCGTGCAAAACAAACATCTCATAGTCAGAGTGACAGCTGAAGTGCTCCCAGGCAAATGCCACCTGTGACATTGATTTTCTGCCTCTCTAGGAATGCAATGGCCAGTTTTCTCTCCAAGGGGCTCTAAGTATGTTTCTTGTTGTCTACTTGTTACAAAAAATTCTCACTGGCATTTGGGAGGCAAAGCAATTGTTTATTAGATTATCAGGGGATTATCCTTCATTGGGAATCATTGGATAACTATACTTAAAAACTGGGCAAAACCTAAGAGCTCCTCTGAGCCAAGCCGCATGAATAATTGGGTCTGTGTTTCTGGGCTTCTGCTGTGAGGGAGCAGGACTCCACCCGTCACCTGTCTGCGTCCCTTCCCTGTGATTTGAAGTTCTGCTAGGTTGAGCTTGGGTGATGTGCTCACCGCTTTGTGGTACCAGGAGGCAAGTGAACAACCAGCCTGGTGCTCTTGGTTTTCTGGTGGGACAAACCCTGAGAAGTAGGAGTTAGGAGCTGCCCTGTGATGAGAAACTTAATCACGGGAATTCCATCCAGGGGGATCAGGAAACTAAGAAAAGGTGGGACTGCAGTTGGGTACTAGGAAGCGAAGAAACGGCACAGAAACCACACGTGTTGCCAGTCCAGCAGAAAACAAGCAGTTTGATTTTTTTTTTTGGAGAGGTTTTCGCTACAGGGCGCGTGCGCTCGCCAGGCAGACGTAGAGAGACAGAGAGACAGAAAGTGAGAAATCACCCCCCAGGGGGGATGGTCACGCTGCAATCCCTTCTCCTCCATTCTCCTCTCGGGATCTTGGGCACACACACACACGCGCCCGGCGTGAGTTTTAAGCCACCGGGTCCGGGACATGAACCGCAGTCGACTACATGGGAGACCAGCAGTTTGATTTTTTCAGGTTAGGTGCCAGATAGAGAAGCTGGATGGAGTTCAGGGCTGGTGGTGAGAGCTCCACGCTGTGAGAAACTCTGGGACCAACTGCGGAAATGACTCGCTGCTCATCTGGTGTTCATCGGCACGACTGGCAACATCATCTAATCCAGACTGTCCGTGGAGTTTTTATTTTCACACAGGATTTTTAAAAAGAGGTTTTTGCCTTAGGGCATGCCTGCTTGCTCAAGAGAGAGACAGAGACAGTGAGAGAGAAAGGAGAAATCACCCCCCAGGGGGATGGCCTCACCCTAATCCCTTTTTCTCCATTCTCCTCTTGGGCACACATGCATACGCATCTGGCATGAGTTTCAAACCACCGCGTCTGGGACTTGAACTGTGGTTAGCCATGTGGGAGTCCAGTGAATCAACCACTATGCCATGTGCTAGCCCCTTCACAAAGGATTTAATAGTCCCATTTATGTAAATTAATAATGAATATGCTGGAAATTCAATGTATGAACAACTAAAATTCTTTCTCAGTTTGCAATTTTAGGATATATGTTTCTGGGTATACTAAGTTCTCAAGGACTCAACTAGATAAAAATCCATTCTTCTTCCTTCCCTTCCTCCCTCCCTCCCTTCTTTCCTCTCTTTCTCTTGCACTTTCTTTTTAAAATTTACCTAACTATTAATATTTTTTAAGTTTTTTTTTTTTTTTTTTTTTTTTTTTTTTGTCATAAGGTGCATGCACTTGCTGGTGAGATGGTGAGAAGGAAAGTGGGAAATTACCCTCACCCCCAGGGGGATTGCCATGATGCAATCCTTTCTCTTTCATTCTCCTGGGATTTTGGGCATGCACACACATGTCCCCCTTGTGATTTTCCAGCCACCAGGTCCAGGACTCGAACCATGTGGGAGTCAGCTTTAAGTACCATAAGTACCATAAGTCAGTCTTAAGTAGTCAGCCATGTGGGAGTCTGGTACCTTAAGTACCATGCCACCTGTTGGTCTAATTATTTCTTGATAGAGACAAAGAGAGAAATAGGGATCTCTGACAGGGATCCTGCCACACTGTTCCCCTCCTGCCCAGTCTTCCAGGCCATGGGTGCACCCACTATGCTCAGTTCAACCAGGGATCTAAGTCCTGGGCTCTCCCACAAAATAAAAAGTTTCTTAACTGAATCATTGGACTGTGTTTAGGGAACACTTGACCTTGATGAAATTGAATTCATAGTTGGGGTGCATTTTTCTTGGGAAACATTCTGATACTCTCATCAAATATTCATTGGGTACCATGACTCCTAACATTCAAAACAAAAATTGAATCATTCAAATAAAGTGTAGTCATGGGAAATAAAAGGCTTATAACATTTCCATTAAGCTGGGGAACCCTAAGGAGGAATAATGTATAAGAAGAATTTGTGTTACGGGGTTCCTTAGCAGACTTCTTTCCTTTCCCACAGCCAGAACTAGGTTGCTTCATGGAGCCATTTTGATGCGTCAGCTTAAAGGAAGATAACGTAGATACCCAGGGACAGAGACGCGTTGCTATGAAACAAGAGAATTCATTGTCCCAGGAACAGTGGCTCCCTTTCCTATGATTCACATGTTATGCAGAAGCCCTTGACTTCCTAGAGTTCCTGTTATGAAGTGTTATTCATTATTCTTGATTTAAATTCATAATATCAAAGACATGGAAGAGGCATTGGAGGCTCTCCTTTCTCTCTTTCTACTCTATAGAAATCTGCTCTGTGAGATCTCTTATCAAATCGGAGCCCTCTGATGACAATGTCTCTCTTCACAAATTAGTGTTTAATTAATAGTTTTTATTTATTTATTTTTTTGTATATACATTCAATCGCATTGTTTAGCTTACAATGTGAGCATTTCAATATGTGAACATTTCTCCCCAGTCCCATTAATCAAAATATCTTCAACTGATAACACCGCACTTCCCCATCCCGTCAATGCTCTACCTCCGTATCCCTTCTCCAAATGTCCTTCATTAGGCCCACTCCTCCACATACACCTCATCTGACAGTCTTAAACAACTCAGCCTAACAGGCCACTTTAAATACAATTTTATCTTACTCTTTCAACTCTTAGATTAGTTTCCCTACTGAAATTTTGTTTTCCAGAGGGCATATGCACTTGCCAGAGAGAGAGAGAGAGAGAGAGAGAGAGAGAGAGAGAGAGAGAGAGAGAAGGAAAGAGGGAGAGGGAGAAAGCACTACACAATGGGACACGGTCATGCCACAATCCTTTCTTTATTTGTCCATCCTGTTGGGATTTTAAGCAAGCACACATACTTGACCAATGTGTTTTTCAAGCTGCCAGGACCAAGATTCGAACTGTAGTAGACCATGTGAAATCTGGCTCTCTTAATATTGGGTCGTTAGTAAAGTCATGACACATTTTTGTGTAGAAAAATACATCGTGCCTTTCCTGACAACCTAATATTTATTTAGACAGTAGAAAGTCTCAATAGGGTGCATAAAGATTTGCCTGGATGCAGGGCCCCCAGCCCCAGTGCTCCAGACCAAGGCTGGAGCAGCCTATTGTCCAATAAAGTGCATCCCACACATCAAAAACAAACGAACGAACAAAGCATTTGACAGCTTTCCATAGCTTCACCATATTCACTTCTTTTGGTCCAGTCTACTTTCCTAATAAGATTATATCTTTGGTCCTGAATTTCATTGACCAACTTTACTATCTATTTCAATACATCTTTTTCTCTATTAATATACTTTTATCTTTTCCTCCAGAACCTCTTTATGAAATATTTTCTCTCTCCTTTATAGTGTCAAACTTTTGAATAAAAAGCTCACATCTTCCGTTTTCACCATTTACTTTCTCCTTAAAGTGTTGTCATCACACTTCTGTTCTCAAAACTGCTTATGGAACCAGCAGTTAGCATAATGGCTATGTCACTGGACTCCCATGTAGTCGACCATGGTTCGTGTCCCGGACCCGGTGGCTTAAAACTCACGCTGGGCGCGTTTGCGTGCATGCCCAAGATCCCGAGAGGAGAATGGAAGAGAAGGGATTGTGGCTTGACCATCTCCCCTAGGGGGTGATTTCTCGCTTTCTGTCTCTCTGTCTCTCTCTTTCTGTCTGGCGAGCGCACGTGCCCTATAGCAAAAACCTTTCAAAAGAAAAACCTGCCTTTTAAATTGCTAATAGTGAACTAGTAACTGAATTCAGGCACTGTTCTTGGCTTCAACATCTTTGAGGTTTGAGCACTGAAGATCATATTCTTCCTGAAGCTGCAGATCTGAATACTCATTCATCTAGTACAAATATTTTTAAACGTTCTCCATATGATAACTCATCTGGTAACATCTTAAGAGATGGTATATGAGTCCTCCTGTATGAGTGAGGGAACTAGGGTCAGGAGAGGTGAACATTGTCTTAGGTCCTGCTGCAGTCTCCTTGGTTCTCTCGCCTTCTCACTTAGACTTACTTTCTGATTTCTCCCTTCCAACACTTCCTTGTGGGCTCTCCAGTCCTTAGCACAGTTGTTGGTCCTCAGTTTCTCTTCTTACTCATTAGCTTTTGCTAAGAGGTCCTGTTGTATTGAAAAGATTATTATCTTTTTGGATATAAAGTCTTACTAGCAACTTATTCTGTTTATTTTTAGTTCAAGGTTCTGGGTTTTTGAAGCAGACAAAATTTAAGGTCCTGCCAGTTCAAAGATCAGTTTCCTTTCTTTCTGCTATTGAATGTTATAGTACTGATCTTCCCTTTCTTTTCTGAATCTTGACGTTCGTTGCCTGGAACAATCTATTGGTAATTATGACTTACTGCATTATGTGTTTGTTTTTTTAAGTTTATGTCTTGTCTTTTATGGCAAAAGCTTCTGGGAAGATAGGGCTTTGAACTTTATTTTATATTCTCTTTCTGTTTTTAATATTTATCATTTAGCGTGAATACATAAGAATTCCTTTACCAACTAAATTCTTTGGTTTCAAACAAGAGAAAACAACTCTAGCTAATATAAACTAAATCTAAGTTGTGGTGAGGATTTTGGAAATTTATGGAGCAGATGGTCCTCCAGCCACTGGTCAGAATGTTGCTGCTAGTCAGGAGGTAACTCTGACCACTTTGATCTCTTGGATAGCCTCGGTCTCTTAGAGACTCAAATGAGAGAAAAAGAACATCTCAATGGCCTAGCTAAGATTCTTCCTCATCTCTCCACCAAGGAGAAAGGTCTCTGATTAAAGTGTCTAACCAGAGTGTATTAGAAAAGAGGCAATTCTTCCAAAAGAATTCAGAATTTTCTTAGACTTTGCCTAAGAAAATGAAAAAGGCCAGCAGGTGGTGAGGTGGTAAAGGCACTGGACTTCCCACACAGCCAACTGCAGTTTAAGTCCTGGACCTGGCAGCTTGCTTTCTTACCTTCTTTCTCTCTTTCTGGTGAGTGCATGTGAAAAAATAATGATAATAAATAAAGTAAAATAAATGATTCCAAAAAAAGAAAAGAAAAAGGATAATGGAGAACAAAATTAACTAAGTAAACGAGTGCATAAAGTTTGCAATAGGTGCTGAACAACGTTTGTTGAATGAATTAGTCAATAATCTGTGATATTAATCGTCTCATTTAAGTTTAGTTTTTCAAGACTAGTGTGGCATATTTGTACTTATTTTTTTCTAATTAAACCATCTAAACAACTCTTCCTCTTGCCTTTCTAAAGTTTAGAAAGAAACCAAACAATATAAAAATTATTTTCAGGGCCAGCATGGTAAATTGAAGAGTTCTAACCCAGCAATTCCGCTAATTCTTTTTACTGTTAGGTAGGCCTTTGTTTCTCTGATTCCTCATAGGTAAAAGGAGAATTGAAGAAGACAAAATTTAAAGTCCTGCCAGTTCAAAATGTCTACCTTTCCAAATAGAAACCCTTACTTACATTTGATATTGGTTTTAGGCAGCACATGGTTATCACTTGCTGGATATAGTTGTAGATTCTCCATGCTCACACTAGTGAAGACAGAAGAATCATTACCAATATCAGAGTAAGCAAATGAAGCATAGAAGTTTACCCAAAACTACGCACCTGATCAGTGGAAGGATAATGATTGTAACTCCTATACATCACGATCATTGACATGCTTTAAAACTATTCAAAGTTATTTCAAATATACATATTTATGGCCAATCCATTTAAATAAAAAGTAGAGTTTTCAAAATTATTTTATTTACGTTTGATCTCCCCTCTGAAACTCAGTAGTATAGTTTTTAAATTCAAAATAATTGTTAATCAGGTTTTAACAGGTATCCTTAGTCTACCGGCAGTTTTATATTGTGCTGTACTTGTTTTTATAGTCATACTGTTCTTTGTGTTAAATAGTGTGATACAGGTGACCCAGTATAATGTTTATGACTCTAAAGTCAGACAGACCTGGGTTAAAATGCTCATGTGAATCATGAAGATCCTTTTTAGGAGGAGCAATGTATTAATATTTGGAAGGAAAAGACCTTGCGAAGTGCTAGGGGGTAAAGAATGAGACTCCAAGGACATGTTCCAAAACAGCAGCAGGGAACAAGAAGAGGAACATCTTTTTCCCCCCCTTTTTCCTTGATAGAGTTTGTTAAGGGTCCAGCAGGAGACATGGTGTTAGGGTGCTGGATTTACACATGACTGACAATGGTTCTAGACCTGGACCTGGTAGCTTGAAATTCACATCAAATAAATAGACAAATAAAAATAAATAAATTTTTTAAAAGAGCTGAAAAGAAAGCAAGAATGAGCCTAAATTTGGCAAGTGCAAGAAATGCCTTATGTGAGTGAATTTCTTGATGGAGAAATACATGTTTGCAGCTGAGTCGATGTAGAGCAAAAAAGGCAGTATATATGTAGTAATGTCTCTGGCTTGCTTTAAACTACTTCAGCACAGATTATATGATGTTATAGACAAGCCAGTTTGTTTAAACTTCAACTCTAAAGGTAGACTATTGACCTAATAATGCACTGTGCAGGTGTTGGGGTGCTGTGAGGGTATCAGCTAGCTCGTACCTTCTGGTATTCATATACCTGAGGCTATTATATGCTATTGTTAGTGTTACAATTACCACCGTTTATTATATTAATATGTATATGTACATGCTTTTCTTCTTTGAGTATGAAGTTCTTGATCCTACTGAGGACCATGAGTTACTATCTCTGCAAACTTAACAGTTACCCTGTTCTGGGAAGATTCATTTTACAAGCGGTGGTAATGTACCGTGATTGAATGTATGAACCAAAACAAAACAAAATTGTGATGCCTGGAACACAGCTTGCATATTGTAGTGAAATGAACTTGACAAACATATATATAATTTTCAACCCCAAACCAGAAAATATACATTTTTTTACCCCCACATGGAAACTCTTAGAAGATTGATCACATTATAGGGCCCAAAATAAGTCTTTATAAATACAAAGGCATAGAAACTATACCCAGCATCTCTGACCATGACGGGATTAAACTTGAAATTAATTTCAGGAAAATCCCTCAAAAATACACAAATATATGGAAACTAACCTAACTACTCTTGGATGATTTCACAACCACTGAATAAATTAAGACTGAAAAGATTCACTGAAACCAATGATATCAAGTGTATGAGTTTCCATAATCTATGGGATACAGTGAAAGCAGTTATAAAAGGAAAGTTCATAGCAATGAGTACACATAAGAAAATGATGGAAAGGTGGCAAATAGACAAACTGACAACACACCTCAGGGAAATAGGAAAACATGATCAAAAATTCCAAAAATGCCAGGAGAAAAGTAATTATAAAGATTTGAGCAGAAATAAATGAGATAGAGAATAAATGAACTATACAGAAAATAAATGAAAGCAAAATCTGGTTCTTTGATAAGATAAACAAGAGCGATACACCATTAGCTAGACTAGTTAAAAAGAATAGAGAAAGGAACCAGATAAATCAAATTCACAATGAAATAGGCAATATTTCAACAGATTTAACATAAATACAAAAGATCATTGGAGAATATTATGAGTGACTATACGCCAACAAGTAAGAAAACCTGGATGAGATGAACAAATTTCTAGACATATATAAGCTACCAAGACTGAATCAGGAAGTCACAGAAAGCCTAAATAAACCAAAAATAAGCAATGAAATTGAATCAGTCATAGTCTCCCAACAAAGAAAAGTCCAGGTCCCGATGGTTTCACTTCTGAATTCTACAAAACTTTTAAAGAAGAGATAATCCCCATTCTACTCAAACTATTTCTAAAGATCCAAAAGGAAAGAACTCTCCCAAATTCATTTAGGAAGCTTCCATCACTCTCATTCCCCCAACAATGACTTAAAAAAAAAGAGAAATCTACAGACCAATTTCTCTGATAAATATAGATGCAAAATTTCTCAACAAGATACTAGCAAATCACATCCAATGACACATTGAAAAGATTATGCACCATGATCAGGTTGGCTTTATACCGGGGTTACATGATGATTCAACACGTGCAAAACCACAAATGTACAGAATGATGAAATTGGACCACCATTTCTCACCATTAATAAAAATCAATTAAAAATGGAGCATAGATCTAAACCTAAGACCTCAAACTATAGAATTACTATGGATAATTCAGAGGAAGTACTACACCATATTAACAGAAAGAAAGATAAAAGCCATCTGATCATATCAATTGATGCAGAAAAAGCATTTGATAAAATACAACATCCTTTCATGATTAAGACTCTCAGAAAAATCTGCATAGAAGGGATATTTATCAATACAGAAGCCATTTGTGAAAACTCCATAGCTAAAGTCATACTGAGTAGAATGGGGATTAGCTCTTCTTTAAAAGTTTTGTAGAATTCAGAAGTGAAACCATCGGGACCTGGACTTTTCTTTGTTGGGAGACTATGACTGATTCAATTTCATTGCTTATTTTTGGTTTATTTAGGCTTTCTGTGTCTTCCTGATTCAGTCTTGGTAGCTTATATATGTCTAGAAATTTGTTCATCTCATCCAGGTCTTCTTGCTTGTTGGCGTATAGTCACTCAAAAAACTGGGAAAAGATGAGGATTCTTACTTCCTCCACTGCTTTTCAATTTTGTACTGGAAATATTAGCTAATATCATTGGACAAGGGACTAAAATAAAGGCATTCAAATATGGAAAGAAGTTAAATTATCTCTATTCGCAGATGACATGATTTTAGATGTAGAAAACCCAAAAGAATCCATGAGGAAAAAAACACAATTTCTGGAAGTAATAAATTAATACATTAAAGTGGCAGATACAAAATCAACATAAAAACTCTATAACATTTCTACATACTAACAATGAAAAAATTGAGGTAAAATTGAAGAAAGAAATTCCGTTTACAATAGCCACAAAAGAAGTAAAATATCTAGGAATAAACCTAACCAAAGAAGTCAAAGACCTCTACAAGGAAAACTATGAAAAACTAAAAAGAGAAATTGAAAATGACACAAATAAGTGAGAAGACATCCAATGCTCTTGGATGGGAAGAATTAATGTAATCAAAATATTGATTCTACCCATATTAATCTAAAAATTTAATGCAATCCTAATAAAATTACCAGATATATATATTTTTTCATAGATTTAAAAAAATCACAGAATTTGTCTGGAATCATAAAAGATCTTATGACAAAGCTGTGATAATCAAAACAGCATGTTATTGACATAAAAACAAGTATGTGGACTAATGGAACAGAACAGAGATCCCAGAAATAAACCCCTAAACATAAACACCAACTAAGTTTTGGTGAAGGGCACCAGTCAACCCAGTGAGGAAAGGAAAATCTCTTTAGCAAAGAGTACTGGCAAAACTTGTTATTCAAGTATAGAATGATGAAACTGGACCACCATTTCCCACCATTAATAAAAATCAATTAAAAATGGATCTAAACCTAAGACCTCAAACTATAGAATTATGATGGATAATGCAGAGGAAACTCTTGAGGGACACTGGAGAAGGCAAAAACTTCTTAAATAAGACCTTTAAATCACAGGCAATAATATAAAAAATAGACAAATGAGATTACATCAGGCTAAAAAGCTTCTGCTCAGCAAAAGAAACAATAGTTAGAATGAAGCAGCAACTCTCGGAGTGGGAGAATATATTTGCAAATTATGCTTCAGACAAGGGACTAATACCCAGAATTACAGAGAACTTTAGTGACTTGGAAAAAAATTATCAAAAAATTAAAATATGGGAAAATGAACTGAACAAATGACTCTTGAAGGAAGACATACAAACTGTCAAATAGCATGAAAAAGTTCTCAACATCTCTTATCATAAGAGAGATGCAAATCAAAACCACAGTGAGATACCACCTAGCCCCAGTCAGAATAGCCAAAAAGTAAACAATGATAAGAGCTGACCTGGCTGTGGTGAAAAGGGAACTCTCCTACACTGTTGGTGGGAATGTAAATTAGCACAGTTACTGTGGAGGACAATACGAAGGTTCCTCAAAGACCTACAACTATAACTACCATATGATTCAGCAATTCCACTCCTGGGTATCTACTCAAAGGATATCTACTCAGTTGGAAAAGAGCTTGCACATCCATGTTTATTGTGGCATTACTCACAGTTGCTAAAACATGGAACCAACCCAAACGTCTACAAGCAGATAAATGGATTGATAAAAGTGTGGCACATATGCACTATGGAATATTACTCAATGGGAAAACAAAACAAAACAGAAGGAAACAAAATACCCGAAAGATAAGACCCTGGCATTTGATAGAAAGTGGACAAATATGGAAGATTTACTGCTGAGTGAAACCAGCCAGACTATGAAGGAGAGATATAATATGTTTCTACTTAATATTTACTGAATGTCCACACTTTATGGTGAAAACAGAAAGACTGGAGGATATAGAAGCATAGAGACCATTTCTGATACTGAAGAAAGTGTGAGAGGAGGGTGGAAGGTGGTGGAGGTGAGAGGAAGGGAATCCAGGAGAAAACTACAGAGACAAGACACACAGAAATGGAGGATTGTCTGTTGATGATAACCTGTATGATAATATCTTTAACTGGATTGGTGTGTATTATTTATGCTGGTAAAAGTCATTTTATAAGCTATGGTGATGTACAGTGACTGAATGAATAAAATTAAATTAAGAAAAAAATGAAAAAAGCTATACATGCAAGTGGCTTGTACATAAATTTCATCAGGAAAAAAATACAAAACATGAATAAATACAAGTAAAGGTAATAGCAGTATGGAAAATAAAATGTACTGGAGGCATAACTGATATAAAAACTGCACACACAAAGATGCTACATATTTGTTGGGAAATGAGATATAAAAGTGGTTCTGAGCTTCCTATCAACAAACCAATAAGAAAAACAAGTCCTATAGTGAAACCTGTAACGTTTATTGGGCTAAGGACAAACCATGTACTAAGAAGAAGACCAATTTTTATTCAATCCTTAATTAGGCTTTTGGACAATGAGAAGCTAAGTGATGTAGTGGGTAAGTTCTCAACCTATTTTTATGATAAATAGAATTCTTTATTGTTTTTGTACTTCTCAAACTAACTATATATTACAGTACTAGCTTGTAGTACACAAATAATTTTATTAAAACAAGCAACAGAATGTGTTACAATTATCTCTGATATTATGGACTGTTGCAAGACAAAATCTAGAATACTTGCAAGAGTGCATAAATTACACATTATTTTAGTAAATCACCTAGGGATAATGTCTCACAATTATGCAAAGTTTCATCTCTGTATTAATCTTGATTTATAGATAGTAAGCATAATCCATTAAGGGTTGATTTCTAGACTGTGTTATCAATGAGACATAATCTAAGGTGATATTCTTCTGTTAAAAACCAAGAGTATATTTATTTAATTTATTCTAGGATATATATCTGAATGGATGGCCATGTAGATTGGCCAAAGTTTGAGCTAGATTTGGGGACTACCTTAGCATATCAGAGAAAAGCTACCAATGAAAGGTTACATGATCTTTTTTTTTTTCCCCCATTGGTTTCTGGTCCCTTTTTTTTTCATTTAAATTTATTTATTTACATTCATTCACTATACATCATTACGGCATACAAAATGAGATTTTCCATCCAGAATACACTGCATATTGGCTCAATCATAGCACATCAACATACATCTTATCATCAACAAATAATTTTCCATTTCTTGTTTCCTGTATATTTTGCTTTATTTCCCCTCCTTGATTCCCTCTCACCCTCTGCCATGTCCCACCCTCCTCCCACACTATCTCTGGTATCCATGGTTCTTTTCTATGCCTTTTTCCCTCATTTTATTGATTCACTAAAGAACTTAATTAATCTACATATTTTCAATAGCAAGTGCAGCTGATATATACATATCTATGACACTAGTCTGACTTTAGGCATAAACCTCAGTGAGTAGAACGAACATAGCTTAAAGTAGCACCTCACTGGGGCTATATAGCTTACTGCAGTCATCAAATAGGTTTTTTATTTGGAGAGATTTTCACTATAGGGCGCGTGCGCTCGCCAGACAGACAGAGAGAGACAGAGAGACAGAAAGCGAGAAATCACCCCCCAGGGGGAATGGTCATGCCGCAATCCCTTTCTCCTCCATTCTCCTCTCGGGATCTTGGGCACGCACGCACATGTGCCTGGCGTGAGTTTTAAGCCACCGGGTCCGGGACGCGAACTGCGGTCGACTACGTGGGAGTCCAGCAACATAGCCATTACGCTAACTGCTGGTTCCCATCAAATAGGTATTTTAAATGCATTTTTTTAATTTCAAGAAAAACAGTTATAGTTTTTTTCACTCCTGAAACTTTTTTTTAAAATTAATTAATTTACATTCATCAGCTAAGCATCATCACAGCATAAAAAATGTGATTTCCCATCCAGAATATACTGCATAGTGGCTTAATCATGCATGTTATCATCAATAATTTTCCATTTTTAGTTTACATATATATATATATATATATATATATATATATATGTGTGTGTGTGTGTGTGTGTGTATGTATGTGTGTGTGTGTATGTATATATATATATATTTGTATATATTTACCCCTATGTCTGACCCTCTGCCCTTTTCCACCCTCTTCTCACACTATCTCTGGTGTCTACAGTTGTCCTCCATTCCTTTTCCTCCCACATTTTATTGATCACACAATTTCTTAAATAATCTAACTACTTTCAATAGCAAGTTCAGCTATTAATTTCAAGAAAAGCAGTTTTGAAATGGTAAGGAACTTTGCTTAAAACTTAAAGCCAGGAAGCAGGTTAGTACTGTGTTCAAACAGTAGGTACATGAACCTATTGACAGCTCAAGACAGGACAAAAACTCTTAAAATCAGACAGCAAAGCCTAGAAGAAAAGTAGCAATATTTTAGTCAAAAGTCACAGAATGCTATTTCACCAGTTCAGTCTCATGTACTTAATCTATATTCTGTTGTGGTTTGATCTTCCCAGTTGAATTCTGGGATATAATATTAAACTCCAGACTTGTCCCCATGATTAAGTTGGCCATTTTCTTAGTTTTTGAACTCTTATTTCTGTGTGTCTGTATTTAATTTTCCTGATATAACACTCCCTTGAGAACTTCTTGGAGATCTGGTCTGGTGTTGGTGAATTCTTTCAGGTTTTGTTTATCTGAGAATGTTCTTGTCTTTTCTTCCCATATGAAGGATAAGCTTGCTGGGTACAATATTCTTGGTTGAAATTGCTTTTCCCTTAACACTTTGAATATATTTTCCCATTCCTTCCTCACATTGTTTCCGATGAGAGGTCTGCTGTTAGCCTGATGGGGTATCCTTTGCAGATAACTTGCTGTTTCTCTCTTGCCAATTTAGTGTCTTGTCTTTGTGGTTTTGGTCAGCCAGATCCTGGGTTGATTCTATTTGGGGTCCTTTGTATTTCTTGGGACTGGATCTTTGAGTGCCTCTCAGGTTTGAAAAGTTTTCTTGCAGGATTTCATGGAATAGATTATCAATGCCCTTATGTGTCTCTTCACCTTCTGGGATATCAATTATCCAGATGTTTGGACATTTGATGGTATCTAGTGCTTCTCGTATATTATTCTCATTTTTTGGGGCAATTTTCTCAGTCTTCATGGTGGATTTTTCTAGGCCAGCAATTTTCTCTTGTGCATCTGAGATTCTATTTTCTGTATGATCTAGTCTGCTTTTAATACTTTCAAGGGATATTTTGACTTCCTGTATTATAGCCTTTATCTCTAACAGTTCCATTTGATTCTTTTGTAAAGTGTATAATTCCTCTTTTAGATCTTGCAAGAATTTCCTTACCTCCTGGAACTCATCAGCTCCTTTCTCTTCTGCAGTTCACTGTCTCTCTTCTCTTCCATCTCTGTTAGCTTTGCCATTATGAATGTTCTAAATTCTTTATCAGACATTTCCATAATTTCCATTGAACTGTCTGTGGATGAAGAGGAGCTATTATTTTCCCTTGGAGGAGAAGTATTTTCTTGCTTTCCCATATTTTTTGTGGTCCTGCAGTGATTTCTAGTCATCTGATGGGTGGTGTGTTTCTTCCCAAACTTGAAGTTCAATTTGAGCATCCAGGAGCATGCAGAAAAGGAGACAGAGAGAGAGAAACAACAACAAAATAAAATAAAATAAAATAAAATAAAATAAAATAAAATAAAATAAAATAAAATAAAAAAACAAGAAACAGAGAAAAAGAGAAGAAAAAAATTAAAAAAATTTGTTTTGTTTTGTTTTTCAATTTATTTATTTGCATTCATTCTCTGAACATCATTACAGCATACAAAATGAGATTTTCCATCCAAATTACACTATATATTGTCTCAATCAAGCACATCAACAAACATGTTATTGTCAGCAAATGATCTTCCATTTCTTGTCTTCTGTATGTTTTGCCTTTTTCCCCCCATCCTAGATTCTCTATCTCTTACCCTCTGCCATCTCCCACTCTCCTCCCACAGTCTCTGGTATCTATGTTTGCTTTCTATACTGTTTTCTCCTCACATTTTATTGTAATGCCAAAGACCCTAATCAATCCAAATACCCTCATAGCAAACACAGGTGATACCCACATTTCCATGAACACAAGTCTTACTTTACGCATCCTATAAAGTAGCACCTAGCTGTGGCTACATATCCTACTGCAGTCATTGAATAGATATATATTTTTTTTTCTGAAACTTTTTTTTTGTAACTCAATTTACATTCCTTCCCTAAGCTTCATCACAGCATACACAATGCAATCTCCCATCCAGTACACACTGCATAGTGATACAATCATGCACATTACAAAAACTTTTCCATTACTAGTTCCTAGAATTACTTCCACCCCTCTTTCTGACCCTCTGTCCCTTCCCACCCTCCTCTCACACCACCTCCGGTGTCTACAATTGTCCTTCATTCCCTTCCCACCCACGTTGCATTGATCACACAATTTCCTACATAATCTAACTACTTTCAATGGTGAGTTCACTCATTACTACTAAGAAAACCAGTTTTAACTTAACTCAAAGAAATGCCAAGGAACTTTGCTTAAAGCCAGGAAACAAGTTAGGATTCTGTTCAAATGGAAGGTGCATGAACCTATCAGTCTCATGTACTTTTATCTTCTGTTCTGGTTCAATTTTCCTGATTAAATTCTGGGATATAGTATTCAACTCCAGACTTGTCCCTCTGATTAAGTTGGCCACTTTCATAGTTTTTTGACTCTTATTTCCGTGTGTCTGTGTTTAATTTTCTTGATACAGCACACCCTTGAGAACTTCTTGGAGATCTGGTCTGGTGCTGGTAAATTCTTTCAGGTTTTGTTTATCTGAGAATGTTCTTGTCTTTTCTTCCCACCTGAAAGATAATCTTGCCGGGTACAGTATTCTTGGCTGAAATTGCTTCTCTCGTAACACTTTGAATATATTTTCCCATTCTCTCCTCGCTCGCATTGTTTCTGATGAGAGATCTGCTGTTAGCCTGATGGGATGTCCTTTGTAGGTAACTTGATGTTTCTCTCTTGCCAATCTTAGTATCTTGTCTTTGTCTGCGGTTTTGGTCAACCTGGCTATAATGTGTCTTGGAGAAGATCTCCTTGGGTTGATTCTATTTGGGGTCCTTTGTATTTCCTGGGACTGGCTCTTCGAATGCCTCTCTATGTTTGGAAAGTTTTCTTGCAGGATTTCATGGAATAGATTATCAATGCCCTTATGGGTCTCTTCACCTTCTGGAATGCCAATTATCCGGATATTTGGACGTTTGATGGTATCCAGTACTTCTCGCATATCATTCTCAAATTTTTGAGCCATTTTCTCAGTCTTCGTGGTGGACTTTTCTAAGCCAGCCATTTTCTCTTCTACATCTGAGATTCTATTTTCTGAATGATCTAGTCTGCTTTTAATACTTTCAAGGGAGATTTTGACTTCTTGTATTATAGACTTCATCTCTAGCAGTTCCGTTTGAGTCTTTTGTAAAGTGTGTAATTCCTCTTTTAGATCTTGCAAGAATTTCCTCATCTCCTGGAACTCGGCAACTTCTTTCTCCTTTCTCTTTAGCAGTTCATTATCTCTCTTTTCTTCCATCTCTGTTAGCTTCGACATTACGAATGTTCTAAATTCCTTATCAGACGTTTCCATGACTTTCACCGAACTGCTTGTGGATGAAGGAGAGTTACTCTTTTCCATTGGAGGAGAGGTATTTTCTCGTTTTCCCATATTTCTCGTGATCCGACGGCGATTTCTTGTCATCTGATGAATGGCGTGTTTCTTTCAAATTCTTGAAGTTAAGCCTCAATGTTCAGGAGCAAGCAGACAGAGGTGTTCTAGAATCTGTTTGCCATTCTGTTGTGATCGCTGGTGCAGCAGATTCAGTAGATATTGGGTGGAGAGACAAGAAAAAGGAAAATGAAAAAGAGAGAGAGAAACAACAACAAAAA
Organism: Tupaia tana; assembly: GCA_026018925.1. Classification (NCBI taxonomy): domain Eukaryota; kingdom Metazoa; phylum Chordata; class Mammalia; order Scandentia; family Tupaiidae; genus Tupaia; species Tupaia tana. Next base: position 99,375,562 of record JAKSZU010000006.1, on the reverse strand, counting down.
GAGAGAAAAAAGACAAAAAATAAAAAAATATAATTGCTTTTCTTTTTTTTTTAAAGAAAAAAATCACAAAATAGAAATCCGCGCGGTGCGCTTGCGCGCCGCGCGAAATATCTAGATCCCAGTTTCCATGAGGAATCTTCTCAGAGAAGGGCTCAATTCTCCTGCCTGGGAGAAAGGAGCAGAAGGGATTATTAACAAAACAAAAGATGGAGCTGAGAGCCGGAGAGAAACTCTACCTTTAAAAAAATCGTAAAAAGGAAAAATTACCAAAAAAAAAATGAGACAGGAGCAGAGAGAGACAGAGACCTCAGAGACACAGAGACAGAGATAGAAGGCCAGAGGGGCTCCCTACCACACTAGCTTTGCTTGCTGGAGGCTGAATTATGAGTAGAAAATCTTCATTTCTCCTGTGCCCTGAAATATCTAGTTCCCAGTATCCGTGAGGAATCTTCTCAGAGAAGGGCTCAACTCTCCTGCCACACTAGCTTTGCTTGCTGGAGGCTGAATTATGAGTAGAAAATCTTCATTTCTCCTGTGCCCTGAAATATCTAGTTCCCAGTATCCATGAGGAATCTTCTCCTAAAATTATTTTTTTAAAACAAAAAAGCAGAAAGTAGAAAACTGTGTGGCATGCTTGCATGCTGCACAAAATCACTAGTTCTCAGAAGCCCTGAAGGTGTCTTCTGAAGGGTTGTGTCCTCTTGCCTCTCCTGGGTTGGGAGGGGGAGAGGGGATTATTAACAAGATAAAGGGAAAGGAGGGGCTGAAAGCTGAGAAAATGCTTTATCTTAAAAATTTTAAAAAGAAAAAAATTACAAAGAAATGAAAAGACAGAGACAGAGGTAGAGACAGAGACAGAAGGCTTGAAAGGCTTCTACCACTCGAGTTTGTGGGCTGGAGGCTGAATTATCAGTGGAAAATCTTCATTTATCTTATTTCCCTGAAATCACTAGTTCTGAGGAGCCATGAATGTGTCTTTTTCTGAAGGCCTATCCCCTTGCCTCTCCTTAAAATGTTACGTGATCTTTATGACAGAAACAGTTACAATAATTTTTGCTGTTCAATTTTCTTTTTTTTTTTAAGAATTATTTTTTCAATTTTATTTATTCATTTGTTTTAATTTGGCCAGAGACAGAGAGAGAGAAAGTGGGAAAGCAAGCCACCAGGTCTGGGACTTAAATCACGGTTGGCCATGTGGGAGTGTCCAGTGCATTAACCACCATGCCACCTGCTGGTCACCGCTGTTCAATTTTCAAGCAATATTAAAAAACAGCTTACCTGGTTATAAATATTTGGAAGTAAAGTAACTCACTTTAATCATTATAACTTCTTAGTGATCTCTTTATGTAATTTAGATATTAAAATGTGCATTTTTTTGTGCCAGTATCATACTGTTTTGATTACTATAGATTTGTAGTGTGTTTTGATATATAGTAAAGTGATACCTCTCTTTATGTAATTTTGCTCTGGATTGCTTTGACTGTTCAAGGTAGTTTGTGGTTCCATGCAAATTTGTGATTCCTTCTTGTATGCTAATGAGGAATGCCATTAGTGTTTTAATAGAGATTGCATTGAATCTGCAGATCACTTTTAGTAGTATGGAATTACTAACAATATTAATTCTTCCAACCCATAAACATGGGATGTTTTTCCTTTTTTCTGTGTGTCTTATCTTTGTGTGTGTGTGTGAGTTATTCAATTATTTTCATTAATGTTTTGTAGTTTTTATTTCACCTCCTTGGTCATTTATTCCCACATTTTTTTTTGATGGCTATTGTAAGTGTAATTGCTTTTTATTTTTTTAGTTAGTTTATTATTGGTATATAAAAAATTGACTGATTTTTGTATGCTGACTTTGTATCCCACAATTTACTGAACTCACTTATCAGTCATAACAGTTATTTGGTGGAATCTTTAGTTATTTCTGTGTAAGATCATGCTGTCTGTACACAGGGTCGACTTGACTTTCTCCTTTCTGGTTTGGTTGTCCTTTATTTTTTTCTCTTGCTCATTTCTCTGGTGAGGAGATCCAGTGCTATGTTAAAACGAGTGGTGAAAGTGGACAGTTTTGTTTTGTTCTGGTTCCTGAAGAAAAAGCTTTTAGCTTTTCCTTGCTTAGTATAATGTTAGTTGTGTTTGTCATAAGTGGCCTCTACTGTGGTAAGAAGTGTGCCTTCACCTAATTTGTCGAGTGTTTTTGTTATAAAGGGATGCTGAATTTTGGAGCCCAGCAGGTGGCTGTGGGAGTGGCTGACTCTGGGCAGAGCATTGGTTACCTTTAAAGATGAGCAGAGGCACAGTCCTGCACCCTTGGGCCAATGCTGCACAGCCAGGGAGGGTAAAGGAAACTATGTTTCAGCCATAGAAGGCCAGGGGACAGGGGGAGGCTTATTTAGAACTGCAAGATGCAAGATGTCCCACAGCTTCAGTTGGTAGTAGAAAACACGTGGCTTTACCTTCTGCTTCTCCCTCCCCCCTTGCCCTCTTATAAGAATAGCTGGGAAATGGCTATCTCCATCAGAAATGCACAGTCCACCCAATCCCTGCTCTCTTCTACTTGTGTGTCTGTGTGTTTCTTTCCAGTCTGCCATTGCTTCCCCTCAGGTTCATGTCTCCCCATTGTGCAGGGTACAGTGAAAATGGTGCCCAAACAGGGACCTGAGTGCGGGAGAGCTACAAACAATCAGGAGGGTGGACACTCCTGAGTCCAGCTGGAATTGGTAGAGTAAGGTAAGGAACTAGTAGAGGAAAGTAAGAAGTGAACTAGTGTTGAGTGTAAAAGATGGGGACACAATTGTCTAAAGAGAGACACATGTAAGTTTAATTGTTGTCTTTTGTGTTAAAAGCTAGGGGCAATTGGGACCAGCAGTTGGTGTAATGGCTATATCACTGGACTCCCATATAGTCTACCGCAGTTTGACTCCCAGATCCGGTGGCTGAAACTCATGCCAGTCATGTGTGTGCATGTGCCCAAGATTCTGAGAGGAGAATGGAGAAGGGATTGCAGTGTGGCCATCCCCCCTGGTGGATGATTTCTCACTTTCTGTCTCTCTGTCTCTCTCTGTCTTTCTGGCAAGATCATGTGCCCTATAGCAAAAAAACACAAAACAAACAAACAAAAACCTCTCTGAACCGGGGGGGGGGGGGGGGGGAGGGGGGTGGGGGGTGGAACTAGGGGCAATAAAGTCAATATCAAGCAGTTACATTCCTGGACTTTTTTTTTTTTTTTTTTTTGGAGAGGTTTTTGCTATAGGGCTTGTACACTCTCCAGAAAGAAAGACAGAGAGAGACAGAGAGACAGAAAGCAGGAAATCAACCCCCAGGGGGGATGGCCACACTGCAATCCCTTCTCCTCCATTCTCGTCTCAGGATCTTAGGCACGCACGCACTCGCACCTGCGTGAGTTTAAGCCACCAGGTCCGAGACTCGAACCATGGTGGACTACGTGGGAGTCCAGCGACATAGCCATTATTCCAGCTTCTGGCTCCTACATTCCTGGACTTTGTGCAGAAAACAAGCCCCTGGTTTCTGAAATGGGAAACAGTAAACCAAGAGCCCTGGGATAAGGCGGGAAACAAAAACAAAAACCAAAAAACAAATTAAGGAGTGATATACAGCAGAGGGAATAGATAGGATTCCCATTTTTGTCTTTTCCTTGTGGAATTTAACTAAGGAGTGCTTGAGACAAGATCCTTCCAAAGAACCAGAAGCTAGTTTAGTAACTCATCTAAAAACACCCTGGTGGGATATACTCCTTGTTATTTAGAAAACCAGAATCTGTAACTAAAGACAAAGACAGAGGAGGAAGGACCCATAGCCCTTTGGCCTTACACTCCCCTGCTGTGGCCCTCTGCCTCCCAATTAAAACCTGATTACATAACAAATGGTGATGGGAGAGGAAGGTCTTCTTCCTCTTTAGCCCCCCTCCAGAGAGTCTTACATTGCACAGCAGATAGAGGGGAGACATCTGAAGATTTAAATTGTGGCTAGTTATAGAGGTTCCTGATCCTAACAACCTGGGACATGCTCAGCAAGATGAGCCAGTATCCTGTAAAAGTCTAAAAGGAGTAAGCACAGTTTGCATGCAGTATGGCCCACTGGTGGTGTAACAATAGTTGTATTAGAAATGGCAGCTCAATCAGTGTTTCTGCCTAATGATGGGCAGGTGTAAGGCAAGGCATCCTTGACTGGAGGAGATTATTTTTTTGCAGAAGGCAGATTAGTTTAAGGAAGCCCAAGAACAAGCCCAAGCCCAAGCAAATTGAAATAAACAACATGGAGTACCTATCATGTGTGGAATGTTAACAGGGAATGGGTAACTTCTCTGATAATGAAAATCAGCCCGTAATACTTCCCATGTGATGAGCACCTAATTAGATTTTTTCTTTTTCTTTTTTTGGAGAGGTTTTTTTTGCTATAGGGCGCGTGCACTAGCCAGAAAGACAGAGACAGACAGAGAGACAGAAAGCGAGAAATCACCCCCCAGGGGGGATGGTCACGCCGCAATCCCTTCTCCTCCATTCTCCTCTCAGGATCTTGGACACTCATGCACACGTGCCCGGTGTGAGTTTTAAGCCTCCAGGTCCAGGACGCGAACCGCAGTCGACTACGTGGGAGTCCAGTGACATAGCCATTACGCTAACTGCTGGTCCCCTAATTAGATTTTGATGAACAAATCGTTGTCTGTCTGCGAAGGATGGAAACAATCACAGACAGTTTATGAAAAGAGGTATTCAAAATAAAACTACTGTAAGAATAAATTTAAACTGTGCCTTCCTGCTCTGTAAAGATCAAATCTAACCTTCGCCTTTTCGCTTCTGTACTATTGCCGGCAACGCCCTTGTGATAAACTGCCCCGAGTTTCAATAGACTTAATTATGCAAACCTCCAGGAACTGAGCAAATGGAATGTGGACAAGGAACTAGAAAGATAACCCATGCACCTGCGTCGCAAGAGCTGCTGCTCTTCCCCCTAGAAATAAACTACCCGTTAAACTTCCGCATACCTTCTCCTACTTATAAAAAGACCTATAACCCTAGAAACGGGGTCCTCACTCGGGCCTGCTGAGTCAGGTGTTTGCTTGGACCCCAGCCGGCTGGAAAAATAAAACCTCTTGCATTTTACATCAAGAACCGACTCTTGTGGTTGATTGGTGGTCGCGTATCCTCTAGACAGAAAGCGCGCCAAGCCAGGCGGCCGGCGGCCTTTCACTACAAAGTCATTTAAAATGTCATGCTTTATATCAACATATCTGTGTGACACTTTTACCATACACTGACATATTTTGGAAATAGATTTCAATATAAAACCACCTCCATGGGGTATGAGCTTTTAAAAAAAATTATTATCATAATCTATTTTTTATTATATCGAATTACATATACCTTACAGTGTATTACATTTTTTTTTCCAGCAGGAATACCATGCATATCATGGAAGATAAAGATATTACTATCCCCATCATCATCATCATCAAATAGCTTTTCATCATTATTTTCAGAGTATTATTATTATCATTTTTTTAAAAAAACATTCAATCACTACATATCATTTGGCTTGTAAAAAGAATTTACCCAGCATGAAATACTTCTCAGCCCAGTCCAGTCGAGAATACTATATATGTTATCATCAATAGGAATTAAACCATTTCTGTGTCCCACTAATGTCATGCCTCTCAATTTGTTCCCTTACAATCTTTCTCTATACCCTTTCTCCTACCCTGTTCTGCACTGTCTTCAGCACCCATAACTATTTTCACTGCTTTTATGCCCTCTGATATTTTGATCTCTACCATAAAGTACGGATAGTCGGTATATATTTGTGGCGGGCGCTGCATATGGAAGCCATCTTGAGCTATCTGCCATCTTGAGCTATCCACCATCTTGGAAACCATTAGGTTTCACTTCCTTATTGAGCAAACCGTTTCTCAGAAATCATGTAACCAACTGTTCTCCCCATGGGGTGGTTGGGTTTCTAGGCAACGGGAGAGATCCACCCACACCAATGACTGGTTCATGCTGTTCTATCTCATTTGCATTTCGGGCAAGCAATCGATGCCCACAAGCCTGTATATAACTCGCCATTTTTCCTCAATAAACGGAAGATGGAAGACTTGATCAGCTCCTTGTATTGTCTCCACTCTGTGTGTGTGTGTGTGTGTGTGTGTGTGTGTGTGTGTTTGTCCCATCTCTTACTCCCTCCCCCAGGGAATCTGTTCAACTGTCCCCCGGGTTGGGACATATATTAAGTGGATACATACAATATCTTTCTTTCGTATCCTGGCTTGCTTCACTCAGCAATAGATCTTCCATATCTGATCACTTTCTATCAAATGCCAGGGTCTTGTTTTTTTATGGCTGAGTAGTATTCCATAGAGTATATGTGCCACACTTTTTCAATCCATTCATCTGTTTATGGACATTTGAGTTGGTTCCATGTCTTAGCGATCATGAATAATGTTGCAATAAACTGATGTGCAAGCACTTTTTCGACTAAGGATTTTTCTGTCCTTTAGGTTGATACCCAGAAGTGGGATTGCTGGATATAATGGTAGTTCTATTTGAAGGTCTTTGAGGAACCTCCATATTGTTTTCCACAGTAGCTGGAAAATAGTTTACATTACCACCAACAGTGTAGAAGAGTTTCTCTTTTACCACATCCCCACCAACACTTATCACTTTTTGTATTTTTAATCTTTGCCATTCTGACAGAGGTTAGGTGTGGGGAGCCAAAGAGGAGATGTGAAAAATGTACAAAATGTGACCACCAGAATAAGGCCAGGGTCTTTATCCAAACATAGCCTTAGGTGGCTAGATTGTTATAAACAAAATGTCTTGGGATTGTTTTAAACTAAATGTTCCAAAATAACAACCTAATAAATTTAGTAAAAATTTAAAACCTTATATCACAAAAGTCTCTAGAATGTATATAAATACTAGCAATAAGTTTAACTCGTGGCTGACCAGTATTGACTAGCAGTCCTCCCATTTCTATCCTGTCTTCTTGTCTTTTCTTTAATCCTCGCTCCCCAACTCAAAAACTGTTCGCCGTCCGTGAGTCCGACAACTAGGTGGTATCTCTTTGTGATCTTAATCAGTGAGGGATGTTGAACATTTCCTCACATGCTTTTTGGCTGTTTGTGTGTCTTTTTAAAAATTATTTATTTATTTATTTTTATTTACATTTTTTAATACATTCAATTGCATTATTTAGCTTACAAGGTGATCATTTCAATATATGAACATTTCTCTCTGGTCGAGTTGATCAAAATATAACAACACTACCTCCCTGTCTCAACAATGCTCTCTCCGTATCCCTCCTCCAAATGTTCTTCCCCAGGCCCCACTCCTCCACACACACCACATCTGGCATTCACATTCACCTCTTGTGTTTGTACATCCTTTAGCCCATCAGTTTCAGTTATAGAGTGCAGACATTCAGTATATATTAAGTGGGGACATACAGTGTCTCTCTTTCATAGCCTGGCTTGTTTCACTCAGTAGTAAGTCTTTCATATTCGTCCACTTTCTGTCAAAAGCCAGGGTTTTGTTGTTCTTAATGGCTGAATAGTATTCCATAGAGTACATGTGCTACAGTTTTTGAACCCATTCATCCGTAAGGGGGCATTTGGGTTGGTTCCATGTCTTAGCATTTGTGAAAAGTGGCGCAATAAACATCGATGTGCAAGCACTTTTTCAATGAGGAATTCTTCTGTCCTTTGGGTAGATGCCAAGAAATGGGATTGCTGTGTCATATGGCAGTTCTATTTGTAGATTTTGGAGTAATCTCCAAATCGTACTCCACAATGGTTGGACTAATCTACATTCCCACCAGCAGTGTAAGAGAGTTCCCCTTTCACCACACCCCCATCAATACTTATCATTTTATGTTTTTTTAATCTTAGCCATTCTGACTGGGGTTAGATGGTATCTCATTGTTGTTTTGATCTGCATTTCCCTTATGATGAGGAATGTTGAGCATTTTTTCACATGCCTTTTAGCTATTTGTATGTCATCTTTAGTGAGTGTTCTTTTCAACTCATTCTCCCATCTTTTAATAGGGTTGATCATCTTTTTTCCAAGCAGCTTCTTTAGTTCCTTATATATTCTGCTTATCAATCCCTTATCTGATGCATAGTTTACAAAAATATTTTCCCATTCTGAGGGCTGTCAATTCACACTAATTACTGTGTCTTTTGCCATGCAGAAACTTCTTAGTTTGATGTAATCCCACTTGTCTATTTTGGGGATTATCAACTGTGCTTTGGGGGTCTTATGTAAGAAGTCTTTCCTTACTCCAATGTCTCCCAGAGTTTCCCCAGTGTTTTCTAGAAGCAGCTTAATAGTTTGAGGTCTTAGATTTAGATCCTTGGTCCACCTTGACTTGATTTTTATCAAAGGTGAGAGGTAGGGGCTCAGATTCATCTTTCTACAGGTGGAAATCCAGTTTTTCCAGCACCATTTGCTGAAGAGGTTTTCCTTTTCCCACTGGATTGACTGGTACCCCTTGTCAAAAATCAGTTGACTGGGGAACCAGCAGTTAGCATAATGGCTATGTCGCTGGACTCCCATATAGTCGACCGCGGTTTGCGTCCTGGACCCAGTGGCTTAAAACTCACGCCGGGCGTGTGTGCGTGCGTGCCCAAGATCCCAAGAGGAGAATGGAGGAGAAGGGATTGCGGCGTGACCATCCCCCCTGGGGGGTGATTTCTCACTTTCTGTCTCTCTGTCTCTCTCTGTCTGTCTGACGAGCGCACGCGCCCTATAGTGAAAACCTCTCCAAAAAAAAAAAAAAAAATCAGTTGACTGAATGATTGGGGATTTATTCCTATGGACTCAATTCTGTTCCATTGGTCCACATGTCTGTTCCTGTGCCAATACCATGCTGTTTTGATTACCACAGCTTTGTAGTTTTGGGTCAGGGAGTGAGATGCTGCCCACTCCACTCTTCTTTTGTAGAATTGCTTTGGCAGTGCGGGGTCTTTTATTATTTCAGACGAATTTTATGATTGTCTTTTCTAAATCTGTGAAGAATGTGTCTGGTACTTTGATTGGCATTGCATTAAATAGGTAGATTAATTTGGGTAGAATTGCCATTTTGGTTATATTAATTCTTCCAATCCAGGAACATGGGATGTCCTTCCACTTTTTGTGTCATTTTCAATTTCTTTTTTTAGCTTCTCATAGTTTTTCTTGTGGAGGTCTTTAATTTCTTTGGTTAGATTTATCCCTAAGTATCTTATACTTTGGGTGGCTATGGTAAATGGAATAACTTTTTTCAGTTCTATCTCTGTCTGCCTGTTGTTTGTATATAGAAATGCTATAGACTTCTGTGTATTAATTTTGTATCCTGCAACTTTACTGTATTCGTGCATTACTTCCAGAAACTTCTTCATGGAAATCATTGGGTCTTCTATGTACACAATCATGTCATCTGCAAATAGGGAGAGTTTCACCTCTTCTTTTCCTATTTGGATGCCTTTAATTTTTTCCTCTTTTCTGATTGCGTTGGCGAGGACTTCCAGTACTATATTGAAAAGGAGTGGAGAAAGTGGACATCCTTGTCTTGTACCCATTTTTAGTGGGAAAGCTTTCAGCTTTTCTCCATTCAGGATGATATTTGCAATGGGTTTTTCATAGATAGCTTTTATTATGTTGAGAAATGACCCTTGTGTGCCAATTTTGCTGAGTGTCTTGATCATAAAGGGATGTTGTATCTTATCAAACGCTTTTTCTGCATCAATCGATATGACCAAATGGTTTTTGTCTTTTTTCCTGTTAATATGGTGTATAATATTTATGGTTTTGTGTATATTGAACCAACCTTGCATTCCTGGAATAAAGCCTACCTGATCATGATGTATAATATTTTTTATAAGTTGTTGGGTATGGTTTGCTAGTATCTTGTTGAGAATCTTTGAGTCTATATTCATCAGAGATATTGGTCTATAGTTTTCCTTTCTTCTCCTGTCCTTATCTGTTTTGAGGATAAGGGTGATAGAGGCTTCATAGAATGAACTAGGGAGAGATTCACCCTTTTGGATCTTTAGAAATAACTTGAGCAGAATGGGAGTTAACTCTTCTTTGAACGTTTTATAGAACTCAGAGCTGAAGCCATCAGGGCCAGGACTTTTCTTTGTTGGAAGGCTATTTATTACTGATTCAATCTCTTGGCTTGTTATGGGCCTACTTAGACTTTCTATATCCTCCTGGCTCAAGCTTGGTAGATTATACGTGTTCAGGAATTTGTCCACCTCATCCAGATTGTCTTGTTTCTTGGCATACAGTTGTTCAGAATATCCTCTAATTATGTTCTGTATTTCTGCTTTTTATGTTATATTTCCTGCTTCATCACAGATTTGATTCACCCGGTTCCTTTCTCTCTTCTTCTTAATAAGTCTCATTAGTGGTATATCGATTTTGTTTATCTTTTCAAATTACCAGCTTTTACTTTTATTTATTTTCCGTATAGTTCGCTTATTTTCTATTTCATTTATTTCTGCTCAGATCTTTATTATTTCCTTTCTCCTGGAGTTTTTTGGATTATTTTGCTGTTGCTTCTCCAATCCTCTGAGGCTTGATGTTAAGTGATCCATTTGCCTTCTTTCTGTCTTCCTCTTATGAGCACTAATTGCTATAAACTTCCCTCTTATGACTGCTTTTGCATTGTCCCAAAGATTATAGAAACTCATGTCCTCATTGTCATCCATGAATCTTTTGATTTCGGACTTTATTTCTTCAGTAGTTGTGGAGTCATTCAGGAATAAGTTATTTATTTTCCATGTATATGAGTATTTTTGAGGATTTCTCTTGAAATTAAACTCAAGTTTAATTCCATTATGGTCAGAGAAGATGCTGGGAATAGTTTCTATGCCTTTGAATCTGTAGAGGCTTGCTTTGTGCCCTATGATGTGGTCAATCTTCAAAATGGTTCCATGTGGGGGTGAGAAAAAATTATATCTCGGGACCAGCAGTTAGCGTAATGGCTATGTCGCTGGACTCCCACATAGTCGACCGCGGTTCGAGTCCCGGACCCGGCGGCTTAAACTCACGCCGGGCGCATGTGCGTGCGTGCCCAAGATCCCGAGAGGAGAATGGAGGAGAAGGGATTGCGGCGTGGCCATCCCCCCTGGGGGGTGATTTCCTGCTTTCTGTCTCTCTGTCTCTCTCTGTCTGTCTGGCGAGCGCACACGCCCTATAGCAAAAACCTCTCCAAAAAAAGAAAAAAGAAAAAAAAAAAAAAAAGAAAAAAAAAAAAAAAAAAAAAAAAGAAAAAATTATATCTCGTGGTTTTTAGATGGAAACTTCTAAGTTAAGTTTGTTAAGTCCGTTTGATTTATGATATCGTTTGGATCCTTTATCTCTTTACCTATTTTTTGTCTAGATGATCTATCCAGAGGGGATAGTGCGGTGTTGAGGTCTCCAACAATTAATGTATTGCAGTCTATCTCCCCTTTTAGATCTAACAGTCTTTCCTTCACGTATTTGGGTGTTCCTGTGTTGGGCGCATAGATATTTATAGGAGTTATATCTTCTTGATCTATTGATCTTTTTACTACAATATAGTGCCCTTCTTTGTCTCTTCGAACAGTTTTTGTTTTAAAGGCTATTTTGTCAGAAATTAGTATTGCAACTCTAGCTCTTTTTTGGTTCCCTATTGTATGGAAAAACTTTTTCCAACCCTTCACTTTCAGTCTATGTATGTCTTTATCGATGAGGTGGGTTTCCTGTAGGCAAAAGATAGAGGGTCTCTGTTTTTTTTATCCATTCTGCTAGTCTGTGTCTCTTGATTGGGGAATTTAATCTGTTCACATTCAATGTTATTATCAATGAAACTGAATCTGTCCCGACGTTTAAGTTGGCCATTGTCACAGCAGCCTTTTATTCCTTTGTTTCTGTCTGTTAGCTCTTTAGTTTTCCTGGAACAGTACTTTCTTCAGGGTTTCTTGAAGAGCTGGTCTGGTGCAGGCAAATTCTTTCAGGTCTTGTTTGTCTGAGAAGATTTTAATCTTTTTTTCCCACATGAAGGATAATCTTGCAGGATACAATAATCTTGGTTGAACTTGTTTCTCTCTTAGCACTTTCAATACATCTTCCCATTCTTTCCTTGCTTGCATTGTTTCCGTTGAGAGGTCCGGAGTTAGCCTGATGGGATGACCTTTGTATGTCACTTCTCGTTTCTCTCTTGTCAGTTTTAGTATCATGTCTTTATCTGTGGTCTTGGATAGTCTGGCTATGATGTGCCTTGGGGAAGATCTTCTGGGGTTGATTCTAACTGGGGTCCTTTGTATTTCTTGGGTCTTGATGCTTGAGTGCCTCTCTAGACTCGGGAAATTTTCTTCCAGGATTTCATGGAATAGATTTTCCATGCTGTTATTAGTTTCTTCACCTTCTGGGATGCCAATTATTCTGATATTTGGGCACCTTATGGAATCTAGTATTTCCCATACATTATCTTCATGTTTTTTTGTTATTTTCTCTATCTTTTTGGTGGTTCTTTCTAGGTCAGAGGTTTTATCTTCTACATCAGGGATTCGATCTTCAGCATGGTCTAATCAATTTTTAATACTTTAAAGGGAGTTTTTGATTTCCTCTATTCCAGACTTTAGCTCTAATAGCTCCATCTGGTTCTTTCTCAGAGTGTCCATTTCTTCTTTCATATCTTGGAATGACTTCCTCATCTCCTGTAGTTCATTGTCTCTTTTCTGTTCCAACTCAAAGAATTTGTTCACCATAAATATTCAAAATTCTTTGTCTGACATTTTGGTAACATCGTCCATTAGCACGAAAGATGGAGGAGAGTTACTCTGTACTTTTGATGGAGATGTATTTCCTCGTTTATTCATAGCTGAGGCTCTTCTTCTACTTCTAGCCATTGGAAGATGTATTCACTTTGAATACCTCTTGTGGGAACGTTTCTCTGACTAGGAGTAAGTGACTTTCCCTTTTGCTGCAAATTAATGTTTGCTGAAGTTTCTCTTCTGTTGTTTTTACCAATGTGGTATCAAGAGGGGTACTCTACTGAGTTGTCTGAAAAGCAATATCTCCTTTTTCTCAGGTGGATCAGTACAAGGGAAGATCCCAGAGAATGTTATATTACTAGGGGATTTCAGATATCTGATTATAGACCTGTCTAGTTTTTTTGGCAGGGTGGAAGATGAAGAGGAGAGGGTATTAGGTGAAACAACACAAGGAAACACACACACACACACACACACACACACACACACACACACAGAGAAATAAAGAAAAAGATTTCACCAGTGGCCTGCAGCTGGCTCTGTGGCCTGCTACTGGGGACAGGACAGGCTGTGGGAGGAGGAAGACCAGGAAATTAACAAGAGAATAAAGCTGAAAAATCCAAAGCAGAAAGTAATGGCTACCTACCTAGGGGGTGGGCCCTTGGGCTGGGGGTCTGCAAGTGAGATGAGGGAGCAGCGATGTCCCTGCCTCAGAATCACTGGCTGGCCAGAGGCTGCAGCTGGGTCTGTGGCCTGCTGCTGGGGACAGGACAGGCTAGGGGGTGGGCACTTGGGTTCGGGGTCTGCAAGTGAGGTGAGGGAGCAGTGATGTCCCTGCCTCAGAATCACTGGCTAGCCAGAGGCCTGCAGCTGGGTCTGTGGCCTGCTGCTGGGGACAGGACCTGTTTGTATGTCTTATTTAGAGAGATTTTTGTTCAACTTATTTTCCCATCTTTTAATTAGGCTAAATCAGTTTTTTTTCAAGTAAGCCACTTGAGTTTCCTGTGTATTCTGTTTATCAGTCCTTTGTCTGAGGCACATTTTACAAAAATATTCACCCATTCTGAGGGTTATCTATTCACACTAATTACTGTGTTCTTTGCTGTGCAGAAAATTCTTAGTCTGATATAGTCCCACTTGTCTATTTTAGGGATTATTGCCTGTGCTCTGGGAGTCTTATTTAAGAGAGTCTTATTTAAAAAGTCTTTGCCTACCCCGATGTCTCCCAGAGTTTCCCCAGTATTTTCCACCAGTAGTTTTATAGTTTGAGGTCTTAGGTTCAGAGCTTTGATCCATTTTGAGTTGATTTTATTAATAGTGAAAGATGGGGATTCAGTTTCCTCTTTCTGTAGGTGAATACCCAGTTTTTCCAGTACCATTTACTAAAGAGATTTTCCTTTTCCCAATGGATTGACTGGTATCCTTTGTCAAAAATCAGTTGGTTGTAAATTTGGGTGTTTATTTCTGGGGTCTTCATTCTATTCCATTGGTCCACCTGTCTGTTTTTGTGCCAATACCATGCTGTTTCGATTATCACACTTTATAGTGTATCTTGTGGTCAGAGAGTGATGCGCCACCCACTCCCCTCTTCTTGTACAGGATTGCTTTGGCAATACAAGTCTTTTATGAGTCCAGAAAAATTCTATGATTGTCTTTTCTAGATCTGTGAAGAATGTCTCTGGTATTTTGATTGGAATTGCATTAAAAATGTAGATTAATTTGGGTAGAATTGCCATTTTGATTATGTTAATTCTTCCAATCCAGGAACATGGGATGTCCTTCCACTTTTTTATATCATTTTCAATATCTTTTTAAAGATTTTCATAGTTTTTCTTTATAAAGGTCTTTGACTTTCTTAGGTTTATCCCTAGGTACCTTCTACATCTTGTGGCTATGGTGAAAGGGATTCCTTTCTTCAGCTCAACTTCATTCAACTTGTTGTTCATATAGAGAAATGCTATAGATTTTTAGATATGTTTTGTGTCCTGCCACTTTACTCTCTGTATTCACTTATTACTTCAAGAAGTTTATTCATGGAGACCTTTGGGTCTTCTCAGTATACCATCATGTCATCTGAGAATAAAGATATTTTCAACTCTTCTTTGCCTATTCGAATGCCTTTTATATTGTTCTCTTCTCTGATTGCATTAACTAAGATTTACAGTACTATATTAAAGAGCAGTGGAGAAAGTGGGCAGCCTTGCCTAGTACCCGTTTTTAGTGGAAAAGCTTTCAGTTTTTCCCCATTCAGTATAATGTTAGCTGTAGGTTTTTCATAGATGGCTTTTATTGTGTTCAGAAATGACCCTTCTATACCAATCTTACTGAGGGTCTTAATCATAAAAGGATGTTGTATTTTATTAAATGCTTTCTCCGTATCAATTGAAATGATCATATGGTTTTTATCTTTCTTTCTGTTAATGTGGTATATTACATTTATGGTCTTGTGTATGTTGAACCACCCTTGTATCCCTGGAATAAAACCTACCTGGTCATGATGAATAATCTTTGTTATATGTTGTTGGATATGATTTGCAAGTATCTTGTTGAGAATTTTTGCATCTGTAGTCTTCCTTTTTTGTCATGTCCTTATCTGTTTGGGGAATGAGGATGATGGAGGCTTCATAAAATGAATTTGGAAGGTTTCCTTCCTTTTGAATCTTTAGAAATAATTTTAGTACGATAGGGGTTAACTCTTCCTTAAAAGTTTTGTACAATTCAGAAGTGAAGCCATCTGGACCTGGGCTTTTCTTTGTTGGGAGGTTATTTATTACTGGTTCAATCTCTTGGGCTTGCTATGGGTCTATTCAGGTTCTCTATGTCCTCCTGATTCAATCTTGGTAGATTATATGCATCCAGGAATTTGTCCATCTCCTCCAAGTTATCTTTGTTGGCATATAGTTGCTCATATTATCCTTTAATGATATTTTGTATTTCTACTATGTCTGTTGTAATATTGCCTGTTTCATCACATATTTGATTAAACTGGTTTCTTTCTTCCTTCTTCTTGATCAGCCTAGCCAATGGTGTGTTGATCTTGTTAATCTTTTCAAAGAACCAGCTTTTGCTTTCATTTATTTTCTGTATGGTTTATTTTCTATTTTATTTATTTCTGCTTGAACCTTTATTATTTCTTTTCACTTGGCATTTTTTGGTTGTTTTTCCAATTCCCTGAGGCATGATGATAGCTTATCTATTTGCCATCTTTCCATCCTTTTCTTATGCACACTAATTGCTATGAATTTCCCTCTTATGACTGCTTTTGTTGTGTCCCGTAAATTATGGACATTTGTGTACTCATTATCATTCATTTCCATAATTTTTTTGATTTCAGCCTTAATTTTTTCAGTAGTGAAGAAGTCATTCAGAAGTAGGTTGTTCAGTTTCCATATGTTTGTGTATTTTTGGGGTTGTTTCTTGGAATTAATCTTGAGTTTAATTCCATCATGGTCAAAGATGCTGGATATAGTTTCAATGCCTTTGAATCTGTAAGGGCTTGATTTGTGTCCTAACATATGATCAATCTTTGAAAAGGTTCCATGCCAGGGTAAGAAAAATGTATATGTTGTGGATGTAGGGTTGAAAGTTCTATAGATATTGGTTGCATAACTGCTTCCAGGTTGTTGGGTGACCTTGAGCCCTGAGGAACGAGATGGTGCTTCTCTGCAGGCTGAGTGTCCTCTGCAATGTCCAGGGAGGCCGAGCTCTATTCCTGTGAACCCCAGGGATCAGACCAGTGCATGTCTCTGCATTTCTCCAGGACCAGCCTACCCCAGGATGGTGTAGAGCACAGAAAGTCCAGCACATTCACCTGTCACCAAACTACCACTCTGGTTCCAAGGCTGCATCTCTCCACTGGACTAGTGAGAGAGTTGTTAGTGTTTTGCTCCTGGGCCTGCTTCCAGCTGCTTATCTGAATCCTTGCTCTGCGATGGACTACTCCCTGGCTGCAGCCCTCACTCTCCATAGTCACTGGGGCCTCGGACAAGTTGTTAGTGACTATGTTCATGGGGATGCATCACAGAAAGCTGCCAAAGCAGGCCTTTTGGCACTCTCAGCTTTAACCTTTTCTGGGCTTTGTTATTTCAACTATCATGATGTGGGTATCTGCAAAGCTGTTGCCATGCTGTAGAAGCTCTGACATTTTGATGTAATACCTTAAGAATTGATCGTGTGCCTCTTTGCCTTGCTCTGTCATGCTATTCAGCTCACAATAAGGAGGAAATAATAGATAAGTTCATTGGTGGACAGGTCTCTTAATCATATGGTTATTTTCAGAATTCAGTTATTGAAGAAAAGGTTTGAAAGGTATCCAGAAATTGTGAGACCGAGTTCTGTATTCTGGTGCGTTAGTGGGATTGTCTCCACACTACTAATAAGACTCACAGTATAATTAAACATTATATAAGAGCTTTTGCTATTTAATTTATCAATCTCATGAAGAGAATTCAGCTTTATTACTATCAATACATGATCAAAGTTCTACATCTGTCCTGGGAAATGTGGACAAAGTGGGAGAGTGAGAATAGTGGACAAAGGGAAAGACTATGATGTCATGAGTAAAGACTGTTAGAAATTAGACAAGTGTTTAATTTTTGAAGACTCCTTCTCCTCTGTTATTCCAGCTATTGATGGTTACATATCCTAGGGAAACTTTAAAATGAGGTAATACTAATACCACATGTGAAGAACTTTCCATGCTAGAAAGAAAATCTTAAGAGAGCTTCTGAATATAGAGAAGTTCATTTAGGGAAGAAGTCCACCTTGTAGATGTGTCAAAATGTTACAAATTCTGAATCAAGATGTAATGTTTAAATACATTATATTTGTCCTAAAATTATCTGCCCACAAATGTAAAATTATAAGAAATAAATAGTTATTTTTCCACTATGGGAATTTCTAATGTGAAAGTATATTCTAGAAAAGAAAGTTTATTTTAAAAAATAAAATATTATATAATAAAAAAAGAGAAAGTTCTATAGATATCTATCAAGCCCATTTGATTTATAGTATCATTTAGGTCCTGTTTCTCTCTACTTATTTTCTGTCTAGAGGATCTGTCTAAAGTAGATAATAGGGTGTTGAGATCTCCAACAATTATAGTATTTCTCTCTATCTCTCCTTTTAGCTCCAGCAGTCTTTCCTTCACATATTTAGGTGCACCTGAGTTGGGTACATAGATATTTATAAGGGTTATGTCTTCTTGCTGGATTACCCAATTTATGATTATATAATGCCCTTCTTTGTCTCTTCTTACAGTCTTCATCTTGACATCTATTTTGTCTGAGATCATTATTGCTACCCCAGCCCTTTTTTTTTTTTGAGAGTTTTTTTTTGCTATAGGGCGCATGCGCTCGCCAGACAGACAGAGAGAGACATAGAGACAGAAAGCGAGAAATCACCCCCCAGGGGGGATGGTCATGCCGCAATCCCTTCTCCTCCTTTCTCCTCTCGGGATCTTGGGCACGCACGCACACGCGCCCGGCGTGAGTTTTAAGCCACCAGGTCCGGGACGTGAACCACAGTCGACTATGTGGGAGTCCAGTGACATAGCCATTACGCTAACTGCTGGTTCCCGCCAGCCCTTTTTTTGATTTCCATTTGAATGGAATATCTTTTCCCAGCCCTTTACTTTTAGTCTATGTGTGTGTTTATCCATAAGGTGAGTTTCTTGTAGGCAACAGATAGAGGGTTTCTGTTTTTTTTTTTTTTCCCATTTTGCCAGTCTATGTCTCTTAATTGGAAAATTTAACCCATTGACATTCAGTGTAATTATCAATATTTCTGTACCTGATCCTATCGTTAAGTGAGCCATTTTCTTGGTTGCTTTTTGTTCTCATATAACTGTCTGTCTGACTTTTTAGTTTTCCTGGTATAGTACTCCCTTCAGAACCTCTTGAAGAGCTGGTCTGGAGTTGGTAAATTCCTTCAAATTTTATTTATCCAAGAATGCTTTTATCTTTTTTTTCCCATATGAAAGATAATCTTGCTGGGTATACTATTCTTGGTTGACATTGTTTTTCACTCAACACTTTGACTATGTTTCCCCATTCTTTCCTTGCCTGTATTGTTTTCACCGAGAGATCCGATGTTAGCCTGATGGGGTGACCTTTGTAAGTAACTTGACATTTCCCTCTTGCCAACTTTAGTATCTTGTCTTTGTCTGTTGTTTTTGCCAGTCTGGCTATAATGTGCCTTGGAGAGGATCTTCTTGGGTTGATTCTACTCAGGGTCCTATGTATTTCTTGGGTCTGGATATTTGAATGCCTTTCTAGGTTTGGAAAGTTTTCTTCCAGGATTTCATGGAATAAGTTATCTAGGCCCTTATTTTTTTCTTCCTCTTTTGGGATACCAATTATCCGGATATTGGGGCGCTTGATAGTATCCAGTATTCCTCGTATATTATCCTCATTTTTCATGGTTATTTTCTCAATCTTCTTGATGCTTTTTTCTAGGTCAGATGTTTTGTCTTCTACATTAGAGATTTGATCTTCTGCCTGATTTAACCTCCTTTTAATACTTTCAAGAGAGGTTTTGATTTCCTGTATCACATTCTTCAACCCTAGAAGTTCCATCTGGTTCTTGTTTAAGGTATCCATTTCTTCTTTCAAGTTATAAAAGGACTTCCTCATCTCCTGGAGCTCCCTGTCTCTTTTCTCTTCCATCTCAGTTAGTTTGGTCACTACAAATATTCTGAATTCCTTTTCAGACATGTCCACGACGTCCATTGTATTGACTGTGGGTGACGTAGGCTTGATGATTTCCCTTGAGGGAGAGGACTTTTGTTGTTTCCTCATACTTCTTGAGCCTCTATGATTGTTCCTAGTCATCACGTAATCTATATGTTACTTCCTAACTTATTTAAGGTATCTCTGAGTGTTAAAAGTTGTACAGGATTAGAAAATTGATGATTTCTCTTATGGTTGACCTACCTGTTGTTCACCATTACCATTAACTGTTGCCACTAGTCCTGGATGGCCCAAAGTCCTCCCTGTTTCTAAAGAGTGGTGGGTCTCCAACTGACCTAATAAACAACACCTCAAGAGAAAAGAAAAAAACAAAAAAAGAAATCACGCGGGGCACATTGCGTGCCACGTGCTATTCAAGTCACTAAAACTCAGAGAGTCCAAAGGCAACTGGGGAAGGGCCAGAGGATGAATGACAGGTCCTGGGCAGACAGGCCTATAGGCATAGGCCACCTGGTGTCCAGAACTGCTGGCCGGCTTGATCCAGTTTGCGGGTGGGGTGGGGTGCGAGTTCGTCTTAAGGTCCCATGCACCCAACCTGAAGTTCAAAGAGGAGTAGGGGAGGGGGTGCGCGTAGGTCTGGGGTGGTCAGGCCTACAGCCTCAGGCCACCTGGTGTCTGGAACTGCTGGCTGGCTCAATCTGGTTTGCCTGATTTGCTAGTATTTTATTGAGGATTTTTGCAACTATGTTCATTTTTGATATTAGTCTGTATTTTTGTCATATTTTTTTCTGGCCTTGGTATCAGGGTAATGCTGGCCTCATGGCCTCATGGCCTCATGGAAAGAGTTTGTCATATATTTTTCTGGTTTTGTTATCAGAGTAATGCTGGCATCATGGAATGAGATTTAAATACTGAGTAGTATTTAAGATTTAAATATTGAATAGTATTCATTTAAGAAGGATTTTTTTTTTTGAGAGGATTCTGTAGAACTAAACTATGAGGCTGTCTGGACATGGGGCTTTATTTATTAGAAGACCTTTTATAACCTCACTACTTTTTATTGGCCTATTAAGGTTTAATGTTTCTTCCTGGTTCAACCTTGGTTAGTTGTGTGTGTCCAGGAATCTATTCACTTTGTCTATATTATCTAGTTTGCCATCATATGGTTAATAATAATCTCTAGTAATCTTTTAAATTTTATGGTTTGTCAATTTTGTTTATCACTTCAAAATATCAACTTTTCATTTCATTGATCTTTTGTATTTTTATAGTCTCAACTTCATTTCTTTCTTATTTGTTCTTTATTATTTCTTTCCTTCAGCTACATTTCAGTTTATTTTGTTCTTGCTTTTCTAGTTCCTTCAGGTGGATCATTAAGTAATTTATTCAAAGTCTTTCCATCTTTTGATGTAAGCACTTATTGCTGTATACTTAGCACTTAGTACTGCTTAGTACTATTTTTGCTGTGTCCCATGAGTGTTGATATGTTATGTTTTCTTCAAAACAGTCACTGAGATCAATAAAATAGAATAGAGAACCCAGAAATAAATCCATGTATATAGAGCCAAATGATTTTAAACAAGGGTATCAAGAACATCCACTGCGAAAAAGACAATATCTTTAATAAATAATGCTGGGAAATCTGACTATCCACATGCAGAAGATTAAAATTCAACCCCTATCTTTCAACATTCAGAAAAATTGACTTAAAATTAATTAAAGACCTACATATGAGACCAAAACTTTTAAGACCATTAGAAACAAAACAGACAAACCAAAAAAACAGGGAAAACACTTCAAGATATTGGTCTAGACAATGAGTTTTTGAATAAAATAATAAAAGCACAGGCAACAAAAACAAAAATAAACAAATGGGTTTATATAAAACTAAAAAGCCCTGCACAGCAAAACAAGCAATTAATAAAGAGACTACTTACAAAATGGGAGAAATATTTCCACACTACATCTGGGAAGGGATTAGTAACTAGAATATGCAAGGACCACAAACAACTCAAGAGTAAAACCAAAAAGCAAACAAACAAACAAAACAAATAACACGATTAAAAAAGTAATGAATGATCTGAATAGATATTTAATCTAGTGACTAATGGTCTCTAATAGTAAGCAACAATGAAGTCACTGCTTATGAAAATCGACTATCTTCTATACCAATATGTAGTGAGAGATAATAAAGAAGAGAACATCAACAGACAGTTTAAATAAATTTGAAAGAAAATGTTTGGAGACAAGTTGATGGATAAAACAGAGACAAGATTTCCACATCACAGATGTTCTGAAGTTGTATCGGGGAGATAGAAGTTTGTACTAGTAAAAGTTGCAGAGGGTATCTGCTGAGAGTTCTCAAGTACTAGGGTGGTAATGAGAAGTAGGGCTGAAATACAGGAATTCATTCCGTACCTCTAAGAAACAGAAGAAGGGCATACCAGCTGCACAGAATGATATCTTTTTATTCATTTTTTAGAAAATTACTTTAATTGTGGTAAAATACACATAACATAGAATTTGTCACTTAAATGATTTTTAAGTGTACAATTCAGTGGTATTAAGTACATTTCATTTTTGTGTAACCATCCCACCATCTATCTCCAGAACTCTTTTCATTCTGCAAAACTAAACTCTGTACCCACCAAACAGTATCTCCTCATTCTCCCTTCTCTTTAGTCTTTAGCAACCACCATTCTACTCTCCGTACCTATGAGTCTGAATACTCTAAGTAACTCAAATAAGTAGATAATTTTCTCATTTTATCATTAGTCAATTTGGAGCGTGGGGGAAACTTCCATAATTAAAAGCTAAATGTTTTCCACTTTTTTAAAACTGTAGAAAAGAGAAGATTAGACTACAGTTAAAAATCTTAATTTTTACAACTTTATTTATTCTTTCTAAAATACTATTTCTTTAATTTAATTACCTGGATTTACATTGCCTGTGTCATCTTATTATTAGAAATTTTCCTCATTATTCACAGATTTCTTTCAACTTGATATCAGTGCCAGTAACCCACGGTTCTATGTACAGGGCAGCATAGCTAAAAGAGACTCCATATTCTGTTCTCAAGAAATAGCCAATAGCCTGGGCTCAGGGGAGAGAGTTCTTGAATAACAGTATAAGAGGAAGTGTCTGGACAAAATAGAAAGGGATCTCATAATTCTTTTACACCAGGGTGGCTGTGGTAATGATAAGTACATCCTGTTGAAAATAAAGATGTAGAAGTTGATATCTTAGTAACATGTGACTCATAATATCCTCTGCTTTCTTAAAAACTTTTCTATGATCAAGTCTTAGGTATTTGAAGAATTCACCACATCCCCCTCCTGTGGAAGGCTATTTGTGGGAACCTAGTTTTTCTCTTGGTGGTTGTGATACAGGGCTCCATCATTTCTCATCACTATACTGTGCACATCATGGCCAAGAGAAATCTGATTCAAATAAACTTTCTGAGTTGCAACACCAATATTCCAGATTCCTGTGGACTGGAGTTTGAATTCAAAGTAGCTTTTGTTTTGTTGTAATAGTGCACTGGCTAGACAACTGCCTGTTCCACATATTTGTCTTCCCTTTTTTTATGATGGTAGCGTCTGTTCCTCCATTAGTTCCAACTGGAAAGCATCTTCATTTTTTTTTCTCTTTAAATTTATTTATTTTTTACATTAATTCACTATACATCACTACAGCATACAAATGAATTTTCCATCCAAAATACAGTGTATTGGCTCAATCAAGCACATCAACATACATGTTTTCAGCAAATAATTTTCCAATTCTTATGTCTGTGGACATTTGCATTGGTTCCATGTTTTAGCAATCATGAATAAGGCTGCAATAAAAATAGTTGTGCAAGTGCTTTTCCAACTGAGTGCTCTCCTGTCCTTTGGGTAGATACCCAGGAGTGGAATTGCTGGATCATATGGTAGTTCTATTTTAAGGTCTTTGAGGAACCTCCATATTGTTCTCTATAGTGGCTGGACTAATTTACATTTCCACCAACAGTGTGGGAGTGTTCCCCTTTCACCACATCCCCTCCAGTACTTATTATTATTATTTCTTTTTATCTTCACAATTCTGACTGGGGTTAGGTGGTATCTCATTGTGTATTTATTTATTTATTTATTTGAGAAGCTTTTTGCTATAGGACGTGTGCACTCGCCAGAAAAACAGAGAGACAGAAAGCAAGAAATCACCCCCAGGGAGATGGCCACGTCACAATCCCTTCTCCTCCATTATCTCTCAGGAATTGGGGCACGCATGCACACACACCTGGTGTGAGTTTAAGCCACCAGGTCTGGGACTCGAACCATGGTTGACTACATGGGAGTCCAGTGACATAGCCATTATGCTAACTACTGGTCCCCTCACTGTGGTTTTGATCTGCATCTCCCTTGCAATGAGGGATGTTGAGTATTTTTCGTATGCTTTTTGGCTGTTTGTATGTCTTCCTTAGAGAGTTGTTTATTCAGCTCATTTTCTCCTCTTTTTATTGGGTTGTTTTCTTCTGGGTAAGCTGCTTGAGGTCCCTATGTATTCTGGTTATCAGCCCCTTATCTGAGGCACAGTTAACAAAAGTTCTCTCCCAGTCCAAGGGTTGTCGATTCACATTAATTACAGTGTTCTTTGCTGTGCAGAAATTCCTTAATCTGATGTAATCCCACCAGTCTATTTGGGGGATTATTGCCTGTGCTTTGTGGGTCTTGGTTAAGAAGTCTTTGCTTACCTAAATGTCTCCCAGGGATTCCCCAGTATTTTCCAACAGCAGTTTTATCGTTTGTGGTCTTAGGTTTAGATCTTTGATCCACTTTGAGTTGACTTTTGTTAATGGTGACAGATAGGAGTTCAGATTCATCTTTCTTCAGGTGGTTACCCAGTTTTTTCAACACCATTTGCTAAAGAGGTTTGCTTTTCCCTCTGGTTTGACTGGTACCCTTTGTCAAAGACGAGTTGGCTGTATGTTTTGGGGTTTATTTCTGGGATCTCTATTCCATTGGTTCTCATGTTTATTTTTGTGCCCATATCATGCTGTTTTGATTATCATAGCTTTGTAATATATTTTGGGGTCAGAAAGTGAGATGCCACCTACTCCAGTCTTCTTGTGCAGAATGACTTTAGCAAAACAGGGTTTTTTATGATTCCAGACAAATTCTATGTTTGTCTTTTCTAGATCTGTGAAGAATGTCTCTTGTAATTTTATTGGGATTGCATTAAACATGTAGATTAATTTGGGTAGGATTGCCATTTTGATTATATTGATTCTGCCAATCCAGAAACATGGGATGTCCTTCCACTTTTTAGTGGCCTTTTAAATTTCCTTTTTAAGGTTTTCATAGTTTTCCTTGTAGAAATCTTTGACTTCCTTGGTTAATTTTATTCATAGCAATCTTATATGTCTTGCTATGGTAAATGGAATTGTGATCGTGATGACTAACCTTTTTTATATGCTGTTGAATACAGTTAGCAAGTATCTTGTTGAGTATTTCTGCACCCATATTCATCAGGTATATAGATCTGTATTTTCCTTATTTACCATATCCTTATCCATTTTGGGAATGAAGGTAATGAAAGCTTCATAGAATGAATTTGGAAGGGTTTCTTCCTTATGGAACTCTGGAAACAGTGTGAGTAGAATGGGGATTACCTATTTTTTAAAGGTTTTGTAAAATTTGCCAGTGAAGCCATTGAGGCCTGGAGTTTTCTTTGTTGGGAGGTTATTTATTACTGATTCAATCTCATTGCTTGTTATAGGTCTATTCAAGCTTTCTATGTCCTCCTGAGTCAATTTTGGTAGATAATATGTGTCCAGGAATTTGTCCATCTCATCCAGGTTTTCTTCGTTGTTGGCATAGAGTTGCTCATAGTATCCTCTAATGATGTTTTGTATTTCTGTTATGTCTGTTGTAATGTTGCCTGACTGGTTGCGGATTTTACTTATCTGGTTCCTTTCTCTCTTCTTAATCTGACTAATGGTGTGTCAATCTTGTTTATCTTTTCAAAGAACCAGCTTTTACTTTAATTTTTTTCTGTGTAGTTTGCTTATTTTCTGTTTTATTTATTTCTGCTTGAATCTTTATTTTTTTCTTTTCTCCTGGCATTTTTTAGATTTTTTTCTTATTCTTTATCCAATTCCCTGAGGCATGATGTTAGGTTGTCCTTTTGCCACCTTTCCATCTTTTTCTTGTGCACACTAACTTCTATGAACTTCCCTCTTATGACTACTTTTGCAGTATCCCATAGATTATGGAAACTTGTGTACTCATTATCATTAGGTTCCACGAATGTTTTGATTTCTGTCATAATCTCAGCAGTAGTCATAGAGTCATTCAGAAGTAGGTTATTTAGTTTCCATGTATTTGTATATTTTTGAGGGCTTTTCCTGAGATTAATATCAAGTTGAATTCCATCATGGTTGGAGAAGATGCTGAATATAGTTTCTATGCCTTTACATCTGTAAAGGCTGATTTTGTGCCCTATCATGTGATCAGTCTTTGAGAAAGTACCATGTGGGTCTTAGAAAAATGTATATTTTGTGTTTTTTTGGGTGGAAAGTTCTATAGATGTCTATGAAGTCCATCTGATTTATCGTATCATTTAGGTCTGCATCTCTTTGCTTATTTTTTTGTCATGTTGACCTGTCTAAAGGAGATAATGGGGTGTTGAGATTTCTGACAATTATAGTGTTACAGTTGATCTCTACTTTTAGATCTAGCAGTCTTTCCTTTACATATTTGGGTGTTCCTCAGTTTGTTGCATAGAGATTTGTAAGCATTATATCTTCTTGGTGAATTAGCCCTTTCATTACTATATAATGCCCTTCTTTGTCTTTTCTTATGTTTTTTGTCTTAAAGTCTGTTTTGTCCGAAATCAATATAGCGACTCTTGCTCTTTTTTGGTTTCCATTTGCATGTAATCCCTTTTTCCAGCCCTTCACTTTTAGCCTATGTATGTCTTTATCCATGAGATGGGTTTCTTATAGGAAGCAGATGGAGGGTTTCTGATTTTTAATCCATTCAGCCAGTCTGTGTCTCCTGATCAGAGAATTTCTTCTGGTGTGGAGCATTTCCGAACTTTCATGTCATAAAAATAAGGCATACTTCATCAGCAACTTGCACTCCTGAGGCCATCTTCATGTCACTGTGGCAGAGACGCAGGGAGGGAGCCCACTGGCGCTGAATCTGTGGAGTGTCCTCCTCACGGAAGTGGGACTGAGAGACCCAAAATAAGACTTTTTAAAAATTAATATAGATATAGAAAACATACTTGGAAATGAAGTCCAATAGTGTTTAAAATAGATAATAAACTACAGCCAATCTGATCTCAGAACATAAGAAAGGCTTGCTATTAAGAAAATATATAAACATAGTTAACTCGTTAATAGTAAAATCAAGCACAAGAATCATTTGATAATATTTAGTATCCATTTAATACTATTATTATTTAAGTTTGCTATAGGGTGCATGCACTTACCAGAAAGAGGCGAGAGAGGGAGAATGAGAAATGACCTCCTTGGGGGATGGCCACACTACAATCCCTTCTCCTTCATTCTCTTCTTGGGATTTTGGGCACACACGCATACATATGCCCAGTGTGATTTTCAAGCTGCACAGTGGATCATGTGGATCCAGCTTCCTTAACATCCATGCTATCTGCTGGCCCAATACCCACTTATTATTTAAGACTCTTTGAAAATTAGAAATTGAAGAATAGAATTCCTTAATCTGGTAAACTGTAAACGCATGGCTTACTGTACAGAACTCAAAACAAATTAATCATAATATCATTTTAAAAGATAGATAAACCTTAGCATTATCATATTAAAAGACATCCTTTTTATGAGGTTAAAATGACTACAGTCAAATAATACACAATTTTTTTTGGAGAGGTTTTTTTTGCTATAGCGTGCATGCACTCGCCAGCCAGACAGAGAGAGACAGAGAGATAGAAAGCGAGAAATCACCCCCCCAGGGGGGATGGCCACGCCGCAATCCCTTCTCCTCTATTCTCCTCTTGGGATCTTGGGCATGCATGCACATGCGCCCGGAGTGAGTTTAAGCCACTGGGTCCGGGACACGAACCGTGATCGACTACGTGGGAGTCCAGCGACATAGCCATTACGCTAACTGCTGGTCCCTCAAATAATATACTTTTAAGACTACATGAATGCAATGGAATTATATTTTAAAAAAGGCTACCAAATGGTTGAAATATGCCAGGGGGATGACCCCTTGAAAAGGGGAAAAGCAAGGGACTTGGAGGGAGAGGCTGGATACTTATCTGAAGGACCTGTTTTTTGTTTGGGATGGTGATTTCACAGAAGCTTGTTTCAGAATTAAAATAATAAATCAACCAAATAATGTGATCCAGGGCTGAAGTGATGGCCACATGCCGTCATGAACTGCAAATTTTGATGATTAGGTTTCATGCACTTGAGATCAAATAAAAGAAAGAATCATTTGACTGTAATGTGCAGAAGGAAACAGTAGTTTAGTACTTGGAAAGGGGACATGCTGGAAATTTGTAAAAATTATTTTTACGAAGTCAAGACTTAAGAGTGATTTTATACTGACAGATAAGAGACAATAAGAATGGGGGTGTGGTGAACATAGGAAAGGAAATGAATAGGCAAAAAGTAGGTCGTGCTGACCTGGGGGATTGGAACCAGAGCACTGGAGGAGAGAAGACTTTTGGGGGGCTTGTCTTCTCCTCTATCAAAAGAGAGAGGAAGGAGGGAGTGTGCACCTGGAAACCTATGTTGGTGTGGTGGTAGGAATTCGCAGGAGTTTCCCTCTTAGGATTGACATCTTCTTGTTAAAGTGGGAATCGAGGTCATCTTATGAATGAGAGGGATGGTGGCAACTAGGAAGTGCAGGGAGAGCTGTGACTACTTGCCTATGGTGGTTAAGAACCCCAGCTCAGCTCCAGAAACATTTAGGTTTGGGTCCTGGCTCCCAGAAGGTAGGACAAATGTTAATATGTTTACACATTTCTGTTGTGATTGTGTATCTTCTCCTCCTTTCCTCTCTTCCTCTTCACTTTCTTTCTTACCATCTCCTTTTCCAGTTCCTGTTTAAAAGATCTCTGGAAGGACTGTGTTTAATCTGGCTTCGTTCACATTTCCATTTCTGTATTGCTGAAGTATGACTGATGAGTGGGAAACTAGAACTAGGAAAGTTGTTTACCCTTGGCACAAGTGCCTGCCTTAAGCATCCACAGTGGATGATGGGGTGTCATCTGTAAATCTGTAAGAAGGTACCATCTTCCAGCTTCGCACTCTTAGAGGAAAGGAAGATTTTGGGCAAGCAAAATAACAGAAACCTACCACATATTGAAACTATCGATACTTTGGAGATTAAGAAGTAAAACTGAACAATTTTTACCCAGTGTGGAGTTTGTAGTAAAGATCAAAGCACATACATTTCTAGTTTAATAATCATGATATAATATTGTGGGATTTTCGTCAGCAATGGTTGGCAATTTTGATGCATATGAATTTCTGCTTTGATCAGATTTGCTTTTTTCAGAGTGTAATAGAAATAAAAATGGGCCAAGAAAAGTGATAATATTGACAAGACAGAGAGTCAAGAGATGGATGGATAGTATAATCAAAGGTATATCTAAAAGGAGGTGAAAAAAGGAGGGATAACTTAAGAGAGAGAATTTAAAAATGTTAGAAAAATCTGATGTGAGGCATTGAAATGATCTGAGGTCATGGTCAGAGAATTGGAAAAATCAATATTTCACGTGTAGAGAGTCACGGGGTCCTATTTTAATATCTTTGAGGTTGTTAACTAATGTGAAATAAACATGACGGGGATGAGAAGTTAAAATGCAGATGCCAAGGTTTGTCTGGATCCTTCACGGGCACGCTGTTAATCAGGTTGCTGGTAAGACTTGGGGTGGGAGGCCAACATTGAAACAGAAGCCAAATCTGTCCAGGAGCAGGAGGCAGAGCGTTTACGCGCCCTAAACTTAACTACATTATGCCCAGGAACTTGTTTATCCCTAGGGCCTTCAGACTGGAAATGAGGTTTCTCGCCATGTATTTATCTTAACATTACGTCATAACACTTTGACACCAAATTTATTAAGAAGAAATTTTACCTAGAGGTAAGAATGGGTTAATGACTCAGATATATAGTTCACACAATAGTCATTACATAGCTAGTTTTCAATGTGGAAGTTGCATTCGCTAATATAAAAACAATTTGTAATTTGTAGAAGTTAGGTTTCCACATACCAAACAATTAGAAAATGGCAGTCTGATATAGGGACAAGTTGAAAAGGAGCATGATTGTGTACAACAATATCTGGAGAAGATGCAGGCTAATTTTATCATGAACTTTGAAGAAAAGGTATAGTGAAAACTTCCTTAGGAACTTATAGCTACAACTTGGAACTCCACACAGATGTACATATAAAAAAATATGAATTTCATCTAAGATTACAATACATTGTTCAAAAGAAGGTCAGTCATTTATTCTTTATTTTCTATTGAATTGCTCTTTAATTATCTACAATGTTTTAAGTGTTCTGATTCAGGGGAAATTCCTAAATAATAATCTTCATCCTGTCCTTTTTCCAAGGGATATGCCCTTTGATTTAGAAATTTCAAAAAGATATTACTCATTTTTAAAATAACTCATGGAAAAAAGGTTAAATTTAATTTAGAATGACTTTTTTCTTTAGTTTCTTCTCAAAGTTTTCATAATTTCCATTAATCTATATATATATAGTTGAAGGAAGACTCTTTTCCCCAAGATCTGAGTAGAAGGCTATCATTTCTATTTGGCACATAGAAATATTTTACAGAGGTTAAAAATAAAACTATGTAATTTATCAAAATCATGCCCTTTGGCTGTTTAGGAGTGTCCAGGGTGTGCTTCAAGGAGCCTTTCAGTCAGTCAGTTGTTATTCAGATTCATTGCCAAGAGAACAGGGCCTCCTGCCAAAGCTTGCACAACCAGCCTAGGAGCCTGTGCCAATTAGAAAAATACTCTCACTTCAGAAAAAAAAGAAAGGGATCCTAGTTATTGCAATGAAACCGCAGAAGTAAAAATATTCACCACACAACAGCCTCATACTCGGCCAGTCTCTTACAGGGAAAAATTAAGAAACCTTGAAAATGGATACTGTCCTTAAATCTCCAAATAAAAGCTCAATTAAAAAAATGATAATTTTGGGCTGGCACCTTGGCTTGCTGGTTACAGCAGAAGGATACCATGTGGCCAAAGACGAGATTCACAGCCTTGACCCCAAGGCTTAAAAAACACAGTGTTTGTGTGTTTTTTTTGTGTGTGTTTTCTGTGTGTGCATGTACGCATGTGCATGCACCCAAAATCCTGACAAGAGGCAGAGATAGAGAAAGGATTGCAATGTGACTACACCCCACTGGGGGTTGGGTTTTCCCTCTCTGTCTCTATCTCTGTCTCTCTCTGGTGAGTGCATGTGCCCTCTGGCGAAATGTTTTCTTTAAATGACAGTTTTACTATTTCAGTAGTGTGACCCAACAACCTCTGGTCTAAAAGAAATGGCAATGGTTAAGTGGAATGATGATTTACAAATTAAATGCCCCAAGAACAGACAGTAATGGTTCTGCCAACGGTTGTAACCTTTAACTACGAATTCCCTTCTAAATATGGCTCTTGAGAAAATCCCTATTGTTCAGGGTGAATTCCACTTCCTTTTCCTATTTTCACTTTGTCATTGATAGAAAACATTAAAAAACATGCTTAATAAAGAAGGCCTATGAATTCTAGGGACCAGCAGTTAGTGTAATGGCTATGTCGCTGGACTCCCACGTAGTCGACTGCGGTTCGAGTCTCTAACCCAGCGGCTTAAACTCACACTGGGTGCGTGTGTGTGTGTGCGTGTGTGCCCAAGATCCCGAGAGGAGAATGGAGGAGAAGGGATTGAGGCGTGGCCATCCCCCCTGGGGGGTGATTTCTCACTTTCTGTCTCTATGTCTCTGTCTCTCTCTGTCTGTCTGGCGAGCGCAGGCGCCCTATAGCAAAAACCTCTCAAAAAAAAAAAAAGAAAAGAAAAAAAGAAAAAATGAAGGCCTATGAATTCTAGCACTTTCATAGAAAAGTAAATCGCTAATCAAGCACTGCTTCCCCGTGAGATATGGTTGGCAGAGGGAGCATGGGCCAGGAGAGGGAAGCCCTGACCCCAGAGGCTGCAGGAGTGGTGAGGAGAACAGGCATATAACTGCTGGTCCCTTCTTGTCCTGACAGAGCTGGGTTAGACTCTGAGAAAAACAGAAAGCTTTGAGGATTCTTCTTTCTTTTCTGTAGCCAAAACACTGAAACAGCAGCCATTTACTCTGCTGACTCTCCCTTTGGTCCACGAGGGGTGAAGACCCTGTGAGTGAGAAAGAGTGGCTGCTGCCAGCAAGGGATTTGGGTGCGTTCAGGCAGCAGGTGTTTTCACGAGGTTTCCAGAGTGAAGAGAGCGACCAGCTGCTCAGTCAGGAATTGGGTGAGAGGTGAGGCTGAGAAGGTTGGCCCAGGCACACCATTAGGAGCTTGCCGTTCCTCTTGAGTACAGTTCTGAGGTGAGTCCGCTTCAGGCAGATCTCGCTGTCCCTAGAGCAATCTGAAATGTGCTGATCTGCAGTGCGTGAAGCCACATAACTTACCACCAGTTCAGATCCTCTGGTCTGGTAGTGCTTGGGTGCCCAAAATCCTGAGCAGCTGGAGGCCAGGGAAAAGGGATCACGACATGGCAAGACCCTGTGCCATGAAGGGCGCTTTCTCTTCCTCTTGAATGTGCACTCACTTGCTATCCTAGTTTTTTTAATTAAAAAATTTTTTTTTATTTGCTAAAGGCTGTGCGTGCTCACCAGAGAGACAGAGCGGGAGAGTGAGAAAATACCCCCCAGTGGGGATGACCATATGGCAATCCTTTCTCCTACTCTCCTGCCAGGATCTTGGGCACACACGCACATGTACCTGGCATGTCTTCCAAGCTGCTGGGTCCAGTGCTCAAATGGTGCCGTTAGCCATGTGGGATCCAGCCAACTTAAGCACCATGCCACTGGATGGCCCTCTCTCATAAAAGTTTTTTAAAAGAATTCTTTTTATTTTAACTTTTATTTATTTGTTTGTTTATTTTAATTGGACCAGAGCAGGACAGAGTGAAAGCTAGAGAGAGAGGGAAAGTGAGAAAGCAAGCTGCCAGTTTCAGAAATTGAACTGTGGCCAATTCCACATGGTCAACCGCCTCTATGTGGGAGTCCAGCGCCCTTAACCACCACGTCACCTGCCGGCCTCGCCACACTTTTCACACTCGTTACCGGTCCCCCTTCCTTTAGTGTCCTTTTCCCATTTACCCATTTTATTCATCCCTTAGAACGTCAAAACTCCTGAAAGTAAAATAAATCTAAGTAATTTTTAAAAATCACGCTGTTAGTCTCAGCTCCAAATCATCTGCATAAAGCTTTTTAGGCTCTCTGAAAATAGGCCCATTCTATTTTGTTCTTTCCAAAAAATTCTCTCTTAGTAACCTTTTAATTTCTTCATATTTATCCTTCAGGCTCTTTCAACTCTGTATCTTTATTTCTAAACGTGGGAAATAGTTGGAACTTGAATATTGGTGGCGATATGACGACACAACGAGGAGAGTGAAGAGTTAAGAATTCCCCATGCTGGGTGACAGACGGGCTTTCATACTTACTTCTAGATGTCTGACCAAAGAAGACCCTGAGGGAGCTGACTCATTAGACAGCTAATGTTTGTTGGAAGTAATGGGAATGCAGAGTGGGACTGGGGAGATCCTAACGTGGGGAATCTTCCTGGGCATACAGATTAAGAAATTGCAGAGGGAGGTCTTGGTTTCAAGTACACAAAGTTGTGTGCTCACTAGGTTGTAGGGTCAAAGAGAAAAGGACCATGATGAGAGGTAACGTCAAAGATGTCTGAGAAGGATCCTGAAACAAACTTTCCCAACTATTCAGTCCTGCCCAAGACAGGCCTCAGGCTTGCAAGTTCATTCCAAATAGGGTCATCTTCTGGAAAACTCCAAGAACATGGCATACTTACCTCAGGGAAATTCTCTATGTGTAATAGCTGGAAGTTTGCCTAAGCATTTCTAATGCTTTGTCCCTTTTTCCCTCAGAAATGGTGCTCTTCAGAAAGGTAACTTTGAAAGATACTAGAACACAGACTCCAGTTTATCTTATTTTAATCCATAATTGCCAGAGAGTATGTGTGCACACCAAAAGACAGAGAGAGAGAGAACTCCCTTCCCAGGGCGTAGTCATGCCGCAATCCCCTCTCCGCTTCTCCATCCTGCAGGGCTTTAGGGCACACATATACACTCAGTATATTTTTCAAGCTCCAGGGCTGGGATTCCAACTGCAGTCAGCTATGAGGGATTGGGCTGCCTTAACCATCAGGCTACGAGGTCAGCTTGAGAACCTAGTTTCTTTCAGAATACCTCAGGTTACCTTTTCTTAATGTTCTGCTTTTTCTCTTTTTATTCTTAGCTTCTGCCTTTTTTGTCCTTGTTACTTTTTTTTTTTTCTCTTTCTTTTGCAGTATATTTAGGACATGCCACCATTTAGGTCAGCTTTTATTCTCTGTGGGGCTTAATACATATTTCCCCTCTCCAAATCACTAATTGAATAAAAACTAGCCTATTTTTAAGGGATTAAGCATGAAGTGGAAGCTCCATAACAAAAAATGAAGCAGAACTCTTAAACACACCTCTCAGAGACTTGTCAAACAATTTAGTGTTTAGTGAAAACTTTTACCAACTTTTTCATCCATGAAATACCTGTTCTGGGGAGGGATGTATGTATTCCTGGTGCTCCACTGAAGAGGATCCAGCCGGCTGTGTGTAGTGGGACTTGAGGCAGGGAACATCATCCTGTGCATGCAGTGAGTCCATTGTTCTCCTAACTAGTGGGCAGGTTGAATCCTCACAGGCTTTTTGCCGGCCATTACAGAGGAGCCTACCAGGGTCTTCAGGTTGGTGAAGTCAGTGATGATTTGAGGTTTAATGGAGTCATGGTAGTTGTGTTAATTTCCTAAGGTTGCCATCACAAATCACCACCAATGGGTGACTTAAGACAATAGAAATTTGTTCTCTTACAACTCTGGAGCCAGAGGGTAACTCAAAGTGTTTAAAGTGTTGCTTCCTTCTTGGAGGCTCTGAGGAACAATCCCTTCCCTGCTGCTCTCTTAGCTCATTAGCAGCTGTCAAGACTTGATGTTCTTGGTTTGCAGACTCATCACTGATCTCCACCCCCCTCTTCACGGGGCCTTCCCTATCTTTTCTTCTGCAAGGACACCAGTGATTGAATTTAGGACCCAACCTAAATAGGGATGATCTTTTATGAGATCACAAGTTAATTATACCTGCATAGATTCTGTCTCCAGATAAGGTCATAGTCACAAGAACCAGGGCCTAGGACTAGACAGATGTTTTTTTCCTTTTATTTAAAAAAATTTTTTTGCCATTTCATTTTCTTCCATACATTCAATCACATTATTATTTGTCTTACAAAATGGATATTTCAACAGGTGAACATTTCTCCCTAGTACTGTTGATAAAACTATGAAATATCTTCAACACATAATACCACACCTCTTTGTGCCATTAATGCTTTTCCTCCCTGCCCCCCCCCCATGTCCTTCCTCAGACCCTCCTCTTTCACACACACTATATCTGGTATTTACATCTATATACTGTGTTTCTATATCCTTTAGTCAATTAGTTTCACTCATAGAGTGCAGACACTCGGTATATATTAAGTGGGGACATATAGTGCCTCTCCTTCACAGCATGACTTGCTTCACTCAGCAGTAACTCTTCCATATTCATCCACTTCTTGTCAAAAGCCAGGGTTTTGTTGTTTTTTATGGCTGAATAGTATTCCATAGAGTATATGTGCCACAGTTTTTCTATCCATTCATCTGTTCATGGGCATTTGGATTGTTTCCATGACTTAGCAATTGTGAAGAGTGCTGCAATAAACATCAATGTGTAAGCACTTTTCCAATTAAGTATTCTTCTGTCCTTTGGGTAGATACCAAGGAGTGGGATTGCTGGGTCTTACGGTAGTTCTATTTGTAGATTTTTGAGGAATCTCCAAATTGTTGTCCACAGTGGTTGGACCAATTTACATTCCCACCAGCAGTGAAAGAGAGTTCCCTTTTCACCACACCCCCACCAACACTTATCGTTTTTTTGTTTTTTTTATCTTAGACATTCTGACTGGGGTTAGGTGATATCTCATTGTTGTTGTGATCTGCATTTCTCTTACAATGAAAAAAATGTTGAGCATTTTTTCATATGCCTTTTAGCTATTCATATGTCATATTTAGAGAGTGATTTTTTTTAAACTCATTCTCCCATCTTTTAATAGGATTGATTGTCTTTTTCTGGAACAGCTGCTTGAGTTCCTTGTGAATTCTGGTTATCAGTACCTTATCTGACTCATAGTTTACAAAAATATTTTCCCATTCTGAGTGCTGTCTATTCACACTAATCACTGGGTCTTTTGCCATGCAGAAACTTCGTAGTCTGATGTAATCCCATTTGTCTATTTTGGGGATTATTGACTATGCATTGGGAGTCTTATTTAAGAAGTTAAGAGGTCTTTCCCTACCCCAATGTCTCTCAGAGTTTCCCTGGTGTTCTCCAGGAGCAGTTTTATAGTTTGGGGTCTTAGATTTAGACCTTTGATCCACCTTGACTTGATTTTTGTCAGAGGTAAGAGGTAGGGGTTCAGATTCATCTTTCTGCAAGTGGAAATCCAGTTTGCCAGCACTTTTGCTGAAGAGATTTTCCTTTTCCCACTGGATTGACTGGTACCCCTTGTCAAAAATCAGTTAACTGTATATTTGGACATTTATTTCTGGGGGCTCTATTCTGTTCCATTGGTCCACCTGTCTTTTTCTGTGCCAGTACCATGCTGTTTTGATTACCACAGCTTTGTAGTATATTTTTGGGTCAGGGAGTGAAATGCCACCCTTCTTGTGCAGAACTTCTTTGCCAATATGGGGTCTCTTATGATTCCAGGCAAACTTTATGATTGTCATTCCTAGATCTGTGAAGAATGTGTCTGGTACTTTGATTGGCATTGCATTAGATAGATAGATTAATTTGGGTAGAATTGCCATTTTGATTATATTAATTCTTCCAATCCAGGAACATGCGATATCTTTCCACTTTTTTGTGTCATTTTCAATTTCTTTATCTTCTCATAGTTTTCCTTATGGAGGTCTTTAACTTCTTTGGTTAGATTTATCCCTAGGTATCTTATACTTTTTGTGGCTATGGTAAATGGAACAAATTTTTCAGTTCTATCTTAGTCTGCCTGTTGTTGTATAGAAATGCTATAGATTTCTGAATATTAATTTTGTATCCTGCAACTTTACTATATTCATATATTACTTCCAGAAATTTTTTTAATGGAAACCATTGGGTCTTCTATGTATATAATCATGTCATCTACAAATAGAGTTTCACCTCTTCTTTTTCTACTTAAATGCCTTTTATCTTTTCCTCTTTTCTGATTGCAATGTCCAGGACTTCCAGTACTATATTGAAGAGGAGTGGAGAAAGTGAACATCCTTGTCTTGTACCTGTTTTTAGCGGAAAAGCTTTCAGCTTTTCTCCATTGAGGATGATGTTTGCTATGGGTTTTTCATAGATAGCTTTTATTGTGTTGAGAAATGACCCTTCTATGCCTATTTTGCTGAGTCTTGATCATAAAGGGATGTTGTATCTTATCAAATGCTTTTTCTGCGTCAATTGATATGACCATATGGTTTTTATAGTTCTTTCTATTAATGTAGTGTATTACGTTTATGGTTTTGCATATGTTGAACCAACCTTGCATTCCTGGGATAAAGCTTACCTGATCATGATGTATAATCTTTTTTATAAGTTGTTGTATACGATTTGCTAGTATCTTGTTGAGAATCTTTGCGTCTATATTCATCAGACACATTGGTCTATAGTTTTCCTTCCTTGTCTTGTCCTTATCTGTTTTAAGGATAAGGGTGATAGAGGCTTCATAGAATGAATTAGGGAGAGAGACACCCTTTTGGATCTTTAGAAATAACTTGAGAAGGATCGGGGTTAACTCTTCTTCGAAAGTTTTGTAGAATTCAGAGGTGAATCCATCAGGGCCAGGGCTTTTCTTTGTAGGAGGTTATTTATTACTGATTCAATCTCCTGGCTTGTTATGGGCCTATTCAGACTTTCTATTTCCTCCTGGCTCATTCTTGGTAGATATATTTGTCCAGGAATTTGTCCATCTCATCCAGATTGTCTTGTTTCTTAGCACATAGATGTTCAAAGTATCCTCTAATGATGTTTTGAATTTCTACTATGTCTGTTGTTATGTTACCAGCCTCATTGCAGATTTGATTCACCTGGTTCCTTTCTCTCTTCTTCTTAATAAGTCTCACTAGGGACCAGCAGTTAGCGTAATGGCTATGTCGCTGGACTCCCACGTAGTCGACCGCGGTTCGAGTCCCGGACCCGGCGGCTTAAACTCACGCCGGGCGCGTGTGCGTGCGTGCCCAAGATCCCAAGAGGAGAATGGAGGAGAAGGGATTGCGGCGTGGCCATCCCCCCTGGGGGGTGATTTCCTGCTTTCTATCTCTCTGTCTCTCTCTGTCTGTCTGGCGAGCGCACGCGCCCTATAGCAAAAACCTCTCCAAAAAAAGAAAAAAAAAAAAATAAGTCTCACTAGTGGAGTATCAATTTTGTTTATCTGTTCAAAGAACCAGCTTTTACTTTCATTTATTTTCTGTATAGTTTGTTCATTTATTTCTGCTTGTATCTTTATTATTTCCTTTCTCCTGGAGTTTTTTGAATCTTTTTGCTGTTGCCTTTTCAATTCTGTGAGGCAAGATGTTAGGTGATCCATTTGCCTTCTTTCCATGTTCCTCCTATGTGCACTAATTGCTTTGAACTTCCCTCTTATGACTGCATTAGCAGTGTCCCAAAGATTATGGAAACTCGTGTCCTCATTTTCATTGGCTTCCATGAACCTTTTGATTTCAGTCTTTATTTCTTCAAGTAGTTGTGGAGTCGTTCAGAAGTAGGTTATTTAGTTTCCACATATTTGAGTATTTTTGAGGATTTTTCTTGAAATTAAACTCAACTTTAATGGTCGGAGAAGATGCTGGGTATAGTTTCTATGTCTTTGAATATGTATAGGCTTGCTTTGTGCCCTATGATGTGGTCAATCTTCGAGAAGGTTCCATGTGGCGGTGAGACAAAAGTGTATCTCGAGGTTTTGGGATGGAAAGTTCTATAGACATCTGTTAAGTCCATTTGATTTATGATATCATTTAGATCCTTTATCTCTTTACCTATTTTTTGTCTAGATGATCTGTCCAGAGGGGATAGTGCAGTGTTGAGGTCTCCAACAATTAGTGTGTTGCAGTCTATCTCCCCTTTTAGATCTAGCAGCCTTTCCTTCACATATTTGGTGCTCCTGTGTTAGGCGCATAGATATTAATAAGCGTTATGTCTTCTTGATCGACTGACCCTTTTACTACAATATAGTGCCCTTCTTTGTCTCTTTGAACATTTTTTGTTTTAAAGCCTATTTTGTCAGAAATTAGTATTGCTGCTCCAGCTATTTTTTGGTTCCCATTTTCATGGAAAACCTTTTTCCAACCCTTCACTTTCAGTCTATGTATATCTTTATCCATGAAGTGGGTTTCCTGTAGACAACAGATAGAGGTTTTTTTGTTTTTTTAATCCATTCAGCCAGTCTGTGTCTCTTGATTGGAGAATTCAATCCATTAACATTCAATGTTATTATAGATGTTACTGGACCTGTCCCGACATTAAGAAAGAATAAGATGGAACTATCAGAGGTGAAGTCTGTAATACAGGAAATCAAAAACTCTCTCAAAAGTATTAAAAAGCTATTAGACCGTGCTGAAGATCGAATCTCTGATGTAGAAGATAACACTTCTGACCTAGAGAAAACCACCAAAAAGATAGAGAAAATAACAAAAAAAATGAGGATAACATACGAGAAATACTAGATTCCATTAGACGCCCTAACATCTGAATAATTGGTATCCCAGAAGATGAAAAAACTAATAAGGACATGGAAAAACTATTCCATGAAATCTTGGAAGAAAATTTCCCAAGTCTAGAGAGGCACTCAAGTATCCATACCCAAGAAATACAAAGGACCCCAAATAGAATCAACCCAAGAAGATCTTCCCCAAGGCATATCATAGTCAGACTGGCTAAGACCACAGATAAAGATAAGATACTAAAACTGGCAAGAGAGAAACGACAAGTGACTTACAAAGGTCACCCCATCAGGTACCAGACTGCTCAATGGAAACAATGCAAGCAAGGAAAGAATGGGAAGATGTATTGAAAGTGTTGAGAGAGAAACAATTTCATCCAAGATTATTGTATCCTGCAAGATTATCCTTCATATGGGAAAAATGATTAAAATCTTCTCAGACAAACAAAACCTGAAGGAATTTGCCAGCACCAGGCCAGCTCTCCAAGAAACCCTGAAGAAAGTACTGTTCCAGGAAAACTAAAGAAGTAGCAGCCAGAAACAAAGCAGTAAAAGGCAACTAAGACAATGGCCAACTTAGATTTTTTGAGGAGACAGAATTCAGCATACTACAGTGGTCAAGGTTGCCTTCAGGCCTGCAAAACGAGACATCTGGCATCTACTATGGACCTCTCATAGATATGGAAAAATGGGTTGAAAATTTACAGCTATTGGGCTGATTGGGTTCTTGTGTTTTTCTTTTGTTTTTACAGAATTTCTTCTTTCCAGGCTCTGGTAATTTGAAGAGAAAGTGACTATTTCACAATTTTTTTAAAATTGTGGTGAAAAGGAAACTCTCCTACACTGTTGGTGGGAATGTAAACTGGTTCAGCCAATGTGGAGAACAATATGGAGGTTCCTCAAAGATCTACAAATAGAACTACCCTTTGATCCAGCAATCCCACTTCTGGGTATCTATCCAAAGGACAGGATAATGCTTAGTCAGAAAAGTGCTTGCACATAAATGTTTATTGCAGCATTATTCTTGATTGCCAAGACATGGAACCAACCTAAATGTCCACAAACTGATGAGTGGATTGGAAAAGTGTGTCATATATACTCTATGGAATACTACTCAGCCATAAAAAACAACAAGACCCTGGAATTTGATAGAAAGTGGTCAGGTATGGAGGATTTATGGCTGAGTGAAGTAAGCCAGGCTATGAAAGAAAGATATCTTATGTATCTACTTAATATATACCGACTAGCCACACTCTATGGTAGAGAGAGAATATTGGAGGACGTAAAAGCAGTGAAAATACTTAGCAAGAATAAGACAGTGTGGAATGAGGGGTGAATAGAAGAGGATGGAGAAAGATAGCAAGAGAACAAATAGAGAGGCATGACATGAGTGGGAAACAGATATGGCTTATTACCTATTGATGATGACGTGTATAGTATTCTCAACTGGATTGGCCTGAGAAGTATTTCATGATGGGTAAAGTCTTTTTACAAGCAAAGTGAGAAATAGTGATTGGTCAAAAAAGTAACTGGAATAATAATAATAATAATGATTGGGAAAACAATGAAAAGATATTGAATGATGAAGTGGTGATTTTAATGTCTCTGTTTTGACTGACATGCCTGGCATTCCCTTTTGAAAAAGCAATGTAATACACTGTAAAGTTATATGCAATTTAATGTAATATAAACAAGATTATGATGATAATAAATAAATAATAAAAAAGTAAAAAAGTCCTATGAGATACTCTCCATTGTTTTTGCTTAATTTAGTAATGTATTAAATTGTACATTCATCTATATTTATTAAAATTACAGTAAAACCAAAATAAATGAATTTTCCCCTTGAACTCTTCTACCCACATGTAAAGACTGCTGATTAAAGGTACATAATCTTGAGGTTTTATTTAATATATATCTCAAATGATTAACATATAGATATGTTTTGTAACATTTTTACCGAATCTATAACTACTTTTTAAAAGGTAAATATACATCTTGTTGATGTTTTGAAACATGTTTGTTAATTCTTGGACACTCCCATTCCATTCCATCAAAACTAGTTTAATTCTCTCCCCCCTTGAATATAGGCTGACCTTAGCAGCTTGATTCTAAGAGATAATTAAGAGACAAAGTGATACTATGTTTATTCTGAGGTTAGGTTACAAAGGTGACACATTTCTGCTTGGCTTTTTACTTTAAAACTTCACCTTCCTTGGGAACCCTGAGCCAACATGCAGCGTGTCTGGCTGTCAGGAAGCAGCCATGGTGGAGAGACTACGTAGAGAAACTATTGATATATCGGATACAGAGAAGCTAGGAGTCACAGCTGTTGTAGCTTCCGTGTTTTAGTATTTTGTGTATTATATTAACCAGTTTTCTGTTGTTGGACATGGAGTTTTATTAGGTTGTGAAACAACCTTGAACATGCACGTCTTTTTTTTTTTTTTTTTTTTTTTTTTTTTTTTTTTTTTTTTAGGTTTTTGCTATAGGGCACATGTGCTTGCCAGAGAGAGATAGAAAAGGAAAGTGAAAAA
Organism: Tupaia tana; assembly: GCA_026018925.1. Lineage (NCBI taxonomy): Eukaryota > Metazoa > Chordata > Mammalia > Scandentia > Tupaiidae > Tupaia > Tupaia tana. The sequence continues at coordinate 99,333,571 of JAKSZU010000006.1, read as the reverse complement.
TCACCCCCTCCCCCCAGGGAATGGCCATACAGCAATCTGTTTTCCTTCAGTCTCCTCTTGAGATTTTGGGCACACTCACACATGTGCCCAGCGTGACTTTCAAGCTGCTGGGTCCAAGACTCATACCGTACAGTTAACCATGTAGGACCCAGCACCTTAACCACTGTGCCATCTTATGGCCTGCATGTCCGTGCTCTTTCCAACTAATATTTTAAATTGAGTTCTTAGAAATTCCGGGTAGTTCACAAAAGTTATGATGGTGGTTGTTTTCTCACATGGAGTTCATCTTGTAAATGGTTATTCTTTTCAATTTTGCCAATCTAAAGCAGAAAATAGTAGAAATTCGTAATATAAATTATAATTTTTCAATTAGTTATTTGACAAAAATACAGCAAAGCTAAATTATATCATGGTAATGGCAGTTATCCCTTTCTCATTTCTAACTTTAGGGCTTTTTTCTCAATTTGAGAAAAGAATGCATTTTTTAATCCTCTGAGATTTTCTCAAAGTGCAGGTATCTCACCTCTTTTTTTTTCTTTTGGAGAGGTTTTTGCTATAGGGCGCATGCGCTCGCCAGACAGACAGAGACATAGAGACAGAAAGCGAGAAATCACCCCGCAGGGGGAATGGCCATACCGCAATCCCTTCTCCTCCATTCTCCTCTTGGGAACGCACGCACATGCACCCGGCGTGAGTTTTATGCCTCCGGGTCCGGGCCGCAAACCACAGTCGACTATATGGGAGTCCAGCGACATAGCCATTACGCTAACTGCTAGTCCCTCAAAGCATAGGCAATCTCTTTCTCCCTTGGCCTCTTTGTGGACAAACCATTCCTTTAGTGAGATTGCCTCAAGTGTTTGACTAGAGTGTGATATCGGCTACCAGTTTCAATTAGATGGAAACTCTGCTTTGATTCACAATGTGTTTTGTTTGTTTGTTTGTTTTGCTATAGGGCATGTGGACTTACCAGAGAGACACACAGTGGGAAAATGAGAAAGCACCCACCAGAGGATGCAGTGGGGATGGCCACACCACAATCCCTTCTCCTCCATTCTTCTTTAGGGATTTTGGGTACACACGCATATGCCTGGCATGTTTTTCAAGCTGCTGGGACTGGGACTTGAACTTCACAGTCTGCTCCGTGGAATCCAGCTACTTTAACCACCATGCCACTAGCTAACCCATAATGTACTAAACTTGTATAAAATTAGAAATAGATGTTGAACATATACACTCATAGAAATAGATGGTAAACTTGGCTGGATATGTCTCACAGCTCTTGAGACATATGGTTTTCTTCATTGACATGAAGATATTATAACTAATTTTATAATAATTCTATTAGTGGAATAGTTTCTTAATCATGATATACTATTTTCTTTGCATATACAACCAGTAGTGGGATTGCTGGATAATGTGGTAGTTTTATTTTTAAATTGTAGCTGTTTAGATTGAGCTATTTATGCATACAACAGGATGCTCTGTAATATGTACACATTTTTGCTAATCAAATAAAGTAGAAAGGGCAAAAGACTTCAGAAAGGGTGTGGCAAATTTAATTAAAGTACAAGTTTATTTTGATGTGAAACTTTGAAGTTCGTGCATAGTTTTTTAAAATAGTATTCATTTTCCATGAGCTTTTTGAAGGCCCCTTCTCTCATTATCTGAAATCTATGTACCTTACTTCTCTTGGTGTACTTTTACGTTAGTGATAATGCCACTGTATGTCTCTGTTGTTCTTCTCTTACTGCAGACCAGTGATTTTTATTAAACTAAGCCTTAGGAGTTGTACAGCGAGGAAACACCTTCTGTTCCTGGTTTTGGAACTTGTTACCAAGGGCGCCAATACTCTTTCATGGTGCTCAGAACAGAATGTTTCCTAGAAATGTGCTATGATTTATTTTGTCTCTTCTAGTTGATGACTAAGATGACAAACTGAAATACACATTTTGGAGTACAAGTTCCAAGAATAAACCTGGGACAAATACAGTTTTGCTAACTCATGTTCCCACAGGCCTTGGCCCCACAGGAACACCAGAATTCTGCACTTTACTCTAGCCAGGGTTTTGTGCTGAGGACTCTGTTTCTCTACCACCCTTTCCCACTCCCCTCTTCTGTCTCCTCTCACTCCTTATCAGTTTTCCACCCTTTTCCTTTTTCCTCTGCATTTCTTCTCTCCATTCTCCCTGCTGATTTCCTTCCTCCTTCGTTTCCTCCCTTTCCCCCCCTTAAGTTTTAAAGATATATTTTTATTTGTTTATTTTAGGGACTGGAGCCAGTGTTCTGCCTGCTCCTCTTCCTGCTTTCTATTTTTTATTTGACACTCTACTTTCACGTGAGTCAGCATAGGTGGTGACAGTAGAGGGTGGGACGCAGTGAAAGTGATTACCAACAAGGAGATCAAAAGAAGCATTTCAAACTCAAAATATCCAAGTGTGCTTTCTCAAAAAAATCATGTCTAGTTTTTTGCCACAGGGTGCGTGTGCTTGCTGAAGACAGAGAGACAGCGAGAAATCACCCCCAGGGGGGATGGTCACGCACAGACATTGCCTTAGGACTTCTGCTATTTCTTGACCATTTCAGACTTCACAGTTTCCTGGAGTGGCACGTGTTGCACATGATGTGACCCTTTCTGTCTTCCTCAGTTGAAACCCTGCAGCTCAGCCGGGGTGCATCTGTTCTCTAGAAACTGGGAGGCCTTTGGAATATCCAGTTTCAATGACAAAAGTGCAGGTTGCTAGATGAGTGTCAAGGAGACAGAACTGCAGAAAGATTGTGGATTACCTCCTCCCACACACCTCTGAACTCTCAGAATTAATTCCAAGGAATTAGGAAGGAACATATAATCCATCAGATGACCAGAAACCACCACAGAGGCACAAGAAATGTGAGAAACCAAGAAAATATCTCTCTCACAAGGGAAAAGAACAAGTCCTCATCATCCACAGACAGTACAATGGAACTTGTGGAAATGTTGGATAAAGAATAAAATATAATTACAGTGATAAAACTAAATGAGATGCAATATAAAAGAGACAGTAAGCTCCAGAAGATGAGAAAGATCTTGAAAGAAGAAATAGACACCATAAAAAAAATCAGATGGGACTGCTGGAGATGAAGCTTGTAATACGAGAGATCAAAACCTCCCTCAAAAGTATTAAAAGCAATTAGATCATGCAGAAGACAGAATTTCAGATGTTGAAGACAAAGCCTCTGACCTCCAAAACAAATTCACCAAAAAGACTGAGAAAATAATCCCCCCAAATGAGAATAATATATAAGAAATACTAGACACCATTAAATATGGGTAATCACTACCCCAGAAGGTGAAGATACTAATAAGGGCATTGATAATCTATTCCATGAAATCCTGGAAGAAAATTTTCCAAACCCAGAGAAGCATTCAAACATCCAGACCTAAGAAATACAAAGGACCCCAAATACAATCAACTCAAGAAGACCTCCATGGCACATCATAGCCAAATTGACCAAAACCACAGATAAAGGCAAGATACTTACATTGGCAAGAGAGAAATGTCAAGTTACCTACAAAGATTATCCCATCAGGTTAACTTTGGACCTCTCACTGGAAACATTGTAAGCAAGAAAAGAATGGGAAAATATATTCAAAGTATTAAATAAAAAACAATTTCAACCAAGATTGCTCTATCTGGCAAGATTATCCTTTAAATGGGAAGAAGAGATAAAAATATTTTCAGATTAAAAAAGACAACCTGAAAAAGTTTACCAACACCAGACTAGCTCTCTAAGAAGTTCGAAGGGAGTGCTATACCAGTCTATAAAGACAGACAGACAGAAGTAAGAGAAAACAAAAACAAAAATAAAAAAAAAAAAAACAAGAAAACGGCCAACTTAATGGTCGGAACAAGTCTGGAAATATTGACAATAATGTTGAATGTTAATGGGTTAAATTCTCCAATCAAGAGACACAGACTAGATGAATGGATAAAAGAACAGAAACCCTCTATCTGCTGCCTACAATAAACACATCTTATGGATAAAGGCATACATAGACTAAAAGTGAAGGGCTAGAAAAAGGTATTCCATGTAAATAGGAACCAAAAAAGTATTGGAGTCACAATACTGATCTCAGAAAAAACAGACCTCAAGACAAAAACTGTAAGAGACAAAGAAGGGCATTACACAGTAGTAAAGGGCTAATCCATCAAAAAGACATAACATTTATAAATATCTGTGCACCCGACTCAGGAGCACCCAAATATGAAAAGGAAAGACTGCTAGGTTTAAAAGGAGAAATAGATTGCAATGCACTAATTATCTCGACATCCCATTATCTCCTTTAGACAGATAATCTAGACAAAAAATAAGCAAGGGATATAGAATCTAAACAATATTATAAATCAAATGGACTTGACAGACATCTATAGAAACTTGCACACAAAAACCATAAAATATACATTTTTCTCACCCCTTCTTGGAACCTTTGTGAAGATTGACCACACAATAGGGCACAAAATAAGACTTCACAGATTCACAGGCATAAAAACTATATCCAGAATCTTCTCCAACCATGATGGAATTAAACTTGATATTAATTTCAGAAAAAAACCTGAAAAATGTACAGATACATGGAAACTAAACAACCCACTCATGAATAATTTCACAACTACTGAAGAAATTAAGACTGAAATCAACAGATTCATGAAAAACAAAGAAAATGAATACATGACTCTCCGTAATCTATAGGACTTGGTAAAAGTTGTCATAAGAGGCAGGTTCATACCAGTTAGGGAAAAGATGGAGAAGTGGCAAATGGACAACCTAACATTATGCCTCATGGAACTGGAAAAACAACAAAATACAAAAAATGCTAGGAGAAAATAAATAATAAAGATTTGAACAGAAATAAATGAAACAGAAAATAAATGAACCACACAGAAAATAAATGAAAGCAAAAGCTGGTTCTTTGATAAGATAAACAAGATCGATACACCATTAGCTAGACTAGTTAAGAAGAAGAAAGTAAGGAACGAGATCAATCAAATTCACAATGAAACAAGCAATATTACAATAGACATGAAAGAAATACAAAACATCAGGAACCAGCAGTTGGCGCAATGGCTATGTCGCTGGACTCCCACGTAGTCAACCGTGGTTCGCGTCCCGGACCCGGTGGCTTAAAACTCACACCGGGCGCGTGTGCGTGTGTGCCCAAGATCCCGAGAGGAAAATGGAGGAGAAGGGATTGCGGCATGACCATCCCCCCTGGGGGGTGATTTCTTGCTTTCTGTCTCTATGTCTCTCTCTGTCTGTCTGGCGAACGCACGTGTCCTATAGCAAAAACCTCTCCCCCCCCAAAAAAAAAGAAAGAAATACAAAACATCATTAGAGGACACTATGTGTGGGAGGCTGTGCACCAGCGAGTCTGCAGAGGTTTCTCAGAGAGCAAACAATTGCCATGATTGGTTCTCTTCATAAAACCTGACCTTTGAAACCTTGCTCTGATTGGCCACTAGAATCCCTCAGATTTGCATATCCGGCACCTCGTGATTGGTCCAAAAGCAACCAATCATAATCCACCGTTTACAACCAATCACGGCCCACCGTTTACAACCAATCATAAGCCACCTTTTACGATCCTTCATTCAACCAATCACGGTCCACTAGCGTGTATATAACCACCGATGCCTGGCCCACAATAGACAGACGACCAGGAAGACAATGAAGACGACACAGAAGACCAGGAAGACGACGACCCTGGAGAACCTGAAGAGCTGAAACACCGCACAGTCTCCAGACGACCCTGAAGAGTTGTAACACTACATCGTCTCCAGACGACCCTGAAGAGTTGTGCATCGTCTCCGTGCTGCTCACAACAGACCACACAACCCTAAAGAGTTGTAACACTGCGTCTTCTCTGTGCTGTACTGTGCTGCCCACAATAAACAGACGACACCGAAGACTGTGTCGTCTCCAGGTTGTGACACTGCACCACTTGTCCCGGCTCTCACTCCTTCCCTCAGGAAACCTGTTTGACTGTCCCCCCCGGGTGGGGACACGTGGCACCCGAACCCAGTCGGGACACTATGGGTGACTCTACGCCAACAAACAATATCTGGATGAGATAGACAAATTCTTGAACATATAATCTACCAAGATTGAATCAGGAGGACATAGAAAACCTGAATAGACCCATAACAAGCAATGGGATTGAATCAGTAATAAACAACCTCTCAACAAAGAAAAGCCCAGGTCTTAATGGTTTCACTGCTGAATTCTGCAAAACTTTTTAAAAAAAGAGTTAACCTCCATTCTACTCAAATTATTTCTAAAGATCCAAAAGGAAGGAACTCTTCCAAATTCATTTTATAAGGCCTCTATTACCTGCATCCCCAAAACATAACATACACGACAAGAATGGAAAACTACAGACCAATATCTTTGATGAATAAAGATACAAAAATTTTCAACAAGATACTAGCAAATTATATCCAACAACATATAAAAAAGATATTCATCACAATTAGGTAAACTTTATTCCAGGGATGCAAGGGTGGTTCAACATATGCAAAACCATACATGTAATACATCATATTAACAGAAAGGTAAAAACCATATGATATTTCAATAGATGCAGAAAAATCATTTGACAAAATACAACATACCTTCTTTATTAAGACTCAGCAAAATCAGTTAGAAGGGTCATTTCTCAACACAATTAAAGCTGTCTATCAAAAATCTATAGCTAACATTAGACTGAATGGGGAAAAGCAGAAAGCTTTTCTACTAAAACTGGTACAAGACAAGACTGCTCACTTTCTCCACTCCTTTTCAATATAGTGCTGGAAGTCCTAGTCAATGCAGTCAGAAAAGATAATAAAATAAAGGACATTCAAATAGGGAAAGAAGAGTTGAAATGATCTCTATTTGCAGATGACATGACCATATATACTGAAAGGTATCCATGAAAAAACTTCTGGAAGTAATACATGAACACAGTAAAGTGGCAGGATAAAAAAATAAACATACAAAAATCTATAGCATTTCTATATATAAACAACATGCAGATCAAGTAGAACCAAAGAAAGTAATCCCATTTACCATGACCACAAAAAGTTTTAAGATACCTAGGAATAAATCTAACCAAAAAAGTAAAAATCTCTACAAGGAAAACTATGAAAACCTAAAAAAATTAAATGGAAAATGACACAAAAATAGTAGAAAGACATCTCATGTTCTTAGATTGGAAAAATTAATATAATCAAAATGGCAATGCTACTCAAATTAATCTACATATTTAATGCAATCCCAATCAAAACACCAGAGACATTCTTTACAGACTTAGAAAAGGTAATCAGAATTTATCTGGAATCACAAAAGATACTGTTTTTCCCAAAGCAGTCCTGTGCAAGAAAAGTGGAGTAGGAGGCATCTCACTGCCTGACCCCAAAATATCTTACAAAGCCGTGATAATCAAAACAGCATGGTATTGGCACAAAAACAGACGTGTGTGGGGAGCCAAGAAGGAGATGTGAGAAACATGTAGGATGTGACCACCAGATGGCAATCAGAGTTATTGTCCGGATCTAACCTTGGGTGACTGAATTGTTATGTGCAGAATGTTCCAAGTATTGTTGCAACAACCTGATAAACTCAGCAAGGACTTTTGAGTCCCACGTCAAGGGAGCCAAATGTTTCTGTATAAATCACAGCAATAAATTTAACTAGTGGCTGACCAGTATTGACTGGCAGTCCTCCGTTTCTACCCTGTCTTGTCTTTCTTTAATCCTCACCCCCCAACTCAGGAACTGTACGCCGTCAGCAGGTCTGACAGACATGTAGACCAATGGAATAGAACAGGGACCACAGAAATAAATCCCCAAACATACAGACAACTGACTTTTGGCAAAGTGTACTGGTCAATCCAGTGGGAAAAAGAAAATCTTTTTAGTAAATGGTGCAGGAGAAAGATGAACCTGGACCTTATATCTCTCAGTATTAACAAAAATCAACCCAAAGTGGATCAAAGAGCTAAACTTAAGACCTCCGACTATAAAACTACTACAGGAAAACATTGGGGAAACTCTGGGAGACATTGGGGCAGGCGAAGTCTTCTTAAATAAGACCACCAAGGCATGGGCACTAATCCTAAAAATAGACAAGTGGGATTATGTCAGAAGTTTCTGCACAGCAAAAGCCACAGTAATTAGCGTGAACTGACAATCCTTGGAATACCCAGGGAACTCAAGTGGCTTACCTGAAAAAGAAAAAAAAAAAAAAGATTAACCCAATGAAAAGATAGTAAAATGAGTTGAACAAACAACTCTCCAGGGAACATACAACACAGCCAGAAAACATATGAAAATATGCTCAACATCCCTTATCATAAGGAACATGCATGCAGAACAAAACCATAATGAGATACCATCTAACCCCACTCAGAATTGTGAAGACTGAAAAACAAAAAATGGTAAGTGGTGGCGAGACTGTGGTGAAAGGGGAACTCTTCTACACTGCTGGTGGAATGTAATGGTACGGAGGTTCCTCAGAGACCTACAAATAGGACTACCATAGGGTCCAACAACCCTACTCCCGGGTATCTACCCAAAGGACAGGAGAACACTCAGTCGGAAAAGTGCTTGCACATCTGTGAAGGCCTGATAGGCAAAAAAAGTGGGGAGGAGACCTCCCCAGAGTGGGAGCGATGGTGGATTTTGGAAAGAAAAAGCATTTGACCAAATACAGCATCCCTCTGTCTCAGACACAGAGACACACAAGTAGAGAAAAGCGGGCATTGGGAGGGCTAGATGCCTCTGATGGAGAAAGCTGCATGGCCCTGAGCCGTTGCCAGGTTTATTCTTCTATAGTGCAATGGAGGAAGGGAGAGGTGGAAGGTAAAGCCAGGTGTCTTCTCTTATCAACAGCAACTGTGGCGCGGCTTGCATCCCGGTCAAAATAAGCCCCACCTGGCCTTCTCTGACTGAAATAATTTCCTTTAACTCCTCTGGCTGTGCAGCATCTGTCCAAGCAAGAGAGTCCGTGCTCTGCTCGTCTTTAAAGGCCACTTTTATTTAGCTCAGATTCAGCCTCTCCCTACATCTCCCCCTTTTTCTTTTTCTAATTGGAATCTGTGGAACTGGATGGCTGTTGCATGTTCTCATTGGATGATTTTGCAGGATTATTGACACAATTCCCAAGAAATACCATGAAAAGTGGAAAAGCAAGTTACAAGGATTAGTGCCCTTGAGTTGATCTGAAATACCTCAATCTGAGGGATTAAATGAGGGCAAAAATTATTTTGCATCTCTATGATTTATTTGCGAAGGTCTTTAAATGCTGACAGAAGACCATTCCCCTGAAAGTAATTTTGTATTGAAGTCCATTCCAAAATATGTCATTATATAGCAAAGGTGTTAGAGATATGTCAATATAAAGCATGAAATTTTAAATCTCTTAATAGTTATATTGTGAACACCTGTTCAATTAGAGTGATTGCAATAAGAACTCCAAAGATCACTGCTTCTAAAAATCTGTTTGATCAAACTAGCTGATTGTAAATTTCCTGTAATACTTAAAGTCCTGTATCATCTGGGACCGACAGTTGGCGTAGTGGCTATGTCGCTGGACTCCCATGTAGTTGGTTGCGGTTTGAGTCCTGGACCTGGTGGCTTAAACTCACTCTGGGTGCATGTGCGTGTGTGCCCAAGATCCTGAGAGGAGAATGGAGAAGAGACTGTGGCATGGTCATCCACCCTGGGGAGCGATTTCTCACTTTCTGTCTTTCTGTCTCTCTGTCTCTCTCTGTCTTTCTGGCAAGTACATGCACCGTATAGCAAAAACATCTCCAATAAATAAATAAATAAAGTCCTGTATCATCATATCCTGGGCTAGAAATTGTCACCCACCTCACATAGAATGGTGTATCCTCAGCAAACTATCTGCACACCAGAATCTTACGTGACAGAACACAAAGGGGTAAATCAGTAACAGCTGAATAATCCAGTCTTACCCACTGATTGTTGAAGCCATCGGTGGGAATTCCCTCTAGCTGATGTGAATCATTTGTGAATGCTTAAATTTTTCAGCTCCCTCCAGGTAACCGGGGAGATCTGGAACACAAGTTCAATCAGCTTTATCTTCTTGTACACTGGGGAGGCATTTACCTGCATGGTTACTACACTCATTATCACCAGAAATAGCAGGAGAGCTGTAACTGCCTTTCCCTGGTCTTTAACCTATTGTTTAGCTTTTGCGGACAAAGCTTTCACCTGTCCCCATGTAGGAGGTGGTGCTTTCTGTGTTGTTCTCACCATCTATCCATCCTGTTCGTCACCTTTTTGGGAACTTCCTCCAGATTTAGTCCCTGCACCCTCTCCCATATCTGTTTCATCAGCTGGTTCTCTGGTTGTTCCATCATCTAGTGGTCTCACAGGTTGAGCTGGAACCCACACTGGTTTCAGCAATGATTCTGGAAAAATACAAGCACACCCTCAACCCCACACTAACACTGGGTCAGGTTCCTCCCACTTTCTATCCTTTGGTAATGAATTTTAGCAGCTGTAAGGCCCTCTGACGTGGTATTTAGAAAATTTTAAGTGTATAAGACAAAAGAAAGTTTAGAGTAAGGAGTTAGAGGGATTACACTGTCAATATTTCAAACGTGATAAGTACTCCACGTTGTTGGTTTTAATTTGCGTGATCTGGGGCTTCCTCAAACCAATCTGCCTTCCATGAAAGATAATCACCTCTATCCAAGCATGCCTTGCCTAACACCTGCCAATCATTAGGTGGAAGCACTGACTGAGTAGCTATTTCTAATACGGTGTAGCGGGACCATACAGTGCGCAGGTAATTTTTAATTCTTTGAAAATTTTAAAGGAGATGGGCTCATGTTGGCATGTTGTCTGTCCCGGGGTAGTAGGATCTGGAACCTCCATGACGCGACATGTTAGTTTAAGTCCTGAAATGTCTCCCCCTTTCCCTACTGTACTCTATAACACTCTCTGAAGAGGGGTTAAGTGCAAAAGAGACCTTCCTCTTTTTGTGAAATCCACTTCACCAAAATGCTCCAAAGGAGGGGCAGTGGGCCCTGTCAGGGGGCTGCAGGGCCAAGGGGCCATGGCTCCCTTGTTCCTTGGTAGGAACTGCGGTGCCAAGTCTATCTAGATCTGGAAAACTGTCATTTTCACTCTCTGCCACTTTGTTATCTCCTGTTGCAGGACCGACCTCTGGCTTTCCAGGCAGCAAAGAAGTATATCCTTCCAGGGTATCTTTAAATCCAGTTACCGAGCAACCTCTAGGCTTTTCAGGAGGATCTCACCTCAGACATTCCTTAATTAAATTCCGTAATAAGAAAGTAAATATGGGAATCCTATCTGGCCTTTATACTGTATATTGTGCCCTAATTAATTCTCGAAACTTATACCAGGTCTCTTCATTTAATGTCCCCTGTTCCGGGAACCAAGGGTATGCTTCCTGCACAAAGTCAAAGAATTGACATCATTGCTTGATACTAACTTCATGGCCCCTAATGTTTAACATACAGAACAGCTTTGGACAAACACATCTCTCTCCTTAGATAACTGTGTCCCCATGTTTTACACCTGGTGCTAATTCACTCCTTAACTTTATCAGTTTTGTACTTCATTATTACTGGGCCTGCACTCAGGAGTGTCCACTCGCCTTATCCTTTGTAGTTCCCCAGTACTCAGAAGAACTACATGATTGTTCATTTATTCTATTGTTCATTTGTTCATTTATTCAGCCATGTTGGGCACCACTTGCCAAGACCTGCTAGGCAAACAAGGTGGAGAGGAGACCACTCCAGAGTGGGAGCCACAGTGGATTTTGGAAAGAACAATCACACAGACACACAAGTAGAGAAAAGTGGGGATTGAGCAGACTGGACATTTCTGATGGACAACGCCACATGGCCCTGAGCTGTTCCCAGGTTTATTCTTTTATGGAGCAATAGGGGAAGGAAGAAGCAGAAGGTCAAGCTGGGTGTCTTCTATTATCAGCTGCAGCTATGGAGCATCCTCGCATTGTTTGGTCTAAATAAGCCCCACCTGGCCTTCTCTGACTGAAACAGTTTCCTTTAACCTCTGCTGGCTGTGCAGTATTGGCCCAAGTGAAAGAGTCTGTGTTCTGCTCATCTTTAAAGGTCACTATTATTTAGCTCAGATTCGGTTGCACCCTACACACATCAATGTTTATTGCAGCATTATTCACAATTGCTAAGACATGGAACTAACCCAAATGTCCATGAACAGATGAATGGATTGAAAAAGTGTGGCACATATACTCTATGGAATACTACTCAGCCATAAAAACAAAACAAAACAAACAAACAAACAAAAACTAAGATCCTGGCATTTGATAGAAAGTGGATGAATATGGAAGATTTATGGCTGAGTGAAGCAAGCCAGGCTATGAAAGAGAGACTTCATATGTCTCCACTTAGCATATACTTACTGTCCTCACTCTATGGTTGAAACTGAAAGAGTAGAGGATGCAGAAGCATGGAAAATGGTTAGGGATACTGAAGATAGTGTGGGAGAAGGGAGAGAGTATGAGGAAAGAAATTAAGGCTAGACATTTATGGGACACAGAAATGGATTATTATCTGTTGATAACGTGTATAGTATCTGAACTGGACTGGTGTGTTCATGCTGGGTAAATTCACTTTACAAGCTAAGTGATGTAAACTGACTGAATGTATAAAATAAAATAAATAAAATAAAAAGAAATTCATACCAGACACATGTGCATGCATGATCAAGATCCAGGAAGAGAATAGAGAAGAAGATATTGTGGTATGGCCATCTGCCCTGGGGGATGATTTCTCACTTTTCTTTTCACTGTTTCTGTCTCTCTCTCTCTGGCAGGCACATGCACCTTAAAGCAAAAAAACTCTTTTTAAAAAGCAATGGGGCCCACATGAATCCTGAACTTCAACTGTGAAATATTGCTTTCAGAGACTTAAAATGAAGATTTTCTGCTGAAATGGCTTCCTCACTCATGTTTAGAAAGGCACAAACTCAGGCCTGTCCCCACATGGATCCTGACTTCAGCTGTAAAATATTGCTTTTGAAATATTCATTTTTAATTTTTGCTGTTTAAAATTAAAACATGAAGTTTTTTATTATCTTTTTTTCTTTTTCTTTTATATTTTCTTCTTTCCTTTGCTCTAATTCTTTTCCTTTTTCCTTATCTTTACTCATTGGCTTCTCATCTCCTACATACTAAGTGTCTAGATAGGTCCAAGTTAGCAGGATCTAAACATCTGAATACAATTAGGGGCAGATATTCCTCTATTCCCACTGATTCTGATGCACAGGGAGTGAAAATAGAATGGAAGAGTGTGGGGAGCCAAAGAGAAGACGTGAGGAATGTGCAGGACGTGACCACCAGAATAAGACCAGGGTCTTTATCCAGACATGGCCTTGGGTGGCTGGATTGTTATGAGCAGAATGTCTTGGGATTGTTTTGAACTGAATGTTCCAAAGTATTGTTATAACAACCTGATAAATTCAATAAGGACTTAAAACCTTACATCACAAAAGTCTTTGGAGTGTGTATAAATACTAGCAATAAAGTACATTTGCAGCTGACCAGTATTGATTGGCAGTCCTCCCATTTCTATCCTGTCTTCTTGTCTTTATTTAATCCTTGTCCCCCACCCCCCAACTCAGGAACTGTTTGCCATCAGCGGGTCCGACAGAAGAGAGACTGCAGATCACCTCTTCCTGCACATCTCTGAATGCTCAGTTTGAACTTCAAGAATTAGGAAGAAATGCACCATCCATCAGATGACTAGAAATCACCGCAGAGTCACAAGAACTATGGAAAAACAAGAAAATACCTCTCCTCCAAGGAAAAATAATAACTCCTCTTTATCCTCAGACAGTGTGATGAAATTCATGGAAATGTCAGATAAGGAATTTAGAACTTTTATGGAAACAAAGCTCACAGAGATCGAAGAGAAGAGAGATAATGAATTGTCGAAGAGGCAGGGAAAGGAGTTGACAAGTTCCAGGGGATGAGGAAATTCTTGCCAGACCTAAAAGAGGAAATTCACACTGTAAAAAGAATCAAATGGACCTGTTAGAGATGAAGACTATAATACAGAAAGTCAAAATCTCCCTTGAAAGTATTAAAAGCAGACTAGATCATACAGAAAATAGAATCTCAGATGTAGAAGAGAAAATTGCTGGCCTAGAAAAATCCACCACAAAGACTGAGAAAATTGCCTCCCCAAATGAGAATAATATACAAGAAATACTAGATACAATCAAATGTCCAAACATCTGGATAATTGGTATCTGAGAAGGGAAAGAAACTCATAAGGGTATTGAAAAATCTATTCTATGAAATCCTACAAGAAAACTTTCCAAACCTAGAGAGGCATTCAAAGATCCAGTCCCAAGAAATACAAAGAATCACCAATAGAATCAACCCAAGAAGATCTTCTCCAAGACACATTAAAGCCAGATTGACCAAAACCACAGACAAAGACAAGATACTAAGATTGGCAAGAGAGAAACGTCAAGTTACCTACAAAGGATATCCCATCAGGCTTACAGCAGATCTCTCATTGGAAACAATGCGAGTGAGGAAAGAATTAGAAAATATATTCAAAATGTTAAGGGAAGTCTTGAGAGAGAAACAATTTCAACCAAGATTATTGTATCCTGCAAGATTATCCTTCATATGGGAAAAAAAGATTAAAATCTTCTCAGACAAACAAAACCTGAAGGAATTTGCCAGCACCCAGCCAGCTCTCCAAGAAACCCTGAAGAAAGTACTGTTCCAGGAAAACTAAAAAAGTAACAGCCAGAAACAAAGGAGTAAAAGGCAACTAAGACAATGGTCAACTTAAACGTCGGGACAGGTCCAGTAACATCGATAATAACATTGAATGTTAATGGATTAAATTCTCCAATCAAGAGACACAGACTGGCTGAATGGATTAAAAAACAAAAACCGCCTATCTGTTGCCTACAGGAAACCCACTTCATGTATAAAGATATACATAGACTGCAGTCAACTGATTTTTGACAAGGGGTACCAGTCAATCCAGTGGGAAAAGGAAAACCTCTTCAGCAAATGGTGCTGGAAAATCTGGATTTTCTCCTGTAGAAAGATGAATCTGAACCCCTACCTCTCACCTTTGACAAAAATCAAGTCAAGGTGGATCAAGGATCTAAATCTAAGACCCCAAACTATTAAACTGCTTCTAGAAAACACTGGGAAAACTCTGGGAGACATTGGGGTAGGGAAAGACTTTTTACATAAGACCTCCAAAGCACAGTCGATAATCCCCAAGATAGACAAGTGGGATTACATCAGACTAAGAAGTTTCTGCATGGCAAAAGACACAGTAATTAGTGTGAATCGACAGCCCTCAGAATGGGAAAATATTTTGTAAATTATGCATCAGATAAGGGACTGATAACCAGAATACACAAGTAACTAAAGAAGCTGATTGGAAAAAGATGATCAACCCTATTAAAAGATGGGAGAAGGATTTGAAAAAAAAAAAAAAAAACTCTCTAAAAAGGACATATGAAAGGCATATGAAAAAATGCTCAACATCACTCATCATAAGGGAAATGCAGATCAAAACAACAATGAGATACCACCTAACCCCAGTCAGAATGACTAAGATTAAAAAAACAAAAAACAAAAAATGGTAAGTGCTTGGGGGGGGGTGGTGAAAGGGGAACTCTCTTACACTTCTGGTGGGAATGTAAATTGTTCCAACCACTGTGGAGAACAATTTGGAGATTCCTCAAAAATCTGCAAATAGCACTACCATATGATCCAGCAATCCCACTCCTTGGTATCTACCCAAAGGACAGAAGAATACTTAATCAGAAAAGTGCTTGCACATTGATGTTTATTGCAGCACTATTCACAATTGCTAAGTCATGGAAACAATCCAAATGTCCATGAACAGATGAATGGATAGAAAAACTGTGGCACATATACTCAATGGAATACTACTCAGTCATAAAAACAACAAAACCCTGACTTTTGACAGGAAGTGGATGAATATGGAAGACTTACTGCTGAGTGAAGCAAGCCATGCTATGAAAGAGAGGCATTTTATGTCCCCACTTAATATATACTGAATGTCCACACTCTGTGACTGAAACAAATTGACTAAAGGATATAGAAACACAGTATATAGATGTAAATACCAGATATAGTGTGTGAGAAAGGAGGGTCTGAGAAAGGACATTTGGGGGAGGGACAGGGAGGCAAAGCATTAATGGCACAACGAGGTGTGGTATTATCTGTTGAAGATATTTTGTAGTTTTATCAACAGTTCCAGGGAGAAATGTTCACCTGTCGAAATACCCATTTTTTTTCTTTTTTTGGAGAGGTTTTTTGCTATAGGGTGCGTGCGCTTGCCAGACAGATAGAGAGAGACAGAGAGATAGAAAGCAGGAAATCACCCCCCAGGGGGGATGGCCACGCCGCAATCCCTTCTCCTCCATTCTCCTCTCAGGATCTTGGGCACACACGCACACGCGCCCGGCGTGAGTTTAAGCCGCCGGGTCCAGGACTCGAACTGCGGTTGGTGACATAGCCATTACGCTAACTGCTGGTCCCGAAATACCCATTTTTTAAGACAAATAATAATGTGATTGAATGTATGGAAGAAAATGAAATGAAAAAAAAATTTTTTTAATTTAAAAAATGTAAAATAAAATAAAACTATGGTATTTGTTATATAATTGAGAATTTTAACGCTAGGTCAAAATATTTGATATTTTAAGTTAAATTTTCAATAAAAATTCTATCAAAAAAAAAAAACCTGAAAGCATTTACCAACACCAGACCAGATCTCCAGGGAGTGCTATACCATGAAAATTAAACATAGTCACACAGAAATGAGTTTAAAAACTAAGAAAATGGGCCAACTTAATTGTGAAGGAAAGTCTAGAGTTGAATATTATATTCCAGAATTTAATTGGGAAAATCAAAACACAACAGAAGATAGATTAAGTACATGAGACTGAACTGGTGAAATAGAGCTTTATGACTTTTGAGTAAAACATTGCTGATTTTCTTCTAGGCTTTGTTTTCCAGTTTTAAGGATTTTTGTCCTGTCTTGAGCTGCAGATAATTTCATGTGCCTAGTATTTGAACAGAATTCCAACCTGTTTCCTGGCTTTAAGTTTTTTTTTTTTTTAAATTTTAAATTTTATTACAGTTAACAAGTTTTGCGTTTTATACATAATAAAAGACCAGTCAACTTCAGATGCTTTTATAGAAAAAGTAGCATTCAAAAAAAACCCCTAAAAACAAATATAAATCCACAATTGGTTTCGTGACTAAAGGGGGAAAAAATAGCTATTAAGTTACCAAAATTCTAACCACATCAAAGACTTTATAAATTTCAAACAGTAGATTTACCACACACATTGCATTTTCAAATACTAATGTAGCAAAATGTAACCACATAATTTGGCTACAGCTGTTTCAGAAAAGTTTAAAAAATTAACAAAATTATGGCTATAAAATTTTAGTAGAGTTTTTTTCAAAGTAAAAAACAATTTACCTCTTTATAAAGGAAAACAAGACATTCTTCTTAAATTTTTTTTATAAATAGCTCTCATGACATATATTACACATCTGCTGTAAGCTTTCTTTACCTGAGAGAATTTTCTAGGATCCTTTATCCAAAAGGATTACCTTAAAGAGTTCTCCCATCATTTTTACTCACACGAATATGATTAAACTTTTATAGAAGTGGATTTGGCCATATGCATTCTTAATCTGCACTTCTCCAATTAATTTTTTTCTATAAGGATCCTGCTTTAAAAAAAATACCCAAAACCAAAATTCTTTGGTAAAAGCCAAATAGTTCAATTTTTTTAAATGACTGCCTCTATAAGCGAATTGCTAAAGTAGAAAAAAGCGAGAGCCAAAGATCTGTGTGAACAGTTCTTTAGTCCCATGAAGTCGAAGGCCCAACACTTCTGTCTGAATTGCAAAACTATTTTTACTAGCAATTTACAGAAAATATCCTACAGTGAATTCTGTGAGTGAAGGGATTACTGCATTGTCCTGATGAAGGGTCTGTGTTCTTTCTGGGTGTGTAGGATCTTGGTTCAAGAACAACCCTTTCATTTCCAAGAGGTGTAGGACAAGTGTGTATATCAAAATGAAATACTACTTAGAGGGGGAATAAAGAAAGAAAAAAAGCCCAGGTAGCTTAAATACAAGATCCAGACTTCCCTTCACAGATAATATGAAGCACCAATGGAGGTAAAACTTCTGACAAAAATTAATGAAGTACGTCATCTTAAAAAAGTAGAGCATTAGGTCCAGCAGGTGGCATGGGTGGCGGTTAAGGCGCTGGACTCCCACACAACTGACCACGGTGTGAGCCCTGGACCTGGCTTTAAGTTTTAAGCATCGTTCTTTAGCATTTCTTTGATTTATTAAAGCTAAAACTGCTTTTCTTGAAATTAAAAAATACAGTAAAAAATACATAATTAATGACCATAGTAAGCTATATAGCATCAGCTAGGTGCTACCTTATAGTATATTCATTCTACTCAGAATTTCATGCCTGATATCAGACATGTATTCATAGATATGTATGTATCAGCTGAGCCTGCTATTGAAAGTAGTTAGATTATTTAAGAAATTTGAAATGTGGGGAAAGAAATGTGGGGAAATAAAGGAATGGAAAACAACTGTGGATACCTGAGATAGTGTGGAAGGAGGGTGGAAAATGGCAGAGGGTGAGAAATGGGGGGGCAATATATGTAAAACTAGAAATAGAAAATTACTGATGATACCATGTATGATTAAGCCACTATGCAATGAATTCTGGATGGGAAATCACATTTTGTATACTGTGACAATCCTCAGTGAATGAATGTAAATTAATAAATTAAAAACAAAAAAATTTAAAATTATAATAATAAATGGAATTGAATAAAAAATAAAAAATTAATTTTGGCCACCCTGGTGACCTCACACCCCTCAGATGTGCAAGCCAGACAATCCATCAGTGTAAAAAATTAAATTAATTAAAAATAAAAGATAAAAAGCAATGAGTGGGGATGGCAGGCTGATAGCAATAGTTTAAATGTGAACATTATGTGGGAAAGTAGGAAAGAGAGCATATAAAATTTTATTATGTTTTTCCATGAAGAATTAAAAAATGGGCCTGTAACTGGGAAGGACATGAGATCAGGTTATTGTGTGTGACTGCAGGTGTGTGTTAAGACATACAGGAATGTTTGCATACTGAAGATAACGATCCAGTATTGGGGGTGATATTAAACCTTCATTAAAAAGTGGACAGGTCCAGCAGGTGGCACCGTGGTTCAGGCACTGGATTTCACATATGTGGTTGCATATGCTTTTGTGCCCCAAATCCCAATGGTAGAACAGAGAAGGGATTGCAGTATAGCCATCCCCTTTAAGGGAAATTTTCTCATTTTCCCTCTCTCTGGTGAATGCATGCACCCTATGGCAAAAATCTAAACAAAGAAAACAAAAGTAAAGAAAAAAGTGGGTAACTTCAGAGGGAAGGCAGGACTAGGTAGTCACCTAGAAAAAGGCAGCAAGTGTGGGTTTTGATGATGGTGAGGGCTCAGTTCCTTTGAAACTGGAAGATCAGAGTTGATAGGTGCAGATTCAAGTTGACCTGTAGGTTTGGTGGTGGTTACATGACAACAGTGTCCAGCAGCTTCCTTTTTCCTTCACTGAGTCATGAGGTTAGCCAAGCTTCACATCCCACTTTCCAAGGTTGGAAGCAGAATTCTTGTAAAAAAGATGGGAATATATTCAATTTCATTTATTCAAAAAATTGTCTTAAAGGCCAACTATATGCCAAGAACTGCGCCAACCTGTTCAAATTCGAAAGTGAGAGGGAGCTGGGTGTAGAAACAGCAATGCTCTGTGAGGCTGGCTGATGGGAAGATTCTGAGTTCATGTCTAGAGACCTCCCTGAGTTTGCAGGGCATGTATGTGCCCATGACCTGGGGCTGGCTTAGTCTATGTTGGATCATGGAGCTTGCTCTCTCTTTCTCTTCTCTCTCTTGCTCATGGAAACAAATAAATAAACTTAGAAAGAAATGAATAGGATACATGCCTCTCTTTAAGATTGTAAAATTCTGTAGTGTAGAAAATGGTTTAGGCACACAAAGTTACAATTCAGAGAGTTTCATTTCCTTCTGGGTACTGGACTTGAAAATAAAGTGTGGCAAGCAGGTGAATAATGTGTCCCTACTCAAATTCCTTTGGATCATGAATAATCAAGAATAACTCAAGTAGGTTTAAGTCAAATAAATGGAAATTTTACTAGATAGAAATCTAGGGGGTAAAGAACGAGCAAGGAACCCTAGAGCAGGAAATGCTGGCAAACCAAGAAAGGGAACACTGATGTTACTCAGGCTGTGTTTTCTTTTATCTCTTGCTTCTGTTTTGGTCTTCTCTCTCTCTCTCTCTCATTGCCTTTTGGAGCTTCTCCATGGAATGGGAACCTCATAGCTTGCAAGTTTGTGTCTTCTCTGTTCAAGTGTTAAAATTATTGGCATTTCTAAATCCCAATATTCAGTTCCTGGGAGAGAGATTCTGACTGATTCAATTATCAGCAGATCTCCACTCTGACTAGAGTAAGAGGGAGAGGGGGACGCAGTTACTAAGACAAGGGTGTCATTAATGGCTGCCAGAAGCCCTGCTCCAGCTGGGGTGGGTACACAGGAAGGTGACAACGGTGATCAGTAACAAAAATCAGACTGAGACCTCAATGCCTCTTAGCATGTTCTCAGCCGGCTACAGCCAGAGCCAGCTCCAGACTGCAGCCCCGTGGCTATTAAAACATACGTATTTATTGAGGGATGTTTAGAAAGTAAGGGAGGTGAGGGGAAGTAAAAATTTACTCTAAGAGATAGGGAATACAAAGCATGGGAATGATAATTATAAAACATGCTGTTTGTCTTGTCAGATCAGGTAAAATCAATCACAGTTCTCAGGATGAGGAAGTCCATTTGTCTGGTGCATTTTCTTCTTAGATCATGATTACTGGGAAGGGTCTTTCGAAGAAGGGGCTTGTAGGAAGCTTGATAACTTCAGTCCCAGGCCAGGGCAACAACATTGCTGGTTACAAAGGCCTAGATAGAAATCTTGTCTTGTTAAGTAAAAGACACAGTTACTATATGGACTATCTATATTACAACTAAAGGGGGTGAGCCTATCGCCCATATGGGAAAGGAAGATGATCTTGTAGCTCAGGAGACAACACAGCATGGTTTATTAGCAGTTTTTCATAGTTAACAGCACATAGATGAGAAACTCTTTGTAGTTAAAAACTAGCTGTTGCTTTAGATAAGAGCTCCCAGCTAAGATAGTTAATCTTTCCCTGGAGCCTTCATGTTTGTTCATCCTGTTGTCGCCAGCCAGGTTTTTCCTTTCTTTATAAACCTGCGGGTTCCTGTATTTTATTTGCTGAGTCTGTCAATTAGTGAGTTCTTTTGTTTTATCTTTGAGTCCCTGTCATGTGGTGGATGCGCTAACTTGGCCTAACATGAGTTAACTCTGGCCTGTGGCTTTAACAAGGGGTATTTACCTAAAATTAGCCTTAAACTAACTTAGTTTACATATGCTACTAACGCTAATTTGGCTTGTACTAACTTAACCTAACATATGCTAATTTTGGCATAAAATAGGCAGGTGGAGGAGTCTCAAACTTCCTGGTCCTCCTTGCCATCTTAGGAAACCACATTCCTACAGGATCACTAATTGGCTTTATTGTAAAGTTGCAGTAAGGTTGGGGGTGATATTTTACCCTTGCAGGGTACCGTAATAACAGTAAAGCTCACAGCAGAGAAATTGAGTGCAGGCCAGTACAGCGACACAATGGAGATTTAGAGCTCGTAAACCGCCGGCCTTGCCTCACAGTTTCTTCCCAGCCCAGGCCTTGCCTTAGGCATGGGAGGCAGCCTCTTTACCAGCTTGTGTTGTCTGCATGGCCCCGCCAAATGGCTGTTCATTTTATTTCCCAAAGTGTCTACTATAGGTGGTTTTTGGTACATTTTTGGTATGTACTTGTTTTCTGAAAACTGTTGTTTTCATCTGAAAGGCTAATCTCTTATTTGCATTATGTTTTATGGTCATATAACAGTTTATTTATTTATGGTTATATAACAGTTTATAAGAGTTTATTCTTCACAATAACTTTGTAGTTATTATACTTGGAGCCAAAATCCTACATAGTGGTAGTCATACATTACTGCATGAATTCTTTCTTTGTATTTTGCCTAAGTCTTGCATTTTCTCTCTGGAGAGTTTATGGTAATCATTTGAAGATAGGTGTTTACAGAGAATTCTTAGCTCTCAGAGTGTCTTGTCATCTTCCCACTCCCCCAGTCAAAAGGGAAAAATCTTTCGCTCTTAAAAAACACAGTTATCGGGGCCAGCAGTTAGCGTAATGGGTATGTCGCTGGACTCCCACGTAGTCGACCGCGGTTCGTGTCCCAGACCCGGTGGCTTAAAACTCATGCCGGGCACGTGTGCGTGCATGCCCAAGATCCTGAGAGGAAAAAGGAGGAGAAGGGATTGCGGCATAGCCATCCCCCTTGGGGGGTGATTTCTTGCTTTCTGTCTCTCTGTCTCTCTCTGTCTGGCGAGCGCACACTCCCTATAGCAAAAACCTCTAAAAAAAACCAGTTATCAGTGTGAATAACAGCCCTTAGAATGGGAAAATATTTTTGTAAACTATGCATCAGATAAGGGGCTGATAACCAGAATATACAGAGAACTCGAGCAGCTGTCCTAAAAAAAGATGATCAACCCTATAAAAGATGGGAGAATGAGTTGCAAAAACACTCTCTAAGTAAGACAAACAAATAGCCAAAAGGCATATGAAAAAATGTTCAACATCATTCATTATAAGGGAGATGCAGGTCAAAGCCACAATGAGATACCACCTAACCCCAGTCAGAATGACTACATTAAAAAATCAAAAAAAGTGATAAGTGCTGGCAGGGGCGTGGTGAAAGGGGAAGTCTCCTACATTGCTAGTGGGAATGTAAATTGGTTCAGCCACTATGGAGAACAATATGTAGATTTCTTAAAGATCTACAAATAGAACTACCATATGATCTAGCAATCCCATTCCTTGGTATCTACTCTAAAGATAGAAGAATCCTTAGTTGGAAAATTGCTTGCACATCGATGTTTATTGCAGCATCATTCACAATTGCTAAGACATGGAACCAACCCAAATGCCCATGAACAGATGAATGGATTGAAAAAGTGTGGCACATATACTGTATGGAATACTACTCAGCCCTAAGAAACAAGACCCTGCCTTTTGACAGAAAGTGGATGAATATGGAAGATATACTGCTGAGTGAAGAAAACCAGGCTATGAAGGAGAGACATTGTATGTCTCCACTTAATATATACCGAGTGTCCACTCTCTATAGCCAAAACTGAATGACTAGAGGGTATAGAAACATAGAAAATGGTTATAAATACCAGATTCAGTGTGGGAAGAGGGTGGGTGAAGGAGGAGTGTCTGAGGAAGGATATTAAGGAGAAAAATAGAGAGAAAAAGTATTATGGAACAGAGAAATGGGTTATTATCTGTCAAAGATAATGTGTATAGTATTCTCAACTGGATTGGTGAGAAATGTGTACATGTTGGAATATTCACTTTACAAGCTAAGTGATATATGTGATTGAATGTATAAAAGAAATTGAAATAAAGGATATAAAAAAGAAACCTACTAATACACAAAAAAATTTGCAAAAATAATTTTTGAAAAAGATTGCATACAGATTAATTTGTTTATAATTTAATTTTTCCCCTTTTGAGTTTCTCCAAACTTTTCTAATCAAAACTTAGAATTCTCATCTACTTATAAAGGCACTGAGTTTCATTTCTCTGAATATAACATTCTGAGAACATCAAAGGTGGTATAAGGTGCTTTATGTTTGAATTATTCCTGGTATGGGGCTCATCCCCTAAAGGAAAGGTGTTAGTAAAGCAAAATATAAATTGACTCTTCATAGTCATTAATAAACATTAGATCTACTAATAAAACTTAGAGAAAAAATTCATAAATTTCTTCAGTTCAATAGTCAACTCTTTATAATTAATCTCTTCCTAATATAATTTTCCAAGAAGATGTACAAGGTGTCTTCAATGAGTTTTTGGAAAATGTGTAGTATGAAAAAATAATGCATGGATTTAAATTTTTTTGACATTGATATAGTATTGTACTTTAGTTCCATTTTCCACAGAGTTTTTGAAGTCCCCTCATATATATACCTAATGCTTACATTTCATGGCTGCTCTGCTTCTCTGTTCCATGCTCCAGGTGGTTCTATTTCCATTCATGTTATCTTTTATTTCCCAATTATTTTTGGCACAAAACAGGAGTCTTAGCATTAGTATAGTAAGGAATCCAAAATGAAATAAACACATTAATGTCCTTTAGCAGGGACTTGAACAAAAAGGGAAACCAAAATATGTACTTGACTATATAATAGTTTAAACTAAATTAATTAATTCCCCTGCCAAAACAAAGTAGTGTGCATGTCTGTGTGTCTATTTATGTGTGTGGGTATTTATGTGTGTGGAGAGAAAAGTAGAAAATACTATCTTTATAGCTGGACACAGAATTCCTTTTTTAATTTGCCAAAGGACATATGTGCTCACCAGAGAGAGATAGAGAGGAAAATGAGAAATGGGAAATGGTCATGCAGCAATCTCCTCTCCTCCATCTCTCCCTCCTTAGGATTTTGGGCATGCACATGCACACACACATATTCCCCCTCATGCTTCTCAAGCCACTAGGTCTAGGATTCAAACTGTGCACTGGGCCACATGGGGTCCAGCCACTCTAATAGGCCACTCGCTGTCTCCAGAAGTCCTTTATTTGAGCATGTGCTCACCAGAGAAACAGGGAGAGACAGAAAGAAAGAAAGCAAGAAATCACGCCCCCCCCCCGGGGGGGGGGAGATGGCCATGTTGCAATTCCTTCTCCTCCATTTACCCCTGGGGATCTTGGGCACACACACACACACACACACACACATGCACTCGGTGTGAGTTTTAAGCTGCCAGGTCCAGGACTTGAACTGTGGTTAACTACGGGGGAGTCCAGTGATGTAACTATTATGCTATCTGCTGGTCCCCCAGAATCTTTTTAATGGAAAAATGCTCTGATAATTGTTTGAGATACAAGATGAGTTTCTCAAGGGATTTAAGTGTCACCAGGCTTAAAGGTGTTCTGTATCAGAATGAAAATTTAGAGCTTCCCAGAAAAATCAGGAGAGAGGATTTGCAGCAGAGAAATAGGAGAAGGATGTTGAGGCATGGGACGCAGAGCAGAAGTGGAACTTGGGTTTCCTGTAAGAGGTGTTGCAGACCAGAAGCTCCAGAAGAGGGAGAGGGTTATAGAAAAGGACTATGGAGAAGAGGAATTTACATATGGATTTCAAGGCTGCTTGTTTTCTGTACAAGATCCAACCCTTCCTGTCGTCCCTTTCTTTTTGGGAAAATCTGCTCATACTAAAATGATTAAAGCAAGGAATTTTGCGTGCATGACTTTGTAAAAATTAAAACGAGTGTTTTATTTTTATATTAAGGCCAATAATACAGACACCAGAGCCACATGTAAAGGCATAGACAGACACGGAGGGACCCCTGTGACTATAAGGTCACTGAGGGGAGAACTACGTATGTGCACACATGTATATAAACAGATCACAGTATGAGGAGACTTTGAGAAGTCTGTGGAAAGATGGAATTAAAATACGAGTTTGTTGGGACCAGCAGATGGCATAATGGTTATATCACTGGACTTCCACATAGTTGACCATGGTTCGAGTCCCAGACCCGATGGCTTGAAACTCATGCTGGGCATGTGTACGTGCATGCCCCAAATCCCGAGAGGAGACTGGAGGAGAAAGGGGATGATTTTTTGCTTTTTGTCTCTCTGTCTCTCCAGTGAGTGCACGTGCCCTAAATCATAAACCTCTCAAAAAAAAAAAAAAAAGACTTTATTTTTGAGCAAAATATTTTGAAATCCATGCATAATATACCTTCTCTCTCTCTTTTTTTTTTTTTTTTTGGAGAGGTTTTCGCTATAGGGCGCGTGCGCTCGCCAGACAGACAGAGAGAGACAGAGAGACAGAAAGCGAGAAATCACCCCCCAGAGGGGATGGTCACGCCGCAATCCCTTCTCCTCCATTCTCCTCTCGGGATCTTGGGCACGCACGCACACATACCCGGCATGAGTTTTAAGCCACCGGGTCCGGGACGCGAACCATGGTCGACTACGTGGGAGTCCAGCACATAGCCATTACGCTAACTGCTGGTTCCCATAATATACCTTCTCAACAAACATTTTGAAAACCCCTGGGTAGTTGCTGTTTGAGTCTGCTGACCTAGAGTTTTAGGGCTCATTGTGATTTCATTCCTAGAGTTACTTTGTGGAATTGTAAGATCAGAAGAGGCATTTAAGGGACCAGCAGTTAGTGAGCATAATGGCTATGTTGCTGGACTCCCATGTAGTTGACCATGGTTTGAGTCCTGGACCCAGCAGCTTACACTCAAGCTGGGCGCGTGTGTGTGCGTGCCCAAGATCCTAAGAGGAGAATGGAGGAGAAGGGATTGTGGTGTGGCCATCCCCCCTGGGGGGGTGACTTCTCGCTTTCTGTCTCTCTGTCTCTCTCTGACTTTCTGGTGAGCACACATGCTCTAGAGCAAAAACCTCTGAAAAAAAAATAAAGAGGCATTTAATCCCACCCATCATCCTTTTAGTTTCATTTAAACAAGAACTATAGACTTCCTAAAAAGTGTCAGCAAAGCAAACAGGAACACTCAATTTAGAAAGATGTCACATTATCTATATTTACCCTCATCAAAAGAAGAAAAGTTTTTTACAGCACACCCAAGTGTGTAGCTGCTAGTACTTTTGAAAAATCCCACCTACTTGCTGTGTCAAAGCCTTGAGATGCAGGCCCTGCCAAAGACCTGCTTCCTTCCCTCCTTAAATGGGGCCAACAGTTGGCGTAATGGCTATGTCCCTGTACTCCCATGTAGTTGACTACGGTTCTAGTCCTGGATGTGGTGGCTTAAACTCACCCTGGGTGTGTGTGCGTGCATGCCCAAGATCCCAAGAGGAGAATGGAGGAGAAGGGATTGCGGCGTGGCCATCCCCCCCTGGGGGGTGACTTCTCACTTTCTGTCTCTCTGTCTCTCTGTGTCTGGCAAGCACATGTGCCCTATAGCAAAAACCTCTCCAAAAAAGAAAGAAAGAAGAAAAAGGAAAGAAAGAAAGAAAGAGAGAGAGAGAGAGAGAGAGAGAGAGAGAGAGAGAGAGAGAGAGAGAAGGAAAGGAAGAAAGGAAGAAAGGAAGGAAGGAAGGAAGGAAGGAAGGAAGGAAGGAAGGAAGAAAGAAAGAAAGAAAGAAAGAAAGAAAGAAAGAAAGAAAGAAAGAAAGAAAGAAAGAAAGAGAAGAAAACAAAAAAAGAACTCGGTCAGAACCAGGTACTACACAAACACTACTGAAGCCTGACAAGGACTTCTGCTAGGATATTTGCCCAGAGCCTGCCTGACCAACCTTGGATGGATGCCACTGTCATAAGTGACTCTGGCAGCCAAGGATAATTGTCCCAGAGCAGCTCCCCTCCTCTCCCACTTGGGGTTTTTGCCTTAAAAACCACCAGAGGATTACAAGACCTGGTGAATGTGTTCAGGGCCAACCTGCCATTTGGCCATCCAGGTTTCATGTTGGCTGCAGTCCTCACATTTATGCCTTAATAAACTTCTTTTGCTTTACATACTTTGACTCAATTTACCTTTTTAGGCTTGACAAAAATAACAAAAGACACAACTCTAGCAAGTATTCTCCCTGTAAGCACTTAGTTCATTATTTCTTCTGAACCTGCTATTCAGAGTGTTCTTTTTTATTTTTATCTTTTATTTTTCTTTCTCAGATCAATTAAATTCACATTTTACATAAAGTCCCCATTATGATGTATACAATATACATATACATATATATATATATATATATACATATATACATATACATATATATATATATATATATATATATATATATATATAGTTTTCAACAGAGAACTCTACATTTTTTTGGTGTTAAATGTTTCTTCCCTTTGCCCCTCATGCCCACTCTCCACCACCCACTCCCCTCCCCTGCAGCCTCTGGCATCCACATTCATCCTTTCCACTATCATATCTTCAGATCTTTCTCCCTTTGCCAGAGTGCTGACTTTTTTTTTTATCATTGCACATCTTTACAGTGTACAACATGGTTTTTCCCAGCATGAGTACAGTGCACATCAGTCAAGACAATATTACCATATACATTATCAACAGACAACTTTTCATTTTTGTGTCTATTAAGTGTGTTGTTTGCTCCCTGAATCCCTCCCCTCCGCCCTCCATCACTCACCCCCATTACCTCTCCCACACTGTCTCCAGCATCTGCAGCTGCCATCCCTGCCACCATACCCTCCAGTTGCCTCAGTTTTTTCTTTTTTCTTTTTTTTTTTTTTCAATTATCAGCTCATACAGTCTTCAACAACAGGGAACACAGATTCTACTCAGGGTTGGATTAAGGGTGGGTCCCGTGCAGTTCTGCAGCTGCAGGTGAGTCTCCATGGAACACAGTTTCAGGAAAGCGGCTCTGTTAAGCAGAGATGCTTATCAGTTGATGCGGCACAGCATCCAACCTGTGACCACCGGGAATGGTGCTGTGGGGATCTGCAACGTGAGTCATCCTTGGGCATCTGGCCTCCCCAAGAATGGCAGAATAGTTCCTGTTCTTCCCTGAGGTAATGCAGGGCTGGCAACCATCATCCTCTCACTGTCCATAGGCAGAGACACTCCTCCCATATAATATAATTCAAAATTGGTTTAAGACAGCTTAAGTTTCTTTCTGTTGCTTATAGTTTCAAGTTCTTAATCCTTGTTTTTGGCTTCAGCTTGCCCCCCACGGCCGGCGGCCACGCGCAGGCCCGGTGGTCACGCGCTGGCCCGGCGGCCACGCACAGGCCCGGCAGCCACGCTCAGGCACGGTGGCCACTCGCAGGCGCAGGCCCAGCTGTCATGCACAGGTCCGGGGGCCACGCGCAGGCACAGGCCCGGCAGCCACGCCCAGGCCCAGCGGCCATGCACAGGCTCAGGCCCGGCGGCCATGCTCAGGCCCAGCGGCCACCCGCAGGCCCGGCGGCCACGCGCAGGCCTGGCGGCCACGCGCAAGCACAGGCCCGGCAGCCACACACAGGCCCGGCAGCCACGCTCAGGCCCGGGGCCACACTCAGTCCCGCGGCCACTCACAGGCCCGGGGGCCACGCGCCGGCCCGGCTGCCACGCACAGGCCCGGGGGCCGCGCGCAGGCCCGGCGGCCAAGCACAGGTGCAGGCCCAGCGGCCACGCTCAGACCCGGCGGCCATGCGCCGGCCCGGCAGCCCCGCGCCGGCCCGGCGACCATGCGCCGGCTTGGCGACCACGCTCAGGCCCGGCGGCCACACGCAGGGGCAGGCCCGGCTGACGCGCACAGGCGCCGGCCTGGTGGCCACGTGCCAGCCTGGCAGCCACATGCCAGCCCCCCAGCACGTGAATGCGTGCAGGTCCCCACGCCACCTCCCGCCCACCCGCCTGGCCAAAGAAAGGAAGGACAGCGACCTCGGCCAATCCGCGCCGCCGGCCCGCGTCGGCGCCAAGCGCGGGACACACCCACCGCCGGAGAGGCAGCGGGGGCCGGGCGGTCCGGGCCGCGGCACGTGGAGCAGAGCCCCGGCCGGGCCGGCACGCAAAGCAGAGCCCTGGCCGCACAGGCCGGGCTGTGCAAGCCCAGCCAGCACGCGAAGCAGAGCCCCGTGCCCTGGGCCGCCGGGCGCAGCCCAGAGTGTTTTGAAATACCCAACCATCCATGTTGTAGGGGTGAAAGCACAAATCATACATTTGTTTTGCCTGAAACAAAATTTATATATTCATAGATAATTACATTAGGCAAGAAGTCATGGCAGTTTGTTATAGGCGATATAGCATGATTGTCATAAACATTATTATTATTATTTTTCTTGTGTAAAATTTCCTATATAAACATACTGAGAAGTTTGGTTGGGAGAAGTGACACCATAGAAGAACAACTAAGAGTTCCTCAGCTCCTCAGCCAGGTCCTGGGTGATGCCAAGCCAAGTCACGAGGCTCAGGGCAGGGAGGTAGACCTGGTGGCAGCACTAGGTGCCTTCTGCCAGGCTCTTGAACAGGGCAGTTGTGGGCTACCCTAGCACCATCATGCTGCTCCTACTGCCATGGACGGCCAGGGCACCACCATCACCCACACTTTGACCTCTGGAACTGGAGGGTAAGAATGCATTACTGCAGTCAGCAGATGGCATAATGGTTGCATTACTGGACTCCCACGTAGTTGATTACAGTTCAAATCCCAGACCTGGTGACTTAAGATCCACTCCAGGTGCATGTGTGTGCGTGCCCCAAATCCTGAGAGGAGATGGAGGAGGAGGGATTGTGGCATGGTGGTCCCTCTGGGGGGTGATTTCTCACTTTATGTCTCTCTGTTTCTCTTTCTGGCAAGTGCACACACCCTATAGCAAAAATCTCTCTCTCTAAAAAAGAATGAAAGAAGCATTATCAGGGGCCAGTAGGTGGTGTGGAGGTTAAAGCACTGGATTTCCATATGGTGGAGTGTGCTTCCAGTTCCAGACCTGGTGGCTTGCTTTCTCACTTTCCCTCTATCTCTCTGTCTCTTTCTGGTGAGCACATGTGCCCTATAAAACATTGAAATAATAATCATAAATAAAATTAAGTAAATACTTTTTTAAAAAAAGGATAATTACCAGAGGAATCAGAAGATGAAGAGTTACAGTTACAAGAGTTCCTCATTCTGAAAACACTTGATCCCAAAGACTGGAAGAACTAAGATCATTATGCAGTTCTTGAACTTGGCCATGTAAGATACAAAGCTACACAGAGACAGATCAAAGCAGCTCATAAAACATCATCCAGATACATGGAAAGCAGCTGCTGAACCCATAGAAGAAGATAATGACTACTTCACTTCCGTAAAGGAAGCTTATGAAATGTTATCTGATCCAGTGAAAAATGAGCATTTGACAGTGTAGATCCTTTTGATAACTTAGTTCCTTCTAAAAGTAAAGCAAAGTACAATTTTTTAAAAGTGTTTTCCCTAGTGTTTGAAAGTAATTTCAGATGGTCAAATAAAAAATACTTCCTAAACTCAGTGATATGAATTCGTCATTTGAAGATGTAGATGCATTTTATTCTTTCTGGTATAACTTTTTTTTTTGAGAGAGATCTTTGCTGTAGGGTGTGTGCCATTGCTAGAGACACAGAGAGACAGAAAGCAAGAAATTACCCCCTGAGGTGAATGGCCAAGCCACAGTCCCTTTTCCTTCATTCTCTTAGATTTTGGGCACACATGCACATACACCTGCCATGAGTTTTAAGCTGCTAGGTCTGGGACTCAAACAGTGGTCAACTATGTGGGAGTCCAGTGATGTAACTATTACACCATTTGCTGGTCCCTCTTTCTGGTATAATTTTGACTCTTGGAGAGAATTTTCCTATTTAGATGAAGAAGAAGAAAAGCAGAATGCCATAGTGAGTGGAGATGGACTGAAAAGCAGAACAGGGCAACAAGGGCAGAAAGAAAAAGGAACAAAGGAACAGGATAAGAATGTTAGTTTACAATGCATATAGTTGTGATCCAAGTATAAAAAATTTAAGGAAGAAGAAAAAGCCTTTAGGAAAGCAGAAAAGAAAGCAAAAGCAGAAGCAAAATGGAAGGAGCAAGAAGCTAAAGAAAAACAAAGACAACCTGAATTAGGAGCTACTTAATTAGCTAAGGAAAAGGAAAAAGAAATTATACAGCAAGCATTATTGGCAAAGAAAGATATCCAGAAAAAAAAGCCATTAAATAATAAAGATAAAAACTTCAAAACTCATGCAAGTCCTGGAGTCAATTTTCTGGCAATGAGACAGCTGGTTAAAATGATGGAAGTGGGAAAACTTTGTGATGAGCTTGAACTAGTAAGTTTACTAGTTTACAGTGCTTGAATGAAACACATTATTTACAAAAGAAGTAGGAAAGGCTTCTTTGGAAAGCAAATAGAAGAAATAAATAAGCAAATTAAGAAAGAGGAAGCTGAGGCTTATGTGACAAGCATCCGGGAACACAGAGAAGTAACTGGCGGAGGTGGACATTGCAGGGAGCAGCCGGACCTGAGCAACACAATTGTGACCTTTAAAGACAAGTGGGAAAAAATAGAGATAAGACCTTTGTGGGACTCAGATACGGTTTATTACCTGTTGATGATGACGTGTATAGTATTCTCAGTTGGGCTGGACTGAACTGTATATCATGCTGGGTAAAGTCTTTTTATAATCTGAAAAAAAAAAAGACAATTGACCATACGGTCCTTGTGTTGATGCTGCATGGCGAGTGCAGGCTCTAACAAGGATATGATCTATTTTTCTTTTATTTTTCACTGCATGGCGGTGTCAGTTAAAGGGAGCTGTGTGTCAGCCAGAGAAGGCCAGGGGAGGGTTGTTTAGAGCCGCAAGATACAAGATGCTCCACAGCTGCGGTCAGTCAATAATAGAAAAAACACCTGCCTTACCTTCCGCCTTGGCCTCCCTCATTCCCTATAAAAGAATAAACCTGGGTGCAGCTCATGCCATAGCAATCGCCATCAGAGATCCCCCCACCATCTGCTTATCCTGATCCCCTTTTTTCTATTTGTCTATCTGTCTTTGCCAAATCCACCACTGCTCTCACTCAGAATCCCCCCTCCTCACCGGCAGAGGCAGGAAATGGTAGTAAAAATTGGTCAGAAGATAACCTGCAATTACTAACTAAGCTGTGAATCTCTTCCTGGCTGGAGCAAATTCAAGATGGGAAGTTATGGCAAACTACATGAATATACATTCTTCCTCTGACATCAGAAGAACTGCCAAAGATATTATTGGCAAAGCAAACAGTCTCCCAAAACTCGACCCTCATTAGAAAGATGACATAAACAAAATGGCTTTTGTGAAGTTTAAAAAGAACATGGAGTGAGTGGTACCTCAAGCTGATCCTGCCACTCCTTCAGAATGATTTGGAGGTCCATGCACAGATTTCACGCTTAGACAACGGAAGAACAGAAGATTTTAGAACAAGCTTTGAAACAAACCCAGTAAATACACCCGAAAGATAGGGAAGAGGTAGCAGAAACTGCCTTGCAGGACAAAGGACTGCGTGAAATGCTATACAGAACTCGTCCAGGTGGCAAAAGCAGAGCAAGCTGCTTGAGAGCAAGTACTACACGAAGTAGAGCCAAGAAATGACTCCATGACGATCTTCATCGTGTGTGCGTTTTTATAATAAAACTGAAAGTACGATAAAAAAGTGTTATTCAAATATTTCAACATCACCTGAATTATAATATTTCACCAGTTCTACTCTGAAATAAAATTTTTGGACTCTAAAGGCTCTTGGAATCTGGGTTTTGTATATGGATTATAGATTGGTCAGAAATATATTTTCATTGAAGATAATTAATGGACACAATATGATATATGTTCATAGAACACCTATGTGTATGTATATTCTCACTTTGAGCATAATTAAAGATTTTAAAAGTTTGGGACCAGCAGTTAGTGTAATGGCTATGTCGCTGGACTCCCACGTAGTCGACCACAGTTCGCGTCCCAGACCCGGTGGCTTAAAACTCACGCTGGGTGCGTGTACATGTGTGCCCAAGATCCCGAGAGGAGAATGGAGGAGAAGGGATTGTGGCGTGGCCATCCCCCCTGGGGGGTGATTTCTCGCTTTCTGTCTCTCTGTCTCTCTCTGTCTGTCTGGCGAGCGCACGTGCCCTATAGCAAAAACCTCTCAAAAAAAAAAAAGTTTTAAAAAGTTTTTAAAGTTTTTGCCACAGGGCACATGCACTCATCAGAAAGAGACTGAGAAGGAAAGTTGGAGGAGTCCTACCTGGTAGGGCCCCAGGATCTGTTTTGAGCTCTTGATCTTTGAGCACCACTTCCAGTCGGTTCAGCATGTTGGCAAGGCCGCTGCTATATGCCCCCTGACCTAGGAACAAAGCTTGGGTCCACTCAACATGTTTGGCAAGGCCGCTTGTTGTACACTCCAGAAACTGTGGTAGCCTTGCTGGGAAGTGACCCCCCTCTGACTCCCTAATATACTACTATAAAAGAATTACATAGCTCTCTTATACATCCTGAATATATGATAAGAGTTTCCAAAAAGTACCCCTACCGCTCCCCTTTGCTCTGACTACCTACTGTTAATTACAATGCTTCACCCCAGCACGGTCACAATAGAGGGTGTGCTGAAGTCACATCTAGGCAGAAATCTTCTTGACCTTTGGAAGGCCCTTCCAGATACATTTAGCATAAGCTTACAAATAACCTTTTAGGCCGAAACTGGCCCAGGACACCCCCAACCTAACTGCAACTTTACAATAAGCCAATTAGTGAACCACGGGAGGGTCAGGAAGCCTGAGACAGACTCCCCCATCTGCCCGTTTAAAGCTGAAATTAACATATGTTAAGTTGAGTTAGTATAAGCCAAATTAGCGTTAGTAGCATATGTAGACTAAGTTAGTTTAAGGCTAGTTTTACATAAATACCCCTTGCTAAAGCTACAGGCCAAAGTTAACTTATATTAGGCCAAATTAGCACAAGAATTCACTGATTAACAGACAAAGAATTCAGCAAATAAATACAGGGACCCATGGGTTAATAGAGGAAGGACAGATCTGGCTAACAGTGACAGGATAAACAAACCTAAAGGCTCCAGGGGGGAGAGTAGCTACCTTAGCTGAAAGTTCTTATCTGGTCCGAGGCAAGCAAGGGATAGCACCTAATTACAAACAGTTTCTCCCCTGTGCACTGTTAACTATGAAAAACTGCTAATAAAACACCCTGTGTTGTCTCCTGAGCTACAAGACCCTCTCATCCGGTAATCAAGATTTAAGAAGAAAATGCACCAGACAAATAGACTCCTTCATCCTGAGAACTGTAATTGATTTTACCTAATCAAACAAGACAGACATCATGTTTTATGATTATTGTTCCTGTGCCTTGAATTCCCTGTTTCGTAGAGTAAATCTTTTATTTCTCCCTCACCCCTCCTCCTCCTGTAAGACATCCCTCAATAAATACGTGTGTTTGACAGCCGCTAGCACTGCGGTCCGGAGTTTTGCTCTGACTGTACCTGGCTAAAAAGTATTGAGGTTTTAGCCTAATTTTGTTCACCTGCACCGCCTCTGACGAGTCAACCCACCCCTGCTGAGGCTGGACCCCGGCAGAAAGTGAGAAATCCTTCCCTAGGGGAGATGCCACAATTCATTCATCCTTCTCCTCCTGGGAGTTTTGGCATGCGTGCACACATGCTGGAGTGATTTTCAGGCCTCCCAGTCTGGGATGTGAACCATGGTCAGATTTGTGGGAACTCAGCACCGTAACCACCATGCTCCCTGCTGTCCCCCATAATTAAACATCTTTAAGGGAGCTTTTCAGGGAGAACAGTCCCCTGTTTCTATCATTGAAGTGTTTGCACTGTGGAAAACCCATCTTCCTCAATGAGTCAGGGCCCAACTTATACCCTCGACTCAAACTAAACTTTGTCTTCTGGAGAAAGTTGTTATTAGAATGTAGAGACTATAGTTTCTGAGAAGACTTGAGCTGAACATTATAGGAAAATGTAGGGACATATAGGGGCATATTTAGGCAGGTGCCCTGAGTGAGGTGGGGGGACCTGCTCTGAGTAAACACCACCTGTCCCTTTGGGCTTTGGCAGAACCTTGCAATTTGTTCTTTCCTTGACCCTCACTGCAGGCTGAGCAAAGGGTGGAAATTGCTAGGGGTGTTCCAACAGACACATCTGATGGAATTCAGGAAACATCCTGACCTCAATTAGCAAAGTCCAATCCCTGCTCTGCATCTGAAAGGTTCTTTAGCTTTCTCTGGGTGTGGTGGTGCATGCCTTAGGGAGAAATTATTTAGCCTTAAGTTTCTTCCCCACACCTGCAGTTAGACTTCTCTCCATTAGAAAAGAAGATAATGGTATTTTCTCTTGATGGGATTATTACCAAGGGATACACCTGGCCAAGTATGTCTAAGCCTTTATAGATTTACTACTTGCTTCTTATTGTCTATAACCTAGCAATGAATCCATGAAGTGTTGTGAAATATACATGTGTAGTGTCTCCTTGTATTATAAATAAAGACACCCAGTTTGTCTGGGCGGCACAAGTTGCTTGGGCTACCTAGGCTCAGGCTGCCTGTGTCCACTTCTACTCTGTCTGTTTCATTCTTTCTATTTCCTTCTTAGAACCAAGCCTGGGGGTGGACACCGACAGGAAAACACACAGAAAAGGGTTTGTAAAGAAAGAGAAGAACCAGAGGGACACAAAAAGGAAGAGAGGTAAAGACCAACAAGAGAGATGGAAGGATGCCTATGTTTCCTGCTTTAAAGGTCTATCAAAAACTCATGTAATACTTACGATGAATTCCTCTTTTATTTTTTTAAATTTCTTTTGAAGACAAGATCTCACCATGTCATTATATTGTAATGTGCACCACCACTCCCAGCTCTTTAGAAAGGGTCTTGTTATGTTGTCCAGGCCAGCCTCAAGCTTGCAACCCTTCTATCTCAGCCTCCTCAGTGTCTGGGATTATAGGCATATATGCTGCAGTCTCTGGCCTCAGGCCTTTAGCCAGAGCTGGGACTCTAACCTAGACTTCCCAAGTGATCCTGGCCAGGGCGCACAGAACCTTAGCAGTTCACACCACCAATTGGGCCTGCCCTTTTGGTTTTATTACAGTAATTTTGTTTGGGATTTTGAACCTGCATCTGTGTCTAAGATATTGTCTCTCCCTGACCATCTCTGCCTCTGGACTTGAAATTCCACTAGATGAGCTTTACAAATTGCCATTCTTCTAATATGAATAATTTTTAATTTTCAAGGCATTTTTAATGCTCCTCTGCTATTTTAGAGAGAGATTTTTGCCATAGTGTGCGCTAGCCAGAGAAACAGAGACAAAGAGACAGAAAGTGAGAAATCACCCCCACACACATGCCCAGGAAAAATGACCACACTGCAACCCTTTCTCCGTTCTCCTCTCAGGATCTTGGGCACCCATGCACAGGTACCTGGTATGCGTTTTAAGCCACCAGGTCTAAGGCTTGAACCATGGTTAACTACGTGGAAGTACAGCAATATAATCATTATGCCATCTGCTGGTCCCTTTAATGCTCTATTTTAAGGTCATTTAAAAAATATCACTTCAGTTTTTTTTTTTTTAAGAGAGATTTTTGCTATGGGGCACACGTACTTACCAGAGAGACAGAGGAAGAAATCACCTCCCAGGAGGGATGGCCATGACACAATCCCTTCTCCTTCATTCCCCTCTGGGGACTTTGGGCGTGCATGCACATATGCTTGGCATGAGTTTTAAGGCACCGGGTCCGGGACTCAAACTGTTGTTGACCATGTCAACCAGTCCAGCGACATAACCATTACACCATCTGCTGGTTCCTCATTTCATTCTTTTTTTTTTTTTTTTGGAGAGGTTTTTGCTATAGGGCGCGTGCGCTCGCCAGACAGACAGAGAGAGACAGAGAGATAGAAAGCGAGAAATCACCCCCCAGAGGGGATGGCCACGCCACAATCCCTTCTCCTCCGTTCTCCTCTCGGGATCTTGGGCACGCACGCACACGCGCCCGGCGTGAGTTTAAGCCACCAGGTCCGGGACTCGAACTGCGGTCGACTACGTGGGAGTCCAGCGACATAGCCATTACACTAACTGCTGGTCCCCATTTCATTCTTTTTACAACAAGTAGTAAAATAACCAGAACTAAAATTAGAAAAGTGATTTAGTATGATGCTTGGAATTATTATAGTTTTGATATTACCTCGTTGACCATTTTCACTTATTATTAGTCCATGTCAGTAAGTCAGGTCAAGGTCAATAATACTTTCATTTTAAACTTTGGTTGACACTGGCAAATGACTGTAGTTGGAAGAAGGAAAATTGTTAAAATTATATACCGTTGAATCACTGACTAAATAACAACCATGCATTAAATGTTTGTTGAAAGAGTGTTTGACTAGCATATCCTGTGTGAGCAACGGCATTTCATGGCAAAGGAAGGTGATATTTGAGTCTCAAATGAATGACTTTTCCTTCAAAGGAACTGGTAATCCTTTTAAGAGTGAGCATTAGTTCACAGCATTGATAATGGGCAGCAGCGAACTAAGTAGCATTTTTTTTAGAAGAAAGATCAGGTTAGGCCTTCCTTAAACAAACCAATATGTACTTATTGCATAAAACGGAACCACACAGTGAGTTATTTGTAACTCGTAATTAAGAAATTACTCACAATTTAGGATCTTTGTCTCCCTGGTCTTTCATGCCTCCATGAACTCGGGATGCCGTATGGCTTCACACCTTCTCAAGTGTGGATGCCAAGATCTAGACTACCAGTAGGAGGAGGCCTTCATGTTGGCAACAGATCTAAGCTACAAGCTCCAACTTTGCAAAGCAAAAAAGGGGTAATAAAGTTTAAGGTACACTTGGTTTTTATCCTCTTTATAGCCTAAGTTTAGATTTTGTAGTGGAAGAAAGCTGAGAAACTAGGCCCCTGGGAACCTGAGGTACTTTATAACACTGCCTCAGCAAACCAGAGGAATTTTCTTGGCCATTTGGCATATTAAAATTCTTCCTTAAACTTTGAGTATATGGACTTAGTAAATGATTATGAAATAGTTTAGAAAGTACGGAGTAGATTATTCTATTTCCATGTTATAAGAATGATTTATGTAAGAAGTAATGAGAATACAGAACAAGCACATGCTCGTAATATTTTATGCTTTATTATGGTAGTTTTTACATACGTATTATCTTTTCTCTCTCTGTTAGAGAATAATGGAAATATGCCTCTTGAGGGTGTGTAGTGGCCCAGTGACTGCGTGCCCGTGATCCAGGTGGCTGAAGCTGGGGGACGATTATGGTGTGAAGGCCCTGTTGGGGATACCTGTTTTCTCTTCCTTTTTGTCACTCATAAAAGAAAAAAAATAAACTTAAGAAAAAAAGAAACATACCTCTTTGTGCCTTAAGAGGAAAGAAAAAGTTAACATGGAATAAAATCATTATCAATTAGCTTGTGTATAAATGAGATAAACAAACCATCTAAGGGGAGAACCAGCAACCAGGTCATACTCAAGGACATTTATTTTCCTTTCCTAGGCTATGGACTCTGAACTGTAACTATCAGAGCCTATTGTTAATGGATAGTCAGACCCTTGGATATTTTGTTACTAGGATATTGGGGAATCTTTTTAAGGACGCCTGCCCGAGTTGGATGCACTGAGAGAAACTAGTATTTTGTATGGAATGTCAGTAAATGGATATTATTTTGGCCAAAATTTGGGGATGTGAGGAAGTCTCAATGGAGTAAAACTGAAACTGAGCAAGGACTCCCTGCTGTATTTTCTAAGGTTCTTGAAATACAAGGTTCATTTACATTGTAATGGCCTAGAGTAAGGAGTAGGCCTTCAGACTTTGGTTATGATAAGGACCGACAGAGACCGTGAGGGAGGACCTTTTGACCTCTAAGACTCTCACTTAAAGGAAAGATAAGGTTTTCATTTCAGTATGTAAGATGTTCTGGAGGCTGGAAACTGCTGATTGTGAGTTCAAAGACCCCAGGCTGAATGGCTCCAGAAACCTGCCTAGTAATTTGATAATCTAAGGTCTCACCGATCAAGAATGCCCAGAGATGATCATGCCCTCTTGAGCCAGTCACTGAACTAATCGTGGACCTGGGACCCTAATTTTGCCCTTAAAAAGGCATGTGGGGAACATCTCGGGGAGACGGGTCTTTTCAGCATGAGCTTCCCACTCTCCTTGCTTTGCGCTTTGCAATAAAGCTGTCCTTTCCTTCATCACACCATGTGCCTATGGCTTGGTTTTATAGCTCTTGGGTGAGTGAACCTGATTTGAGCTCGGTCACAAAACTATAAAGCAAGGAGTCAGGGAAGTTAGTAAAGAAAATCTCTATATTTATATCTGCTATTCAGATCAGCTAGAGCACGTTTCCTCAATCATTCATATAATTTTAAAATTTATCACTGTCCTCCTCATGTCCCCCCATGGGGCCTTGTCCCCAGTGTGGAGCCGTCACTAGAGATGGACTGCCCTGAGCCCTGAAGGCGGTTTGGCCCTTCTGCATCCATGCTGGCCTCTGAAATTGAGGATCAAGGCGCCTGAGACCCCGACGGCTCCTCCTGGACATCTGGCAATCTCACTGGATATGCCTCAGGTAACCCTTAAGGTGACAAATAAGAACTTAGGATTTTTTTAAAAATAATTTTTATCTGAATCAGAGGTTAAGGTTGTTTCTCTAAAAGTACACTCATAAGGAAAAAAAAAGGGAAAATAATAGTAAGCGAAAAAAAGTGACATAAAAAGAAGGTGACAGTTGTAAAACATAGTTTTAGTGAAAAGGTTAAAAGGAAGGTTTTAACATAGAAAGTATTTTGTATGGTAAAGTTTTGGTCTTCAAGAAAATGGCTAAGATAAAGGAAAAGGACAGAACTGACATGTCTACAGCATGCTGTTGGAGGTTTGAGTCATGTCGGAAAAGTCTAGAAGTTAAAAATTTAATAAAATTAAAGTTTTGTTGATAACTACTCTAAAACTGATTGTACTAATATGTTGTCAGTCACAATTCTGGATACGAAGTGCTATATGCAATAGACATAGCCAAATTTCTTTGTCTATTACATCATTAATGTAATGAACTGCTCTTCTCATTTAGAATCCACCAAGCTACAAATGGTGGTCTGGACAAAGTCTCTATGAATACCCATCATGACTTATATGAGAGGGAGCCCTAGATAGACCTCTGAAAACCCTGACTGCCATCCTCCCATCATCATTGTCCCGTCCCTGCAGGAAGCAGCAGGAGTAGACTTTGGCCCATTTTGCTGATATCAGTTACCGGTACTTCTTCAGAGGGGGATTGAGACAGGAGTTGGGGCGTGGGGGGTGGGACCAGCCATGATGCCTATTTAGAATAGACTGCCCCATTAGTTTATTGCCCCAGTGGGAACCAGGATATTAACCAAACTGTCTAGCTGGGTCTATTTGTATTTATGAGGAGTGATAAGAGGGAAATTTACAATTATCTCTGTGTGTCTTCCTTAGGTACCAAGAAAGAAAAACAGTATTTTCCTCGCCTTTCCAGCACCAGGAGCTGTTTGGGAAGAAGGCATTTTCATGGAGGGTCTGGTTGTAACTCCTGATAAATTGTGATAGATGTGACAAGTGTCCTGCTATTCTCTGAGACCTGCCTTTCATTACTAGCTAACTGCCTACCACAGTTGTACTAATTTACATCCCCACCAACAGCATAGGAGGGTCTCTTTTCACTGCAGCATTATCAGCACTTAATTCTTAGTCTTAGCCATTCTGTTAAATGGTATTGTCATGGGAGAGGAGAGTACTGAGCTGGGTTGTGTAAAATCCTTGCTTCTTTGAGTCCAGACCTGTCCTGAGGCACAAAATAAAGCAATAAAAGTAGGTAGAAAAGAGAATTTAATAGGAAAGAAAGATTTTAGAAAAGAAGTACACCCAAAAGACTTTTGGGTGAGCAGGTTGTTGGTAGCAACTGTGTTTGGAACTGGTTAGGTGTTATTTTTATTCCTGGAGGTGACAATGAATATTTAGCAGTGGGAGGTCTGTCATAGTACCTGCATTCTTTGTTTAAATTCACAGACTTTCTCCTGCACTTGTGCATCTCTCTCTCAGGTGAAGAATTTGAGGAATTTGATTACCTAATTGTGCATGCCCAATGTGAACGATGGTATTAGGGCGTCCTTATTTGGATGAACTGACTAATTAGTTTATTGGTACTAAAGAAGAAAAATGGAATCTGCCTCACCTTCCTGGCACCAGGAGCTGGGTGAAAAGAAGGCATTTTCATGGAGGGTCTGGTTGTGATGGATATGACAGGTGTCCTTCTGCTATTTTCTTAGGGCTGCCCACTCATTATTAGCTAA
This sequence comes from Tupaia tana, assembly GCA_026018925.1. Classification (NCBI taxonomy): domain Eukaryota; kingdom Metazoa; phylum Chordata; class Mammalia; order Scandentia; family Tupaiidae; genus Tupaia; species Tupaia tana. Next base: position 99,291,451 of record JAKSZU010000006.1, on the reverse strand, counting down.
CTGCCTATCACAGTATCTCATTGTGGTTTTGATTTCCACTTCCCTTATGATAAGATATGTTGAGCATGTTTTCATATGCTTTCTGGCATTTATATGTCTTCATTGGAGAGTGGTCATTCAGTTCATTTGCCCATCTTTTAGTTGGATTGACCTATTTGTGCAGGGTAAACTGCTTGAGTTCCCTGTAGGTCCTGGTATGAGTCCCTTATCTGAGGCATAGTTTACAAATACATTTTCCCACTATGAGGGTCATCTCCTTACTCCAATGATTATTCCTTTTTCCTATGCAGAAACTTTTAGTCCGATGTAGTCCCACTTGTCTGTTTGGGGGATTATTGCCTATTTTTTGAGGGGGGTCTTATTTAAGAAACATTTGTCTACTCTGATGTCCCCAAGAGTTTCCCCTGTATTTTCCACAGTAGTTTTATAGTTTGAGGCTTTATGTTTTGATCTTTGATCCAGTTTTGAGTTGATTTTTGTTAATGGTGAGATATGGGGCAACACCTTCATTTTTCCGTGAGTGGATATCCAGTTTTTCTAGCACCATTTTCTTTTCTCCACTAGGTTGGCTTGTATTCTTTGTCACAATCAGTCAAAATCAGTTGGCTGTATGTTTTGGGGTCTATTTCTGGGTTCTCTATTCTGTTCCATTGGTTTACCTGCCTGTTTTTGTGTCAATACAACAATGTTTTGATTATCAAAGCATATATATATATATATATATATATATATATAATCTTTTTTTTGAGTTTTTTGCCATAGGGTACATGTGCCCATTAGAGGGAGACAGAGAGACTGAGAGAGGGAAAGTGAGCTATTACCCCTCCCAGTGGGATGACCACATCACAATTCCTTTTCCTCCATTCTCCTCTTAGGATTTTCGGCATACATGCAAATGTACCTGGTGTGATTTTTAAGTTGCTGGGTCCAAGACTTGAACCATAGTCAGTCATGTGGGAGTCCCACACCTTAACCACCATGACACCTACTGATACCACTTTTTAATATATTTCAAGGCCAGAAAGTGAGATGCCTCCTACTTATTCTTTTGCACAGTATTGCTTTGGTGATATGAGACTTTTTAGTATTCCAGAAATGTTTTATGATTTTTAAAAAAATTTCTGTGAGGAATATCTCTAGTAATTTGATCAGAATTGCATTGAATTTGTGGAAAATTTGGGTAGGATTGACATTTTGATTATATTAATTCTTCCAATCCAGGAACATGGGATGTCTTTCTACTTTTTTTGATCACTTTCAATTTCTTTTTAAAGTTTTTCATTGTAGAGGTCTTTCACTTCTTTGGTTAGGTTTATTCCTAGTTCTCTCTCTCTCTCTTTCCCCAAGAAAAGCAATTTTAATAAATCAAAATTTTAAAAAATGCTAAGAGAGCTTTGCTTAAAACTTAAAGCCAGGAAACAGGTTAGGATTCTGTTCAAATATTAAGTATATGAACTTATCAGCAACTCAAGACAAGACAAAAAATCCTTAAATCTGGAAAACAAAGCATAGAAGAAAATCAGTAATGTTTTAGTCAAAAGTCATAAGATTCTATTTCACCAGTTCAGGCTCACATACTTAATCTATCTTCTGTTGTGGTCTGATCTTCCCATTTAAATTCTGAAAGATAACATTCAACTACAGACTTGTCCCTACCATTAAGTTGGCCATTTTCTTCATTGTTTTTTAAATCTTATTTCTGTATGTCTGTCTTTAGTTTTCCTGATATAGCACTCTCTTCAGAACTTCTTGGAGAGCTGGTCTAGTGTTGGTAAATTCTTTCAGGTTTTGTTTATCCGAGAATGTTTTTGTCTTTTCTGCTCATATGAAGGATAATCTTGTTGGGTAAAGTATTCTTGGTTGAAATTGCTTTTCTTTTAACTCTTTGAATATGTTTTCGCATTCTTTCTTTGCTTACATTGTTTCCAATGAGAGGTCCGCTATGTTAGCCTGATGGGATACCCTTTGTAGGTAACTTGACATTTCTCTCTTGCCAATCTTAGTATCTTGTCTTTGTCTGTGGTTTTGGTCAGTCTGGCTATAATGTATCTTAGAGAAGATCTTCCTGGGTTGATTCTATTTGAGGTCCTTTGTATTTCTTGGGACTAGATCTTTGAATTCTCTCTAGGTTTAGAAAGTTTTCTTCCAAGATTTCATGGGATAGATTATCAATGCCGTTGGTAGTCTTTTCACCTCCTGGGATACTAATTATACAGATGTTTAGACATTTAATGGTATCTGGTATTTCTCGAATATTATTCTCATTTTTTGGGCTATTTTCTCAGCCTTCATGGTGGATTTTTCTAGGCCAGTGATTCTGTCTTCTACATCTGAGATTTAATCTTCTGTATGATTTAGTCTGCTTTTAATACTTTCAAGGGAGGTTTTGATCTCCTATGTTATAGCCTTCATCTCTAATAGTTTTATTTTATTCTTTTTTACGGTATGTGTTTCCTCTTTCAGATCATGCAAGAACTTCCTCACCTCCTGGAAATTGTCAACTATTTTCTGCATTTTCTCGAGTTCATTGTCTGTCTTCTCTTCCATCTCTGTTAGCTTTGTCACTATGAACATTCTAAAGTCTTTATCTGACATTTTGGTGAGTTCTGTTTTATTGCCTATGGATGAAGAGCAGTGATTTTTTTTTCCCTTGGAGGAGAGGTATTGTCTTGCTTTCATATATTTCTTGTGCTCCTGTGGTGATTTCTGTTTATCTGATGGGTTGTATGTTTCTTCCTAATTCTTGAAGTAGTTCAATCTGAGCATTCAGAGGTGTGCAGGGGGAGGTGATCTGAAATCTCTCTTCCATTTCATTTTTCACCTTTTGTGTATCAGATTCAGTGGGAATTGAGGGATATTTTGACCCTAATAGTATTCAGATGGTTGGATACTGTTCACTTAGATTTGTCTAGACACTCAGGGTGTGGAGGCACTGTAGTATGAATCTGGAGGGTGAAGTCTCAGCAGAAAATCTTCATTTTTAGTCCCTGAAAGCAATATTTCACAGCTCAAATTCAGTAGCCATCTCCTTAGATGTCTTTTTATTTTTTAATTTTTGAAGCTATTATAAGTGGAATTGCTTTCTTTAATTCTACCTCAGTTTGTTCATTGTTATGTATGAAAGTTCTGTCAATTTTTATATGTTGACTTTGTATCCTGCCATTTTCCTGTATTCATTTATCTGTTCCAGGAGGTTTTTGTGGATTCTTTTGGATTTTCTACGTATATAATCATATCATCTACAAATAGAGATAATTTCACTTCTTCTTTTCCTATTTGAATGCCTTTTATTTTACCCTCTTGTCTGATTGCATTGGCTAGGACTTCTAGTACTTGTTGAAAAGGAGTGGAGAAGGAGGGCAGCCTTGTCTTGTTCCTGCTTTTTCTCCATTCAGTATGATGTTAGCTATGGGTTTGACATATATGGCTTTTATTGTGTTCAGGAATGTCTTTTTGAGATCAATTTTGCTGAGAGTCTTAATCATGAAGAAATGTTAGATTTTATCAAATGCCTTTTCTGCATCGATTGATATGATCATATGGTCTTTATCTTTCCTTCTGTTAATGGGATGTATTACATTTATTGCTTTGCATATGTTGAATCACTCTTCCATTCCTGGAATAAAGCCTACCTGGTCATTATGTATAATTTTTTCAATGTGTTGCTGGACACAATGTGTTAGTATCTTGTTAAAAGTTACCCATATAACTTGACCAATTGAAACACAAACAAATTGTCTTCTTTATTGTTACCAGAGATTTAAGTTTATCTTCCTCATAGTTTTTAACTGCAACTAGCCTAGGGCAGAGAAGGAGAATGAGAAAGACTTCTCTGTAGTTTGAATAGATTCATCTGTTATACTATTTTAATGGGATTAAGAACATGGAAACTTAATCTGATTATGGTATAATTTGGGGCTTTAGGGAAGAGATTAGTTATTAGGTGGTTGGGGCAGGGCTCCCTGATTGAATCCTTGTGGTTTGTAATGATACCAGAACAGGAGAGAGAAACCTATCTGGAGCATAGACCATGCTATCTCTGGACATGTCTACCATCCTCTCTGCTCCTGTTGGCTATCTTGTGATATAGCTGGCTTATACCAACCTCATGACTTTAGACTTCTAGTCCTCAGAATCGTGAATAAAATAAACCTCTCTTTTTATAAGTTACCCAGTTTCTGGTATTCCTGTTAGAAATGTGTAGCAGAACGAGAGAGACTTCAAGTAGTGAATTTCTTTCTGTTTTCAAAGCAGTCACCTAATCTAAATGGAGATAATAGTTTTGTAATACTAGCACTTCAAATCATCAGTAAGCCTAGTTTTGAATTAGTAAGACTATGAGGAGATTAAGGCAGTAATATGGAATAATGATAGTCTCAGGAACCACAGCAACTACTGAGGGCCTGCAACTATAACCAAAGCCATGGTAGACTATTTATGTAACAGTTCAAATGAGAAAAGAGAGAAACCACCAGGATGAGGAGATAAAAAACCTGAAGGGTGGTCTTTCTGTATTAACACATTAAGCAAGGATATTTAAAATTTTATATAAAAAAATCACTGCTGGGACCAGTAGTTAGCATAATGGCTATGTCACTGAACTCCCATGTAGCCGACCATGGTTCGAGCTTAATGTTTAAATCTTATTTTTAATTAATTATTATTATTTTTTTTAGGTTTTGCCATAGGGTGCATGCACATGCATGAAAGAGACAAACAGAGATAGGACAAGTGAGGAATCACTCCTCCCAAGGGAGATGGCCATGCACAATCCCTTTTCCTCCATTCACCTCTCAGGAGTTTGGACATGCACGCACACATGGCTTGAATGATTTTCAAGCCACTGAGTCCAGGACTTCAAACCATTTGGGCATGTGTGAGTCCAGTGCCTTAACAACCACACCACCTTCTGGCACTTTTAAATTTTTATTTATAAAATTTTAAATGTATTCATATAATCTCTCTTAATTTAGAAAATGTAGCCTAATAGCACCAATATTCTTTTCCTTCAGATATGTTATAAGAGCACAGGTCTTTGGAAAGATCTTAGATCCTAAATCTGTGTGAGTGCAGTTAATTAAGAACAACACTAATATTCAAGAATTTCAGAAATTGGCAGACTAATCATAATTCAAGAAAATAATTACTTTGATTATAGGAGGATATGGAGAAAATATACTTGAATCCAAGGGTTGTGCTAACATTACAAGTTGGATACAGAGACCAAAGATTTTTCTTAAGATGAGTTCACATCCTGATTATATCATTGGAATCATTATTTTTTATCTCTTTGAAGGAAAAATAAAATGGGCCCTCTCTCTGGAATGGGTGGAGATCTTACAGTAGAGAGTCCTGTTAAGTAGCTATGTTGGACAGAAAGTTCTGGAGCAACCCATGACAATGAAAATACAGGACATTTAACAATTCCAGTGAAAATGAGGGCTTTGGTAGGAAAATTGGAGAAACAGAGGTGGACAAAAGGGTTGCATGGTTCTAATCTTTCCCAAAAGCCCTGCACTTCTTTTACCATGGGATCACAAATATCCCTATGTAAGGCATTAATGAGAGGATACAGAAAACCAAAGGCAATTGAGCCAATCGTAGCAAGTGCTGTGCTTGGTTTTCATTGAGGAAGATTTCTAAGTCACCTTTAATTGATTAATGATGTTCTTTCCAAAAGTAATACAGTTTAATTCCTAAGAGCAGTTTGCTTTCACTCAGCAGTATTAGAAGTTTATTTTCTGTTTTGCTGCAGCAGGGATATAAATTCCCTTGCACCAAGTCATAATTCAATAAGTATAGTTTAAACATTGTCTTAGCCTAACTCAAATATTGAATTAGCATCATTGCCAATGACATTTGGATCAGTGATGATTCAGAAGGAATGGAGTAGACTCTCTGACTTCCCTTATTTATTTTATGACTGAAAGAGGGTAAACTTTTAAATAGAAAACAAATTCAGGTGCTCACCCACACATAACTTTCTGGGAAAACTAGAATCTGGAGGCAACTAGAGAATGCTGGCTGTGGACCTTCAGTTGATAGTTGCTATCCCTGTTCAAGTTTGTATCTCCACATTCTGTTTCTCCCTGTAATGGCAGCGTCTTCTCTCGGCTGGCACTGCAGTCCAAGCATCTGCATGAATGGGGCTAAAAATGGACATTATTTACCCAGGAAACAGTATAATTTGCAGCAAGTCTGATAATGCCTATCTTGCTGTTAACTACTTGTGCCTATATGGACTCTCAGTGGACGATAACTGTGGCATCTAATCATTAGACATACCCAGCTAAGTCTTTGAAAATACTTTTGGGTAGAGGCCAGGCCGTGAGTATTTTGCTTATCTAAGAAAGAGATGAAACTATTCTATTTTATAGGTTGAAGACAAATCAATGGATTGAAGCAGATGGTTGGTCTGACCTAATCGAATTGATCGATCTAAGAACAACTTTGGGAAAATCCCTTGCCTAATATGACCCAGCTCTGTCTGCAAAGCCTGACCCTAGGGCATGGCCCCAGCTTCACAGTGGCTTCTCATACAGGACCAAGAAGACAGAGTGACACAGACCCTGTGGCTGTGAACATGAGTGGTGCCTTGTGTACGGCGATGGTGAAGAACTCTTTTCATTAGCGCTAGAGTTAGTTACATTTAGAAGGAAGTCTTCAGTAGTCAGTGTCTTGTTTATTTGAAAGTCTGGAATTATCGGGATGACTCCTGCCATCTCTCTACTCTGGCCTTCCCTTGCATATTACACTGCATGCCCAGGTAGCGGCTGGAGCACCAGTCATCAAATCCATGTCTCATTCTTGCCATGAGACTTTCTACTTCACATTTGATTATCCAGGCATTAGCCATGTAGCCAAATCTAGTCGCAAGGGAAGATGAGAAATAGATTCTTCTATAAGGTGTTCAACAGAGATCCATACTTCAATGTCTAAGGATCAAAAGAACAAACACTTAGAATCAATTAGAAGAATCAAGGAACTGACGGCTCCGACGCGGACTAGAATCCTAGCATGGTGACTTGCAGAGTACGGTGACTTGCAGGGTCCGCAGCGGAGCCAGAGCAGATGCTCGAGGGGAGGGGCAGACGCAGGTTGCTGAACATCCTCATTCTGAGTATGGTCTCACGACAATGTGGAGAGGAGAGTAGAAAATGAGAAGATTAATGCAGAAAAGTCATCAAAACAGAAGGAGGATCTACAGTCCTTGCCACCTCGTGCCGACCTGGATTGGACAGTTGTGCCTACCTTACTGCAGGGACTTACTGTCCTTGCAAAGAAAGACCACCAAATCCCATGGAAGTTCTCGCATCTTATACAAAACAAGGCAGTTTGAAGATCGAAACTGACTTATTGGAAGACAAGAAAAATGTGGTTGCTACTGTAGATTTACAATGATTAATAGGCAGCTTTTAATTGCCATGTTCCCCCCCCCCCTTTTTAGAAGTATAAGAACTTTCAAGACAACAGAATTTATTTCCAGAGTTTCAGAAGAGAACCTATTTCCCTTATTTTGATTTAATCACCACACTTATTTAATGAGCATATTTTTGTGTAATTTTTTTCTCAGATTGTCTTTGTTTTGATTTTAAAATAATCTTCACAATAAACTCAAAATGCCATTAAAAAAAAAGAAGTATCTATCACAGATGATATGGGGAAAAATTCTGTAGCTTCAAAGAGTCTGAGCATTTTGTTTTTACTATACTCAAAAATAAATTGTTCCAAAGATGTTAAAAAAGGGCCACGTTAAAAGTCAACTCATGTTCCTCTTGCTCTTACTTGCACTGGTGAGACCGCGGAATTTCCTGCCGTGACCTCAGTAATCTCAGGGGTCTATTGAGCTTTGAGGTAAACAAACCTAGTCAGCCTCCACGGAGCACGAGGGCCCTGTTACTGCTCTGTGGTCCTCTGCCTGCTGGACACCATGCATGTGCCAAACTGTTCTTCTGATTGTCTGGCTCCTGCAAGGCTTGGTGAGCTTCATGCCTGTCTGCTCTGTGCTGCCAGCCTGGTTACTGCCATGTAATGTCATGCACACATACAAACGTGCTGCACACACAGAGCACAGGAGAGTTAGTTCTGGCATTATGGCCACTTACTTCTAGATAATGGATAATTAGCAATATGTTGTGCATTACCAACATCAATATCTTTATCAATTCATCTCTGACCCAACATTGTCTATTATAGCCACCTTTGGATTCCCTTTCCCCTAGGACTTCTAAGTTTTTATATCTTTCCTCAGTCATTTGGCTCTTGGTTTTCTCCTTTAAAGAGAGAAAAACAAATAAAGAAAATGATAGACTTTTTTTTTTTCAAGTTTCTTCCATGAGTGAGAAAGAGACACAGAGACAGAGAGATTGATACTTTCAACAGGTTTGCATGCCGTGACCCACCCCAGCTTCAGCCAGTTCTAGGTCATGAGCACACACATGTGCTGAGCTTGTTGAGGGAGCTCTCTGGGTGCAAACCTGGAACCTTCCCATGTAGGTCAACCTCGCAAAACTGCATTACAGCTGTGCCACCATCCGACATCAAAATGATAGTATTTAATAAAAACAAATAGTAACATGAACTAAAGCAGAGAAAGTGTCTTAAAGAAGGCCTGACAAAAATTATATTCTAGGGACCAGCAGATGGCATAATGATTATACCACTGGACTACCACGTAATCAACCATGGTTCGAGTCTCAGACCCAGAAGCTTAAAACTCACAGTGTGTGTGTGTGTGTGTGTGTGCCCAAGATCCCAAGAGGAGAAGGGATTGTGCTGTGGCCATCCCCCTGGGGAATGATCTCTCTGTCTCTGTGTTTCTCCAGTGAGCACATGTGCCCTATAGCAAAAATCTCTCTCTCTCAAAAAATTATATTCTATGGTCAAGCAGGTGGCATGGTGGCTAAGGTGCTAGACTCCCAAGTTGCTGACTACAGTTTGAGTTCAGGACCTTGCAGGTTCAAAAGCACCCTGGCACATGTGTGTGCATGCCCAAAATCCCAGGAGGAGAATGGAAGAGAAGGGATTGCAACATGGCCTTCCCCCCAGGGGTGATTTCTTCTTCTCCCTCTCTATCTCTCTTCATCTCTCTGGCGAGCACATATGACCTCTGGCAATTACAAGTAAAAGAGTCAATCAAGGGAGGTCTGGCAATCTACCTCCTTTCTGCTTCAGGGAAAGCATCCCCAGAATATGGTGAACCAGAACAAGCATGTGGTTGCCTCGATCTGCTTGACCCGGCCCATTCCCTGCGTGCCACCCTACTCCCTGTTTGCTGTAGGAGTTTGGCATATCCGTGTTGTGTCCATCGGCACCTGCTGTCAGGATGTCATCTCTGTAGGCGGAATGCTGAACCTTCCAAATGCATTTTTAGATCTGATGAACGAGAATTCTCAGATGTTATCGAAAGGTTCATCTACTGGCAGCAGGCGCTTCTGGTAGTCTCAGAGAGGGCATCTGGGCCAGGAGAGGCAGGGGCAAGGATGTGCCCCACACCTACTGCAGTGTGGGTAGCTCTCTTGACCACGCTGGCTCTGGATATGTTCTTGGCTTCATGGCTGTCTGTGCTCACAGGCCCGATTTGGCATTGGGGTAGCAGTTCCCAACTTCACGCCTGACTCAAAAGATTTACAGAATTTCCCCAAGGGCACTGACAACCAGTTCTATCTCCAAGATGAAAGTGTATCACTGGCAGTGGTTGGGCCCAACAGATTCACTCTGATGACTGAGCTGGCCTTTAAAGAATGACCCAATGTCAGCAGAAGGTATTTTTACAAGTCATTACTGGTCGAAACACTTTCTGACTTGATATGGAAAACACTGCCTGAGAAAAATAAGAAGATGGAGGTAGTTATAGGTATGAAAAATTAACTTTGATTTCCTTCTATTGCATAATATTTATTCGAAATGTCTTCTCTTGGGAATAGTCACCTGAGCCTCCTGCATCATCAAAATAGACTTGTTCAAAATCTTATTCTGTCTGAATCTGCTTTTCTGTGGTCCTTATACATTAGCAAGTTAATTGACTATGTCTTCACTGAAAGTCACTTAATGATTTATTTTTTTTTTAACATGATTGACTTGTGGTTGAAAAAATTGGTTTAAGAAGCATGTTTCTGTAAGACGGGACTTTATTTATTTATTGAGAGAGATTTTTGCTATATGGTGTGTGCGCTCGCCAGAGAGATGAAGACACAGAGAAAAACACACAGAAAGGGAGAAATCACCCCCTGGGAAGATGACCCATGTGGCAATCCCTTCTCCTTCATTCTCCTCTCGGGATTTTGGGCACGCATGCACACACACACACATACATGCACCCGATAAGAGTTTCAAGCCCCCAGGTCTGGGACTTGAACCATGACTGGCCACATAGGAGTCCAGAGCCTTAACCATCATGCCACCTTCTGGCCCCTAAGATAGGACTTGAAAGAAAGAACAGGTGGGAAGGATGTAGCAGGGCAGTTGTGGAAATTTTAGTGCCATCTAATTCATACTATGCTTTTAATGCTGACTTTGCTTACACACCCTGAAACATTCTTCTTGACTAGAAACTTCTTTCTGCCTGTAAATCCCTTTCTCTGTGGTTCCCTATTTTTCTTTAGAAGGACAAAGGTCTTTTACAGGGAAGAGAGTGCTGAAAGTGAGCAAAAACCAATATTCTTCACCATTGGTCTAGGCTCTCCCTGGCCTATATTTATCTTTATTATTTTAAAATTTATTTTTGAAATTTATGTTAGAGTACATGTGCATGAGAGGAAGTGAGAGGGAGCAGGAGAGCGGTACCCTCCACAGGGCTGAGCACGCCACAATCTTCTTCCTTCAGTGCTCCAGCCCTCCAAGATCCTGGCACACGTGCACATGCCCAGCGTGAACTGGGGCTCAAACTGCAGTTGGCTTGTGGTTTCCAATTCTGCAGCCCTCTATGCTACTGACGGTGGGCAGAGGCTGGGCCTGTATTTAATATCCGTAAAAATACGTTTTCTTAAAGAGATTTACTTGGGGATAGCAAAAGGAAGTCAGGAGTACCTGGCCTGAAAAGCTAAAGTCTGAAATTGTCTTATTTCATGAAAATATCTTCTGTTCTCCTTCCTACACAGCGGGTCCTTGAATAAGGACGCCCCTCCCCCGAAAGCACAAGCGAGTGTGTTGCTAGCCTCTCTTTGCCTCCGTCTCTCGGCATGGCCTTCTCTACTTTCCGTCATCCCTCTCTCTGGGCCCTCAACGATTACGTCATTTGGACTCTCTCCCTTTCTGGCTGCTGCTCAGGTCTGAGCAAGGACTTGCAATGAGCAGGTTGATCTGATGAGTGTTCTCCCGGCGGCCTGCCTGCTGCTGTGCTGGCTGCCTTCCCGCTCATTTCCCTCGGGGCAGACTCTGGCTCCGACATCCTCAGGTTCTGGTAAGATCCTTTCTCCCCTTGCCAGCAGGCTGGGAATGGAAGCAGCTTCCCGCTGGGAGGTCCTGGGTGCTCAGGGCCTGGTAGTAAGTTCGTCAGTCAGCCCCGCCCCTGGAGGGAGCCATCTGTTTTCTCTAAGACTTGCTGAAGCCCACGCTGGAGAACGTGTAGGTAAATCCTGAATTCTTTCATTCGCTCTCCGCCTATCCATGAAGTACCTTCTGTTGGTACTGTGGTAGGCACTGGGAAGATGGACAGCGAGGAGAGACGTTATCAGTGAGGGTGGCTTTTACGATCATGGCAGCATTGTCCTTCATGTCTTGTGGGAGCCAGACTCCTGACCTTGAAGGACCTTCTGTCTGAGGTCCCAAGTCATTTATTGTGTTTCGCAGAGAAATTGTAACTGCTGCCCAATGGGACATTCCAGCTGTAAGTGTCCCCTTGCTAAAGACTCGTCCTGCCCCTCGAGGTGCAACGGCTGTGTCTTTGTGTTCTATGTGATTGTGGATGTGTATGGTGAGATGAAGGGGGAAACAGCAAAGACCAAACCAGTACATAAAATTTTTTTCCTTGAACCATTTTTTTCTGTTTGACAAGACGTCTCTGTAGACTGGATAGAAGACACCTATGCTCACATAGGAAGCCCCTGGGATTCCTGAGACTGTGCTGAGTGGAAAGGACCTGAGCTCTGGATTAGCTAGACCTGAAATGGATCATTAGAACTAAGGCACGGAGGGCTTAGGAGAAGGGATGCCATCCATCTGCTCCAAGGGAAAGGAGTAAAGGCAGTTAAGCAAATGACTACAGGTTGGGCATACATCTGGATCAAATCCCAGCTCTACCACTTACTGATTACCTGGTGCTACAGAAAAGCACTTATCCTTATGGACCCACAGATTTTCCCTCTGTTTGACGAGGGCAATTGCAGGTATCTTGCAGTTTTGAGACATGTAGCATTCGCCATGTGATAACTGCTTTCAATGAGAGCTCTTGGTATTGCCCAGCATATTCTTTCACCTAGCAGCACACGTCCCGCCTCTTCTTTCCCATCAATGCACATTTGTGTTTTTATCTGGCAAGAGCTGACACAGTCTTATGTCCTGTTTGTTCTTTAGTGTTCTGAGGCTGAGACTCTGTCTGTTAAAGTAGTACTGGAAGCCCTTGGCAAACTGACAAACTAAGAATATCTAACTCTCAGCTCCCTGCTTTCTGAAAAGCACATGTGTTTGCTAGGCTTTTAATATTTATCTTTTGGAAAAATCAGCATGGCTTTGGTGATGAGACAGGGCCCCAAGTTCTAGATAGAGGCCTTTAATGAGGAAAAAAAAAAAAAAAAAAAAAAAGGTCAAATGTAGAGGATGTTGATCTGGAGTTGATCCTGTTCATAAATGGCCTCTGTAAACACATTTCACCCACTAGTCACTGACCTCTTCAGGATTCGATCTTGTGGAATTGCTCCTTAGTCATCAGATTGTGTATGTCTAGCTAGAGAAATCATATAACAGCCATGTTTATTTACTTTGTATTTCAAACCCTAAAATAAAACTTAAATATCTGTACTCAAATTAATATAGACATCCTGACATTAACCACTTTTAGCCAGAAAAGAAGAAAATATGTTTATACTAAGTTAATGGCTTAGAAGGAGCTTTTTATTTGCAGACCTATGGTGTAAGACTGTAGGTTGTGTTTGGTGAGGTCTGCCATTATGCAGCTAGGGCCAGGCCTGTGCTTAACCGTGTGCTTACACAGAACAAGAGGAGAAACAAGTTACCTTCTTTCTGATTAAAAAAAAAAAAAAAAAAAACCTCTTCTCCATCCTAGTGTGCACCAATCTGTGACCTCTAATGATTAGTTATTCTCTTTAGCGAACACCAACAATCACTTTTTAAAAAGCAGCTATGATGTGCGTGGTACTGCATGGCATAGGAATGATAATAACATTTCAAAAACTAGGTTAATGTCTTTGAAGAAGTTACAATTATGAGGCATTTTTTGATAATAATTTGGATTATTTTAGTTGCAAGTGAATAAACCCAACATTAAGTGGCTTGGAGAAAATAATGCCATTTACTGGCCTATTTACATGACCATTGTGAAGGTACCCCATTCTCTTAGAGCTGAAAAGTTTCCCTCCGCTCTGTTTTTCAAGAGTTGAAATCACTCTTGTGTCATCTTCCTTGTGCCAGAAACTGTAGCCAGCAGCTGTGTACAGATCTGTTGCCAAAAAGGATAGAAAGTTTCCTTTAGTTCCAGTTTGGGAAATCATGGGACTCTGATGGCCTTAGCTGAGGTAATACAGTTGGTGGGTGTTTGGGAGCAAAGCCACACTCTGGAATTACTGGGTTGGAGTGGACAAGGAAGAGTTTCCCAAATAATATGAGTGATGCCATCATGTGAGGATGGGAAATATATTATATATGTCCACTACCCTCTTCTGACACCCCATAAGTGATTGCTCTTTATGAGGTATTCAGAGAATGAGCAAGTTAAAAATTGGAGCCAGGGCAGCAGGAGGTGTAGTGGTTATGTCATGAGACTTCCATGTGGTCAACTATTGTTCAAGTTCCAGACCCAGTGATTTGAAACTCACGCCAGGCACAAGTGCATATGTGCCCCAAATTCCAGGAGGAGAATGGAAGAGAAGGGATTGTAACATGGCCATTCCTCCTTGGGGGTGATTTCTTGCTTTCTGTCTCTCTCTGTCTCTTTGGCAAGTGTGCATGCCCTATAACAAGACAAAACAAAAATACAAAACAAAAAATTCTCTCTCTCTTTTAAAAAAAAGGAGCCAACAGGGGGTTAGTAGGAGGCATAGTGGTTAAAGCACTGGACTCCTACCTGGCCAATGGTGGTTCATGTCCCAGACCTGGAGGCTTGAAAACCTGGGTGTGTGTGCATACGTGCCCAAAATTCCAGGAAGAGAATAAAGGAGAAGGGATTGTGGCATGGCCACCCCCCTGGGAAGGTGATTTCTCACTTTCCTTCTCATTGTCTCTCTCTGTTTCTCTCCTCTCTGGTAAGTGGATGCACCCTATGGCAAAACCTTAAAAAAAATTGGTACCAATAAAGAAGTGTGCAGAACAATCTCAATGAGTGCTTAGCTAATTTAGTAACTTGAAACTCAATCAAAGGCCAAGTTGCCTGAAGAGAAAGCTGCTTTCTCCGCCTGTTTCCTTTAGTATAAAATTTTACACTGTTGAGGAAGACATTTAAGGTCTGTTTGGATAAAATAAGTGCTGTATCTGTAACAGCGGTGCACAAAGTCGTCCAGTCTGCCAGCCAGCATCCGGCCTTTATTACTTAAAAAAAAAAAAAAAAAAAAAAAAAAAAAAAAAAAAAAAAAAAAAAAAAGAACCTGGCCATAATTCATTTCTAGTAAGCTATTCCATAGGAGATTAGTTTAAAATTGGCTAAGTGCTATGGAACATGCCCCCTTTTAGCACAATGAACTGTGTGAACCCAGCTAGTGAGCTGCCTGTGTGCCACTGGCCTGTTAGCACAGAGAAGTGAAGGGGCATGAGAAGGACACTGAAGAGCAACCACAGCCTCTGAGCCCCGTATTACCCAATTCTGTCTCTTCTCCACTGGGTGATAGTTCATAGGGTCCTTTACTACTCTCAGCCATAACTTTCACCTGTTGTAAGCCAACCTCCTCTATGGTCTTTTAGCAAGGTCGTGCAAAAGGTCTGAGATGGGAACAATTCTCCCTTGGGAAGATGCCTATTCTTAGTTTTGTTTTTTACTAAATGTCTTGGCACCTTCCAAAAGATCTAAGATAAAGAATAGAAATGAAGGATTATTTTTTTGTTTTTGCTACCAGGAAACTTAAGGCAGGAGCAAACACTGCAAAAGGTAGAGGCCATGACCTGCCAGTTCCTGTAAGGACCTGCGTGGCAAAAAACTAATCAGCCTTAGCTCGTATGAGAGAGCTTGATAAGACCCAAAGTTGGTCAGAACAGAAAGACTCATTCAGTGTCTGCCTTATCTTTTCTCAGGCTGTCTTAAAACGGCCTTGCTTAATAGAGAAGGGGGATGTACTACAAAAAGCTTGTGCAGAGCATCCTCTGTTCCCGCACACCTCCAAAACCTGAGCTGTGAAACGCTGGGTGAGTAAATAGGTGTACGAGAGAGAAGACTTTGTCCTCAAGCTTGCTGTTGAGTTGAGAAGAAAAGAAAAAAATACAGTTGTGAAAGCAGATAAGAATAAATTAAGAACACATGACCTGAACCCAAACTCCATGAGTGAATGGGACTTGAGTGGTTTCAATAGTTAGTGAGTATGAGCAAGAAATTTCCATGAATTAGCCAAATAATCACTCATAGTTAGCAGAAATATTTCACAATGAAAAAAAAAGTCACTGGTCTTCATCACTTCCAAGTTAGATAGAATATTAATTATGATAATTATAGAATATAAAAGACCAAAGTTGCTCTTTATTGAATGCTTATTAGATGCTATGTACTTTCCATATATTAACTCCAGTCATATGGATAATCTTCTCTACTGTCTACAGGTCAAGGGAGCAATAGTGAACATTAGAAAGGCACAGCAAGTTCTTGCCAACCCAAACTCTAAGTACAAATATCATCATCGTTATGAGTTATCATAATCATCATCATCTTCCAGATGGAATTCTATCAGAGAGATAGATACATTAGAGAGATATTTAACAAGATAAATAGTGAACTATTAACTGTGTGATATAATGTGGAAAGTCACTGTAGACTGCAGAAGTCATGGAGGGGTAATAAAGGAAGGGAGTGTAACGTGGGTCTTGAAGGCTTTAGATAAGCAAGCTGAAACAGGAAAATCATTCTAGGCAAGGGAAATCAGCTAGGGCGATCTGTACAAGCAGGAATGGCTGACCAGCTTAGTGAGAGCAGAGGGTTCTTTATCATGCTTACAACGCCCTACATGGTCTGGCCTCATCATCTCCTTACTTCATTTCCTCCCATTCTCCATCTCGCTTATTTTCACACCAGACATGTGCCTTTGGGTTACTTGACCCTGCCAGATAGTCATCAGCCTTAGGGTCTGGCACTTGCTGTTTCCTCTGTCATAAACACTTTTATTTCAGATTTTCACATGACTTACTCCAATAGGCCTTCAAATCATTGCTCAAATATCATCTACTTGATGAGGCCTGCCCTGCTTACTCTTATTATAATTACAGATGTCTTTGATACTCTCCATTCCTTTTCTGTAGCATTTATTAGCTGCTAATATCCCGTGTCATTTTCCTTTTCGTGTGTGTATTTGGTTATCTTTCTTCTGAGTAGAAGTAAACTCTATGAGATCAGTGTGCTCTAAACTTTTGTGTATTGCTGAGTTCCAATGCCCAGAAGTGCCTGGAACATAGTAATTAATTAGTGTGCTATTATTATTGTTTGGGTAGATTCTTAGTGGGATTTAGAACTAGAAAAATATAATGGGGTGAGATTATAAATTCCAGGTCAATGTAGGCAGAGGAAACCAGCAAAAGTGTTTGACTCAGTCAGGGACATGTATGAAGGTATGCTTTATGGGGATCAATCTAGTAGTGGTATGTAGTTTTGATTTTTTAGCGGAGAAATTTTATTAGTTTCTTAGAAGTAAAGTTATTTGGATTTATGCAAGAAAGTAGAACTACAAGAGAGGAAATTTTTATTTTTATTAATTTTAAAATATTTTTTCTTTATTAATAATAAAGTGTGTGCCTACCCATGAGAAGAGAAAAAGAGAAAGAGAGAGAGAGAGAAAGAAAGAAATGCACCCTGCACAGGGTCTGGTCATGCTGTGATCGCCTTCTCTCAGTCCTCCAGCTCCTCTGATTTGGGCACTTGTATGTGTGTCCTATGTATTTGTGCCTTGTGTGCTTTTCAGACAAACCGGGTCAGGGACTCAAAACATAATTGCCATGTGAAATCCAGCTTCTCTTGAGCAGTGTTACTGCTCTCTGTAGAGCTGACCCTAAATCTATTTATTTTCAAAGAGGGTATTTAAGAAGGAAGACCAAAATCACATTTAGCAATAGACGGGACATTTATACTGGGGAGTGAAGGTGGAGGAGGGACTTGGAAGGTTCCCATTGTTTTCTCCCTTGTTATCCTCCCTTCTCTGCCCTGCTCTGTGCCATGGAAGACCAGCCTATGTGAACAGGCTCATTTAATATCCCTTGCCATCCTACTTATAGCTGGTTCATCCAGTGGAGAAATAGAAATAAACTGGAGGATAGAAGGAGATAGAAATGAGAATACTTCCGGTGGCATGGTGGTTAAGGCACTGAACTCGCCCATGGCTGACTGTGGTTTGAATTGTGGACCCAAACTTGAAAATCACACTGGTTACATGGGTGTGTTCACCCAAAATCCCAAGAGGAGAATGAGGGAAAAGAGATTGCAGTGTGGCCATCCTCCACGGATTGATTTTTCACTTACATTCTCTCTCTCTGGCAAGTGCGTGCACTTATGGCAAAACTAAAAACACAAACAAAAAGTAGAAATGAGAGTGTTTCTCCTCCTTTTCCCTTATCATTTTTCTCTGTCAATGACTACATCTTAAACTTTAGCTGCTGTGGGTGATCCCTCTTACACAGTTCAAGGTCTTGTCCAACTTCTGTGTCCTGGCTTTTCCTCCTTGAGGCTACAAACAACTCCCCACTGTTGGTCTTTGTATCATCTTATCCTCTGTTTCCTCAACCTGCCCACAACTCCCAAGGTAGTCATTTCATTAAAGATGATTAATTTAAACCACTTAATAGTAAACTCTACTTCCTTCTAAGAGCAAGACTGATACAGAGGGGGAAAAGTTAAGATTGACTGTAAACTTTTAAACCTTGAAGATATAAACTATTAATGTCACCCTTATGAGAAATAGTGAAAGTTGGAAAGAAAAAGGCCAGTTTTGAGGAATGATGAAAATTCTACTTCAAGACAGGTGGAGCTGGGACCAGCAGATGGCGGTAATGGTTACATCTCTGGGCTCCCACATAGTTGACTGCAGTTTGAGTCCTGGACTTGGCGGCTTAAAACTCATGCTGGGCATGTGTGCGTGCCCAAAATGCCAAAAGGAGAATGGAGGAGAAGGGATTGTGGTATGGCCATCCCCTCTAGGGGTAATTTCTCCCTTTCTATTTCTCTATGTCTCTGTCTTTTTGGCGAGCACATGTGCCTTATAGCAAAAGTCTCTCTTGGAAAAAAAAAAAAAAAAAAGCCAGGTGGAATTGTTCAAAATGGCAAAATATCTAAGTGAAGTGCTAATTAGTCCCATACAAAAACTAAGAAGGTAAGAACAAAAGTCGAAATTCATTTCCTAATCCATTTATTGAGCTCCCAGAGTGAGTCAGATTCAGGTTTGGGCTCATGATGCCTTAGTGTGACAGAGATCTTTGAGTTAAGAGTGATGGTTGTTGTGTGGGAGGGAACATCTTGTAGATTGAGAAATATGGAGGGGCCAAGACTGAAATCCTGTCTTCTCATTTAGGCTAGGAATTGAAAGAATAGAATAGAGATAGGCAAGGGGCCCAAGAAGGAGTGGAGGGAAATATTGACAAGTAGAATAAGAAGAATGTCAAGAAGGGTAACAATTAAGATATTTTTAGTTAATAGCAGAGACTAGATGCCATGAGAAGTATTCAAATAATAATCAAAATATAAATGAATGTTTAATGTGAATTATAAGTATTAAAGGCAAATGCCACTACTTGTTTTAGCAGTGAAAACCTCATTATAAAACACAGACGTAGAGGGAAGGGATTCTTTTTTTTTTTTTTTGGAGAGATTTTCACTATAGGGCGCGTGCACTCGCCAGCCAGACAGAGACATAGAGACAGAAAGCGAGAAATCACCCCCCAGGGGGGATGGTCACGCCGCAATCCCTTCTCCTCCATTCTCCTCTCGGGATCTTGGGCACGCACACACACGCGCCTGGCGTGAGTTTTAAGCCACCGGGTCCGGGACGCGAACCATGGTCGACTACGTGGGAGTCCAGCGACATAGCCATTACGCTAACTGCTGGTTCCCAAGGGAAGGGATTCTTATACACCTATTGAAGTCAGACAGAGGCAACCTGACACACATTCATCTCTTGATAGGGGCTATCTTGTAAGTGGGAAGTATGCTAATTTGTAATTAAATTTCTCTCCTCTCCAGTCTGGCCTTAAATTGATACTGCCAATTTCTGCCATCTGTGACTGTCTTTCTGACTTTGATGATAGACCAAGTTTTCTATTCAAAAGTATATTAAACAATCCCAGACACTACTTGAGAATAAGACTATAAGACACTACTTTCAAATTGTATTTATTACTGTTGGAGATATGTATAATAGATCACTAGAAAACAAAATTAAAACAAACCATCAAAGGGACTCTCAGTCATGATAAGGATAATGATGGGAATGTAGCAATGGTTTATAACCACGGGTGACAGCACTGACACAGGCAGTATGTTAGATACATTTTTAGAAGGAAGTTCAACTGAGATAAATTCTTAATAGTAAGCCAAGTGAGAGTATTTCTGGTGGTGTGGTGGATAAAGCATTGAACTCCCACATGGCTGATCCTGGTTTGAGTCCCAGACTCAGCAGCTTGAAAATCACACTGGGTGCATGTGGTTTCTTCCTGGGGAAGGATATTTTAGGCAGATCAAAACAGACATATCTGACCTGAGACAGAAATGAGTTTGAAATGTTGGATGAATAGAAGCAAGTCCAGACGGGTTTGATTAATGTGAACAAGAAGAGCTGTTGAAGATGACACAGGCAGGACACGATCGTGTACAACCTGCAGACCAAGTAGAGCAGTCTGTAGTTTAGGGCAAGGACAAATCATTGGGGGATAGAAACGTGGATGATCTACAAGCGTGGTTATGGCAAAGTCAGTACGAAGCAAACTGCTCTGACAGATAAATCTGATTGCTCGATCTCTTGGTAAATTTGACATCATCTGCATGGAGGATCTGATTCATGGTATCTACATGGTTGGAAAATGCTTTAAAGGAGCAAATAACTTCTCCATGAGATGGAATGAAGAAAAAGACCACCCATTTTGTAGAAGGTGGAGATGCTGGCAACAGGGCAGACCAGATCAACAGACTTATTAGAAAGATGAACTAAGGTATCCACCATGATTATTTTTGTAGTCTGGTCAGTTAATAGAGTAGCTATTTTCAGACTGCAGTATATTGTTGTATAAGCAACTTTTTGTTAGCTTGCCTCTGCCTTCCCTTAACTATTGTGGCACATCTTGGTGCTCAGTAAAATTAAGCCAAAAACTTCTGCAAGATGAGGGTCCATTTTATAGTTTATGAAAATCACTTAGGGACTTATGAGAGGCATTTTCTGCAATGGGAAGGCTTTGTGTTTTCCCTTTGAATTGTGCTGAGTAAAAATGGGTTTATCCTAAGAAAACCTATTTCAAGGCATTCATGTATGATTTGTAGGTAAGGTAATAAAATAAAGGTTGGTTAAAAAAAAAGGAAGAAAAAAGAAATGTGGATAATCATTTGTTGTGCTAAATGGATAATGGATTGTAGGATTCCATGTGTGCAACTAAAGAGACCAGCTAGGAAGTCACTGTAATAATCTAGGCAAAAAATGGTTACATCTTAGTCTGGGATAGTAACAATGAGATAGAAACATGTAGATTGTGGATATATTTTGGAGCCAGAGCTATGAGAACAGGTGATAGATGAGTCATGTGAGATAAGAAAGAGGATTCATCCAGCCAGGGTGGTACAGTGGTAACACGAAATTTGGTGATGCCAAGGACTTATGGGAAGGTTCAGGACTCATGTCCTGAGATCTTGCTATGTATGTATGTCCGTGACCCTGGCTGGCTGAGGCAGGGGCAAGATTTCAGCATGGAGACTCTGTTGGAGGTGACTGCCCCTCTCTCTCTATCACTCCCCTTCTTTTTCTCCCTCATGGTGTAGGATCCAAAAATCGATTTATCTAGTGGTGATGCAGAGAAGACAACGACAATGTAACTGCATAAGAGGCATTTATTTTTCCAGCTAGCTGGGGTCCAAGTTTATGCCTGATGCAGCGGGTTGTAACAAGGACCCTAAACCTATGATAGAGGGGCCTTTTATAGCTCAGGAGGCAATACAGGATATACTATCAGTAGCTTTTCATAGTATGCAGCACACAAGGGAGGAGGTATGTGCAGTTAGGGTCCAACTGTTATTGCCTGCTTGAATTTAGATAAGAACTCTCAGGTAAGGTTAGGTACACCTCGTTCTGGTGCCTTCAGGTTTGTTCATCCTGGCGCAGTCCGACCCGCCCATCCTCTGTTTATTCACAAATTCCTATCCTCTGTTTATTCATGAATTCCTGTGCTCCATCCTCGAAACCCTGTCATGGAGGTGAATAAGCTAACTCGGCCTAGGTTAACTTGGCCTAACAGCCCTAGCAAGGGTGATTACCCTAAATTGGCCTATACTAACTCAGCCTAACATATGCTAATTCAGCCTAACAATGGAAGAAATAAATAAACTTAAAAGAAGGAGGATTTGGCTTGAGCAAATGCATGAATCTGATGGTTGTTACTAATATAAAAAAAAGAGGAGGAGACACAAGTTTTGGGGTATGTTTAGGGTTCCCTAAGACAACTCTTGGTTCCCATGGTTTGCTAAAAGGACTCACAAACATCAGAAAAGCAATTATACTTTTGATAGTGGTTTATTATAGTGAAAAGGTTAGCAAAAGAGTAAAGAGCATAGGGTGGCATTTAGAAGAACCCAAGTTCAAGCTTCCACTTGTTCTCTTCCAGTGAAGTCACACAGACAATGTTTAATTCTCCCAACAAGGTTATGTAATAACACCCGTGAAGTGTTTTGACCAGGGATGCTCATCTGAGCCTGTGTGCAGGTATTTTATTGAGGGCTTCTTCACATAGGTATGAAGCACCTACATGGCAGATACTCGCCTTCACCCACCTCCCCCAAGTTCAAACTGATACAGGCTGGCCAGAGCTCCTGGTATTTAAAGACATTCTCACCAAGAAGGGTAGTCCCAGGACTCAGATTACCCTGAAGGACCAAGTATAGGGCCAGTTCTACAGCTCTTTGGAATTTGCAGGGTTCATATAGTCCAGGCCAGCGGAATTAGCCCTTTACTATACAAAGGGGAAGTCAAGAGTTCTGGTTTGGCAATTTTAAGTTTCAGATGCTTCTTTGTCATACAAATGGAAATGTCAAGGCTTAGAGATATGATTTGGGAGTTTTCATTCTATATAAGGTATTTAAAAATCTTTAGATTCTATTAGAAATGAGATTACCCAAGGATAGAATCTAGGTTGAAAAGAGATGAGGGCCTAGTTGTGAGATTTAAGGTTTTCCAATATTTAGAATTTAAGTGAGTAGAAAATGAAAGCAAAGGAGATAGAAGGAAAATTTGTAGATTACAGTCACAAAAGCCAGGAGAACAGAAGTATCTCAAAATAGAAGTCAACTGCATTGAATGTTAATGAGCCATTTATTGGTAAACAATGGAAGATCAGGTGTGCTTACAGTTGTAATTGATCTAGTGAAGACAGATAATTGGTGATGCAAAAATGAAGAAAATAAAAAGATGACTTCAGGCTTTGATTCCTTGGAAAGATGGGAAAGGCTAAGATCCAGAGCACAATTCTTGCATGGTGTGGAAGGAAAAGCAACAAATGCAGTGCAAGGTCCTTGGTTTTGAACATTTGGCAGAAAGAAGTTGAAGAAGTTGCTGTCAAATTACTTGTAATTTTCCAGTGGTATAAATCCTATTTGATATGGACATGGTGTTTTATTATGTCTAGTCAACATAATTATATTAATTTATTCATGACGGCGTAGGAAAAGAGCAATAATCCATAGGCAAAATTAGAGAACTCATGGACTAAAGATCATGATGTTGTGTAAGACCTGTGAATTGGGTGTCATAGACAAAGCTAAGTGGAAGATAATGAAGATAAAGTTTTAACAAAATGACATTTATTATTTCAGTGGTGAAGAAGACACGTTGGGTAAGGCCCTGGACGTGGCCATGGAAGTGAGCACCTGAAAGAGAGGTATTAGAAAAGATCCCTAGGGGGCAGCAGGTGGTGTAATGGTTAAGGCACTGGACTCCCACATGGTGGACCATGGTTCGAGTCCTGGACCTGGTGGCTTGCAACTCATGCCAGGCGTGAATGTGTGTGTGCCCAATATCCTGAGAGGAGAATGGAGGTGAAGGGACTGTGGCATGACCATCTCTCCTGGGGGGTGATTTCTCACTTTCTCTCTCTCTCTCTCTCTGTCTCCCCAGTGAGCACACGCACACTATAGCAAAAATCTGTCAAAGCAAAGGGGAAAAAAGATCCCTAAGGATAAGGAGGTGATAAAACACAAAGAGCATAGATGCAGGGTGGATCATTGTTGTGTCCCTCAGGGCAATGACAGAATTTGGGGATGAAAAGTAGGTGAACTTCTTAACTGAATAAAGGGAAGTGAGAATAATTTTGGTTAAGTGACAAGGAAGGGAAAGGGTGGACAGTGGGGACTGAATAGGGGAGGAGCAATTGTCCAGAAAGGGCAGTGGAGAGCAATGAAGACCTCAGTGCCATCTTGGGGCCCTGAAATACTTGAAACAGGAAAACAATGAGATTCACAGAAGCCATCTTCCCCGGAGAGAACTAAATTTCAGTAAATGACAAGAACTGGGGAAGGTATGAAATGAAAACCCATGGGTTTGCTCATTTTGGAATGGTAATTCCCTAAGGGTAGTGAGGACAATAGTGGGAGTTTGGCTCATGGAAGTGTCAGGTATTGTGTGAAATTGCACAGAGGAAAGCAAGAAGATGCAACAGTCCAAGAATTCACGTGGTAGTGACAAAGAAGGCAGACCAAGGATTTTCTCACACTGCTGACTCTCAAGTGGCCAACAACAGGACAGATGTTCCCCATATGAGCATGAAGCTCAAGAATTCAGCTTAATTGCATTCAGGATAACCCTCAAGGGAGATGTCCTTTTCTCTAATGCACCTCTTATGGTCATTGTTAAGGTTGTTGTACTCTGAATAATTTTACTAAAATGCTAATTACATTATAGTAGTTTTTTTTTTTGTTTTTGCTTAAACCCTTTCAGTTCTTTTCTACCTGGGATGAGGTCCAAACTACTAAACTGTGAATGAGTAAAGAAGAAAGAAGGAAAAGAAATTTTTTGGGGAAATATGAGGAACTAATATAGAAATAAGGGTGAGTTTTAGGAAGGTGAAGAATAGAGGAGAAAAAGAAGGATTGGATAAATATATAAACAGAGTTTGAAGAAGAAAGGAACTATACGCTGTTTCTACTGTTAAGATATAACAGGAAATTAAAGAAGCTAAACCTCTTTTTTTCTATTTGTTTCTACCCCTCGCCTGGCTTTAAAAACAGGAAAGTGGAAGAGAGAAAGAAAAGTTGTAGTGAAAACTATGTGTTTCTTTTTTTAAGAATTATTTGTTCAATTCTATTATTATTACCATTATTTTTTCAATTTGCTATAGGGCACATACACTCACCAGAGAGAGATAGAGGAAAAGTGAGAAAGCAACAGGCAGGTTTAGGACTTGAACTACAGTTAGCCATGTGGGAGTCCATCGCCTTAACCACCATGCTACCCGCTGACCCCAACAATAGGCTTTTAAGTCAGATAGATTAACCTCAATTTGAACAAAGGCTCTACTTGACTTTCCTGACTATGTGTTTCTTATCTGTAAAGCAAGGTTAACAATATGTACCTCCAGACTGCATTGATTGTTACATGAAGAAACAGGAGACAGCGAAGGACACAACACTTGACACATAATGTTGACACAAAGCTCACAAACAAGTATGTTCTGCTTTTCTCCTTGGTTCTATGAGTTCCTGACATGGTCTTTCTGTTAATTCTGGGATCATTCTTTCCTGTCTTCTAGACAGTTTCTGCTGCTGCTTATCTGAATTCAGTATCATCTTAGACTCTATTCTTAATTTTTTTCAGTTCTTTGATGGTTCATTTTCCCATTTTTATTCTATTATATATGTGATGTTTGCGATTTTCTTCATGTTACACTCAAAATTTTTTTACTGTCTTCAGGACATTCGACTTGAATGATAATCTCTGAGCTAAATTTAAACATGTCAAAGAATTACACTTCTTGCGTCTGTCACAACCTGCAATAATATATTCATCCTAGTTTTATACCTGGGGTAACTGGCCTTCGAACCCAATCTTACCCCAGACAATGGGCTATTGCCAGAGGACAGTAAATCTGTTTTTTGAATAAATTATATTCTCTTTCATCACTGTCTTTAAGTGTTAACAAATTTATCCTCCGTTTGTCTAGTGGTTAGATTTCAAGCAAATCGCTTTGGACCTTTGAGTCTCAATTACAAAATGAGACATTAGTAGTTAATTTAGATCAAAGTAGGTGTGGGTCTGTGAAGCCTAGAAATATTTTCTCCTTTTCTAGAAGCCAAAAGGCTGTTCAGAAGAAGATTTCGCAAGAGAACCCTGGCCTCCTGGCTGAGAGAGCAGTGTTTTCCCTGAGTGCCTCTGTGAGTCACAGGAAATAATGCCATTGAGACCACCTTTTTTTTGGGGGGGGGAAGAGGTTTTTGCTATAGAGTGCGTGCGCTCGCCAGAAAGACAGAGAGAGATAGAGAGATAGAAAGCAAGAAATCACCCCCCAGGGGGGATGGCCACGCCACAATCCCTTCTCCTCCATTCTCTTCTCGGGATCTTGAGCATGCACACACATGCACCCGGCATGAGTTTAAGCCACCAGGTCCAGTATGCGAGCCACAGTCAACTACATGGGAGTCCAGCGACATAGCCATTACGCTAACTGCTGGTCCCAAGACCACTTTTGTTATTGCTTGCCCATTGTAGAGCCAGACCAACTACTCTATCTGCTTTCTCCTTTTGTTACACAGCAAGTGACTGGAAACAGACGAAGGATGAACTTTAAGCTGATGATCTAGGATAATGGGCTCCAGGGATCTAAGTTCAGAGGAAAGACGGTAGAGAAAAATACTTGGCAAGGAAGGTTATGACAGAACTTTAGATGTCTTCTTTGGAAAAGGGAAGGGGTGGTCCACATAAAACCCGGGGCTAAAAGACACCACCGAGGAATTACAATGTTGAAAGGTCTTTCAGTAGTGTCAGCAAGGTTGACCTTTGCTATCACTTGTCCTGTTTATTGTACATACATACTACCCAGGTCACAGAAAAGTACAAGTTTGTATTTATCCAATGGGGAGATTCCTTGTGGTTTCATTGCCCTTGGGGTGTGAATGTGAAACGCTCTCACAAAACTTGATGTTTGTGTTAACCGTTTTCAACATGGCAAATGAAACGAGCCTTTGGGAAATCCCAGGAAAGGCAAGATGAGAGAATGAGTAGGAGATGACTACGAACTCCTGAAAACCGACATAGCAGTTGACTCTTACAGAAGGGTGGGCGTTGGAGACAACCAGGAAAGCAAAGATAGGAGAACAGAAACGACTATCACAGTGCTCCGTTTCGAAACCAACTTCTATTTGTTTCTATGTCTTCTGGGAAGTCATAATTCTCTAGCAGTAAACCCTAAGGTCTCTTTCGTGAAAAGTTTTTAGCTCCACAGAGAAGTGCTTGGAATCTTGGATTCTTTCTTTTTGGATCAAGCACTGGCCTTCCTCTGTAACAGGAGCTGTTCACTGATGTCCCCCTCAGAGAGCTATCCCTTCTGTCCCGCTCTGTCTCCATTGTAGGAGCCAGCCGGTATCCTTCATGCCTCCCTACCCACACAGGGTGTTCAAATACCTTTCTTCTGTTCAGTAGTGAGGAAGTTCCATGGCTACTAGACCAGGGTTGTCTTTAGGTGGATGGCATGTGGTGGTACCAAATCTTGAGTCCCTGTGGTCAGTGCTGTCCATTCTATTCTGCCTACTGGTACTTGAGACAAACATTTCATCTTCTTTCCTCCTCAAAAACTACTTTTCTCTGCCATCTGTCTTTGCTAAGTCTTGCAGCTACTCTGTGCCTTTTGTCCCATCATCTCTCAACCCCTCTAATCTATGAGACAGGAAAACTGATGTGGATCTCAGAATCTTCCTTCCAGATTTACCTTTGCCTCTGCTTTGTTGTAGGCTGAGGAGGAAAACTAGCTCCTGGGTAGCAGTGAGTATAATGGGGAAGCAAAATGAACAGAAAGAAATCATATTCCCATTTTGAACTAACATGCTACAATACCTACCCAAATAATAAGGTTGGAGTGGGACCAGCAGATGATGTAATGGTTACATTACTGGACTCCCATGTAGTCGACCACAGTTCAAGTCCCAGACCCGGTGACTTAAACCTCACACTGGGCATGTGTGTGCATGTGTGCCCAAAATCCAGAGAGGAGAATGGGGGAGAAGGGATTGCAGCTTGACTATCTCCCTGGGGGGAGGGGATTTCTCGCATTCTCTCTCTCTGGCAAGTGCATGCACTCTATAGCAAAAATCTCTAAAAAAATAAATAAATAAAAACTAAAAACTAAAAATAAGGCTGGAGCATATGTCTACCTTTTCTTAAACAGGACCAAGTGGAGTGAGATGAGAGGCACTTATTTGGTTAATTTTGTCTACTAGTTTTGCTTTTACCTGACCTAGAGCAAGTTTGAATTAGTCATAGTTAGTAAGAAAACTGATTAGAGAAACTATAGCTGGCGAAATCGCAGGAAGAGAGCAATCTGGTCATAAGCAGGACAGGAATTCAGCTGTACCTTGAAAACAGCCAGCTCCAGGTTCTGCAGTGCCATAGGATTCCTTTCCTTTTCTCTTCATGCTTTTCCTTATGCCTTCTGGGTGTGGTAGAAAACATGGTCCTTCATTAAGCCTAAATGTAACTTTGTACCTGGAAGAAAGGAACTGTGTCCTTCCTTATTTCAAAGAAAAAGAAGAAGAAAGGATAATCTGAGTAGGGTGTCTCTTAGCAAAGCATTTATTTTAGACCTAATAAGAACACATCTTATTGGAACTTTGTACTGCAAAAGGAACAGCCTTTAGATATAGATGCTTGATGATGAGTTTAATTTTCAGTTCCAGCAGTTGCAATGGGGCTAAAATTCAAAGTGTAAGTTGAGAGATGAAGGAAAGGAATTAATATTGAGTTGCATAATGATAACATTCAATATTTCATTGTGAGATTATTATTGGCCTTGTGAAGTCTATGGCTGGGAAGAAAAATGTTTCTCTCCTCTTTATGGTTGAGATTATATGATTCCAGAAGAACCGATAGTTATACTGTGGAGATATATGTGTGAAGGTGTGTGTGTGTGTGTGTGTGTGTGTGTGTGTGTTTCTACCACTACCTGCTGGAAGTTGGAAAAATAAATTAGACTAGGTCTATGATAATTACTGGTGCAGAGAATTTAGAATCCTGGAGTTGTTATTTCAGATTGAATAGCTCAGACCTGTGAAAATATTCTGTGGACACAAGTCAGATGCATCCTAGAGCAAAATAGTTTCTACCAAGAGGGGCAAAGTTCCCTAAAAGGTGATTGAAGCATCATGGCTTTAGGGCTAGACCTAAAGCAGGGAATGAGGTTAGGAACAAGTGATATTTGTGAGAGGCTACCCTATAAATATTTACTTTCTTGGTTGTTTTTCCTTTAAATGGCTACACAACAGAAGACAGTCAACAAGTATATTATATACAAGTAACTTAGCTTCAAGAATATCTGTATAGAGAAGGAACAAGAAATTGTGTTGTGTGGCACTGGCGGGGGTTCAGGGCATCTACCTACATATCCTTCAATCCCATGGTTCATCGGCTATGCAGAGTGTCCTGGCTGCAGGTTTCTCCAAATCTAAAGAACCACTTGTCACTTTTCTTTGCCATTCTCTGTATCTCTCTTGTGAGTGAGAAGCACCTTAATAGTTGCAATGTTCAATTCATAAAGACAAATTCAAAGACACTTAATTTGACAGAATACATGTTTGACCTGGATAAGTCATCTATAACCAAATTAAGTTATTTGTATTTCTGGATGATCTCCTTCATACATTTCATGATCCAGATATCTTCTACACATGAAATTATAAAACACTGTGGAAGATGTTATAAATTTTAGTTTAATTTCCTCCAATGTTAATGCTATAACTTCCTTCAGCTACCCCAATTCTTCTGTAAAGACGAATATAGCTGTTCAATCTCATGCAATGATTCTGTGCGGCCAGTATAGGAAATGTGGCCCAAGAGTAACCCTTTGTCCCTAGTTTGAGAGAACAATATGTTATGAAGCTGACATTATCAAACATGTAGATGGTGATCAACAGTAGAGTGAAGTTTTCTTATGCAGAATTCTGAGAATGTCAGAGTGGGCTACTGCAAGTACATGGCTGTGAGGACAAAGCAAGAAGACACATGGTCTCTAATTCAGAGTTTGCAACTCAATGCTGCCTAGAGACAAAAACATACATAAAAGTTTAACTGTTACACAAACCATAATGCAAAGATCATAAAGCAATGTTGGTGATTTCATCATTAAGTGGTGGAAGACAGAATGGAGAGTGGATTTATGAATGCCTTGCCATTTTGGGGAGCCCTATAAAGAGGGCACTAGCCTTTAGGACAAAGTAGTGTTCTAAAGTGACTCCTAGGAAAGAATGCCAGCAGAAGACACTAGAGTTACTCAGGACCATTTCAGGCAGAGTGAAAGGTCTAATTACATCACAACCAAGGAGTTTTTTTTCTTTCTTTCTTTTTTTGCAGAGGTTTTTGCTATAGGTGCGTGCGCTCACCAGATAGAAAAAGACAGAGAGATAGAAAGTGAGAAATCACCCCCCCCAGAGGGGATAGCCATGCTGCAATCCCTTCTCCTCCATTCTCCTCTCGGGATCTTGGGCACGCACGCACATGCGCTCGGCGTGAGTTTAAGCCACCGGGTCCGGGACTCGAACTGCAGTCGACTACGTGGGAGTCCAGCGACATAGCCATTACGATAACTGCTGGTCCCACAACCAAGGTGTTTTTCATGGTCATCAGCAGGAGCTCTTTTTAGATTATATTCATAGAAAGGGTGCTATTTGCCTTTTGTCTTAGATTCCAGGAGATGTTGAAAGAATTGAACTAAATTGGATGAGGAAAGAATATGTCTCATCCATATATAGAGGGTGAGAAATAGGATGTAGAAGTCATAGGGTGAGTTTCCTGTCTTTCCACTACATGGCTCTGAACTCTGATGAGTAGAGTGTAGGTGATGACTTACAATATATTGTTGGCTGGTTTTGCATGTGTTTGTTTTAGGTGGGGTCAGCATGCCCAGCGGCTGAGACTACAGGTTCGCCACCACATCCCACTGTGAAGTGGGGCAGAATGGGACCTGAGCCTCTCAAGTGGCCCCAGCTGGTGGAGCAGCACCACCCACCCCCACACACTACCGCAGCTGGGCCAGCGGGTTTTTTTAAACTATCACATAATTTGTGTTTCCATTCAACTTCAGGTACTGCCATTTTTTACAATAAAGCAGGCTTTGGTGGGTAGCAGTCTCCATGAGAAGCGATGGTGATATTGCACGTAGTCCCAAACCAGCTCAGTAGTAAGCCAGGCGTATTATTTCCCCATGCCAAGAAGTCCTGAATGAATGAGTCAGTATTTGTTTTCCTTCTACGCTAGTAGGCTACTTCCTTTTGGAAACTCGGCAGCCCCAAAGCCATATTCTTCAGATCGTAAGTCTCCTCTAGGGCCATGGAGTTGCACTTCAAACCTAGATACTGTCTTCAGGGGGCCAGCAGGTGACATGGCGTTGGACTCCCACATGGCCAACTGTGGTTCAGTTACTGGATCTGGAGGCTTGAGAATCACACTGTGCCCAAAATCCTGAGATGAGAATGGAGAAGGAATTACATCATGGTCATCCCTCCAGGGATGATTTCTCACTTTTCCTCTACTGTTTCTCTCCAGTGAGTACATATGCCTTATGGCAAAAACATAAAATTTAAAAATAAAAAAAAGACTGTATTCAATGTCTGGGGACATATAAACCTAATAACCATGCTAGGTTGGGGCACTAAGCATTTGTTTAAAGTTAAATACTCCAGAACTTTATAGGTTGTGAAATGCCATATCCATGGCATTGACTGTGATTCCGAAATTATGAGTAAAATTTTGCAACATTAAAACCAATTTACTGGGACCAGAAGGTGGAATGGAGGTTAAGGTGCTGGATCCCATATGGCCAACTATGCAGTCTGATTCCTAAGTCCTAGACCCAGCAATCTGAAAATCATACTAGGAGTGTGTATACTCATGTACAAAATCCTAAGAGGAGAAGAAACTGCAGCATGTCCATCCCCCCTGGGGGGTGATTTCTCACTTTCCTTCTCTCTCTCTCTCTTTCTCTCTCTCTCTCATTCTCTCTGTTTCTGGCAAGTGCACACATCCTATCACTAAAACTCAAGAAAGAGAAAAAAAAAGAGGTACCAGGAGTTGGTGTAATGGCTATGTCGCTGAACTCCCATGTAGTCGACTGTGGTTCAAGTCCCAGATCTGGTGGCTTAAACTCACGCCGGGCATGTGTGTGTGGGTGACCAAGATCCTGAGACGAGAATGGAAGAGGGGGGATTGTGGTGTGGCCATCCCCCCCTGAGGAGGGTGACTTCTTGCTTTCTGTCTCTCTGTCTCTCTCTGTTTTTTTTTTTGTTTGTTTGTTTTTCTGGCAAGTGCACACACCCTATAGCAAAAACCTCTCCAAAAAGAGAAAAAAAGAACAAAAAAATTTACTTAGTTTAACTGATTAAAGTTTAAAGGTTTTTGTTTCTTTTCCTGAATAATTAATTAGTATGGACTTGGTGATCCTAATGAATTGGTGAGTGATCAGGAGTTAGAAGTTATATGTCAGACTCACTTTTGTAATTTTAAACTCCAAATGCCCCTGTTTCTCACTGAGTTTCCCATATGCACCCAGGGCAACATTTGAAGCATTGCCATTTCTCTATCCTTTGGGAACTACTAATTTAAGCGAGTTCATTACTGCTTATGTAGTTGTACTAATTTAAAGAATACCCACTAATGATCTGAGAAACATCTTTAGATATGTTTTGTATGGCTTAATTATTTTTTATTAAAGAATTATCTTATTGAACTTTATTTATTTATATTTTAAATTTTTTTACCAGAGAGGGACAGAGAGAATGCATGAGAGAGAGAGATAGAGATAGAGAGAGAATGAGAAAGTAAGTTGCCAGGTCCGAAACTCAAACTCCAGTTGGCTATGTGAGAGTCCAGTGCCCTTAACCACCACACCACCTGCTGGTTCCCGTGTGGCTTAATTCTTTATTCTGTATGTCTCAAAAATTTTAAGGAATGGTTGAGAAGAAAATATAGTTATTTGGAACAAATATGCCAATGATAAAAAGCAAGGAAAGGGACTTACTATAATTCATGAAAACACTGGAATCCCCCAAAATCTATGTAGGGTAAACACTTGAACAACATTGTGCAGGAATAATTGAAACCATAATTGCTAATTCATTATATATGGTCTTGGATGGGATAGAGATAGCAGATTGCTAGAAGACCTAAATTTGATGTATTCATATAATTGAGAGACAAAGTCAGAAAAGCAATTCTTTGTTTAAACTCACATGACTCCAAATGAAGCACACAAGGTGAGCCATTCCAGAAATCTTCCTTAACCCATTCTAAGATATGATTTTAATATGTAGGCAATGATAGTAAGGTGTCTCCTGCATTTAATCTCCGATAAAAAATATGTGATACCAAAAACCCTTAAAATAATAATCACAAGCTAGTTCAATGGTAAACAACAAAGCATAGAGCCCCAGAATTACAAAATGCAGAACATTTCTGAGTGATTAATGTAAGTTTTTGGACCTCTTGGGAGATGTATTATTGTGATGGAGGTGACTTTTATACCTAGATATTCTACCCTGTGATCATCCAGTTCTCACTTCCCTGATTCAACAAGCAACCACAGAGAACAAAATGAACAGGCCTGTAAAAGTCCTCCAGTTAGCTCTGCCATCTTATTTTTTGGTATGATTTTCTGAATTTATATTTTATACTATCATTCACGCATAACACACATATCTACCAAATGTCATCTAACAGGCCAGGCATTCTCTAAGCCTTCGGGATGGTACCAAAGGTGAAAGAGCAATGTCCTTTCTTCAAGAAGCTCAACCTTTGTGAAAGAGACAAATATTACATAACCCAATATGATATGCTGTGAAAGGGCCACGGGAGCACAGAGAGAAAGGAAAAGATAAACTCTCTCTGAGAAGTGGTGAAGGAAGGAAGGATTCCAGAGGAAGCAAAATGCCATTGGATTTTGAAGGATGAATTAGTGTTTGCAAAGAGAGAACCAAGGAAAAGCAAAGAGTTTGAGAAGCCAGATCATCTAGGGCAAGGGGAAGTTTTGTGTGATCAGAGCGAGTTTGAAAGATGCATGGGCTTGGTGGGCAGAGTCAGTTGGCCTCCTTTGTACCATGTGAAGGGCTTGGGGTATCTTTCTGATGAAAAACTGGTGTCTATTTCTCTTTAGGGAGAAACATAATCTATTTTAATTTTTGAAAGATAAAATCTGGAGAGTACGTGGGAAGAAGTTAGTTAAGTGACACTTGCCTAAGGGAAACCATCTCTCATGTAAGAGATGATAAGGAGCTGAATCAAGGCAATTAGAGTGGGGAACCAAAAAGAGGACTAATGAATTAGGTGTATGAGTCAACTTCCTAGAGCTCAATCAGATGTAGATTAATTATAAAACTGATGATCAAATTTGTTATCTCTGGTGATTACCTAAATGTGTGTCGGTTCCAAAAACAGTCCTAATTAGAAGTCCCAGTTGGCATTTTCCATAAACAGGTAAAAAAGAACAAGGCTAACACCATCTTAATTTGTTTTTTAATTTATTGCTGTAAAACATGTGCACTTGCTGGAGAGAGACAAAGACATAAAGGGAAAGTGAGAAAGTACCCTTCAGGAGAAACAGCCACATTGTGATCCCCTCTCTTGTCTCTCTTCAGGATTTTGGTCATGCATACACATGTGTCCAGCATGTCTCTCAAGCCTGCAGGTCTAAGACCTGAACTGCAGAGTGGGCTGTGTGAGATCCAGTTACCTTAACCACCACACTACCAGCTGACACACTAATGCAAGCTTCCAAATTGGATCTCAGTTCATTTTCAAGTAAACTGGGCTACTACTCTTGTAAAATAGTTTTTTCTTCATTTTCTCTGTGTACCTTACTTTTGTGAAGCATGCTTGCTATTATCCAATTCTGTGAAATTCAAGCTGCTATTAAAACTGTGTCCAGGTGAAAGGCTGGCACTGTTAGAGGGAATTTGAAAATGGCGGACTTCACTAATGGGGGACCTTTAGCACAATGGAACTGATAGTCTCAGTACTATGCATTTGCCAAAACCTTTGGAAGGTACACCAGGAAGAGTAATCTTCATCGTTTATATATTAAAAAAAAAAATCAACCGGCATCTTGGAAGAACTCTGAGGATTATATAAACCTAGACTGTGACAAATTAACTGTATGATAAATATATGACGTAAATTCACTGCAAGAGTGGGAGGAAAACGGAGTTGAGACAAAAGATACTGGAAAACTGTTTTGATTAGATACTGCATGGCTAAAGACAAAACAATTATTTATAAACATAGTACACTAGCTAGTAAATTATCCTCGCCAGATCAAAGGGTCTTAATACTTCACTTGTCTAGTCAGGATGAATCAAGAAACAAATACATTGAAGACAATGAGAGCAGGATTTCTCACTTCTAGAGAAAGAAGTTACAAATAAACTGGAGAGGACAGGGATGGGTAGAATGAACCCTGTAGTGCTGGATTAGTTTGAGATGTCTGATTAAACCACATTTGGTTTAATAAGCATGGAGATATATAATTATAATAAACCAATTTCTATAAAGCATAGATATATGTGTGTATAGGTTAGAGGACATACATTCTGGAGGGTGACACTCAGGAGCAACAGGCATATTGAATGCTCAGAATAAATCCTAGTGTTATTTAATTAATTTATTTATTTAAGAGAGAGATTTTTGCTAGAGGGTGTGTGTGCTCACCAGAGAGACAGAGAGAGACAGAGAGATAGAAAGCAAGCAAATGACCTCCGGCGGAGGAGGATGACACCACAATTCCTTCTTTTTCATTCTCCTCTTGGGATTTTGGGCATGCACACACATACACTGAGTGTGAGTTTTAAGCCAGGTTCAGGATTGGAACTGCAGTTTGCTATGTGAGAGTCCAGAGATATAAACTTTATACCATCTGCTGGTCCCCTAGTGTTATTTTTAAATTCCTGAGAGTCATTTCATTCTCCAAGCTTAAAATAAATTGTAATCTGAACCATTGAAGCTGTAGGGTGCATGTGCTCACTGAGGAGACAGAGAGAGACAGAGACAGAATGGAAGAAATCACCCCCTGGGGGGATGGCCACGCTACAACCTCTTCTCCATTCTCCTCCTGGAATTTGGGACATGCATACACATGCACCTGGCATGAGTTTCAAGCCACCAGGTCTGGGACTTTAGCTGCAGTCAGCCACATGGGAGTCCAGCAACTTAACTGCTATGCCACCTGATGGACCCTGAATATAAATTTTTAAAAAATGTTTGTCATTAGTTATCAGAGAAGGTAAAGAATGCCATCTGTTTACATTTCTGATTTTGCAGTTGTAATTTTGTTTTCATTCCTTTTATAAATGGTTCCTTAAATTCTATAAGCTTCTACCTGGAACCCATCTTTACACATTTGACAATATCTTTTTTTTTTCCTGAGATATGAGTTTAGTTATTTGATAGTTTACTCATTAATATTTCACATTTGATTGTTACTATTCAAAAAGGATAGAGTCATCATTATTATTAAAAGTTAGTATTTATTACTAAGTGCTAGGCATTTTCCTATATGCATTATTGTAATATTCATTTAATCTTTACAATGACCCTATAAGATAGATACTACTATTGTCTATATTTTACAAGCAAGAAAAATGCAGAAAGGCCAAAGTTTAATTTCACACACTAAGTATCAAACCTGGGACTTGAATTCAAGCTGTGTGGCTCTAGAGTCTGTGCACTTATTCTGTACTGCTTCATACAGGGCAGGTTTCACAGAAATAGAACACAAAAAAAGGTACTATGTATTAGAAGGCAAAACACAAATAATCATGTTTCATAAGACAGAGCCACAAATAAACATTACTCGAATTGCACTCCGTAAAATACAATATGCTTATTAAGCTTTAAGCTTTCATTATGAGTGAGAAAATATGGTCAGACTGATCACACAGAGCACCCGTAGGAAAGCGGCGTTTTCCTCAGACAAATTGCTTAAGTTAAATCTGAACAGTTAGTCATCCACATGATCTGACGACAAATTTGGGCCATATGTTCATCACAAGGCACCTAAAGGACACTCTCAAAACATTACTGCTTATATGTGCTCAATGAATATGTGCTCTATGAAAGTGTAATTATATTGGGGTAGCAGGTGGTGAAATGGTTAAGGTGCTGGACTCCCATATGGTCGAACATGGTTCAAATCCCAGACCTTGTGGCTTGTCTTGCTCTCTCTCTCTCTCTCTCTCTCTCTCTCTCATTGTCTCTCTCTGGTGAGTGCATGTGCTCTCTAGGAAATAAAAAATAAATAAATAAAATTAAATAAAAAATAATTTAAAAAAATTTGATTATAAACTACTAGTATGCCAAAGTGATGGAGTAACATAAATATGATTATTGTCTCTACTTCAGAAACTGAAAACTTAACCAGTGTTTTAGTCAAACAAAATGCAACTTTATCTTTCTCTATATTCTTAAACTTTATTGAAAGGGCCAATAATATTTCTTGGTGCTAGTGAAAAACTGAAAGTTACATAAACTTTAATTGAATTTTAGGTAATAGTCATTTTACTCACAAACAGTGGCTTAGTTCATTGACTTGTGTTTTCAGGTCTGTGTAATAATAAAAACTCTGAAGTTGATTTAATAGCAAATCATCTTCCTTTGCTCACTTTGGGTTAGCCTTCGGCTGCTTGGCTGTTACCCTATCTTTTGCATTGTATTGCAAGCTAATTTGTATTGTCTGGTCTGGAGGTCATGTAGTGCTTTCTCCCCTGGAATGCTTTCTGAGGCTTCTCCGTGATTCAGTGTTAGCACCTTCACTTGCATTTCCATTTATCTAGCCAGAAGTATCTATCTGGGTAGTCACTTCACACTCCTTCCACAGCTTGGTGGTTTGGTGCTCACCTCCAGCTTCCTAAAGCTTGGATCATCTGCTTCTCTGGGAGGATCTGTTAGGTCTCAGCTCTGAGCCTAATCCTAACTCAAATCTGAGCACTGTGCTGAAACTCTCTTCTGGGGCCCCATCCTTGCCATGGAAACTGTCCTTTGCTGACGTTCTGGTTATCTATTGCTGCATATAAATTGCACCATAATTTAGAGGCTATAATGTGTGTATGCTTGCTGGAGAGAAACAGAGAAGAGAGAAAATGAGAAATCATCCCCTGGGTGGGGGCAGATAGCCATTTTACAATCCCTTCTCCTCCATTCTCTTCTTGGGATTTTGGG
The DNA here is from genome assembly GCA_026018925.1 of Tupaia tana. Lineage (NCBI taxonomy): Eukaryota > Metazoa > Chordata > Mammalia > Scandentia > Tupaiidae > Tupaia > Tupaia tana. Next base: position 99,253,511 of record JAKSZU010000006.1, on the reverse strand, counting down.
CACACACACACACACACACACACACACACATATCTGGCGTGTTTCTCAAGCTCGCAGGTCTAGGGCTCAAACCATCCAGTTGGCCATGTAAAATCCAGCCAGTGTAACAACCACACTCATGGCTGGTCCAGGATATGTCATGATTTTCTGTACCAGGAATTCAGGCAAGACTCTACTGGGCATTTCTCATCCCCCACAGGCGTTAGCGGTATCTAACTGAAGATAGCATGGTTTTGAGTGTCTAAGAGGTCAATGTCTGCTGCTCTTGTTAGGATTGGCTAGAGAGTTGGCTATTATTTAGAGTGGACACTAACCTTCTCCAGCCTAGCAGCCTTAGGACAGTTGGACTACTGACGTGGCAGCTTAGCGTTCTCAGAAAGTGTGTCCTGAAAGGGAAATAGACCAGAAACTGGCACTGCAGAATTTCCAGTGCATTTCATTGTCATCACAGTCACAGAGTCAAGAGAAGAAAGTATAGCCCTTACCTCTTGTTAGAGGACTGGTCAGAAATTGAACAAGGTCAGCAAGTGGCATAGTGGTTAAGGTGCTTGAATCCCACATGGCCAACCACAGTTTGAGTCTCAGACTCAGTGGCTTGAAAATAATGCTGGGGGTGAGGCTGCCTGTGACTGCAGGCCCTAATGGCCAGGACCCGTGGCTCATCCCCCTGCCACTTGCCTTTAGACTTCAGGTTTGTGTCTTGGGACTTTAAGATGAACTTACGCTCCTCCCCACCCTATCCAGAGACTGGTTCAAGCTAGAGGCACTGCCAGATGCTGGGCTGCCTGTGGCTGCAGGCCCTAGTGGCCAGGCCCTGTGGCTTATTGTCCACTCTCCCCCCATACCCACACACACACTCACCTTTGAAATCTCAGGACTTCTGTGTTTTGGATAGTGATCTTTTCTTTGTTCTTAAGGTGAAGTTCAGCAGCTCAGTTGGAGGTGCACCTGTTCTTTAGAAACAGGAAGGACTTTGGGCCACATAGGAACAGTGACAACACTGCAGGGTACTGGTTAGCAACAGGGAGGCAGAGCAGAAGAAAGATCACCAATTTTCTACTCCTGCACACCTTTGAATGCTCAGAGATACTATGGATAATTCAGGAAGGAACATATAGATCACCAGATGACTAGGAACAATCACAGAAACAAGAAATATGAGCAATCAACAAATTGTCTCTCCCTCAAGGGACAATATCAATTCCACATCACACACCAGATAACACAAGGGAAGTCATAGACGTGTCTGATAAGCAATTCAAAAAAATTTTTTTGGAGAGGTTTTTGCTATAGGGCACGTGCGCTCACCAGAAAGAGAGAGACAGAGACATATAAAGTGAGGAATCACCCCCTAAGGGGGATGGCCATGCCCCAATCCCTTCTCCTCCATTCTCCTCTCGGGATCTTGGGCATGCAAGCACATGTGCCCAGCATAAGTTTAAGCCACTGGGTCTGGGACTCGAACTGCAGTCGACTACATGGGAGTTCAGCGACATAGCCATTATGCCAACTGCTGGTCCCCCAAGAATATTTGTAGTGACCAAACTAATTGAGATGCAAAAGAAAAGAGACAATGAGCTACAGGATGAAGAAGTCCTTTAATGATTTGAAAGAAGAAATAGACAATTTTAAAAAAGAATCAAACAGAACTGTTAGGGATGAAGAATGTGATACAGGAAATCAAAACCTCCCTCAAAAGTATTAAAAGTAGGTTAGGTCATGCAGAAGATCGAATATTGAATGTAGAAGACAAAAACTCTGACCTAAAACAAAGTATAAAAAAGATTGAGAAAACAACCAACAAAAATGAGGATAATATACTAGAAATACTGGATACCATCAAGAGCCCCAACATCCAGATAATTGGTATCCCAGAAAAGGAAGAAAATAATAAGGGCATTGATCATTTATTTCATGAAATCCTGGAAGAAAACTTTCGAAATCTAGAGAGGCATTCAAATATCCAGACCCAAGAAATACATAGGATCACAAATAGAATCAACCCAAAAAGATCCTCTCTAAGCCACATCATTTGGCCAGATTGGCCAAAACCACTGACAAAGACAAGATACTAAAATTGGCAAGAGGGAAACATCAAGTTACTTACAAAGGTCACCCCATCAGTCCCCATCGGACCTCTCCTTGGAAACAATGTAGGCAAGGAAAGAATGGGGAAATATAGTCAAAGTGTTAAATGAAAAACAATTTCAACCAAAAATACTATACCCAGCAAGATTATCTGTCATATGGGAAAAAAAGATAAAAACATTCTCAGATAAACAAAACATGAAAGAATTTACCAACTCCAGATCAGCTCTTCAAGAGGCTCTGAAAGGAGTGCTATACCAGGAAAACTAAAAAGTCAGATGGACAGTTATAAGAGAACAAAAAACACCCAAGAAAATGCCTCACTTAATGATAGGAAAAGTCCAGAAATATTGATAATAACAGTGAATGTTAATGGATTAAATTCTCCAATTAAGAGATAGATTGACTGAATAGATAAAAAAAAACCCCTCTATCTGTTGACTATAAGAAACACACCTTATGGATAAAGACATACACTAAAAGTGAAGGGCTGGAAAAGATATTCCATGCAAACGGAAATCAAAAAAAGGCTGGAGTTGTGATATTGATTTCAGACAAAATAGGCTTCAAGATAAAAACTGTAAGAAGAGACAAAGAAGGGTATTATAGAATAGTAAATGGGTTAATTCAGCAAGAAGACATAGACATAATGCTTATAAATATCAATGCATCCAACTCAGGAGCACCTAAATACATAAAGGAAAGACTGCTGGAGCTAAAAGGAGCGATAGATTGCAACACTATAAGTTTTGGGGATTGCAACACCCCATTATTTCCTTTAGACAGATCTTCTAGACAAAAAATAAATAGAGAGATACGGGACCTAAATGATACTATAAATCAAATGGACTTGACAGATATGTATAGAACTTTTCACCCTAAGACAACAAAATACACATTTTTTTTCACCCCAGCATGGAACTTTTTCAAAGATTGACCATATAATAGGACACAAATCAAGCCTTTACAGATTCAAAGGCATAGGAACTATATCCAGCATCTTCACTGACCATAATGGAATTATACTCAATATTAATATCAAGAAACACCCTTGAAAATACACAAACAGGGACCAGTAGTTAGTGTAATGGCTATGTCACTGGACTCCCATGTAGTCAACTGCGGTTCGCGTCTCAGATCTGGTGGCTTAAAACTCACACTGGGCGTGTGTGCGTGCGTGCGTGCCCAAGATCCCAAGAGAATGGAGGAGAAGGGACTGTGGCGTGACCATCCCTCCTGGGGGGTGATTTCGTGCTTTCTGTCTCTCTGTCTCTCTCTGTCTGTCTGGCGAGCGCATGCGCCCTATAGCAAAAACCTCTCCAAAAAAAAAATAATAATAATAATAATACACAAACACATGGAAACTAAACAACCTATTTCTGAATGACTTCTTAACTACTGAAGAAATTAAGCCTGAAAAAAATGTTATGGAAACAAATGATAATGAGTGCACAAGTTGCCATAATCTATGGGACGTGACAAAAGCAGTCATAAGAGGGAAATTCATAGCAATTAGTGTGCATAAGAAAAAGATGGAAAAGTGATAAATAAACAAGCTAACATCATGTTTCAGGGAATTCGAAAAATAACAACAAAAAACCCCAATAAATACCAGGTGAAAAGTAATCATAAAATGAATTATACAGAAAATAAATGAAAACAAAAGCTGGTTCCTTGAAAAGATTAAGAAGTCAACACACCATTATCTAGACTGATAAAGAAGAAGAAAGAAAGAAATAAGATAAATTAAATACATGATGAAACAGGCAACATTACAACAGACACAACAGAAATACAAAGCATCGTTAGAGGATGCTATGAGTGATGATATGCCAACACACAAGAAAACATGGAAGAGATGGACACATTCCTGGATGCATATAATCTACCAAGATTGAATCAGGAGGACATAGAAAACCTGAATAGACCCATAAGAAGTCATGAGATTGAGTCAGTAATAAATAACCTCTCAACAAGAAAAACCCAGGTTTGGATGGCTTCACTTCTGAATTCTACAAAACTTTTAAGGAAGAGTAAACCCCTATCCTACTCAAATTATTTCTACAGATACAAAAGGAAGGAAACCTCCCAAATTAACTTTATGAAGCTTCCATTATCCTCATTCCCAAAGCAGATAAGGACATGACAAAAAAGGAAAACTACAGACCAATATCGCTGATGAATATATCGCTGATGAATGCAAAAATTATCAACAAGACACCTGCAAATCATATTCACTAACATATAACAAAGATTATTCATCATGACCAGGTAGACTTTATCCCAGGGATGCAAGGGTGGCTCAACATATGCAAGACCATAATATAATACACCATATAAACAGAAAGAAAGATAAAACCATATGATCATTTCAATTGATGCAGAGAAAAATTGGATAAAATACAACATTCTTTCATGATTAAGACTCTCAGTGAGACTGGTATAGAAGGGTCATTTCTCAGCACAATAAAAATTATGTATGAAAAACTATACCTAACATTATACTGAATGTTTTTAGTATAAAAACTGGTACTAGACAAGACTGCCAAGTTTCTCCACTACTTTTTAATATAGTCTTAGCCAATGCAATCAGAAAATAGAACAATACAAAAGACATTTAAATAGGCAAAGAAGAGTTGAAAATGTCTTTATTTGCAGATGACATGATGGTACACTTAGAAGAGCCAAAAGTTTCCATAAAAAAACTTCTTGAAGTAATAAATGAATACAGTAAAGTGGCAGGATACAAAATTGGCATTCAAAAATCAATAGAATTTCTATATATGAACAACAGGTTGAATGAAATAGAGCTGAAGAAAGGAATCCCTTTTACCACAACCACAAAATGTATAGGATATATAGGGATAAACCTAACTAAGGAAGCTAAATACCTTTACAAAGAAAACTATTAAAAAAGATATTAAAGAAAAATAAAAAAGTGGAAGGACAGCCCATGTTCCTGGATTGGAAGAATTAACATAATCAAAATGGCACTTCTACCTAAATTAATCTACATATTTAATGCAATTCCAATAGAAATACCAGAGACATTCTTCACAGATCTAGAAAAGACAATCATAGAATTTGTCTGGAATCATTAAAGTCCTCATATTGCCAAAGCAATCCTGTGCAAGAAGAGTGGACTGGGTGACATATCACTCCCCAGCCCCAAGATATACTATAAAGATGTGATAATCAAAACAGCATGTTATTGACACAAAAACAAACAGGTGGGCCAATGGAATGAAATAGAGACCCCAGAAATAAACCCCAAAGCTTACAGCCAACTGAGTTTTGACAAAGGATACCAGTCAATCCACTGGGAAAAAGAAAACCTCTTTAGTAAATGGTGTTGGAAAAACTGGGTATCTACCTGCAGAAAGATGAAACTGAATCCTCATCTTCACTATTAACAAAAATCAACTCAAAATAGATCAAAGATCTGAACCTAAGACCTCAAACTATAAAAATACTGGTGGAAAACCCTGGGAAACTCTGGGAGATATTGAGGTAGGCAAAGACTTCTTAAATAATACTCCCAAAGCACAGACAATGATCCGTAAAATAGGAAAGTGGGACAATATCAAACTAAGAACTTTCTTCATAGCAAAGGACACAGTAATTAGTGTGACTAGACAACTCTCAGAATGGGAGAATATTTTTGTAAAATGTGTCTCAGACAAGGGATTGATAATAAGAATACACAGGGAACTCACATGGCTTACTCAGGAAAAAATGATTAACCCAATTAAAAGATGGGAAAATGAGCTGAACAAAAATCTTTCTAAAGAAGACATACAAGCAGCCAAAAAGTAGATTAGGAAATGCTCAATATCCCTCATCATAAGGGAGATGCAAATTAAAACCACAATGAGATACCACCTAACCCCTATCAGAATGGCAAAGATTAAAAATACAAAAAGTGGTAAGTGTTGTGTGCATGCGGTGAAAGGGGAACTCTCCTACACTCTTGGTGGGAATGTAAACTGATTCAGCTACTGTGGAAAACAATATGGAGGTTCCTAAAAGATATACAAATAGAACTACCATTTGATCCAGCAATCCCACTTCTGGGAAACTACCCACAGGACAAGAGAATACTCAGTTGTTAAAGTACATGCACATCAATGTTTATTGCAGAATTATTCAAGTCACTTAGACCGGGAACCAACCCAAATGTCCACAAACAGATGAATGGGTGAAAAAAGTATGGCACATGTACTCTGTGGAATACTATTCAGCCATAAAAAACAACAATACCCTGACATTTGATAGAAAGTAGTCAGATATGGAGGATCTATTGCTGAGTGATGCAAGCCAGGATATGAAAGAAAGATATTGTATTTATCCATTTAATATATACCGACTATCCACACTTTATTGTAGAGATCAAAATATTGGAGGGCATGAAAGCAGTGAAAATAGTTATAGATGCTGAAGACAGTGTGGAATGGGATGGGAGAAGGGAATAGTATAGAGAAGGATAGCAAGAGAACAAACAGAGAGGCATGACATCAGTGGGACAGAAATGGTTCATTACCTGCTGATGATAGCATGTATAGTATTCTCAACTGAACTGTTCTGAGAAGTATTTTATGTTGGGTAAATTCATTTTATGAGCCAAATGATATATAGTGATTGAATGTTTCAAAAAAATGAGAATAATAATAATAATCTGAAAAAAAGGATGAAAAGCTATTTGATGATGATGATGTGGATAGTAATGTCTTTGTCTTGACTGATGCCTGGTATTCCTCTTGGAAAAAGCAAAAAGCTATGTAATACGCTATAAAGATATATGTGATTCAATGTAATATAAAAAGGATTATGATAAAAATACATAAAATTTTAAAAAGAAAAAGATACTCTTGGATGCATATTAACACACACACACACAAAATATGTATCATACTAAAAAAAATTTAAATAAATAAATAAATAGAAAGAAAATAATGCTGGGTGCATGTGTACGTGCCCAAAATCCAAGGAGGAGAATGGAGGAAAATGGATTGCGGTGTGGCCATAGTCCATAGAGGGTGATTCGTCACTTTCCCTTTAACTGTCTCTGTCTTTCTCAGGTGAGTACAGGAGCCCTATGGCAAAAACCTTAAAAAAAAATGGATTGACAAAGTGTGGCACATATACTCTATGGAATACTACTCAGCCATGAAAAATAAGATCCTGGCTTTTGACAGAAAGTGGATGAATATGGAAGACTTACTACTGAGTGAAGCAAGCCAGGCTATGAAGGAGAAACATCTTATGTCTCCACTTAATATATACTGACTGTCTGCACTCTATAGCCGAAACTGAATGACTAGAGGATATGGAAACATATAAAGTGATTATAGATACCAGATACAGTGTGGGAAGAGGATATGTGAAGGAGGAGAGTCTGAGGAAAGACATTAAGGAGAAAAATAGAGATGCGAGGCATTCATGGGACAAAGAAATGGGTTATTATCTGTTGAAGATAATGTGTATTCTCAACTGGACTGGTGAGAAATGTATACATATTGGAATATTCACTTTATAAGCTAAGTGACATATGTGATTGAATGTATAAAAGATATTGAAATAAAAAATATATTAAAAAATAGTGATCAGACCCTTGGTAGTGACATGTGGGGTGGAGGGGTGCAGATATGGCTAATGAAAGATCAACTTTATCTAATTAAAACTGTGATTCAGCCCTAGCTTAATTAAACTCTTGGAAAAAATCTACAAAATCAGCCACTGTTATTTTCAGGCAGAAGAAAAAGCTTAAATTCTCTGAAACATAAACAAAATAAAACAAAAAATATTCAAAAAAAAAAAAAAGAGAAAGAATGATTGAACCCTTTTGGTGACTATACCCCGAAGAAACCGTGAGATTGCAAGCATAACTACATGTGACTCTTAAGGTTTTGCTGCCAGAGCTTTTCATAGTTTCTTGCCCAAGAGCCATGTACCTGTATGCTGCCTCCGCAAGCTACAGGGAACACATTTTGAAACTGTGAACGCCCATAGAAGACCATCACAGAGTTGAAGGTAAATAGTTACAACCCCACGCTTCCCCCTTTGGAGGTGGAGGTGGGCATGCACAGCAGAGTGACAGCTGTCTCTGAAGAAATCTCTGCACCAGTCTTCCCTCTGCCCACACTCCAGGGCTCTCAGATACCCTTGATCTTGGTGAGGCTTTCAGGAGTTATGTAATCATTCTGACACATTTCTTTTGTAAGTTTTGTGGGTGGGGATTTTTATTTTTTTATACTAACTTTGATTAACGATGTACAGTATATTGGCAGCCGGTTGACAGTGAGGCCGAAAAAGTTTCATTCTAAAATCCTGTCACGCCATTCAAAAGTTCTGAGGAGGGGCCCACAAATAGCATAGTGGTTATGCCACACTATCTGTGGCTACTGGGCTCCCACATGACTGACTGTGGTTTGAGTCCTGGGTGGCTTGAAAATCACACAAGGTAGTATGCCCAAGATCCAGGGAAGAAAATGAAGAAGAGATTATGGCATGGACATCCCCTCTTGGGGGGGGGGGGTATTTCTCTTTCCCTCTCACTGTCTCTGTCTTTCTCTCTCTCTAGGAAGTGCACATGACCCAAGGAAAAAAGCTCTATAAAAAAATAAAATAAAAAAGTTCTGGAGAAAATCACCCCCACAGTACAGGGGCCAAACCTAGTCAGATACAATATGGTTGTCCAGGGTTTGAATCTTGGCCCCAGTGGCTTGAAAAACACACTGTGTGTGTATGTGTGCACCTGGCCAGGATTCTGATGCGTTGGAGAACTGGAAAAAAGGGATCATGGGATGACCAGGCCGTGTTTTGGGGGGCGGGGGGATACATGCTCTTTTTCTCTCTCCTGTCTCTCTAGTGTATGTGCAAGCACACTCTGGCATTAACAAGAAAAAGCCAGAAGGAGACAGGCCTATGAAAAATGGTTTACAGGACCAGCAGGTGGCATGATGCTTAAGGTGTTGAACTCTCATATGGCCAACACGGTTCAAATCCTAGGCCCAGGGCTTGAAACTCATATTGGACATGTGTACATGGGTGCAAAATCTTGAGAAGAAAATGGAGGAGAAGGGATTGAAGCATGGCCTTCCTCCCTGGGAGTGGGGGGTGATTTCTCACTCTTCCTCTCTGTTTCTTTCTATCCTCAGTGAACATGCCCTATGGAAAAAATAAAATAAAAGATTTAGGTCTCAGCAGTGGCACCACTGGTGTGCAATGTGGGAGCCACATGGGAGGTCTGAGTTCAGGTCCTGGGCCAACCTGAACATGCCAGGCTTATGGGGCACACTGTGGCAGGGGGTAATGGCATTTCTGTTGAGGGTACCTATCTTTCTGTCTCTCTTTTTCATGAAAGAAGTACATTTTAAAATTAAATTGAATACAATTTATTTAACATTAGAAGATTTGCTCTGTAGCTCTAGTTCTCTCTCTAGGCATTCATTAGATAGGAGGGCCAACGAGCTACGACCACACGGAGAATGGCTAATCAAACCACGTCTGCACACAGAGGTGATCTGTTGTGTGAGTTTCAATGTCAGGCTGAGGGCAGAAGGCAGGGCCAACACACGTTCCCAGTTCCGCAGAGATACTGGACGTTTCAGAAATGAGTTTCTTTTTTAAAGGCGGTTCAGCATAGGGTCATGTTAGGAGTTATCAGGATGATGACCTTAGTTAGGCAGAAACAGATCAGGGAACTAGCCTGGAACACTAGGAAGCTTTCAGGAGGTACTATGTGACCATCTGTATTTTGACTCAAAACAGCTCCCAGCAGCAGGAGTCCTACAAGGTGCAAGAAGGGGGGAACAAGCCAAAAGAAAAGTGAACAAGCCAGAGGTGGTCCAAGGACCAGACTTTGGATGAACAAAGAGTCTCCACCAGGATGAAAAGAGACCCTGGAAAACAGATGAGGCTGGCTTGCCCCCCTTGGTACTGGCCCACTCTGCCATGGGATGTAGCTCCATCTCAGTAAACCTGCTACTCAGCTTGTCTCCTGGTCCTTCAATTCTTTGCTGTGATGGGAGACACGGGCCTCCGTTTTCTCAGCCTAATATGCTCGGTGCTGTGACCCGGACTGCACACAGTAAGCTCTGCTATTTTCCTTTTACTCGCTGTCCTTTAGGATTTTCCCATATGCTTTGGCTTCCTCCAGCCCAGTGCATGGCACACCTTGTAGGCAGCTCATCCAGGGCCAGCCCCGGGCGCGTTTGGAGTCCCCTCCTGTCTTCCTCCCTCTCCCAGTCAGCTCATCAGAGCTTCTCAACCAGCGTGCAAAGACCTGTGGGACCCAGCCCCTAGACAGGGAGCAGAGTTCTTCATTCCCATTCATGAGGCTGAGCCAAGCAGAAGCTTTCACTTTGACCTTCCAGCTTGATGGAGATTCTGGAATCAGTCACTGGAGATGGCAGAAATGGTGGCCAGGGCTACCCCTCCTTGGTGGGCTTTGAAAGCCCTCAGATTGAGGCAAGGAATATCCTGGCCTGTTAGCAGGTCAAGTCTTGCCTCATTCTAACCTTTTCCCTTATTTTCACCTTTCCTCTATGTCTAATTCCATGTCCTACCCTTCCATAGGCTCTCACCTACACACTTTGTACCCCAGTTGTTTTCTTCTGCTGTCGTATCTTCACCCCACTGAGCATACTTCATCCTGTTGCTTTTCTAAGTTACTGGGGGGACTCTGTGCCAGCGATCTCAAAACTGTGGAATTCCTGACAGACCTGCTTCTGAGGAAGAGGGGTTTCCCTGACCCCTAGGGGTCATGGGGTGTCTGCTTCCCCCAAGTCATCGTGGTTTCCCCTTCGTCCCCATCAGAACCACACTTGAGTCATCAGAAACGGTAGGACACTGCATTTCTTTGTGTTGTTGAGGCCCTCAGGCACTCACTGAGGGGAACAGGTATCGGGAGGCCTCTCCAACCTCCACTTTGTCTTTCAGACATGATGTACAGATCTATATGGCCTCTGTCCATATCCCCCTTTCCTCTGGCTTCGTAAGCTGTTGTGTGACCCATGGGTGTGACACGCTAGGCTATACTGGACTTGCACTGCCAGGACTTTTACTCTATTGTGCCCACCTTCGCAGTGGTCTCTTCTCTTGCCTTGGGTTTTAGACTTTTAGGACAGTGCACTACATTACCTCCACTCCAGTATCCATGGCAGGACCAGTGTTCCTACCTCTGTTTCTTGGCCATGATAGCGGACCGCCTCAATCCACATATATGCCTTACTCTATGTCGCTCCACGCATGGGTTCTCACTGTGAAGATGGGTCATGCTGTTCAATGATTGAGACAGCTTCGGAGTCTCTGAAAATAGCCCGGTTGCTCATTAGAGACTGATGCTGCTCCGTCTTGACTCAGGACATTGGCTTTCAGCACCCACGGGGGCTTTTCTGATGCCAGGATGCTGGGCTGTCGTTTTTCTGTGTGCTCTACAGATGGGCAATTGACTGACTCTTCCTGTGGACACCCTGTGACATATATCCTAGACAATCGGAAACTATCTGACCCATAAACTCTTAAGAAGCAGCAACTCATATTCTTTTGCAACATCACATGGCTTCAGTCCAAGCTGGAGTCTGGAGAACATTGACCCGTAGACGAGAACACCAATTTTAATACTATTCGACAATTAGCTTACTTCTGTAAATGGTTGGTGGAGGTGGGGGTGGACTTCATGCATACAGTGTTTTTATGTGTTAGTAGATATGGATGCGCCTGTTCCACCTTAACTCATGCTTCTCCCCTACGGGCTCAGGGCGCCAGGCTCCACAGGCTCTTTCTTTTCAGAGAGGTTTTTGCTAGAGGGCACATGCACTCACCAGAAAGAGAGAGACAGAGAGACAGAAAGTGAGAAATCACCCCCCAGGGGGATGGCCACACCGCAATCCCTTCTCCAAACTCCTCTTGGGATCTTGGGCACGCATGTACATGTGCCAGGCATGAGTTTAAGCCACCAGGTCCAGGACTCGAACTGCAGTCCAGCAACGTAGCCATTATGCCATTTACTAGTCCCACCCTCAGGCTCTTTTGATACGAAACCTGAGGTTTTCCCACTCGCTCAGAGAGTGCTCCTCCTGTGTCCCCTCTAAACTCAACTCTCCCTTTCTCTCCGAGGCCCCAAAGGTGACTTGCCCTAGAGTTCATCGTTTAGTTGAGTCTGGAGGAGAATTTGGCTCTATTCAGGTTCACAAACCCTTTTCTCTTACTGAGCTTAAACAGATTAAACCTGATTTAGGCAGTTTTCCTGATGATTCTGATAAATATATAGATGGGATTCAACATGTATCTCTGGCTTTTGAACTTACCAGGAAAGATGATATTAAACCAGACCTTATCAGACACAGAACGAGAGCGAGTAATCAGAGAGGCAAGAAAGTCCTCTACTGCTTTGCATATGTCTGACACCCAGTACCCCACGGGGGAATTGGCTGTAACCCCCACGGACCCTATCTGGGCTTCTAACTCTCATATGACTCTAGTCATTGTAACCATTTTCTTGTATCTTGGCTGGTCTTATGGCAGGAGGCTAAGAAGTTATAAACTATTCCAATGTAACAGCTGTTGGTCAGAGAATTGATGAAAACCCAACTACCTTTATGGAGCAACGATGGGTAATCCTTACCAAATACACAAATATTGACTTACATGCATATGACAGACAAGTCACATTAAAGGACTAATTCTTGTCCCAGTTGACTCCTGATATTCAAAGAAAATCACCTACTCTGTCCTAATCCCCATTCTGGACCCATTTCTTGAACTAGCATAATGGATGGGGCCTAGGATAGTGTCCCCAGTGTTGGGTTAGCGCTCCAGAGGCAATGACATCCTCCTCATGGATGTATAATCAAAATGGCTTAGAAGGGTCTGGGAGCCCTAGGGCTGATGCCTGAGTAAGCTTATCTTCTAACAGCTGCACGGCCTCAGTCTGTGCCTTTCCTCATACCGAGGGATCAGATTCATTGTGCCCTTTTAATCATTCATAAAGAGGCTGAGCCATTTCCCCCTATTTAGGAATCCGTGTTCAACAATATCCAGTTAATCCTAAGAAAGCTTTCAACTGCCTTCTAGTAGAGGGCTCAGGTAGCCTTTGGATTCCTTGAATTCTATCTGGGAAAAGACACCTAGCTCCCAGGCTCATAATATATATATATATTTATACTTTTTCCCATAGTTAAATATTTTTTCTCAGAGATTACTCATTATGCCAGCTTGTCTTTGCCCTCTATTAGGCTGAGACATTCTTATAAAAATTGGCATTTAGAGAGAGAGAGGCTATTTAACTACAAAGAACAGCCCCATCAAGTAGGGGGAACAAATAATGTGCCTTTTCAAGGATGTCCAGTCACTCAAGCTAGTGGCAGCAGTGCACTGTAAGGGACAGCGGACAGGAACTCCAGACATTGGCAAGAGAAACCAAAAGGCAGACAACGCAGCAGAACAGGCTGCCACGAGAAGCCTCTGGTTGAGGACGCATTAGTTCAGTATTCTCTCTCACAATTTCCCCAGTACTCTGGTGAGGGGACTCAGGAAGCATCAAGACTAGGGCTTCCGCTAGATTCCTCAGATGTCTTCAGAGGAGAGTCTCCTTTGGCTCCCTTAACATTTTCAATGGGAAGTAGTTAGTTCTCTACATGCATCTACCCACTTGGGAGAAAAGCCTACATTTATTCCTTTAACTAAACTTTCAATGCATCGAAAATATCACAGGGATTTAAACAGATACTGCAATTATGTCATTTTTGCCAGATTAACTCCCCCCAAGGTATGAAAAGACTCAGCTGTCAATCCAGCCCAGCGACTAGGTAACTATCCTGAAGACTGGCAGCTAGAGTTTACTCAAATGCCCCCAGTTATGGGATCAAAATACCTACTAGTTTTGTGGGCACTTTTACTAACCGGGTGGAGGCTTATCCTATGCAGATCGAAAGGCTACTGAAATAGCTAAGGAACTGATAGAGGAATCGACCCCCAGATTTGGCATGCCTAAGACACTCCAGCATGAGAATGGTCCTGCCTTTACTGCTACCCTACTGTAGGCTATTTCATCTGCTTTAGGAATCAAATATAATCTCCATTCAGGACTTGTAGAGTGTACCAATCAGTCCTTACAAAACACAACTTGAAAAATAACCCAGGACACTGGAATAAATTGGAAAAATTCTTTCCTAATGCTGTACTTTGGTTGTGTTCTGCAGCCAAAACATGTCTGGGGCTGAGCCCATTTGAAGCACTATATGGGTGACCCTTTCTTTTCTTTTATAAGGAATTATTAATTATTATTTTTCCTTATTTGACCAGAGAGAGAGAGAGGGAGAGAAAGTGAGAAAGCAAGCTACTAGGTCCAGGACTTGAATCACGGTTGGCCATGTGCGAGTCCAGGGTCTTAACTGCCACACCATCTAACAGCCCCCTGTGGACGACCTTTCCTGTATGGAGACTCATGACTTGACGCAGACACCCTAGCCCTCGCTGACTATGTTACATCAGTAGTCACATTTCAATAGCAACGTAGGGAGCTCAGAGTTATAACTCTTAGCCACAGAATGCCGAGCTCCTCGGTAAACCAGGCACACTAGTACTGATGAAAACCTGGAAAAGTGGGTCTCCCGATTCACGGCTACAGCCTGAGAAAGACCCACATGTACAACCAACCCTTACTTTGTAAGTAGCTCATTTTTGAATTCTGTTTTTTTTTTTTTTTTTTTTTTTTTTTTTTTTAAGAAGCTGGTACTGAGGTAAAGTTATGAATAGGTAATATTAGTGGGTCTCTATGATAAAATCCAGATTGAGGTTTGGGGAGACAGATCCAGCATTCATAAAGTTTTGCTGAACTGGCTGTAGATTGAGAAAAGTTTATCAAAGCATTTCGGCCCAGTACATAGCAGATGGCAAGTACATGCGGAAGAATGGCCGCGTTGTTTCCTTATCTTTGTGAGGTGCCCAAAACAACAGCAACTGCTTTGTCTTTCCCTCATGTTGGTTCTGAGAGTGAGCATATCATCTTTCACCCCAATTCTAGCAATGCTCTGCCTGTCTGAATCTGAAACCAAGAATAATATGGTTTACTATTGTATAAAGGAAAGCTTTTTACAGTAGCAAGGCTGAGGCTACCGCAGAGCCTACGAATTAAATGACACACATCCTCATGGCTAGTCCAGGTAGCACTGGCCTGAAATCAGAGGAAGCCGTGGAGTGTACTCCCACAGGCTATGCCTTTGTCTGTGGGGTTAAGGGAACCCCTTGGACTTTTGACTGCTTAGGAAGCCCTGTAAATAAGGGCCAGTGTTAGACCAGCTGATGGTGTAATGGTTACGTTGATGGTCTCCCACATAGTTGAGAGTGGTTCAAGTCCCAGACAAGTCCAGTGTTAAGCCACGTATGTGTGCGTGCCCAAAATTCTGAGAGGAGAATGGAGGAGACGCGATTGTAGCATGGCCATCCTTCCTGGGGGTTGATTTCTCACTTCCTGTTTGTCTCTGTTTGCTGAGCACATGTGCCCTATAGTAAAAATCTCTCTCTTAAAAATAAATAAATGAATAAATAAGGGCCAATGTCTTTAAGCAACTTTGTTTGTTCCAGTCTCCATCCACCAAAAAGATGAGACTAAGCATTGGGTCAACACCCTGTGGCTAGTCACTTGTGTTACCAAGGCCTGACCTGTAGGTGTCCCAGACAGTGATGCATACTTTTTTGGGTACAGTCTCTTGGCTTGGTGGGGAGTTGCTGCTTATCATTATGTGCTATGTGATACATCAAAGACTGTAATCATGACTAATGAAACTGCTATTGCCTCACTACTTTACAGACTTTCTTGAACTCCTTGGCAAGAGTTGCCCTTGGCAGCCATATTGCTGTAGACTACATGTCGGCAGAACAAGGGGAGTATGTGTGACTGTTAACTCCTCATGATGCTCCTACATCAATTTTTCGCAGCAGGTTGAACCAAGTATTGAAAAACTGAGACAACGCAACCTGGCTACCACAAACGTTGGGTCATCAGACTCCATTTCTACTAGGACTCCCTGATTGGTTCTCTAGCTTATTTAACTGGAATTTTTTCAGTGTTCTACGGACTGAGAAAGCTTCTACTATTTCTTATAGTTGGTATCAATTAATATTACATTATATTTCCTGTTTTTATTCTAGAGGTCTTCCTGGCCATAGGCCCCAACTAATGACCCTGACTGTCCAAGTGTCCTCCAATTGCTCTTCCAGCCCACTAGATGAACATGGAAACTTTCTTTTTTTTTTTTTTTTTTTCTTTTTTTGGAGAGATTTTTGCTATAGGGCACGTGCGCTTGCCAGACAGAGAGACACAGAGAGACAGAAAGTGAGAAATCACCCCCAGGGGGGATGGCCATGCCGCAATCCCTTTTCCTCCATTTTCCTCTTGGGATCTTGGGCACGCACGCACACACGCCCGGCGTGAGTTTAAGCCACTGGGTCCGGGACTCGAACCGTGGTTGACTACGTGGGAGTCCAGCAACATAGCCATTACGCTAACTGCTGGTCCCTGAACATGGCAACTTTCATGTTCACAACAACCTCCATGCTCATGGCTATGACATAGATTAAGGAGATGGGACCTTTCCCCACATTGCCCCCATTCAGTAGAAGCAGCTAGATGAACTATGACACCCAAAGCATTGGGTCCCCTAGCCCTTGAGGGGGAATTACTTGGGAGTTGATTGGAATGGTGCCCTTGGTTAGGTAGATGTAGATCAGGGAACTAGACTGCAGCACAAGGAAACTTTAGGGAGGGACTATGTGACTGTCTGTATTTGATCCATCTGTTTTGACTTCCAGCAGTGTGAGTACTACAAGATAAAAGAATGAGGAACCAGCCAAAAGACAAATTAATGAGTCAGAGGTGTTCTAAGGACACACAGATGAACAAAGGGTCTCACCCAGGATGAAGGGAAACCCTGGAAAAGAGATGAGGCCAGCTTGCCTTCCTTGATACTGACCCGCTCTGTCTATAGGATGTATCTCCATGTCATAAACCTGGCGCTCAGCCTGTCTCCTGGTCCTTCAAGTCTTTGCTGCAACAGGGAGACGTGGACCTCAATTTTCTCAACCTGATGGTCATAATTTGTCCTCCTGAAGATTATCATCTGATTCATCCAGAGACTGTCCCATTGATCCTGGGCTTCCTGACTTTGTGGTTATTCTGCAGTACTCTTCTGATATGTGTGAAAGGTAGATGTGAAGGCAGGAGAGGATTTCATCTTAAATGACCTGGGCTCAGTTCTGTGCCTACAAAGGCCAAGGAAAGTCAAAGAACAGAAAATGATTTGATATCGCTCCTCACAGGTCTCTTGACAAGGTATTAAACAGTCTGAGTAATGTCTTATAGATAAGGGAACCATGTAGCCATGAATGTGTGAGGGAGATGAGGGATGAGAAGGGCTGGCATGCTGGATGGTCAACAAGCAGAAAGGGGTGTGGGCCCAGTTTGTGACAAGAAAGAGGAAGAAGCCCTGCAATCTCCAGGGCACAGGGGGAGGGAGGAGCTTGATTCAGCCTGATTCAGCCTGCACCTGATTCAGCTGCGGCTAAGAGCAGTGTGGGGAGCTCCTGCACTCCCAGGCCAGGGCGGCCCTGAGAGGTGGGCCTGAGCTGGAACAGAGGTTCTGTGAGCTGGCAGCATGGAGGTAGGTGCCGAGTGGTTGTGGGGAAGTCCACTGGGAAGCCACCGTGTTGGGGCCTGGCCAGGATTACCCAGGAGCCGCTCTACAGAGCAACTGCTGTGTTGAAGCATCATTGTAAAGACAAAACTGATGGGGGGAAATGTATCTCTCTGAAGGCCTCCAGGAGAACACTGCTTATAGCCAAAAGTGATATTCCAAGTTGTTCAGGAGTGAGACCCCCAAGGTCATGCTCAGTTTATAGCAGATGTTTGCTAAAGTGACTTCTGAGTCATGTGGACTTAAAAACACTGCAGAGCTTTTATGTTGCTGAATGAAGTATCTCAGCACAGGATTAGAGTCAAACTGAAGAAAGCATTTCTCCTTTAACAAATGTTTTTGTGGGGCCAGCAGGTGGAGTGGTAGTTAAGGGCACTGGACTCCCACATGGCTGACTGCGGATCAAGTCCTGGACCTGGCAGCTTGTTTTCTCACTTTCTCTCTCTCTGTCACTCTCTGGTCAAATTTCAAAAATAAATAGATAAATAAAGTTAAATAAAATAATTATTTAAAAAAGATATTTTTGTGAGTATAATAACTTCTTTCCAAAGCGTATGGTATAAGGAGGGGAGAACAGAGTAACTTTTCAGTGGAGAAACCTGGCTGTACTGCGTGGGCCAGGTGAAGGCGGTGGCATCGACTGTGTTCAGTCTTGCTGAGAGCGTGTGCTCTGGAGGTAATGCAATGAGCATGTCTGCTGTCCGTGATCTTTCTCCAAGATCATATCATCCCAGGCCAACCATGAATTGCCAAGGAGGGGACATTCTACAAAATGGCCCATTAATGCCCCTCAAAGTGACCAAGGTCATCAAAAACAAGCAAAGTCTGAGAAATTGTTCCAGCCCTATGAGACACAACTACTTGTGATATGGTTGGGATCCTAGAAGAGAAAAAGGAACGTAGCTAACAACAAGGAAATGCAAATGAAGGATGAAGTTTGGACATTCTTTTTTTTCTTTTATTTTCCCCCATAGGGGACATGTGCTCACCAGAGAGAAAGACAGAGGGAAAGTGAGAAGTCACCCCAGGGGGTATGGCCATGCTGCAATCCCTTCTCCTCCATTTTCCTCTTGGATTTTGGGCACACATGCACATGTGCCCTCCATGATTTTTAAGCTCCGAGTCCGAACTTGAACTACAGATGGCCTTGTGGGATCCAGCACCTTAACCACCACACCACCTGCTGGCCCCCATCTGAACTTTCATTAATAATAATACATCAATGTTTTCTTGTTAGTTGTAACAAATGTACCATACTAATGTTAGATGTTAAGAGGAGATACTAGGTTCAGAGTTTGTGGGAGTTCCGTACCATCTTCAAATTTTGTCTGTAAATCTTAAAGTATTATGAAAAGTAAAGTCTATATAAAAGGGGAGCAGGATGGTAGATGCTGGCACAGCCATAAAAGGTGACCTCCAAGACTGACCCATGTGGGAAAGTTCCAGGTTCGTATCAGAGACCTCCCTGAATATGCTGGGTACATGTGTGCCCGTGATCTGCAGCTGAGGCTGGGCTGAATCGTGGCATTGGGACGATTGAGAGTGTTGTCTCTCTGTCTCTCTCTTCTTGTCCCTCTCCTCCATGGAAGACCTAAATAAATACACTTCAAAAAATGTGTGTCGGGACCAGCAGTTAGCGTAATGACTATGTCGCTGAACTCCCATGTAGTTGACCACGGTTCAAGTCCTGGACCCGGTGGCTTAAACTCACGCACGTGTGCATGCGTGCCCACGATCCCGAGAGGAGAATGGAGGAGAAGGGATTGCGGTGTGGCCATCCTCCCGGGGGGGGTGATTTCTCGCTTTCTGTCTCTCTGTCTCGCTCTCTCTTTCTGGCAAGCGCACGTGCCCTGTAGCAAAAAAAAAAAAAAAAAAAAAAAATGTGTGTCTACCACTCACAAGTATAAACAGTCTGTTGTGCCCTTCCCTACAGCCTTCCCTCACACAGGCCGTGTTTTCCTGAAGTTGCTGCTGTCTCCTCTGGTTAGTTGCTGTGGTGCCAGTCCCTCTCCATCCTGATCGTGACCATGAAGTCAAAGTCTCTTCATAATTCAGTTTCTCCCCTGTCCATGGTAATTTTTTTGTTTATAAACTTCCTAGAGGACCAGCAGGTGGTGTGATAGTTAAGGCACTGGATCCCACATGTCTGTGCAGTTCGAGTCCCAGACCCAACAGATTGAAATTCACTCTGGGCACGTGTGTATGTTCAAAATCTCAAGAGGAGAATGCAGGATTAGGGATTGTGGCGTGACCATCACACCTGTGAGGTAACTTCTTACTTTCCCTTGCTCTTTCTCTCGTTCATTTTCTCTCTGTCTCTCTTTGGCAAGCACACATGCCCTACAGTAAAACTAAAAAAAAAAAAAAAAAAAAAAAAAAAAAAAAAAAAAAAAAGCCTACAGACCTCACCATTGCTGTCTATAAAAGATATTCTCCTGGCTATTGACAGCCTTCTAGGCTCTGGCCCCCAAAGTTCTTCTGAGCACACTTCTGTCATTTCTCACATTAACCAATCAATGTTCCAGTTCAGCAGTTTCCAGATTGTAGATATTTTTAGTGAATAGGTTTGTTTTTCCAAACAATACCATACATGGAAGCCCATGTTACAAATCAGATAAAGACAAGACACTAGGAGGACTTGGGTCAAGATACTCTCCCATTCAGGCCCCAAATGCAGAATCGGTTGAAGGTGCTCTGAATACCCCACTCATGCTAGGTACGTGTGCTTTCATGCCCAACTTCTCGAGAGGAGAATGGAGGACAAGGGAGTGAAGTGAGCCCGTCCTGATTTGGACAAGTTGATTTGTCACTTTCTCTCTGTCTCTCCAGTGACAGCATGTGCTCTACAGCAAAAATCTCTCTCTAAAATAAAATAAGAAACAACAACAAAAACCCACTTCTGGGTTGGTCGACTTCTCAATGTTCCCATGGCATTGAATACTCACACCTTCTACATGACTGCTTTCTTTTTCTTTTCTTTTTTTTTTTTTTCCTTTTTCTTAGGTTTTGGACATAGGGTGTGCATGCTTGCTGGAGAGGAGGGAGACAGAGGGATGGAGAGTAAGAAATCATCCCCTGGGAGGATGGCCATGCTGCAATTCTTTCTCCTTCACTCTTCTCTCAGGATTTTGGGTACATATGTACATACGCCCAGTGTGAATTTCAAGACGCCATATCCACTGACTGAACCACGGTCAGTACCGTGGAAATCCCACAGCCGTAACCACTACACCACCTGCTGGCCCTGTGTGACTGCTTTTATGTCCTCGTTTCTTCTAGACCATAGTCTGAAATGCCTTCGCCTGCTTCCATTACCATTGGATCTGTTAAAATAATTATTTCTTCAGATATCACCTCTTTTTCTTAGGATTTATTTATTTTATTTTATTTATTATCATTTTTTTAGAGAGATTTTTGCTATGGGTGTGTGTGCTCATCTGAGAGACAGAAAGCAAAAAATCAGCCCCCAGGTGGGATGGCCATACCACAATCCCTTCTCCTACATTCTCCTCTTGGGATTTGGGGCATGCACGTACACACATAAACCTGGCGTGAGTTTAAAGCCACTGACTCTGGGATTTGAACTACAGTTGATCCCATGGGAGTATAGCACCCTAACCACCATGCAACCTGCTGGCCCCAATTATCATTATTTTAAAATATGACCAGAGAGAGACATACAGGGAGAAAACGAGAAAGCAAGCTGCCTGGTGTGGGACTCAAACCATGGTCGGCCATGTGGGACTCTAGTGCCCCCACCACACCATACCACCCACCAGCCCCAAAACCTCTCTTTTATGAGGGCTTCTCTGATTGCTTCCCAGAAGTCATCTGCCACTCCTACAGGTTCTTGGCTCTTGATTTAAACTTCTTTTGAGACATTTAATGCATACTGATGTGTGTCAGAATTACTCGATTATATATGTCATTCCTCTCACTAGTTCGTTAGTCTATAAATCCCTTGAGGACAGGACCTGTGGTTTCCATATCTGTGTGTTCCCCACAGCCATTAGCGTGATGCTTGCTCTGGGCAAGCTTTCGGGAGTGCTTTCTGAGTAGGTGAGGGGGTAAAAGGATGACTGTCTTGGGTTTCCTGCAACTTGGACTGGCATTTCTGCTCTTGCCCCTTAGCCTCCCTCTGATCATTGATATCTGTTGCTTCATTGCCACCCTCTTTGGCCACTCATGGCTGCCTGTCTGTCCAGTGCCCATGACTGAGGAAGACCAAGGGACAGTGTGTCTCAAGGGCATTAGATTGCATCCTGCCTTTCCCCATCTCCCACTTACCACTCAAAGCTGAGCTCAATGCCTGTGGCATTATAGGACTCAGTATTTGTTTGTTGAGTTACAATACCTGAGAGTGATTTTGAAAGAGCGCACTATTTTAAAGCCCATACTGACAGTGTTTGCAGCCTGGTCTCTGTAGAGAGTCTGCTACAGCCACGGCACGGTCACCAGGGTGTGGTGGCCTGTTTCTTCCAAGAAATCTGTGACTTTCCCATTCAGACTAGGGACTGCTGCCTGCCTCCACAACGTGGCACCCATGTCTGCACAAATGTCTTATGTATGCTGCTCATTTAGCCCGATTTCCCCCTGACATGCTATTCCTGACGATGATTTACACATATTTACTCTCAATGAAAATGTTGGAGAGGAGGTGGAGTGTGATTTTCCCCAGACCCTGCAGTCCTTTACAGCTGGCCCTAAACAGAACCCAAGGGTCAGGCAGTGCAGGCCACAGCAGGTGGGGCAGGCGAGGGCGTGCTTGTTGAGAGGGTGTCAATGGTGATGGCTTAAAGACGAGGGGAAGTGGGGAATAAGTAGTTAACCTTAAAATCATATGGAGACGGGACCAGCAGTTAGCATAATGGCTATGTCGCTGGAATCCCACATAGTCGACCGCGGTTTGAGTCCCGGACCTGGTGGCTTAAACTCACGCCGGGCGCGTGTGCGTGTGTGCCCAAGATCCCGAGAGGACAATGGAGGAGAAGGGATTGCGGCGTGGCCATCCCCCCTGGGGGGTGATTTCTCGCTTTCTATCTCTCTGTCTGTCTGGCGAGCACATGCGCCCTATAGCGAAAACCTCTCCAAAAAAAAAAAAAGATTCAAATGCAATAAAAAGCATACTGAACCACGTGACTTAGCAATTGCCTCTAATACCTGCTTTCTTCCCAGAGGCTACTACACTTTCAAGTTTGTTGACCTTCCTCTCAGTCTATCTTACACAGACAACTATGTTATCCTCTATTATTTTAATGGAATACACATTATACATAGATTGTTGTGTGTATCTGTGAGGACTTAATTTCATCAATAAGTATCAAAAATAAATGACTTAGGGACCAGCAGTTAGCGTAATGGCTATGTTGCTGGCCTCCCACGTAGTCGACTGTACTTCACATCCCGAACCCGGTGGCTTAAAACTCATGCTGGGCACATGTGCGTGTGTACCCAAGATCCCAAGAGGAGAACAGAGGAGAAGGAATTGTGGTGTGGCCATCCCCCCTGGGGGGTGATTTTTCGCTTTCTGTCTCTCTGTCTCTCTCTGTCTGTCTGGCAAGCGCACGCGCCCTATAGCAAAAACCTCTCCAAAAAAATAAAAAAGGACTTAGCCAAATGAGCATTTATACATTTACTTTAAAGAATTATTTATTTAATTTATTATTATTATTATTTCACATGAGTTTCGGCAGAGAAAGAGAGAGAGAGAGAGAAAAAGCCACCAGATCCAGGACTCAAACTGTGGTCGGTCATTTGGGAATTCTAGTGCCTTAACCACCATGCCACCTGCTAGCCCAATGAGTATTTATTTTTATCAAATAATTATAAGTCCAAGACTGGTTGGAAGATCCACAGCACCATGAGGGACCCAGGATCTTTGTATCTTTCCACTTCTATCCTTAGTTGTAACTTTTCTCCACACACTTGTTGTCTCAGGACCCCAAAATAGCTGCTCTACCACCACCATTTTCCACATTCTAGGCAAGCAAAAGAGAAAGGACAAAGAACAAGGACTCCTCTCCTACCTATCGGTCTGAATGCCACCACAGGCCATGTAAAGGTGCAAAGGGGTCTGGGACACAGGTTATGTTTTAACTTCTTCAAATTCTATCCATCCTGCATGTCTAAGACTAGTTCACCTGTATTTTGATTTACCTCACCATCCAAGATTTCAATAACGTATTCTCTTTGGTCTACCAAACCAGCTAGATTGCAATAATTTATTCTTTTATTTATTCTATTAACCTTCATTAACTATGAGCTGGATCAGACAGAAATGGAAGAAAATGTCAGTTGTCAAATTGTGGACACTTAACAAAAAGATTGCTAAAGAGGATAAGTTAATGTGAAATCAGTGAGTATTTATGGGCTAACAGGTGGCATAGTGTTTAAGGTATGGGACTCCCACATGACTGATCATGGCTTGAGTCCTATACCTGGCAACTTGCTTTCTCACTTTCTCTTTCTCTATGTCTCTTTCTGGTCAAAGTAAATAATAATAATAATAAAATTAAAATGAAATAAAAGTAATTCTTTAAATAAAAAGTATTTATTTAGAATGAAAAAGTAAATCATAACTATAAAATTTTGAATAACTGACATGTCACAAACATGACAAGATCTAAAAAGCAACAATACATATATAATCAACTGCCTCTCATTCTTCTATAACACTTGCCTGCTACATTTTTGCTTGAATAGTCTTTAAGTAGTTCTTCATATAACAATTATTTTGTCATATTTTCTGGAAACCTTTGAAAGATGTTCAGCATTTTCTCCAACCTAGATGAAAATTTTGCTCTTTACTATTGATATATTTCAAAACTGATTTCTGCTTCATAACTCATATTTGGTAATGCCATATAAATATTCAGGACACTGTCAAATTTGGAGGAAGTTCTATTATCAAGGTTCTTTTAATTTATGAGCTATATTATGATTTGGAAATTTTCCAGCAGGCTAGTTCTGGCTCCTAATACTTTAAATCTTGTTAGGTGCCCACAGTTCTCTGCCTCTAGGACTGTGGTAGGGAGAACGCTCATGATGAGAATGCTGGCCTACTCTTTAGGTGGAAAATGGCATGAGACTCAGCACAAAGGTTGGGAGGATTATTCTTAGAAGTCATTCCACTTCCTGTCTGGAAATGGTCAGCAATATGCTACCTGTGGGAATTACAGTGAACCATATGAATATAGTGAATACATTTCTAAAATCTCTACTAAATGTATTTCCACATAAATTGTCCCATAACTGGATCCCGAAAATGGTCATGGCCACTCCAAGGCCAAGAGGAAAAGTGTTATTGAGGGAAGTAGAATGGGAAGTTGTTGCAGATTGAATCAACCATAGTAAAATATCTATTAAATTTTACAAAAATCCTTCACCATATTGCTAGGAAAAAAATGTGAGCAATTTTAAAATGAGTCTGAAAAAGGGAAAAAAGAGAAAAAGAAAAGACTACTGAGCATCCTCTTTAGCACACCCTACTTGGTTGTCTAACTCTAGAGGGGTCTTTGCCTTTTCATTATCTTTGAGCTACTTTGCATTTCTGTAAATGATATTGCTGTCTCAACAAATGCAAACATATGTTTGAAGAATACCATTGATTATCACTATGAGGTTATTGACTCCTTTGAGGTCTGTCTGTAACTGTATCTCAGCAATTAAAATTCTGTGTGTGTGTGTATATAAATAAAATATGTACATAGTCTAAAACCCCCTTTGAACTAGTTTTAATCTCTTATTGGTTCCTTTATTAATTAATGAGTTAAATAAAATCACACACTTTATAAAAACAAAGAAATTTTAAAAGCTGAATATGTCGACTCCCTGAATAAGATCAAGGACCACTGGTGAGGAGAATAGAAGCTGTAGATATTGACTAGGTACCTGGCATGCCTTCTGTAATAATTTTTTCTCCTCACTTAACACTATAGCCTGTAACCTTTCCCATGCTAGTACATTCCTTATGCTTGCTAATGACAGCATGGCACACTGGTGTATGGCTCTACCACAATTTGTTTAAACATTTACCTATGAAGGCATTTATCTATTTTATTATTTTAAATACAACAGTAATTATCTGAATATCCTACTAATTTTATATTTGTTATGTTGTATTTATTTGCTTATTAAGGTGTCTACAAATTGAATAAGAGTCAGGCCTTCAGCACCTAAAATCTATTCTTAAATATTTGACAATATCCTATTTTTATTGTCTTCTAATATCTGAATTTAGTGAACAAGCAGGTGGCTTAGGTTCTTACATGGCCAACTGTGGTTCAAGTCCCAGACCTGGAGACTTGAAAATCATGTGTATGTGTGCCCAAGACCCCAGGAGGAGAATGGAGGAGAATGGATTGCTGTGTGGCCATCTGCCCTGGGAGATGATTTCTCACTTTCCTTCTTTCTGTCTCTCTCCAGGAAGCACACACACCTAGATCAGCAACCAAAAAAAAAAAAAAAAAAATCTGAATTTAGCTATTAGTTGATACTTCACATTTTCCAAAGAGAACATAATTATCATTCTACTAGTACTTAATATATAACAAGTGCTAGGTATGGTTCTATGTACCTTACTCTGAAATTAATTTAGTCCTCACAATGACCTTATGGGATAGGTATTATCATAATTGATATTTTACAAACAAAAAAAGCTAAAACTCAGAAAATTTAAGGCATAATGCACAAAACTAGTGGCAGGGCCATTTTATTTAGTTTTATTTCTCCTAAATTCCAAAGATACGTTATTGTTCAATATAATGGTACATAAAATGTTTGTTGAATATAGAAAAATAAGGAACCCATTTCTTATATCACAACTTACATCTTAATGAAAAACACTACAAATGAGAAAATATAATTAAAATTCACTCAAATGAACTTATGATTCACTCAAATTTTTTTAACTGCATTCTTTTTTTTCTCTTTAAATTTATTTATTTTTACCTTAATTCACTATACATCATTACAGTATACAAAGGAATTTCCCATCCAAAATACATTGTATATTGGCTCAATCAAGCACATCAACACACATGTTATCAGCAAATAATTTTCCATTTCTTATGTCTTATATACTTTTTTTTTTTGCCATCCTGATTCCCTATCCCTCACCCTCTGCCATGTCCCAACCTCCTCCCACATTGTCTCTGGTATCCATGGTTACTTTCTATGGCTCCCCCCCCCCCCGATTTAATTGATTTGCTAATGAACTTAATTAATCTAAATATTTCCAATAGCAAGGGCAGCTGATATATACCTATATATGAACCCAAGTCTGACTTTAGGCATAAACCTCAGCGAGTAGAATGAACATACTATAAAGTAGTACCTAACTGGGGCTATATAGCTTACTGCGGTCATCAAATATGCATTTTTTTAATTCCGATAAGAACAGTTTTACTGTTTTTTTTTTCTCCTGAAACTTTTTTTTTTTTAAATTACTTAACATTCATTTCCTGAGCATCATCACAACATACTAAATGTGGTTTTCCATCTAGAGTAAACTGCATAGTGGCTTAATCATGCATGTTATCATCCATAATATTCCATTTCTACTTTCATATATATATGTTTTTTACCCCATGTCTGACCCTCTGCCCTATTGCACTCTCTTATTACACTATCTCTGCTGTCTACAGTTGTCTTCAATTCCTTTTCCCCCAACACTTTGTTGATCACACTTTTTGAACTCTTATTTCTGTGTGTCTGCATTTAATTTTACTGACATAGAACTCCCTTAAGAAGTTCTTGGAGATCTGGTCTGGTGCTGGTAAATTCTTTCAGGTTTTGTTTATCTGGGAATGTTCATGTCTTTTCTTCCCACATGAATGATAATCTTGCTGGGTACAGTATTCTAGGTTGAAATTGCTTTCCCCTTAACACTTTGAATATATTTTCCCATTCTTTCCTTGCTCACATTGTTTCTGATGAGAGGTCTGCTGTTAATCTGATGGGATAGCCTTTGTAGGTAACTTGCCGTTTTCCTCTTGCCAATCTTAGTATCTTGTCTTTGTCTGTGGTTTTGGTCAATCTGGCTATAATGTGTCTTGGAGAAGATCTTCTTGGGTTGATTCTATTTGAGATCTTCTGTATTTCTTGGGACTGAATCTTTGAGTTCCTCTCTAGGTTTGGAAAGTTTTCTTGCAGGATCTCATGGAATAGATTATCAATGTCCTTATGATTCTCTTCGCCTTCTGGGATGCCTATTATGCAGATGTTTGGACGTTTGATGGAATCTAGTATTTCTCATATATTATTCTCAAATTTTTGGGTCATTTTCTCAGTCTTCAAGGTGGATTTTTCTAGGCTAGCAATTTTCTCTTCTACATCTGAGATTCTATTTTCTGTATGATCTAGTCTGCTTTTAATACTTTCAAGGAAAATTTTGACTTCCTGTATTATAGCCTTCATCTCTAACAGTTCTATTTGATTCTTTTGTAAAGTGTGAAATTCCTCTTTTAGATCTTGCATGAATTTCCTTACCTCCTGGAACTCGACAACTTCTTTCTCCTTCCTCTTCTGCAGTTCATTGTCTCTCTTTTCTTCCATCTGTGTTAGCTTTGCCATTATGAATGTTCTGAATTCTTTATCAGACATTTCCATGATTTCCATTGAACTGTGTGTGGATGAAGAGGAGTTATCCTTTTCCCTTGGAGGAGAAGTATTTTTCTGCTTTCCCATATTTCTTGTGGTCCTGCAGTGATTTCTAGTCATCTGGTTGATGGTCAGTTTCTTCCCAAACTTGGAAGTTCAATCTGAGCGTTGAGTAGTGTGCAGAAAAGGAAACAGAAAGAAACAACAGCAACAACAGCCAAAAACAAACATGCGACTTTTGTGTGCCAGAGGCCGAATTATCAGTGGAAAATCTTCATTTCTGTTTCCCCAAAATGGCTAGTTCGCAGGAGCCATGAAGCTGTGTGTCTCCAAGAAGGCCTGTTCCCTTTGCCTCTTCTCCACTCAAAATTTTTTAAAAAATAAAATATGCCATGATGAATTTTTGTGGAAGCTGAGTGGCAATGCAGCACAGCTCTCTGGGGCAGTTGGATTCTCTACCAGCTAATAAGCTGGGCTGCAGGCTTTGTGAACAGAATGCAAGCACTATGAAGGTGTATGTACTTTTGGATTCTTTTCTTGTGTCCTGTCTGCTACTGCCATTCAATTTTCACCAACTAGCTCAAGAAAGCCTATGGGAGCTGGCTGCTGAAGGAAAACATCTGGGAATCCTTCCACTGGTGTTCCCCTGCCTCTCAAATGTACTTTTGAACTCCACAGTTCATGACACAGTGTACAAATTCGGCTTCTTTATTTTTAGTTGCTTATTTCCAGCCCAGTCCTAGCTGCATTTCAATCTGAGACGTTATTAAAGGAACCAGGCTCTTGAACCTGCATAGATACACCCTACTATGATTGTAAGATGCAGCCCTCTTCCAAGAACACACCTGTGAAAAGAGTTGTTCTTTTCCCCGACATGACAGAACCTACTCAAAAAAAAAAAAAAGAAAGAAAAGAAAAGAAAAAGAAAAAAGTGTGTAATTTATCAAATGACTAAAAATCATTGGAAAGGCACACAACATTTAAGACAATAAGAGAATACTTCTTCTTCAAGAAAACACAACAACTCCTCACCAACCACAGACAACACAATAGAACTTGCAGAAATATGAGAAAAAGAATTTGAAATATTCATAGTGATAAAACTAAATGAGATGCAAGAGAAAAACACAACCAACTCCAGGAGATGAAGACTTAAATGAAGAGATAGACACCGTAAAAAAGATTTAAAACTTCTATGGGACCAGCAGTTAGCGTAATGGCTATGTCGCTGGACTCCCACGTAGTCGACCGCGGTTCGAGTCCTGGACCCGGTGGCTTAAACTCACGCCGGGCGCGTGTGCGTGAGTGCCCAAGATCCCGAGAGGAGAATGGAGGAGAAGGGATTGCGGCGTGGCCATCCCCCCTGGGGGGTGATTTCCTGCTTTCTATCTCTCTGTCTCTCTCTGTCTGTCTGGCGAGCGCACGCGCCCTATAGCAAAAACCTCTCCAAAAAAAAAAAAAAAAAAAGAAAAAAGATTTAAAACTTCTAGAGATGAAGACTCTAGGAAATCAAATAAGAATATAGGAAATCAAAACCTCCCTCAAATGTGTTAATAGTAGATTTGAACATACAGGAGATCAAATCTCTGATCTAGAAGACAAAACCTCTGACTTAGACAAAATTTAAAAAAAGAGTGAAAACATAACCCCTCCCCCCAAAAAAAATGAGGCTAATCTACAGGAAATACCAGATACCATTAAATGCCCAAATATCCCAATAACTGGTATTCCAGAAGTTGAAAACTCTAAAAGGAGCAGAGAAAATCTATTCCGCAAAATACTTTCAGAAAACTTTCTAAACCTAGAGAAACATTCAAGATCCAGACCCAAGAAATACAAAGGACCTCAAATAGAATTAACACAAGAAGATCCTTTCCACAGTACATCATAGCCAAATGGTAAAAAAGACAAAGACAAGATTCTAAAAATGGCAAGAAACATCAAGTTTTTTTTTTCTTTTTTTGGAGAGGTTTTTGCTATAGCACGCGTGCGCTCGCCAGACAGACAGAGAGAGACAGAGAGATAGAAAGCGAGAAATCACCCCCCAGGGGGAATGGCCACACCGCAATCCCTTCTCCTCCATTCTCCTCTCAGGATCTTGGGCACGCACGCACATGCGCCCGGCGTGAGTTTTAAGCCACTGGGTCTGGGACGCGAACCGTGGTCAACTACGTGGGAATCCAGCGACATAGCCATTACGCTAACTGCTGGTCCCACATCAAGTTTTTTTACAAAGGTTATCCCATTAGGCTAACACAATGCAAACAAGGAAAGATAAGAAGATACATTTAGAATGCTAAAAGAAAAACAATTTCAACTAAAAATACTATACCCAGCAATGCCTTCCTTCATATGGGAGGAACAAATAAAATCATTATCAGATAAACAAAACTGAAATAACTGACCAACACTGTACCAGCTCTTCAACAAGTACAGAAGAGAGCACTACATCAGGAAAACTAAAGAGAGACAAAGAGAAATAAGAGAATAAAAACAAACAAATACATGGCTAACAAAATCGCAAGGATAAGTCAGCAAATATCAATAATGCTGAATGTTAATGGATTAAATTCTCCAATTTAAAGACTGGCTGAATGGATTAAACAAACAGGAGCCTTCTATACACTGCCTACAGGAACACATCTCATGGATAAAGACAAACATAGACTGAAAGTGAAGGGCTGGAAAAATATATTCCAAGAAATGGAAATCAAAAAAAAAGATTGGAATTGTGATACTGATATCTGACAAAATAAGCTTTAAGACAAAAACTGTGAGAAGAGACAAAGAAGGACACTATATAGTACTAAAAGGGCTAATTCACCAAGAAGATATGACACTTACAAATATCTATGCACCCAACATTGGAGCACACAGATATGTGAAAGAAAGACTGCTTGATTTAAAGGAAGAGAAAGACTACAACACAGTAACAACTGGATAGCTCAACACCCCACTATCCCCTCTAGACAGATCATCTATAGAACTTTCCACCCAACAACCACAAAATATACATTTTTTTCTTATGCCCACATGAAACATTTTTAAAAATTGACCATATGATAGTACACAAAACAAACCCTTACAAATTCAAAGGTATAGAAACTATATCCAGAATATTCTCTGACCACAATGGAATTAAACTTTAAATTAACTGTACAAAAAAAAAAAACTTCAAAAATACACAAACAGAAGGAACTAACAACTTTCTCTAGAATGACTTTACAACTACTGAAGAAATTAAGACTGAAATCAAAAGACTCACTGAAACCAATGATAAGGAGCACACAGATATTCATAACCTATGGGGCATAGCTAAGGCAGTCATAAGAGAGAAGTTCATAGCAACTAGGGCTCATATGAAAAAAATGGAAAGGTGGCAGATAGACAACCTAAAAACACACCTCAGGGAACTGAAAAATTATAAACAAACAAAAAGCAACCCAACAAATACCAGGAGAAAAAAAATAATAAAGATTAGAGCTGAGATAAATAAAATAGAGAATAAATCAACTATACAGAAAATCAATAAAACCAAAAGTTGGTTCTTTGTGATAATAAACAAAACTGACATACCATTAGCTAGACTTATTAAGAAGAAGAAAAAAAGGAACTAGATAAACCAAATCAGAAAAGAAACAAGCTATCTTAAAACAGACATAACAGAAATAGAAAAGATCATGAGAGAATATTATGAGCAACTATGTGCTAAGAAACAAGAAAACCTGGATGAGGTGAACAAACTTTAGACACATATAATCCACCAAATCAGGAAGACATAGCCTGCATAGACCAATGAGATTGAATAAGTAATACCCTCCCAACAAAGAAAAGCCCAGGTTCTGATGGCCTCACCTCCAAATTCTATGAAACCTTTGAAGAAGAGCTAGCCTGCATTGTACCTAAACTAGTTCTAAAGATCCATTAGGAATGAACCCGCCCAAATTCATTCTATGAAGCCTCCTTCACTCTTACTTGAAAAACAGACAAGAACATCACAGGAAAAGAAAAGGACAGACCGATATCCCTGGTGAACACAAATGCAAAAATTCTCAATAAGATATTAGCAAATCATATCCAACAACACATTAAAAAAGTTATACACCATGACCAGGTTGCCTTTATACCAGGGATGAGAAGGTGGTTCAACATACTCAAAACTATAAATGTAAAACATCACATGAAGGAAAGATAAAAACCATCTGATCATATCAATCAAGGTAGAAAAGCATTTGATAAAGTACAACATCCCTTCATGATTAAGACTTTCAGTAAAATCAGCAAAGAAGGGACTTTTCTTAACACAATTAAAGCCATATGTGACAAACCAATAGTTAACATCATACTGAATGGGAAAGAGCTTTCAGCTTTTCCACTAAAATCTGGAATAAGACAAAGCTGCCCTCTTCCTCCACTCCTCTTCAATATAGTACTGGAAGTTCTAGCCAATTCAATAAGACAAAAGAATAAAATAAAGGACATTCAAATAGCGAAAGAATAAGTGAAATTATCTCTATTTGTAAATGACATAGTTATTTACATAGGAAATTCAAAAGAATTCACCCAAATCTTCCAGAACTGATAAATGAACATAGGAAAGTGGCAAGATACAAAATCAACATACAAAAATTTATGGCATTTCTATATTCCATCAGTGAACATACTGAGGTAGAATTGAAGAAAGCAATTCCATTTATAATAGCTATATATATGATGCGAAACATGGAAAAGGATACAAAAAAGTGGAAAGACACTCCATGTTCCTGCATTGGAAGAATTAACCGAATTAAAATATCAATTCTACCCAAAATAATTTATAAATTTAATGCAATTCCAATTAAATTACCAGAAACATTCAGTCACAGATATAGAAAAAAATCCTAAAATTTGTCTGGAATCATAAAAAGCCCCAAAGCAAGACTGTGCCAGAAGAATAAAGTAGGAAGCATTTTAAAACCTAATCCTAATATTTATTACAAAGCTGTGATAATCAAAATGGCATGGTACTGCCGCCAAAATAAATAAATAAATAAATAAATAAATAAATAAATAAATAAATAAATGTATGTTTAAAAGTGTGTAGACCAATGGAATAGAGTACGGAACCTGGAAATAACCCCTCAAATATACAGCTAGCTAACTGATTTATGACAAAGGTCACAAGTTAATCTAATAGAGAAAAGAAAATCTTTTCAGCAAATGGTGCTGGGAAAAGCAGATATCCACTTGCAGAAAAATGAAACTGGACCCCTACCTCTCATCATTAACAAAAATCAACACAAAATGGATTAAAGATCTAAATATAAAACCTCAAGCCATAAAACTACTGATAGAAAACAAAAGGGATACTCTTGGAGATATCAGAGTTGGCAGAGACTTAAAATAAGATCCCCAAAGCACTGGCAATAATCTCAAATAGACAAGTGAGATTACAACAGGTTAAAAAGCTTCTTCATGACAGAAGAAACAATAATTAGAGTGAAGAGACAGCCTTCAGAATGGGAGAATATATTTCCAAACTATGCCTCAGATAAGTGACTGAAAACCAGAATATACAGGGAATTCAAGCAGCTTTCCTGGGAAAAAAAAATAACTCAATTAAAAAGTAAGAAAATGAGATGAACAAACAACTCTCCATGGAAGACATACGAACAGCCAAAAAGCATATGAAAACATATTCAACATCCCCTATCATAAAGGAGATGCAAATCAAAACCACGAGATACCACCTAACCATTGTGGCTAACCACAGAGTATCCAAAAATTTAAAAAAAAAAAAAAAAAGATAATAGTTAGTGAGGCTGTGGTGGAAAGGGAACTCTCTTGCACTATTGGTGGGAATGTAATTAGTACAACAACTGTGGAGAACAATATGGCGGTTGCTGAAAACCCTACAAATAAAACTATCATATCATCTAGTAATTCCACTCCTGAGTATCTACTCAGTCAGAAAAGTATTTGCACATCCTTGTTTATTGTGGCATTATTCACAATTGTTACATAATGGAATCAACTCAAATGTCCCAGAACAGATGAATGAATTGAAAAAGTATGGCACATATACTCTATGGAATACTACTCAGCCATAGGAAAAAATGAGATCCTGGCATTTGATAGAAAGTGAACAAACATGGGGGATTTAATGCTAAGTGAAGCAATCCAGACTATGAAAGAGAAACAGTGAATGTCCCCACATTCTATATACCAAATGTCTGTACTCTTTGACAGAAACTGAAAGATTGGGAGATATAAAGGCATGGAGAGCAACTGTGGATACTGGAGACAGTGTGGGGACGAGTGGGCAGCTGGGGGGCAGGAGAGAGGGAAGTGGGGCTGGGAAAGAAAAGCAAAGCATTTAACAGACACAAAAGTGTAAAATCGTGTGTTAAGGAAAATGTGTATTATAATTTCTTTGACTGGACTAATATGCAATGTATTCATGCTTGGAAGATTTCTTTTGTATGCTGCAGAGATGAGCAGTGATGAAATGTAAATAAAGCAAATAACATGGGAAAAAAGAATTAAATAAAAAATATAGAAAAATAAAATATTCATATAAATAATTTTTTAGATAAAGAATATAGTCTGCTTCAAGAAATAAAAATTTCTAAGTTTCATTTTTTAATTTCCTTCAGAGAAAATTATTCAGGAATATTATGTGTAATGCTGTTCTCTAAATACAGCTACCATTTTCATTAGTGTAACAATACTGGCCAAGAATTCTTATAATAGAATTCCTACTTCTCCATTCTTTTGTGGCTCAGAACAAACAAACCAGGAAGCCAAAAATATTCACAACTGTGACTATTACAGGCATCATTAAACTTTGAGCTGTAGTCTGAAAACATTACTATGTCCATAAGCTTTGTAGTGGGTTTTTAGAGCATAGAAATTTAAAGACTGTTATTTTCAACCCTCGGAGGTTACCTTATTCAGCTTGGGCAGCCAGAATAAAATTTCATAGACTGGGCGGCTTAAACAACACAAACTTAATTTCTCACAGTGCCAAAGGCTGGAAGTTCAAGGTCAGGATGTCAGCTTAGTCAACTTCTGGAGAGAGTCCTCTGGCTGGCATATGGCCTCCTTCTCACCGTGTCCTTATGTGGTGAGGAGAGTGTAAGTAAGAGCAAACTCTCTGGTGTCTCCTATGAGAACACTAATCCCACAATGAAGGCCTTGCACTCTTGACCTCATTTAAGCCTCGTCAACTCCCAAAGACCCATCTCTAAATGCCATCATATTGGAGATGGTGGATACTGGGGACACGGACACATTCTGTCCATACCAGAGATCCTTCTTAATTACCTCTGAACATTTTATTCCTAAATAAAAAGTTGCTACTATAGAATGGTAGAGTGGGAGGGAGAAGGTAGTTTGCTTAAATACCACCTGAATTTTTAACCACATGGCTTATAATCAAATGAAGGTAGGACTGATAATTGCTCTTATTTTGGGTAGGGCAATCTAATCCTAGCACTGAATGTTCTATTCCATTTTACTCATGCTCTCTTCTGCTCGACTGTAAGCCACAGTTTTACATCTGATATATAGGAGAAACAATATGTAATTTTCAACATAAGGTAACTGTGAAAATGAAATGAGGAAATGAATAAAAAGTCATTTCACTTACTGCAAATTCTGCAATAAAACAACCCAAAGGCCATGCTGCAAATAATAAAGTAACTTCATTATATTTTGAGTTATTGTCTATCATTAGCAAAATACATTAAGACTCATCAGATGTGTTATTTTGAGATTTTTCCTAAATATCCCACATTTCCTACATAGACAGTGTGTGGTTTGTTTTAACAAAGTTTACATAGAAAGGATTCCTGATGTTGGGGACATGCTTATTTTGGAAAACTTGTGCTTACAGAAAAATTTGTCACAGAATGTCCTTGGCATTGCTGCAGCTTCTGCACACTGTCAGCCCGACTTGGGGATTAATCAAAGAAACTGTGAGTCTTACACAAAGAAGTTAAAGAAAAAGCAGTAAGAAGTGTAAAAGTTTGCTACGTTTGCACATGTACATTGTACCACTGCCAAACGTCTGGGTTTTATTTTGTTTGTTTCCTTTTCTCAAGTTTATTTATTTATTTTTTTCTGTGAGATAGAGAGAGGGAGAGACCGACACCTCTAACAGGTTTCTTACAACCGTAATCCTATCCCTAGCCTCTGCCAGCCAGGAGCACAGATACACATTCTTACCTGGTATCCACAGAAAGACCTCAAGACAAGAACCTGGGACCTTCCCAAGTGGCCTCAGTATCATGGAGCATTGCATTATCACTGCACTGTCACAGCTGGCCTGCTTTTGATATAATTATAAAAGGCAGAATCAGTAAGGAAAACTGAATGAAGGGCAGGTTGCAAGTACATGTGAATCTATAATTCTCACAAAAGTTAAAAAAAATGCTATCCCTTAAAGGAAAAATGCTGAAAGAGAAACAAACAAACAATCAGGAATTAGCAGAAAAAGCACCAATACAAATAACGGAAAAGCGGAGATAGGGAAATAACTGCTGTTGCCCTTCAAGGGGCCTCCGCTGTTGTCAGGCACACCGGGGCCAAGCAGCGGGGCCAGCTGGGGTTTGCAACTTCCATGTGGCTCTCACTCAAGCTGTGGGTTTCTCAAAGAGCTCTTCAAGGAGCGTTAGGTGAGTATTATGGATAGGCTGGGGAAAATCACAGGAAGGGCTTTGGGTTGAAAATTGATGTAAACTTATTCTTTCTGAAAAAGCAAAAAAGGCTGATTCTCTTGAGTTGTGGCTTTTCCTGTTTCCATCTGACCTTCTCCTCTTTGTCTAATCTTGCTCAAGCCAATGGAGAGGATGAGAGAAGACATGCCAGGTAGAAAGAACTAGATCTCAAGAGGCCATTACTGATTTTTTTTAAAGAGACTTTTTCTCTTTTTTTAAGGTTTTTGCTTTATGGTTCATGTGCTTGCTTGAGAGAGAAAGAGAGACAGAGACAATGAAAAGTCGCCCCCCGGGGTGCCACAATCCTCTCTCTTCCATTCTCCTCCCAGGATTTTGGGCATGCATACACATGCACCCAGCATGATTTCCAGCCACTGGGTCCGGGACTCAAACCACTGTCAGCCATTTGGGAGTCCAGTGACGTGGCTACTACGCCGTCTGCTGGCCTCTGCTATTGATTTAGAAAGGGCAAGTTCATATTAACACAACTCAGTCTCATGCTGGAAGTACATTTTCTTTCTTAAATGCCTGTTGCCCTTCTTTTCAGTTATGACTCAAAAAAAAATTTTTTAACAGTTTTATAGGTGGAGTGGTGGTTAAGGCACTGGACTGCCACATGACTGACCAGGATATGTTTTTTAATCTATTTTATTCCCAAGTAAATTCTAAGCTCTTTAAACGTGTTTATTTTTTTTTAAAGCAAGACATTTAGAGTGCTTTAATCCTTCCAGTTAACAACACTTTAGCAGTAATTGTAATGTAATTTTCAGCATTTCATGTGACTTTCAGCAAGAATATTTCTTAAGGGTTGCCATAGGAGAGAAGAGCAGGAGATAGAAGTGTCGGGTTTCATATGTATTAAAAGCACAAAAGTCCAAAATATTTTCTTTTCTGCATCAAAACTCGAAGCCACAATTTTACATCTGATAATAGGACAAAGTGGTGCCATGAAGGTTCTGGGTTCGTATCCCAGGATGTCCCTGAGCACGCGGGTGCACACATGCCTGTGATCCGGGCAGCTCAGACTGGAGGAGGACTGCAACATGAAGATCTGTCGCGAGCACTCGTCTCTCAACCTCTCTTCTCTCTCTTAGTCTCTCTGTCTCTTCCTCTCTCAAGGAAAAGAATAACTGAATAAATAGAAAAAAGGAACTGTACCACAAACTTCAATGATTTGGCTTCAATCCCAAACTCGTTACACTATGTCGGAAGTTCATGAAGAAAATGCTGTTACATTCAAAGTGCTCTTGCCCTGGTAATTCTTTCCTGTACCAAGTGAGGCAAGGACGTCGCCTCCAGTGCTGCTACCCAAGCCGACACGTTTGTGCTGGAGGCAGTTTCTGCCAACCACGAAGGGCACCCTGCTTTCACTGGAGGTTGCATTAATGGCTGGTTCAGCATCCAGGAGCCAGCTCTGCAGCGCCCCCAAGGCCAGAGTCAGTGTAGAAAGATCCTGGTATCAGCACATTGTCCCCACGCAGCCCCTGGTGAGAACTGGGCACTTTCCACATTGCGAATCTCCAAGCGCTTACTCTCTCTCTGTTCTAGAGCACCAGGAATACTTGCAGCTCTTGTTCTGACTTGGGAAAAAAAAGCTGCAATAATGTTATGTTTTACTTGGTTTCAATAACAACCATAGCTCTTTTTAATCACTTGTGTTTTATTGGGTTGTCAGAAAAGTCATGACGTATCTTTTTCTTTGTTTTTCTATGCAAAAATGTGTCATGACTTTTCTGACAACTCAATACAAAATTTTTACAAGTTTTTTCTCTTTTCGAGTACTAGCCAACTGAGAAGATGGTTTGGTGAACATCTCTACATGCTCCGCCCTCTTGCTCAACAGCAATGAACAAATACCCAACTTTTAGAACTCCTCAGTCAAGGTTTTCTTTTTTTTAAGAATTATTTTATTTAACTTTATTTATTTTAATTTGACTGGGGTGGGGGAGAGAAAGCAAGCTACCAGGTCCAGGACTCGAACCACAGTCAGCCATGTGGGAGTTCAATGCTCTTAACCACCATGCCACCTGCCAGTCGCTCCCAGCCAAGCTTTAAACTTCCTCTGGAGAGGCTGCACTGGATACCAGATTTGGTGTTGCTCCTCTAATTGCATTCCTGGGAAGAAAACCAGCTCCTTTGTTTTTGGTCCCAAACCCGTATTTAGTGCGCAACCAGCTCCGTCTAAAATGAAGGACTTGCATCGTTGACACTGACTTGTCTGTGTTTATGACATCCAGAAGCCTTCCATGAGGGGCACAGATCCATCACTCAGCCTTGCAATGCCTGAGGGAGAATGGAAGGAAACACATTCTTGGTTCAGACTCTCTGGTAGGCAACTTGCATCCTTCCCTGGTTTTACCCTTACGAACATTCTTAGAAAGAGGGATTATTAGTTCCACTTTATATACAATGAAGCAGAGGATTGGAGAGGTTAGATCATTTATCTCGTGAGTGGCAGAGGCAGAATCCAACTAAAGTCAGTCTGATTCCAAAGTTCACATTCCTCCTGTTACTTGGGTTCACCTCTCTGTACTAGCCTATATTCCAGACTTGCCTGGCAGTTCAATGGCTCACCACAAATGTGGTCTTTTGCTAGGTTTTAGTTTCTTGTTTTTTTCTAAATGGGGAGATAAATGAATGGTATTACTAAATGACACCATCTGAGGCTTTATGGACAATACTACCCTGAGAAATTGACATGCTAATAGGAGGACCCACTCCATGGCACAGCAGTAATGTGCTTTTCAAGGGAAGCCAGATCCCACTTGGCAACCTTAGTTCAAATCCTCAGTCCACTCAACTGAGGTATGTCAGGAATGCATGCCAGGGTCCAAGATTTGAAGGACTGGATGACAGGAGAAGGAGGATCATAGTGTGACCAGACCTGCAGAAGCTGCTCACCTCTCTCTTTCATGTGCACACACATGTGGTCTATCATGAATACAGAAAATAAATACTGGAAAGAAGAAAAGAAAGAATAAATAAAGAAAAAGAAAGGAAGAAAGGAAGGAAGAAGAAAAAAATGAAAAGAAAGAAAGAAAAAGAGAAAGAAGAAAGAAGAAAGAAGGAAGAACGGAAGAAAGGAAGAAAGGAAGAAAGGAAGAAAGGAAGAAAGAAAGAAAGAAAGAAAGAAAGAAAGAAAGAAAGAAAGAAAAATAGAAATACTGATAGAAATCCTTATAAAATTAGTCTGCATTTCTGAGCATCCCTGTCTTTTTCACCAAAGAAAGGCTGCTCCAACCTTCCCTTGAAGTGAAAAGAGAAGCACTGCATGCTATTATATCCACCCTTAGGATGAACTTCAGGCAAATGGAAAGGTAGGTGATGTGAGACTCAGGGGCTGTTCCATCTCCACACTAGGCAGCTTCTACTTACACGTCTACACAGGCATGCCCTGAGCCTGGGCCAGCTTCCAGAGTTAGCGTCATTTCCTTTAGATCCTTTAGATCTATAGTCTTAGCTGGTGGTCACAGTGGAAATGCCATCTCAGAAGGTAATTCTCACGTGGAAGATTTGCTTGGAGAAGTTTGAACTAAATAGACTAGGTTCAAGAAAACACATTTCTTCCACTCATTAGTTCTGTCTCTTCGGTAACCCACTTAGCCACTCATTCCAAAACTCTGGAGTTTGAAGTTTCCCCGCATGGTTGGTATGAGAAATAAGGATGTCATAGATAAAGGACAGGCTTACAGTAGGCAACCATGCAGATACTACCAGTAGTAGCATAGCTGAATTTTTGGTATTTATGAGACCTGTAATTTTTCCAATGAAAAGTAAGGAATTTTTTTAGAGGCTTAGGATTTTATTTCATTATAAACCTTACAGAAGTCTAAAATATATAGTTAAGTAATTTAATCAACATTGTTAAGGATAAAAATAGATAAATTTGGTATTATCCCACAATTTGTGTTTGCCTTGTTTTATGATATAGTTTGAATAATAGTTTGTTCCCCAAGACCTAGTGGGTGGTATTTGGATCATGAGGCATCCTCCTCATGAACGGATTAATGCTGTCCTTTATTATTATTATTATTATTTATTTATTTATTTCATTTCATTTTCTTCCATACATTCAATCACATTATTATTTGTCTTACAAAATGGATATTTCAACAGGTGAATATTTCTCCCTAGTACTGTTGATAAAACTATGAAATATCTTCAACAGATAATACCACACCTCTTTGTGCCATTAATGCTTTTCCTCCCTGTCCCTCCCCCCAAATGTCCTTCTTCAGACCCTCCTCTTTCACACACACTTTATCTATTCATCCATAAAAAACAACAAAACCCTGGCTTTTGACAGGAAGTGGATGAATGTGGAAGACTTACTGCTGAGTGGAGCAAGCCATGCTATGAAGGAGAGGCACTGTATGTCCCCACTTAATATATACCGAGTGTCTGCACTTTATGACTGAAACTAATTGTCTAAAGGATATAGAAATGCAGTATATAGATGTAAATACTGGATTAATGCTGTCTTAAGAGAGCATGTGAGTTCTAGCTCTTGTGAGAAGGGGTTAGTTCCCACAAGATCAAGTGGCTATGAAAGGAACATGGTGCCCAGTCTCTCTTTGCACGCACCCACCATCCTCTCCGCTCTTCTCCACTCCTGATGTAACATAGCTGGCCTAATGTCAGCCCTGAGCTCTCGGGTTTGCAAACTACCAGAATTATGAGTGAAATAAACCTCCATTTTTAATAAATCACCCAAGTCTCTGGTATTTCTGTCAACAATAGGGACCAATACCTCTTTGAGTTTTTACCTTAGTGTACTCCTTTTTGGAAATTTTCTATTCTGAAATGTATAACCTACCACAGTTTTGTGGGCATGTGATCTGACCAGAATAGGACACTGTCTCCAGCCTCTTCCAATGACCCAATTTTGCAACAAAGGGGAAGTTCTCATGAAAGTTTTGGGAAAATTTCTCTATGTATTTCATGTTCTGCACAACTGGCAAGCATAACTACCTGTCCTGTGTTTTTACAACTATTTGTAGAGTGAACAGCCTCAGAGCCAAGGATAGATTGCGTTGTCATAGAATATAATGAAGATAATGTTTTTCTCTGGGGCAAATTTGGCAATACAACATTCAGGTTCTCGAAGCTCAGGATCCCACTGCATGCTCTGCATCCACGTGGACCCTGTGCCTCCACACCACACACTTCAGGAAGTAGGGGCAGCTGCGTGGATCCCGGGCTCCTGCTGCTTGCTGTGAGTAATGAAGTCCTGTCTCTCACTCAACAGCGTCTTGTCTCCTGCCAATATAAAATTGTGACAGGCTAATTTGTGAGCTTGTGCATGGGTAAAATTTCATACCCTTTACACAAAGAACAAGTAAAAACACTGAGATGTGTGCTTGGCAGCCAGAGGACTCAGGAATCTCCTCTGCATCAGGTGACTTAAGGACATCATTGCAGAATATGTCATCTTTTAACTGGATCTGGAAAGATGAGCAGAAGTCAGTTGAATGAAGAAGGATGAGACCTGCTTTAGCCAAATAAACGAAGCACAGATGTTAGTAAGAAACTGAAATAGTACAACCCAAATTGTAAAGAAATGGGCATGGCAAGAGAAAACACGAAAAACAGTTTGGTACTATATCGAGGAAGGAAAAGTTATTACTGGGTTTTCCGATCTACTAAGCAGTCTCATTTGGATCGTTTATTTCACTAACACAGCAGCCTTCTTAGTAGGTGCTATTACCTTGCTTGAAGAATTATGCCCTGAGAGTTTAAATAATTTCTTTTTTTTATTAATTTTATCTATAGTCATAATCTTGTTTATATTACATTGAATCACATATGTCTTTACAGAGTATTATATTTCTTTTTTCCAGAAGGAATACCATGTATATCAGTCAAGACAGAGACGTTACTATCCACATCATTGAATAGCTTTTCATCATTTTTCCAGATTATTATTATTATTATTCTCATTGTCTTATAAGCAGTTAATCACTATATATAATTTTGCTTATAAAAATAATTTACCTAACATTAAATACTTCTCAGACCAGTCCAGTTGAGAATATTATACATGTTATCATCAACAGGAAATAAACCATTTCTGCGTCCCACTAATGTCATGACTCTCAATGTGTTCCCTTGTAATTCTTTTCTGTACTCTTCCCCTCTCTCACCCAGTTCCACACTGTCTTTCTCATCCATAACTATTTTTACTGATTTTATGACCTCCAATATTTTGATCTCTGCAATAAAGTGCGGATAGTTGGTATATATTAAGTGAATAGATACAATATATTTCTTTCCTATCCTGGCTTGCTCCATAGCTGACCACTTTCTATCAAATGCCAGGATCTTGTTGTTTTTCATGGCTGAGTGGTATTCCATAGAGTACATGTCCCACACTTTTTCAGTTCATTCATATGTTTGTGGACATTTGGTTGGTTCCATGCCAAAGCGATCATGAATAATGCTGCAATGAAAATTGATGTGTAAGCACTTTTCCTACTGCGTATTCTCCTGTTCTTTGGGTAGATACCCAGAAGTGGGTTGCTGGATCAAATGGTAGTTCTATTTGTAGATCTTTGAGGAACCTCCATATTGTTCTCCACAGTGTCTCAACCAGTTTACATTACCACCAACAGTGTAGAAGAGTTCCTCTTTCACCACATCCCCACCAACACTTACCACCTTTTGTATTTTTAATCTTCACCATTCTGACAGAGGTTAGGTTGTGGTTTTAATCTGAATCTCATTGTGGTTTTAATCTGAATCTCCCTTATGATGTGGGATATTGAGCAATTCCTCATACGCTTTTTGGCTCTTCATATGTCTTCTTAGAGAGATTTTTGTTCAGTTCATTTCCCCATCTTTTAATTGGGTTAATCTTTTTTTTTCAAGTAAGCTGTTTGAGTTCCCTGTGTATTCTGGTCATCAGTCCCTTGTCAGAAGCATATTTTACAAAAATATTCTTCCATTATGAGGATTGTCTATTCACGCTAATTACTGTGTCCTTGGCTGTGCAGAAACTTCTTAGCCTGATATCATCCCACTTGTCTATTTTAGGGATTGTTGCTTATGCTCTGGGGAGTCTTATTTAAGAAGTCTTTGCCTATCCCAATGTCTCCCAGAGTTTCCCCAGTATTTTCCACCAGTGTTTTCTAGTTTGCAGTCTTAGGTTCAGATCTTTGATCCACTTTGAGTTGATTTCTGTTAATGGTGAAAGATAGGGGTTCAGTTTCATCTTTCTGCAGGTGGATACTCAGTTTTTCCAGCACCATTTACTAAACAGGTTTTCCTTTTCCCAATGGATCAACTGGTATCTTTTGTCAAAAATCAGTTGGCTGTAAGCTGTGGGGGTTATTTCTGGGGTCTCTATTCTATTCCATTGGTCCACCTGTCTGTTTTTGTGCCAATACCATGCTGTTTTGATGATCACAGCTTTATGGTGTATGTTGGGGTCAGGGAGTGATATGCCACCCACTCCACTCTTCTTGCACAGGATTGCTTTGGCAATATGAGGTCTTTCATGATTCTAGACAAATTCTATGATTGTCTTTTCTAGATCTGTGAAGAATTTCTCTGGTATTTTGATTGGAATTGTGTTAAATATGTAGGTTAATTTAGAAAGAATTGCCATTTTGATTATGTTAATTCTTCTAATCCAG
The DNA here is from genome assembly GCA_026018925.1 of Tupaia tana. Taxonomy (NCBI): domain Eukaryota; kingdom Metazoa; phylum Chordata; class Mammalia; order Scandentia; family Tupaiidae; genus Tupaia; species Tupaia tana. The sequence goes on along the minus strand of JAKSZU010000006.1, from coordinate 99,208,796 downwards.
GAACATGGGATGTCCTTCCATTTTTTAACGTCCTTTTCAGTATCTTTTTAAAGATTTTCATAGTTTTCTTTGTAAAGGTCTTTAACTTCCTTAATTGGGTTTATCACTAGGTATTTTATACATTTTGTAGCTATGGTAAAAGGATTCTTTTCTTTAGCACTACTTCATTCAACCTGTTGTTCATATATAGAAATGCTATAGATTTTTGAATGTTGATTTTTTATCCTGCCATTTTACTGTATTCATTTATTTCTTCGAGAAGTTATTTCATGAAACCCTTTGGATCTTCTAAGTATATTACCATGTTATCTGCAAATAAAGATATTTTCAACTCTTCTTTGCCTATTTAAATCCTTTTACATTGTTCTCTTTTCTAATTGCACTGGCTAAGACTTCCAACACTTTATTAAAAAGCAGTGGAGAAAGGAGACAGCTTTGTCTAGTACCAGTTTTTAGTGGAAAAACTTTTAGCTTTTCCCCATTCAGTATAAAGCTATAGGTTTTTCATAGATGGCTTTTATTGTGTTGAGAAATGACCCTTCTATACCAATCTCACTGAGAGTTTTAATCATGAAAGGATGTTGTATTTTATCAAATGTTTTCTCTGCATCAATTGAACTGATCATATGGTTTTTATTTTTCTTTCTGTTAATATGATGTATTATATTTATGGTCTTGCATATGTTGAACCACCCTTGCATCCCTGGTTATGATGAATAATCTTTGTTATATAGTTGGATGCGATTTGCAAGTATCTTGTTGAGAATTTTTGCATCTATATTCATCAGTGATATTGGTCTGTAGTTTTCCTTCTTTGTCAAGTCCTTATCTGTTTGGGGAATGTGGAATGATGGAGGTTTCATGAAATGAATTTGGAAGGTGTCCTTCCTTTTGCATCGTTAGAAATATTTTGAGTAGGATAGAGGTTAACTCTTCCTTAAAAGGTTTGTAGAATTCAGAAGTAAAGCCATCCAGACCTGGGCTTTTCTTTGTTGGGAGGTTGTTTATTACTGATTCAATCTCATGGCTTATTACGGGTCTATTCAGGTTTTTTATAGCCTCCTGATTCAATCTTGGTAGATTTTATGCATCCAGGATGATGGATGATGTTTTGTATCACCCTCTAATGATGTTTTGTATCACGTATTTAATTTATCTGGTTTCTTTCTTTCTTCTTCATCAGTCTAGCTAATGTTGTGCTAGATACTGTTAATCTTTTCAAAGAACCAGCTTTTGCTTTCATTTATTTTCTGTATAGTTCATTTATTTTCTATTTTTATTTATTTCTGCTTGAATCTTTATAACTTCTTTACACCTGGCATTTTTGTTGTTGTTGTTGGTGCTATTTTTTCCAATTCCCTAAGACCTGATGTTAGGTTGTCTCTTTGCCACCTTCCCATCTTTTTCTTATGTGCACTAATTGCTATGAATTTACCTCGTATGACTGCTTTTGCCATTTCCCATAGATTATGGCAACTTGTGTACTCATTATCATTTGTTGCCATATTTTTTTAATTACAGATTTAATTTCTTTAGTAGTTAAGAAGTCATTCAGGAGCAGGTTGTTTAGTTTCCATGTGTTTGTGTATTTTTAAGGGTGTTTCTTAAAATTAATATCAAGTTTAATTCCATCATGGTCAGAGAAGATGCTGGATGTAGTTTCTATGCCTTTGATTCTATAAAGGCTTGATTTGTGTCCTATTGTATGGTCAATCTTTGAAAACGTTCCATGCTGGGGTGAGAAAATGTGTATTTTTTGGTCTTAGGGTGGAAAGTTCTATAGATATCTATCAAGCCCATTCCATTTATAGTATCATTTAGGTCCTGTATCTCTCTATTTTTTTGTTTAGAAGAACTGTCTAAAGGAGATAATGGGGTGTTGAGATCTCCAACAATTATAGTGTTTCTCCTTATCTCTTATCTCTCCTTTTAGCTCCAGCAGTCTTTCCTTCACATTTTTAGGTGCTCCTGAGTTGGTGCACAGATAATTATAAGCGTTATATCTTCTTGCTGAATTAACCCATTCACTTTTTTATAATGCCCCTCTTTGTCTCTTTTTACAGGCTTTATCTTGAAGCCTATTTTGTCTGAAATCAATATCACAATCCCAGTCCTTTTTTGATTTCCATTTGTATGGAATATCTTTTTCCAACCCTTCACTTTTAGTCTATGCATGTCTTTATCCATAAGGTGCATTTCTTGTAGGAAACAGATAGAGGGTTTCTTTTTTTTAAATCCATTTGGACAGTCTGTGTCTCTTAATTGCAGAGTTTAATCCATCAACATTCGATGTTATTATCGATATTTCTGGACCTGTTCCTATCATTAAGTGAGCCCTTTTCTTGCTTGCTTTTTGTTCTCTTATAACTGTCTGTCTGACTTTTTAGTTTTCCTTGTATTGCACTCCCTTCAGAACCTCTCGAAGAGCTGGTCTGGAGTTGGTAAGTTCTTTCAGGATTTTTTAATCTGAGAATGATTTTATCGTTTTTCTCCTATGAAGAATAATCTTGTCAGGTATAGTATTCTTGGTTGAAATTATTTTTTATTCAACACTTTGACTGTATTTCCCTTCTTTCCTTGCCTTCATTGTTTCTGACAAGAGGTCCAATGTTAGCCTGATGGGGTGACTTTTGTAAGTAAGAATTTAAATAATTTCTCTAAGACGATAAAGCTTGTAAGAAGTAGAACATAGAGGCAAAACCAAAGATCTTTCCATACCACTCAGTGAGGTGCTTTTTTACTCTTACTCTTTAGGGAACATCAGGAATGATGATCTGTTTTGTTTTGAGTTTTTGTTTGTTTATTGCTAAAAGGCACATGTGTTCATCAGAGAAAACACACTTAATGGGGCATGGTCATGCCTAATTACCTTTGTCTGCAGTTTTCCTTTCTGTCAGTATTTTAGACATGCATGTACATGTGATCAGCAGGTTTTTCAAGCCTCTGGGACCAGGATTTAAACCACAGTTGGCCCTGTGGGTTCTGGCTCCCTATACCTAGTGCTTAACCACTGTACTGCAGGGCTGGGCCTAGTTTTTGGTTTTTGGTTTTCCTTTAGGTGAAGATGTTCTGATCAGGTGTATCATAGATGGACTATTTAGTAGCGGCATGAGGTATTGGAGAGGAGTGATCTAGAAGACCTATAATGGTTTAAGGGGCTTGAAACCAGGTAATGGAAATTGTAATGGGGTTTGGAAGTACAGTATATTGTAGAGGATTTTTTTTTTTTTTTTTTTTTTTTTGGTACAGAAGTTTCTAGCTTGGTTGCCTAGGTGATGTCACTAACTAAAATAGATGATTCTAGAGGAGGAGAAACTTCAAGGAGCAAGATTATAATACAGTTTATGGGACCAACAGTTAGCGTAATGGCTATGTCGCTGGACTCCCATGTAGTCGAACGCAATTCGAGTCCCGGACCCGGTGGCTTAAACTCATGCCAGGTGCGTGTGCGTGCATGCCCAAGATCCCGAGAGGAGAATGGAGGAGAAGGGATTGCGGTGTGGCCATCCCCTCTGGGGGGTGATTTCTCGCTTTCTATCTCTCTGTCTCTCTCTGTCTGTCTGGCGAGCACACGCGCCCTATAGCAAAAACCTCTCCAAAAAAAAAAAAAAGATTATAATACAGGTTATACATGAGATAGAAAACGTTGATTTTTATCATGTTTTTAAACTTATTTATTTCTTATATGAGAGAGACACAGAGAGTGAATAAAGGAGTGAACGACAGGGAGCTCCAACCGGATCGTCATACCACAGTCCACTCTCAGCCACAGCCTGAGCACAAGTGCACGTGCATATGACCGGCCAAGAGAGACCAGTCCCAGGACACACAGGAACTTTCCCTTGTGGACCCAGCTGTATTACTGCTGTGCCACCCGCTGGTCTCAAAATGGGCATCCCTTAGTGCAATTTCAGGCAACTTTCACTTTATGGAAGGTGTATTTTAGGATAAGAGATGTTTAATTTTCATTGAGTTGACAAATTACTCTTTCACAGGTAATTATAAGACAGTATTTGGTAAAAGTATTTGCCTCCTACTTAAAAATACACTCAAAATAGTATAAGAAAAAGTAGAATGTTAGTTTTTCCACTCCACCTTTTATTGCTCTTCATTATAAGTTTTCATTTTTATCTTTGTTTTCTACTATGGGGAGCACATACTCACCTGAAAGACAGACAGACAGACAGAGAGTGAGAAATCACCTTTGAGAGAGGATGGCCACACCACAATCCCTCCTCTTCCTTTCTCCTTTTGGGATTTCAGTCACACATACACATACACCCAGTGTGTTTTCAAACCACTGAGTCCAGGACTCAAACCACATGGTTGGCCATGTGTGATCCAGTTGCCTCTACCACCGTGCCACTGCTGGCCCCTTCATTACACATTTTAATGGTAATATCGCTCTTTTGTATTTTACTGAAATAAAAAAAAATTACTAAACAATTTTGGCTCAAAAAATAAATATGTTCCTCTTGTTTTGTACTCTCCCATCTTTTCTCCCCAAAACTCCCTCTAAAAATCTTCTCAAGTCTTTGAAATGATTTGAAGTAAGGGTTGGTAGAAAAAAGACAAAAATTTACGTAACTTTGGTGACCTACTTCTCTTACTCTTATCTTAGTTTATAAAGAGTGAAAGATTTAAGCCATCTGTGGATTTAATGCATTTTTTCCTATCAGTTTTAAGAATACAGCTTTTCTATGAAAATGATCTAAAATGTTCCTGTTACAAGGGGTTTTTTTTTTAAAGAGTGACAAAGTTTTGTAAACATGCATACTAAATGTTCAAGTTTTGTATCATCATTTTAATCAGAGTCTTATTAATTGGCTGACTCACTACTGCCACCGTTACAGAATACTAATTTCTCCCTTAATAGAATAGATGAGTGGTTGAATATAAACAGTGTTCATTCATTCATGAGTGTTGCCTGATAACTGAATCATGAATAACTCTTAATTTTTAAATAAGAAAACACACACAAAGACAGATGAGAGTGAAAGAAAATGAACATAAATATTTCATGAATTTATATATATATATTTTTTTTAATATATTTTGCTATAGGACATATGTGCTCACTGGGGGGGGGGGAGAGGAAGAGAAAGAGAGAAATCACCTCCTGAGAGGAATGACATGCCACAATCCCTTCTCCATTCTCCTCTTGGGATTTTGGGCACACATGCCCATGTGCCTGGTGTGTTTTTCAAGCTGCCGGGTCCAGGACTTGAACTGAATAGTCGGCCGTGTGGAATCCAGTTGCCTTAACCACCACACCACCAGCTGATCCCATGGGTAGACTTCTTTATCACTCCTCAAGAATAATTTACTTCTTTGCTTGTCATATAGGAATATTCCTAACAGGGTGCACTTCAAATGTTTGAATATAAAAACCAGGGGGTTTCCTTTTACATTACAAATATGCAGATAGGAATTTATTTCATGTCCCCATCATGTCTAACGTGAATAATGCTGCAATGAACACGTGAGTGCAAGTATTTCTTTTAGATGTGGACTTTTTAAAGTGTATTTTTTTTCCTTATTAGAGAGAAAGACAGAGGCAAGTGTGGGGAGACAGCAGTCCCAGCAGGGGCTAACAGTGTGACCCAACCCCCGCTACAACAAGCTCAGGATTCTGGGCACCACCTGCCTGGAGCACTCAGGGAGGTCTCTGGGCCAACTTGGAACCTCCCATTTGGGTCACCCTTGCAGAGCGTTGTGCTTCTTCATTGCACCACCATCTGGCCCTTGGAAATTCTGGGGTGTATATATTCAGTATATACCCCAAAGTGAGATTGCTTAACTGTATGGTAGTTCTATGTTGAAGGCTTTGATAAGCCTCTGCACTGTTTTCTGTAGTTGGGCCAATTAACATTCCCTCCCGCAGTGTACAGAGTTCCCTCTTCTCCGTATCCTTGTCAACATTTATTACCTTTTATCTTTTAGGCGATAGCCATGCTTACAGGTGTGAGGTGATACCATTGGGTTTCATTTGCATTTCCATCATTAGTTGTGTTGAGCACCTTTTCATATGTCTGTTGGCCATTCGTATGTCTTCTTTGGAAAAAATAATGTGTATTCATGTCCTTTGTCAATTTTTTTAAACAAAATTATCTCCCAGAATTTTACACCTATACACGTGTAATGTCAGAGCAATGAAATCACAGCCTACTTTTTTTTTTATTTTTTTTTTGAGAGGTTTTTGCGATAGGGCGTATACGCTTGCCAGCAAGACAGAGAGAGACAAAGAGACAGAAAGTGAGAAATCACCCCCCTAGGGGGGATGGCCATGCCGCAATCCCTTCTCCTCCATTCTCCTCTCAGGATCTTGGGCACACATGCACATGTGCCTGGTGTGAGTTTAAGCCACCAGGTCCAGAACTCGAACCGTGGTCGACTACATGGGAGTCCAGTGACATGGCCATTACGTCAACTGCTGGTCCCTACAGCGTATTAAATGATTTAGATAAACAGTTATTTTGCGAAACATGAAAACTCACTCTTAGCACTTTCAGTTTGGTTTTGGACAGTTGCAGGTAAGAAGTCACGAGAGTTTGTACATGTGTTGGACATACAATCGCTCAACAACAGGTTGAGAGGAGGGACTCTAAGGTGATTAGGCCGCGGCAGCGCTGTCCTTGTCAATGGATTCCTGCCGTTATGGAGGAGAGCGTCCAGTATCTCAGGAGGGGCTCCTGATAAAAGAATTAGCTTGTCTCCTCCCTTCTCTCTCTCTCTTGCCATGTGAGGCTTTCCACCATGTTATGATGCCACAGGGCAGAGGTCATTAGGCATTGGCAAGCTTTTTTTCCTATGTAGGACCAAATAGTAAATGTTTTCAGGTTTGTGGCCATGCGGCTTCTGTCGCAACTCCTTAACTCTGCTGCTGTAGTGTAAAAGCAGCCACTGACGGTGTGTAAGTGTCTGTATCCCAGTAAGAGTTTATTTACAAAATCAGGAAACAGGCTGGGTTTGTCCAGTGAGCTGTGTGCTGACAGGTCCTGGTTTGTGTGACACTCGTGTTCACATTCAAGCCCAACTCTCCAGCGCCTCAGTAATGCCCAAAATGGACACAGATTCAGGTTTCTGGAGTAAGTGTATTATTAAAATGGAATGGTAGAATAAATATATTCATACCCATTCACAAATTTAACAAGTAGGCCTTGATTATCAGGGCAGTTCTAGGCTCCGGAGTTCCCACAGTGTTAATCCACCAGCACCCCTGCCCCACAAATGTCCCTGCGGTAGCAGAGGTGGTCTTCTCAAGGAGCAACGGACACTAGGCAAGATGCTAAGAGAACGTGTGGGATGTAAGATGGAGGAAGTATGTAAGGGGGGCAGCAGGTGGGATAGTGGTTAGGGTGCTGGACTCCCTCAGGGCGGATTGAGTCCCAGACCTGGTGGCTTGAAAATTACTCTGCGTGCATGTGCTTGTGTGCCCAGAATCCCTGGAGGAGAATGGAGGAGAAGGGATCATGGTATGGCCATCCCTTCTGGAGTGCTTTCTCACATTCCCTTTCTCTGTCTCCACCTCTCTCTCTCTCTCTCTCTTTCTCTCTCTCTCTCTCTCTCTCTCTCTGGCGAGCACATGCATTATGTGATAGAAATGTAAAAAAAAAGAAAAAAGTTAAAGAAGGCACAAAGGCTAGGGCCTGCTGGGGAATCACCCCGTTAACTAGGGTAGCCAAGGAGGGCCTTCTGTAAAGGTTACAGTCCAGGAAACGCAGAGGGATGTAAAGCATGTTTTAGGCCAAGGGCACAAATGCCAAGATTCGTTTTAAATTTTTCAGTTTTGCTATAGGGTGTGTGCAGTCACTGAAGAGAGATGTGGTGTAGGGAGTAGTGAAAAACCACCCCCCAGGAGGTATGGCCATGCCGCAATCCTTTCTCCTCCCTTCTCCTCTTGGGATTTTGGGCAGAAACACATATATATGCCTGGCATGATTTCCATGCTACTGGGTCTGGGACTAGAACCACTTAGTTGGTTATGTGGAATTTAGTGACTTAACCACCATGCCACCCACTGATCCAAATGCAAAGTCGCTTAAAGCAGTGGATAAGTATTTTAAAGGGTCAGTTCTTTCTATATTTTATTTTGAAGAGATTTTTGCTATAGGGCGTGCCAGAGAGACACAGAGAGAGAAAACGAGAGATCACCCCCCCCAGGGGGGATGGCCACGCCAGAATCCTTTCTCCTTCATTCTCCTCTCAGGATCTTGGGCATGCACGCACATGTGCCTGGAGTGAGTTTTAAGTCGCTGGGTCCAGGATTCGAGCTGCAGTCGACTACGTGGGAGTCCACCAATGTAACCATTACACCATCTGCTGATTTCTCTATATTTTCCTTATATTTTAAACAAAGCACTTTTGGAAATAGGTATTTATTTATATGTAACAATATTTTAAGCTTAGAATGAGACTGTAGTTTTTGGTGTTATGGATGCTATATCCCACTAGTACTAGAATATTTGACAAAAAAAAAAAAAAAACAAACAAAAAAGATAAAGACAAAGAATCTGAGCAGAAGAAAAGCGTAATCTCAGTCATAGAAGATCTCTCACAACATTTCATACTGGCTAACACAGCATCGATTTAAGGCAAAAGTTCAAAGACTAGGTAAAAACATGACATGTCGGGAACCAGCAGTTAGCGTAATGGCTATGTCGCTGGACTCCCACGTAGTCGACCGCGGTTCGCGTCTCGGACCCGGTGGCTTACAACTCACGCCGGGCGCGTGTGCGTGCGTGCCCAAGATCCCGAGAGGAGAATGGAGGAGAAGGGATTGCGGCGTGACCATCCCCCCTGGGGGGTGATTTCTCGCTTTCTGTCTCTATGTCTCTCTCTGTCTGTCTGGCGAGCGCACGCGCCCTATAGTGAAAAACCTCTCCAAAAAAAAAAAAAAAAAAAAAATGACATGTCTAGTTTCCCCTTTTTAGATAACTTATTGTTTGTTTTCCTAATTCTCCTAGTACACTTCATCCTTTACTTCTGGAAGTAGTTTTGAGACTGTTGTACTGTGGTATGGTCTCTTCTCTAGACCCGTCCTCCCCCACTCCACTGCCGCTAGTCATGGTAGTTACCGAGCAACGAAGTGTCTGCAGTCACGTGCTCTACGTGTTCAGATTTCAGATTTGGAGGAAAAAAATCAAGCAACCCTTGCATCATTTTTATATTAATCGTATGTGAAATTATATAATATTTTGGATATGTTGGGCTAAATAAAATATATCACTGAAATTAATTGCACCTTTCTTTTTACTTTCTAGTGTAGCTACTAGAAAATTAAAAATTACCTATGTGGTTTACATTACTTCTGCTGAGCAGTGCTCTTTAGATATAATTATTGATTCCCTCCCCACCAAACTTGTCAGTAACATACTTTTTTTTTTTTTTTGAGAGGTTTTTGCCATAGGGCGTGTGCGCTCGCCAGAGAGACAGAGAAAAACAGAGAGACAGAAAGCGAGAAATCACCCCCCAGGGGGGATGACCATGCCGCAATCCCTTCTCCTCCATTCTCCTCTCGGGATCTTGGGCACACACGCACACGCGCCCGGCGTGAGTTTAAGCCACTGGGTCCAGGACGTAAACCACGGTCGACTATGTGGGAGTCCAGAGACATAGCCATTACGCTAACTGCTGGTCCCAGTAGCATACACTTTTAACCTTCTGGTCCCAAACTTACACTTCTTTAGTCTCTTCTTGCATTTGATTTGAGATGTCAGTTCCCCTCCTTTAACCTGTCGCTTCTTCCTGAGCCCATGGTCCCAGGTTTCCATATATCAAAGAGGACAGCACATTTGTTTTACGTTTATTGATTCCAAAAAAAATTATGTTAGGTTAAGAGTTTTACTGTTTTGTTGAACAGTCTTCCTAATGTGTATTTGAAAGCAAATTGTTAATGTATAACATATGCTGGAGACCTGCTCCAGCTGGCGTGGGTTGAGGCTCGTACACAGGAAGGCAATGCAGGAGAGAAGGAAGCAGACTGAGACCTCAATGCTCTTTAGCATGTTCTCAGCTGACTACAGTCAGAGCCAGCTCGAAACTGCAGCCCCAGTGGCTATCAAACATACGTATTTATTGAGGGATGTTTTACAGAAGTAGGAGGGGGAAGGGGGAAGTAAAAGATTTACTCTAAGAAATGAGGTATACAAAGTATGGAAACCATAATCAGAAAACATGATGCACTGTTCTATTTGATCAGGTGAAGTCAATCACAGTCCTCAGGACGAAGGAGTCCATCTGTCCGGTGCATTTTCTTCTTAAATCTTGATTACCGGAGAGGGCCTTTTTGAATGAGAGGGTTTTGTAGTTCAGGAGACAAAACAGGATGTTTCATTAGCAGTTTTTCATAGTTAACAGCACACAGATGAGAAACTCTTTGTAGTTAAAGACTATCTGTTGCCTGCCTGAATTAGATAAGACTTCCAGTTAAGATAGGTAATCTTTCCCCTGGAGCCTTCAGATTTGTTTATTCTGTCGCTGTTAGCCAGATCTGTCCTTCCTCTATTAACCCGCGGGGCCCTGTATTTAATTTGCTGAATTCCTGTCTGTTAATCAGTGAATTCTTGTGCTCTATCTTTGAATCCCTGTGATGGCGGTGGATGTGCTAACTTGGCCTAACATAAGCTAACTTGGCCTGCAGCTTTAACAATGGGTATTTACGTAAAATTAGCCTTAAACTAACTTAGTATACATGTGTTAACTAACGCAAATTTGGCTTTTACTAACTTAACCTAACATATGCTAATTTGGCTTAACACAGGCAAATGGGGGAGTCTCAAATTTCCAGATCACTGCTGTCATCTTAGGGAACCGCATTCCTTCAGGATCACTAATTGGCTTTATTGTAAAGTTGCAGTAAGGCTGGGGGTGTTATTTTACCCTTGTGGGGTACCGTAATCACAGTAAAACTCATGGCAGAGAAATTGAGTACAAACCAGTACAGCAAAACACAATTAGAAACTGGAGCCCGTAATTGTTGGCTTTGCTCACAGTTCTTTTCAACCCAGTCCTTGCTTAGGCATGAGAGACAGTTCTTTTAGTTCAGCCTGTGTTGGCTGCATGCCCCCGTCAATCAAGAATGTCTCACTAGGGACCAGCAGTTAGTGTAATGGCTATGTCGCTGGACTCCCATTGACTGTAGTTCGCATCCCAGACCCGGTGGCTTAAAACTCATGCTGGGCATGTGTGCGTGCATGCCCAAGATCCCGAGAGGAGAGTGGAGGAAAAGGGGTTGTGGCGTGGCTATTCCCCCGGGGGATGATTTCTCGCTTTCTATCTCTCTGTCTGTCTGGTGAGCACATGCGCCCTATAACAAAAACCTCTCAAAAAAAAAAAAAAAAAAAAAAAAAAAAAAAGAATGTCTTACTAATTAAAAACTTATAAAGCAATTATGGAAATAATATTGTGTATATCTCTTAACTGTTGCTGTCTTATCTTTTTTTTAATTTTACTGTCTAAATATCCTAACATGCTTGACTGTTCACAAGTAATGAGGTCCCTACTTGGATAGGAAGATATTTTGGGTTGAATATAAATACCTCGTCAATTCTCTTGTGTATAAATGCATACTTTTGCCCTGACTCAGCACATATAGCTTACTTTTTATAACTTTCAAAATGTATGAATGCTAAAAAATTGGATATAAGGTGTTAATCTAGTAAAGAGAATAAATTATTTTTGGCTCTGATAAGAATCACTTGATGACTTCTATAGAACTTAAACTTTAATTCCTTGTTTTTTTCTTTTGAGAGCTTTTAGCTGTAGGGCGAGTGTGCTTGCCAGAAAGAAAGAGAGAGACAGAGAGATAGAAAGCGAGAAATCACCCCCCAGAGGGGATGGCCACGCTGCAATCCCTTCTTTTCCATTCTCCTCTCAGGATCTTGCGCACGCACACACATGTGTCTGGCGTGAGTTTAAGCCACTGGGTCCGGGACTCAAACCGTGGTTGACTACGTGGTAGTCCAGCGACATAGCCATTACGCCAACTGCTGGTCCCAACTTTAATTCCTTTTTAAACCCTGTGCAATAGCCTGCTGCCATTTTGAACCCAAGGCAGATTGAAATTGGTCCACACCTGACTTAGCTATTCCAAATGACAGCTAATGGACTCATATCTCTACAGCAATTTGCTTGCTGATGTGGGAGAAGATTTGCTAAAACTTTTATTACCCTTGTAATTGTTATGGCACCTTCTCTATTGAGAGGTAGAAGGGCCACAGTGACATGACATGCTGTTCAATCATCTGTGTGGGGCCATATTTATTATGGTATTTTATATAATGCTTCAGATTACAGGAAAAACAGCAGTTTTACTGACAAGCTTGGAACTGAATATATATCTCCATCTTACTACTATCTCTCATATAGCTTCTTCTCATGTATGTAGACGGACTAACTCTCCCCTGACTCCTTGACATAGTTTTGTTCTGTATCACTTTCCATCCTTCTTGTAGAATCACTGTTGATCTTAATCACTTGCCCTCTTTTTCAGAAGCTCTCCTATACTCCACTCTCCTTTATTCCTGTTTTATATGGAAACTTCTCTATTATGTACCCCTGAGTGAAATTGCTGGGTCAGGGGAAGTGTGGGTGGGTTGTAAGGTGGTTCTAGGCCTATTCTAGGGGATGCAGAATATCCTAGCTATTCAAAGACGTCATGACAGCTGCTGTCTGATGAGTCCTTGTATTCCCTAGTCTCCTTTACTTTGAGTGCTATTCACTTTTTCCTCTCACACAGGCACATCATCACATGGAGGCTAAGCTAACAGGAAATCATATGATAGCTTGCAGGCATTGAAACACTGGATACTGCCAAGCTCCTATGAGTGCTTTATGTGCATTGTCTCATCAGAGCAGCATAATGAAATTCATAACATCGATGAACACATTTTTATTTTACCAGTGCAGAAGTTATTACTTAAAGAGGTGAAATAGCATGAATTAGAAACAGTAGGTTTTAAACATCTACTGATTTATTATATACTTAAAATTTTTTTTCAGAGGGTATGTGCATTTACCAGAGAGACAAGGAGAGAGGGAGAATGCACCCCTACAAATGGGATGTGGTCACATTGCAGTCTTCTCCGTTTCTCCCTCCTGGATACAAGAACATCCGGTAATTACACGTTATGTATTCTTTCCAAAGAAACACAGAACTTTCACAAAATTGACCTTACCCCTTCAAATGACTAAAATCTCATAGAGTATGCTCTCTGAAGTTCAAACAGTAATCAATAACAAGTGTTCACTAAAATATTGCCATATGTTTCAAAATTAGAAAATCTCTTCCGATTCATAGATTCAATCTGAAGATGTGGTATCAGCCTTGGTGCCTGAAAACTGATGAACAGATAAATAAATGGCTATATACATACTGGAGTACGATTCTGCCGTACAAAAAGATCAGTTCCTGCCTTTTGAGGCACAAATAAATGGCCCTGGGAGAAACAATGCCAACTGAGATAAGCTGGATGCTGAAAGACAAACATAGTATGTGCACTCCCCTGCCCCCATTAGCAGAGGCTAAAAGATTTAATCACATAGAAGTGGAAAGTGTCGTGGTGGATACCAGAGGCTGGAAAATGGAGAGGAGCGGGGAGGGATGGGGGGAACTTGTTAGCAGATACAAGATGCATTTGAACAGTGGAATAGTTATAGAATACACAGTGCACTAAAGTAAGGAAAATAGATGACAACTGAAAAGCATTTCAAAATAACCCAAAGGACAGACTTGGAATAAACACAACACAAAGTAGTGATAAATGTTGGAAATGGATGGCAGATATGTTCTAAAATATAGAACTTGTTGATTTGGAGCACAAGTAGTTAAAAAAAAAATCGGGTAGTTTCATTAGTTTAATAAGTCAGAAGATGGATATTAGTGCTATCAAAGTGACTAAAAAGAGAGAGGAAAAGTTTCAGGAAAGAAAGGGCCATAGACTAAGGAGTCCAAAATGCTGCATAGAAACTCAGTGAAAATCTGAGACAATCCCTGATATACACAGTCACTGTAAAAAGCCAAGCAAATGAGGCCATATCTCAGAGGCTAGAAATACTGAGCAATGATTTTAACTGATGAACACACATATAGAATTTGGAGCTTAAAACAGCAAAGTCAATTGCTTGTTAAAGCATAAACCAGCAATCTTTAAAAAACAAAAAAAAAAAAACACTAACAGAATATAGAGAATACCGTGTATTCTCCACAACACTCTAAAAACTACAGAACGTAGTACACACAAAGTATGAAGCATAGTTGGAATAAAAAGTAGTCAAAAGAAACTGATCTTTTCGGAATTAGCAGACAAAAATAATAAACCTATTATAAGCATAACATAGCATAACTTCAAAGAATTAATGCCCACAATGGTTGACAGAGATAAAATGACAAATGAGACAAATGACGATTCTAGATTGGAGATAAGAGAAGAAAGGTCAGTGAATTTGGAGATAGAACAATAGAAATTATCCCAATGGGGAAAAAGAAAAAAATATAATGTGCAAAAACTAAACAAGGCTGCAGGAACCTATAAAAAAATTATAATGCTGTCTAACATACATGTATCTAAATCCCAAAAGAAGAGAAAGAGAGAATAGGAAAAGAAAATAATTGAACAAATAATAGCTGAAAACTTTTCAAATATTGTGGAAAACAAACTTACATTTGCAATATATACAGCTTATCTCAAGCAGAAAAAATACAAATAAAATCATGTCTAGGTGAATAATACTCAAATTGCTGAAAAGAAATGACAAAGAGAAAAGCTTGAAAACACACAGAGGAAAACAGCACATTACATACAAGGGAGGGCTGATATGAAATAACTTCTAACCAGAAGCAGTAAAGGCCAGAGAATATGGAATATTTTAAAATGCTACGAGAAAAAAAAAAAAAAAGAACCCTGAATTTATACGCAGTGAAAACATTCTGCAAAACTGAGACGTCTGGCCCCATGGCTCAGCGGTTAAGATAGCTGGACCACACACGGTCAATTGGTGTTCCCACCCTAGCCTGGCAGCGTGAGCAGCACACTGTGCATATATAAGCGAGCAGCCCCCAGGTGCTGACAAGGAGGGTGGAGGAACCGCAGTGAGTCTATACTTCATCCGAGGGTGCTTTCTTGTTCCTTCTCTTTCTATTGACATGCACTCTGTCAATAAAAAGCAGAAAGGGACCAGCAGTTGGCGTAATGGCTATGTCGCTGGACTCCCGTGTAGTCGACTGCGGTTCGAGTTCTGGACCCAGTGGCTTAAACTCACACCAGGTGCATGTGCGTGTGTGCCCAAGATCCCAAGAGGAGAATGGAGGAGAAGGGATTGCGGCATGGCCATCCCCCCAGGGGGTGATTTCTCGCTTTCTGTCTCTCTGTCTCTCTCTCTCTGTCTTTCTGGTGAGCGCATGTGCCCTATAGCAAAAACCTCTCCAAAAATTAAAAATTAAAAATTAAAAAAGGCAGAAGGAGAAAAAATGAAAAGAAACTAAAGATATTTCAGATAAACAAAAACAGCAAGACTCAGACTCTTTTTTTTTTTTTTTTTTGAGAGGTTTTTTCACTATAGGGCGCGTGCGCTCACCAGATAGAGAGACATAGAGACAGAAAGCGAGAAATCACCCCCCCAGGGGGGATGGTCACACTGTAATCCCTTCTCCTCCATTCTTCTCTCGGGATCTTGGGCACGCATGCACACGCGCCCGGCATGAGTTTTAAGCCACTGGGTCCGGGGACGCAAACCACGGTCAACTACACGGAAGTCCAGCGACATAGCCATTACGCTAATTGCTGGTTCCCAAAAACAGCAAGACTTTTACAATAGCAGAAATGCACAGTGAAGATTGCTAAGGGAACTTTTTTTTAAAGAATTATTTATTGAATTTTATTTAATTATTATTATTATTATTTTTAATTTGACCAGAGAGAGACACAGAAAGAGTGATAGGGAGACAGAGAGAAAGAGGGAAAGTGAGAAAGTAAGCCACCAGATCTGGGATTCAAACCGTGGTCAGCCATGTGGGAGTGTCCAGCGTCTTAATCACCATGCCACCTGCTGGTCCCGCTAAGGGAACTTTTTAAGACTAAGGGAAACCAGTATAAACTGGGGAGACATGAAAAGCACAAGAAATATTAAATATATGCATAAAGATAATATATATTTTCTTTTAATGTGTTTGAAAAATACATGAGTATTTAAAGCAAAAATGACGATATTGTATATTAGGTCTCTGTAATATATATCATTACTGTAACACATTCTGTATTAACTAGCAGAGAAATAGGAGAGGGGAAAGATTATTTTTGCTAAAATATATCTTTATCTTTATATATATATATATATATATATATATATATATATGTATATATACACAATTATATTTGTATTAACTTAAGAAATAGCATAATGTTGGGGGACCAGCGGTTAGCGTAATGGCTATGTCGCTGGACTCCCACATAGTCGACTGCGGTTTGCATCCTGGACCTGGTGGCTTAAAACTCACGCTGGGTGCATGTGCATGCGTGTCCAAGATCCCGAGAGGAGAATGGAGGAGAAGGGACTGTAGCGTGGCCATCACCCCTGGGGGGTGATTTCTCACTTTCTGTCTCTCTCTCTCTCTCTCTCTATCTGTCTGGCGAGCACATGCGCCCTATAACAAAAACCTCTCCAAAAAAAAAATAAATAAAAATAAAAAAAATAGCATAATGTTTGAAGTCCTCCTTGTTGTCATCTCAGTTGGTTATAGTCCATTGTCTGGTGGGGTGACACAGCTTTTCTTGCTAGAAGATCGTTCTATTAGCATTTGTGGCACTTAAATTCATGTGCACTTTAACTTTTCCTTGCTGTCTACCACACAGCATTGAAGTAGTGAGAGGTGCAGCCGAGAGTACGTCCACATTCCAGCCGTATCTCCTCCTTCCCTTCCTGTGTAATAGCAAATTCATGTTCTTTCTGTGGCCAGGATCAATTACTCCAGCTGGTAAATAACTTCTTTGGCCCACTTATAGTGGTTCCGTGGCAGCACAAAGCTCTGCGAGGCCGGAAGTCACAGGAAAGCTGGTGTTCGGTTCCCAGGGAGATTGGAGCATGCTGGGCACATGCATATGTGGCTGTGACCACGGCTGGCTGGGAGGACTGAGAGGAGGACATGAGACCATGGAGGGTGCCGGCCTTTCTTTCCTCTTCTGTCTCTCAATAAATAAACAACAACAGCAAAAAAAACAAAAAACCCTTCACTTTGTCAACTGGTTTACTACATGAGTAGTTCAGATTGATCAGGTAGCAATACTGTTCCACCATTAATTGAAGCTATATTATGCTTTCTGGTAGATATAATTGTGTGTTGGGACCGGCAGTTGGCGTAATGGCTATGTTGCTGGACTCCCATTACTTCCTGGGGGAAGTAGAATGTCTAAATCAATAACCTAAAGCTGTCCATAGAGAGGAAATCACTTCCATGTGTAGTCCTTAACTACAAGATTCTTAAATCCTACTCATGGTAGAAATAGAACTAAAGTGATAATTCAGAAAATATAGCATATTACGGAAGATATAACTGCAGCCCCTCAAAGAGTTGGCTTTAAGTTGGCATCATAACTGAGTTTAAAAATGGCATTTCATCATCATCTCGGGTTATCTCCTTTAGAAAGCATGACAATAAACAATGATAAAACAAGTTAATTCCATGAATGTGAGCTAATTGCCAAATTTCAGTTGATAAAATACGTGTTCCATGGTCAGAAGAAACTCTGCAGAGTCGCATGACAATGAACAAAGCATTGTGTGGCTGAGTATAGTGGTTTTGGCAGAAGTAATGTGTTCAGGGACGTGAACCATTTCCAGAGTAAATATGTGCTCTAGTGAGAGTAGAGTGTGGCCTGCTTTATACTGGAAATGGTCCAATGTAATCAGTCTGCCACTGGTCACTGACTGGTCCCCTGGCAAATAGTGTCGTATCAAGAGTCACCGTTGGTTTTTCCTGTTGGCAGGCTGAGCATTCAGCAGCAGCGAAGCCAAGCCAACCTCGGTGAGTAGAAAATCATTTGGTAAGCAGAATTTCTAGCCCTGCCAATGTGGCTGATTTGTTCATGAGCCTGCTTACCAAGACTAGGGCAGCTGAGGAAGGAGGCTAGCTGATATTCCAGAAAAGAGCCTTGTCCCCCTCATTGCTAAGATACACTTCTGTTCAGATTACTATTCAGTGAATATTCACATGGGACAAATACTTTATACCTGGTGCTCGCTTGGAACACTCCATTCACATAGCATTTCCCCAGACAGGCTTTTCATCATTTATTCGGTCCAGCTCCTTGTAAGTCTCTGTTACCTCAGCCAAACCATTAGCTACTGCCCATAAACCAGTATAAGAGTTCACCTCTGGTTCTCTCTCCTTCCAGGTAAAGTAAACAGGATGACCACCGGGAAGATTTTCCTTCAATACTCTCTTTCAAGACCATCCACGAAAGAGGATGTGCCAAAACTGTCCAATTTTAAGAGATGCTAAAGTATATTATAATTCAGGACCATTTCTAAGCCATTCCTGAAATGAATGGCTTTATAACTTTTTCAAGTTATAAATATCTCCCTATTTACTAAAGTTGAGGATTTATAAAGAGACGAATAGCAGGAATAGGATCTGGAAATATGACATCAGAGAATACACACACACACACACACACACACACACACACACACATATTTGTCTCCTCCAAGTTATCAAAGTGCATTCGAAGCAATCGAACAACTACACAATGCTCCTTTATTTTTATTAAAATATCCTATGGTGACAATAATTCCGTCTTCAAAGTTGCAACCTGTAGGTGGAGAGGTAATAATTTAAGTCACTATCTTATTACTGCACACCATGGACAACTAGGATTCTATTTATCCTCAACAATAGGATCATTGGCCTGCGTGAGCAGAGGGAGGCCGGTCCCTGAGAGCTCCTGCCCCGCGCGCTGCACGGAGTTTGAAGGGTCCCGCGCCCCGCACAGCTCCTGCAGCCTCTGCCGCCCGCCTTCCTCCGCCGCCGCCAGTAACCAGAGCCGCGCCAGGCTGGCCGGACCAGATCTCCAAGTTCATCGCCAGACCACTGAGGACTACAGCTCGCCCACCACGTCCAGCTTCACCACGCGGCTGCACAACTGCAGGAACACCGTGACGCTGCTGGAGGAGAGAGACAGCAGCCCCAACAGGGTCCTGGTGCCATGATCCAGCCCCCAGCAAGCCCTGGATCAGGAACAGGCCCTCCTATGCTTGGGAAGATCTCCAGTCTTGAACCAGGACCTTCCCTCGTGGGCCTGCCTTGTAGAAAGCCAAGTGCCACCACTGTGTCACCGCCCAGCCCCTGTGAGGATTGTTTTGAATGGCATAATGGGTGGGGGAAGAGTTCTGTAAACATGCTGAATGTCCTCTAATTGTAAGGACTTTTAAGGAAAGACTAAAAAATAAAAGGGCTGGATTTGGAAAACAAAACAAAACAAACAACAACAAAAAAAACCAGTAGGATCATTAAAACCATGAATTCTAAGCAGAAAAAAATTTTTGGCACAAAATGTAGACAATATATGTGAAACAGTAGCCATTACTTTCTTAAGGCCATAACATCTTGCAGCTAAAGGAGCCTGGGTCATGACGGCTCTTTAGGAGAGCGGACAGTTCCCTAGAATCTAGGGCAGAAAGTTCTTAGTGAGTTTTCTCCAGCTCATGAGTCTACCCATTTGGACTTATGTACCTAGCTTCTCCTGTTGTTAAAGAATAAACCACTTACTCTATAATATGCTTTATGTTCGAACCCTTACTGAGAGAAAAGTCACAAACTAGAACCCCCAGGAATGAATGAACAGATATCACTGAAGAGCCTACAGACTTCTTTAAAAAGAGAGTATTTTTCCTAATTGAGTGTTTTTCTGCCCTTTGGGTAAATACCAAGGAGTGGGATTACTGGGTTGTACGGTAGTTCTATTTGCAGGTTTCTGAGGAGCCTTTATATCATTACTCATAGTTGCTGTACTAATTTACATTCTCATCGAAAGTACAAGAAGGTTTACTTTCACTACGGCCTCATCAGCACTTACAGTACTTGTCCTCCTTTTTGTAATCATAGTCATGCTGACTGGGGTTATGTGTTATCTCATTGTGGTTTCGATTTGCATGTCCCTTATGATAAGGGAATTAAACGTTTTTTTCATATGCTTTTTAGCCATTCATATGTCTTCTTTAGAGAGTAGTCTGTTCAGCTCATTCGCCCCCTTTTTAAATTGGATTATTAGTTTTTCTGTGGGTGAGCTGCTCAAATCCCCTATAAATTCTGGTTATCAATTCCTTATGTGAAGCATCCATGTTTATTACAGCATTACTCACAATTGTAAGGACATGAAATCAACCTAAGTGCCCAAGAAATGATGACTGGATTCTAAAATGTAGCAAGTATACATAGAGAATCCTACTTAGCCATAAAGAACAGTGAGACTCTTTCATTTAATACAAAGTAGATGAGTCTATTGATAGAAAATTTAAGGATAAGTGGAAATAAGCCAGACTGTGAAAGACAAACATGATATATCCGTGCTTATTACATACTGCATGTCTACACTTTATGTCATAAGTGGAAAGACTCAAAGACATAATAGTAGGGCGGACAAGCAGAGATACCAGAGATCACATGAGAGGAGGTCAGATAGAGAGGCATGAGTGTGAGGGGCTCAGAAAAAGATTTATCAAACAGAAGAATGTAAGTTTCCTTGCTGCAAGCACTGTATATGATAAAATCCTTGATTTGATCATCAAGCACTGCACAATGAGAAACCATACTGTATGTCTTAAAAATGTAGAACAATTAAATGTAAACATAAAAAGAAAATATAAAATTAAAAGAACTATAAAATAAAAAAATAGTAAGGAAACATCAACAACATTTTACTGACTTATCTGAAAACTTAGAAGAAATGGACAAATTCCTCAAGGAATTCAACTACTCAAACTATTACAATAGAAAATATTCAATTTCAATATTTCTATATCTATTAAAGAAACTGAATCCAAAACAAATAACTTTATCCAGAAGTAATTTCCAGGTGCATATAGTTTCACTGGTGAATTTCAGTACATAAAAAAAGTCTTGCACAAATATTTGGAAAGAAGTAGTAGCAATCCTATACAAACTTTCAGAAAATAGAGGAGACCGGGACCAGCAGGTGGCATAGTGGTTAAGATGCGGGATTCTCCTGTGAATGGCGGTTCAAGTCCTGGACCTCATGCTGGGCACATATGAGTGGGAGGCCAAAATCCCGAAAGGAGAATGGAGGAGAATGGATTGTGGTATGGCCAAGCCCCCAGGGGGGTGATTTCTCCCTTTCCCTCTCTCTATCTCTCTATGGCAAAAACCTTAAATTTCAAAAGAAAGTAGAGAAGATTCCAAAATAGTCACATTTGATTGTATATAATATCACAACTTTACAGAGGAGAAAAGAAGAAAAAGATTTTTTTTTCCTGAATTGTTTGAGAGTGAGATACAGACCAGATATCCACTGACACTTTAGGCTAAAAACCAAGAATGGTGGCAATTAATAGTGTTGCGAGGTATCAGCAAGAGACAGATAGGCTAAGGAGGCTTTTGCAGGAACATAGTGATTGATTAGTGCTGACACCCGCTCAGCGGATTCATATTCAAAGGCTGAGCCCAGAAATTTGGGGGGCCCTTTCTTTTATTTATTTTAGTTTCTTTGTCTCCCTTATAAGGTTACATACACTTTTACATACCTTTGATTGGGTAACTTATATGCTTTTAAACAATGGCAACAGGGAAAAGCATCTTTATGACCACTTCACCTGCCTGGGTTTCTGTCCTCACTCCCCTGTCCAATTCTGATGGTTAACAAGTCAGTGTAGCAGCCGTTGTCACAGAGGGCTGCCTATTCAGGAAGCTGAGATACCTCAATGAAGACAGATATGGTGAACAGGTTTTTATTTTATTGTTCATTTGTTTTTAATAACTCAATGAAACAGCATTTGAAATTTGAGAGAGTGAAATTTACACTAATGAGAGGAAATAATATTTGTCTCAAATAACAAGCACATGAAAGACTGATTCAAGAATTACTACAGACAGGAAATAACCATCAATGGAAATGTTTTCCTAAATTTACAAATAAAAGAGCCACTCTTGAAAGAATCAAGACATACCTCATTAAAAGTCGTCATCAGGGTGGACTTCCATGCCCTTGGGGTTAGTCCTGGTCAGAGATCATCTGAATGTTCATGTATGAATCATTTTATAATTCCTATATTCTTAAGGTCAGATTAAATGGAACAATTTTTTAACCCATGTAACTTTTATTCAGTTATTCCAAGTACAGTGCAGTGTAAGTTAATAACTACTTAACATTTTGCCAAAATACTGTCTTCATCCTTTGATCAGATCAAGTGCTTCACATGTCCCACCCCAGCACACCCACACTGGGAACAGAATACTTCACTAGAGGAATCATGTGAACAAGAATTCTGTTCAAGATTGCAACAAAAGCTAGTCAACTATTTTTTAAAAGTTATATTCAGTATAAAATTTAAAAAGACTGATCCAGAGAGTTGAGCTGTTAGACTTGTTCTAGTATAATGTACAGCACAAGGGTATGTAATGAACACGAGTTGGTAAATTATTCACGCATTAAATGGCAAACATTTCATGAAGAAGGCTGTTTTATTTAGATATCCAAAAATTGCTTAGAAAGTGTCTGCATCTCCTAATATCAGAAATGAGTTTTTGTTTATTTTTATTTTTTTTCCATAAGGTGCATGCACTCACCAGAGAGAGACAGAAGAGAGACAGAGACAGAAGAAAAGTAAAAAATCACCCCAGGGTGAATGACCATGCAGCAATCCCTTCTCCTCCATTCTCCTGGGATTTGGGGCATGGATGCACATGCTCCCCTTGTGATTTTCAAGCCCCCAGTTCAAGGATAGCTGTACGCCATGTGCGTGTCCAGAGCCTTAACCTTCATGATGCCTGCTTCATCTCCCACCACCACACATGACGGCTTGCATTTGGGCTCACACAGAAGTGAGAAGATGTTGGATGGGGCACGGTAGGTCAGCAGGCAGTAGGCAGCAGGGCACCAGGTGCTGGAGCTGCTGTCCAGGCAGCCCAGTCTTCCAGGCACAGGAAGTCAAAGCCTGGCAGTGGCCACCACCCAGATGAGACATGCCATAGGATGTGTGTGTTCGCTGGAAAGAGACAGAGGTGGTAAGAAGGAAAGTGAGAAATCACTCCTCAGGGGAGATGGCCATGCCACAATCCCTTCTCCATTCTCCTCCAGAGATTTTGGGCATGCATGCACACATGCCCAAAGTGATTTTCAAGACTCCAGGTCCAGGACTCAAACCATGATCGACCATGTGGGAATCCAGCATTTTAACCACTACACCACCTATTGGTCCCCAAATGTGACAGTTTTTAAAGCAGTGGTTTGATGAGCTTGTGCTTAAACCTGTAGTTCCAGATGCTTTACCATAATTCATCAATTCCCTAGTATCATTAGTTTAAATATTTGCCAGGTTTTCTTCATACAGCATATTACTCCATGTGCCACTGTGCAATTTATGCCAGCATCACTGAACAATTTATGACATGCCCTAATTGCACAGACAGAATTTGTTGGAGCGTTTTCCTGTCATGTAACAACAAGTATTGGATTTAAGCTTACATCTTTTTTGGTATGGCAATAATTTACCGTCTTTATCACTAACAGGCTAAGTGTCTATAAGAGCAAAAGATCCCTCCCTGTCTTACAGAAAGGGTGTGTGACATCAACATGTTGGCCAGACTTCCGATGCTTCTCCAAGAACTTTTCTTCTGAAGCACACTGAAGAGAGTGTTCTAGTGCTGCATCCCGGCCCATAGTCTGGCATTACTGAAATCCTTCAGAGCGTGATTTACACCCCAACTGAAGTGTGTCATAGACTTAGTTACTAAAGGAAATGTCTGGAGAAGTGTTACGGGAAAATAAGCTTAAATCCTACAAGTGACACCACATGTGTGAAGAGGTCTCCAACAGCTCCGTGTCTTGACAGCGAAGACATGTCTCATACTGTTTAGTGAATTGTTTAGTAAATTACTGTACTTGTCTGAATGATGTCATTAAGTCCCAGTGCCACCCTTTCATGGTCAAAATTAAATGGTTAGAATAAAATCTTAGAACTGTGAATATAGGTATAAATTGTAACATCTTTGAAAAATATTTTAAGAGTTTGGAAGAAGCTCAATATGATAAAATACAGACTTAAATGTATGTATCATTATCTAGTAGCTATATTAGTATAGTTATCATTACCTAGTACCTATATTACCTTACAAGCTTACCCTACTTTTAAACAAAATGATCTTTTTTTCATGATACAAATTATGTTATATGCCTAATGATGGAATGTCAAAATTTGGATTAAAATCTTCAAGCTAATTTATTTAATATATTTTATCTAAGTACTTTTTCTGCTTGTAGCACTAAGCTATGTTCTAAGAGGAATAAGAAAAATATATCCTTTAACTTTAGCTTTTCCATGATTCAACCAGTGCATGCTACCTAGTTTACCAAAGTCTAAGAGGAACTTTCCATTTGTACAAACACATTTCCCTTATCTGCAAACTGTCCCACTTCTGTCAACAATAACAGTGCTCAAATCTCAATGATATCTTTCTTTTTCCTGCTTCTTGATACTAATATTTAGTTAACCAACATTTTGGGCTTTCTTTCCCTCCAAAAATCTCTATACTTCTCTTTCTACTTCATCCGAAGTCTTTAAATTATTATTATAATTTTGGGGGCCAGCAGGTGGCATAGTGGTTAAGGGGCTGGACTCCCATGTGTTCAATTGTGGTTCAAGTCTTGGACCTGGCAGCTTGAAATTCATGCTGAGCGTGTCTGTATGCGTGCCCAAAATCCTCAGAGAAGAATGGAAGAGAAGGGATTGCAGTGTGGCCATCCCCCCTGGGGAGATGATTTGTCATTCTCTTTTTGTCTCTTTCTGGTGAGTACATATGCTCTATCCAAAAAAACTTCCTCTTTCAAAAAAAAATTCGCTTCTGATAAGTCCTTCTTGGACTTCATGTCTTCAGTTTACCTCTTGTTCAATCCAGCAGAATAATGATCTCAAATAATTCCTTCCATCTTCCTATCCCATTATTTGAGCCCCTGTGACTTGACTATATTAGACCCAGAATCTCAGGGTCTGGTCATCTCTTCACCTCGACATCGCCCCACGCCCTCCCTGGACTTCTTGCTGTCTCTTACACTCAGCTGTAGACCATCTAATCATTCCAGTCTCAAATTCCATCTCCACCTTCCTGTGGTGAATCTAAAACTATTCTCCAGCCTTATTTCTCATCTTATCTGATCTCACCAGTCTATGTTGATGCTGGCCTTCTCTGAATCATGTCATTTTGTCTATCTATGTCTAGACAACCATTTAAACACAGCATTGATACTTATTAAATGGGAATTCCCAGTCTGTAGACACAGTAGTCCATAATTATATATCTTCAATAAAGCACCAATTGCCCATCATTTCAATTTCTGTCCACTTTTAGAAAGATAATCTGAATGAATATTAAAACTTTAAGTGTGGTCAGTATAATTTATAGCCTTAATAACTTCATATAAATTGAAATACTAATTTGCTAATCATCTAAAAAAATCCAACAAGCTTGTCACATCTTAAATTTTACTTTTATTTTCTACAATGTGTTTTTGCAGTCCATTTTCTCATACTTCCCAAACTAAAATGGCAGCTAAGTGGCCAAATAAGTGGAGGTATTTCAAAGGAACTGAAAAAACTAATATTTCTCAGTCTGCAAAATGTGGGGTCTTTTTGTTGTTGTTATATAGGGCACTTGTGCTCACCTGAGACAGAGGAGAGAGAGAGAGAGAGTCCAGCACCTTACTGACCCGGCCACTTGCTAGCACAAATGCCTAGCGTGTTTTTTAAGCTGCTGGGTCAGACATTAACTCCTCAGTTGCCTAGGTGGGATTCAGCACATTAACTTCCATGCCACCTGCTGACCCAAGGAATGATTTTTATACTGTATGTTGTAAGCAATCATACATTTAATTCGTACTGTTCTCTGTATTCTTGTTTAAAAAATTGAATGGAATGTGAGCTACTTAATGAGTCATTTGGCAGATCCATTTTCTGATATGGACTAATTTGTCCAAATTACACTGGAATCCAGTAAGAGACCATAAATTGTCTTCCCTCTTTTTAAATTTTGCCAGAGTATGTGCTTGCCAGACAGAGGCATAGAAACAGAGGGAGAAAGCACCCCCCAGTGGGGCAGAGTCGAGCTGCAATTCCTTCCCTTCCATTTCTCCTTCCTGTTGGGATTCTGGGCACACACGAGTAAGTGTCCAGGGTGTTTTTCAAGCCATCAGGGATTGTGGCTGGCCATGTGGGATCTGGCTTCCCTAGCTACCAATCCACAGGCCCGTTTCAGATGTGGTTACAGTTTTATATGACCTTTGAATAAAATCATACACAAATGACAGTTGATGAATATAAATACATTTAATCTATTTACTTGTGTTGTGTTACTCTTTATTTGTAAGTATGAAGACAAAGACTCAAAATTATCAACTAGTTTCTATGTCTTTTATGGTCCTGCTTGCCTTGTTACCATAATACACAGTATTATATAATACCAAGTTTTAGGAAGTAAATAATGCTTCAAAATAGGCCCAATAGATCTAGTTTAAATGACAAATAATAAAATAAGCAACTTCCAGAAATGTTTTTACAAGGCAGTTTGGTGTCTACATCCTTGAAGAGACATTGACATGGATTCTAGTTGTCTGTAACCAATGGGGTATACATTTATGGATCCTTTCCCCTGATCTCACTGCAACGAGCATGAAAATGCACTAAAAGGAACAAATTCAGAACATAATTGAAAACAGAAAGTGAAGGGCATCGGCAGACTAGCAAGTTTGAAAGGTGTGAAGAAAAGGAAGTGATATTCCTTACATGAGCAAAAGTGAAAACCAACCTGTGCCCGGGGCGGGCCAAGGAGAGGCAGCAGGTGTGCTGAGTCGCGTGGGGCTTCGGGGCAGTGAGAGTCATCGGACTCATTACTTCCAGGACTGTATACTGAACAGTGACTCCCACCTGTGCTAGAGAGATGGCAGATACTGCATAACCGAGAAGCAGAGGTAAGAGACCTTCACTCTGAGGAGGGCTCAGCTCCTGACTGTGAGTGTGGGGGACCTAAAATGAAGTCCTTTTTAAAAAAATGTTTCTGGGAGGTCCTTATATTTTGACATGAAAGTGGATGAAGGTCACTAGGCAATAGCTACTGTGAACTATCTGTGTTACTGAGCTGGTAACTCTTGGCTTCAAATCTACCTGCCCATGCTCTGTCTTGCTATATTAGAGCTGGGACTCTGACCCACACTTCCCCTTTGCCGATTTATTCCCTGCTAGGTTCTGTCAATAGGAAAAGCTGAAGGGAGATTGCAAGGCTCTTTCTAGCAGCATCACCCCACAGTGCTATTCTCTCTGGACGGAGCAGTTCATCGCAGGGGTAGCTGAGCACAGAATCCATACACTGAGCTCTCCCCACTCCCCTCCCTACCTTTGCCCTCTCCCCCTGACACCCAGTGCCAGTCCGGCTGGGCCTCCTGAACATCCTTTGACCATGACCTTCACCTCGGGGAACTGGCCAATGGCCGGGGCCACCCAGAGGTCCGCACACCCTCACACTGCTGTCCCTAGATTAGGGCACTAACCCCTAAACATACTCTGCTGATTGCTAGCCGGTAAGCTGACCTTTGTTGTGGCCCTCGAGCGACGTTCAGACCGGATCTCTGTCTCTGTGATGGGCAGTCTGCACAGAACCTTCATGGATTTGTGAATGTTTTGTTCTTTCATATAAAAACTGACTGCATGCTCATGGCCACAAGGACCATTCTCCATGTGGCCAGCAGTGGAACCTTGTTTCCCCCAATGTGAGTAAACTCATGTCTTCTGCTGGACCTCCGGGTGTATTCTTCGGAATCCATAAATAATACAGGCAAGCCCTCTCCGATTTGGGGCTCCCCCAGAACACTGTTGATTCTCGTTTAAAGTTTTCCTGTCACTCACAGAACCAGCTTTATTGTGAAATAATAACTCCATACTTGACCGTTAGAGAAATAAACCCCACCCTTAAACTTCAGCCCAGCTGTGCTGAGTCCCCTGAGATTTCCCATCTCAGCCCCACAGGGCCCTTGCATTGAGCTTCTCAATCCCAAAATGAGCCAAGAGGTGCTCCTTTGGGGAGACCAAGTCCCAGTGCCACAGGCCCTTCCGCGCTCCTGAGGCACCTGCAGCCGAGCAGAGCTCCCTCCTCAGAGCTGTTTACCTCCAAGCCACTGGATAGAGCCCGCAACTCCCCAGCTGTGAGAGCTGCAGCTTCTGTCACCCCCGCACTCCCCCACCATGACTACTGACTGACATTGCCTTTGAGAAAACTGCGTGCCCTTGTTCCTTTCCATACCTGTTTAATAATTTTCATGTTAAACACTCTTTGTTAACATAAATAAGCCTGTGTTTATCTCCTGATTGAACCCTGGCTGGCACAGAAATAAGCCTCACCCACAGAACCAAATCCCAAGGCAGTGCTTTCAGTTAGGGTGGAGCTTCTTGGCCATGCCGACGTATGCAACCACACAGCAAATGTTAATAAGCCTAGTCCTTCATTTATCAATGGCAGAAAAACAAGAACCTTGAGTCATTTGGGGGGAAAATGCAGCATAAAATATAAAATTCAAGATGAACAGATAGTAACACTGGCGCAATTAGAGATATATTGGGAAACACATTTTTTTTGTTGCTGTTAGAGATTTTTGCTATAGGGCGTGTGCACTTGCCAGAGAGACAGAGAGAAACAGAGAGACAGAAAGTGAGAAATCACACCACGCCACTCCCACCCCCCTCCAGGGGCCATGGCCATGGTGCAATCCCTTCTCCACCATTCTCCTCATGGGATTTTGGGCATGCACACACACGTGCCCAGCATGAGTTTTAAGCCACCGGGTTCGAGACTCAAACTGTGGTCAACTACATGGAAGTCCAGTGACATAACCATTATAATATCTGCTGGTCTCAACAAAAAATAATTTAATGAATAATTATACCTTGCACTCTATAAAAGACATGAAAATATATTGCTGCTGTATTAAAAGGCTGCTAAAATAAAGGAGAAATTCACTGAGAGATAAAGCATTTTTGAAAATGGAAACTGCAATAGTATATTTTTAAAAATATCCAGTACTTATAATACACTTATTTAAACTTTAGAACTTCATGAAATTTCAGAATACCGAAGGCCAGGGCCAGCCAGTGGCGTGGTGAGGACAGTAGCATTCCATGTGGCTGACTGTGCAGTTTGAGTCTTTCATTCTGCAGTTGGAAAAACATGTGGGGTGTATATGCATGTGTGCCCAGAATCCTGACAGAAGGGTGAAATGGAGGAGAAGGGATTGTGGCATGACTCTTCCCCATAGGTAGGGGTATGCTTCCTTGCTTTTCTTTTCTCTCTTTTTCTGTTTCTCTCTGGTACATTAAAAAAGAAGAGAAAAAAAAGACCTTAACACTACCCAGAATGTAAAACAAATCGTTTGAGAGGAAAAGAGAATTGGATTTTTCATCAGCGAGATGAGTAATAGAAAAAAATAAAGAAATATCTTCAAGGTGAAAGGAAAAAATGAATATCATTTTTTTTATTTTTTTGCTAGAGGTGTGTGTGCTTACCTGAGAGAGAGAGAGAGAGAAAGTTAAAACAATCACCCCCCAGGATGGATGGCCAGGCCACAACCCCTTCTCCTTCATTCTGCTCTCTGGAATTTGTCATGCATGCCTGCACACAAACCCAGCATGTTTCTCAAGCTGCCGGGTTCAGACCTTGAACTGTGCTGTTGACCACATGGGATCTAGTATCTTAACTGGCACATCATTGGCAGGGCCTCAGATTTTTCACTTAACCAAAAAGTTAGTAGATGGTCAAAGAAAAACAAAGCCTTTTCGTATATGTAAGAAAGTCATAAAGTTTCTGTAATGCACTTTTAAAAATCAATTGAAGATAATTGAGATAAAATTAAAAACAGGAGTTTAAGAGAAAAAGAAACAAAATCCAAAGAAAAGCAGACCTAAATGAGAAGTAAAAGCAATGGAAAAATCTAGAAAGTTATACCAAAGTCTAAGGGAGCCATTCCAGAGCTTTAAGATCACAGATTTCTCCCTATTTAATTTTATTATTATAATTTTACATTCAGTCACTGTATATCCTTACAGTATATACCAAATGAATTTTCTCATCATGAACATTGGTCCAGTCAAGGATATTATCAAACACATTATCATCAACAAATAATTTTCCATTTTTGTGTCCCGTAAATGTTTAACTTCTTTCTTTTTCCCTGTTTCCCTCCTTCTCATCCTCCCCATTTCTCACCCTGCTCTTACACTGTCTCTACTATCCACAGTTGCTTTCATGCCTTTATCCTTCAAATCTTTCAGTTTCTGCCATAGACTGTAGAGATTCAGTATATATTGAGTGGGGACATACAATGCCTCTCTTTCATAATCTTACTCTATTTCCAAAAGCTACTTTGTGTATAGTCAAGAAGGCATTTTAGTCCCAATTATACAAAAAAATAAACTGCATCTTAAAGGGGAGAGTTGTTACTTGTCTAAAATCATGCTTTTATTCATAATAGTAGAGGAGCCCCACAGTGTAGCAGTTAAGCACTGTGCTTAGGGAGCTGGATCCCACATAGCTGACAGAAGTTCAAGTCTTGGCCCGTGGTGGCTTGAAATACACACCAGGTGTGCATGTATGTGTATGCGTGTGTGCACATGCACACTCCCCAAATGCTGAAGTGACAGAGATGAGGGAAAAGGATTACAATGTGACCATACCCTACTCGGGGCACTTTCTCTCTCTCTCTCATTGGCAAGTGCTTTACCTTCTATCAATAAAAATATATAATAATAATAATAATAATAATAATAATAATGGCAGACACAAAATTAGAACTATGATATTTTTATCCTAATACAGAATTTTTTTCAAAAGTTTGTGCTTTATTATTAGTAGTAATAACTATCACCTTAGAATCTTTTTTCCCTAAAAGACAAATGTCACTGTGGTTCCATAACTGAAGTCATAACAGTAGGTGAGACTGCCCGGGGAATGTATAAAATGCGATAAATAGAAGACTTAAGACGTGGTCCCCAGGAAGCACCACATCTAAGGAAAGGCAGGACAACCTGCAACTTGAGAAAAAATGGCAGATGAGTGTGGGAGGCTGCGTACCAGCGAGTCTGCCGAGGTTTCTCAGAGAGCAAACAATTGCCATGATTGGCCACTAGAATCCCTCAGATTTGCATATCCAGCACTTCATGATTGGTCCGAAAGCAACCAATCGTAACCCACCGTTTACAACCAATCATGGCCCACCATTTACAACCAATCATAACCCACCTTTTACGATCCACCAACATGTATATAACCACCATGCCTGGCCCACAATAGCCAGACGACCAGGAAGACAACGAAGACGACACAGACGACCAGGAAGATGACGACCCTGGAGAGCCTGAAGAGCTGAAACACCGCACAGTCTCCAGATGACCCTGAAGACCCTGAAGAGTTGTAACACTACATCATCTCCAGAGGACCCTGAAGAGCTGTGACACCGCGTCATCTCTGTGCTGCTCACAACAGACGACGCGACCCTAAAGAGTTGTAACACTGCGTCGTCTCCGTGCTGTACCGTGCTGCCCACAGTAAACAGACGACACTGTGTTGTCTCCGTGCTGTGACACTGCACTGCTTGTCCCGGCTCTCACTCCTTCCCTCAGGAAACCTGTTCGACTGTCCCCCCGGGTTGGGACACGTGGCACCCGAACTGGGTGGGGACAAGTGGTGCTCAAACAAGGGACCTGAGTACGAAGGATCCAGTGAAGAGCACCCGAGGAGGGGATGGCAGAGAATCGTCCCGAGATAGGACGGCAGAGAATCGTCCGAGGAGGGGATGGCAGAGAATCGTCCCGAGATAGGACGGCAGAGAATCGTCCAAGGAGGGGATGGCAGAGAATCATCTCGAGATAGGACGGCAGAGAATCGTCCGACAGGGAACGGCAAAGAATCGTCCCGGTGAGTAACAAAGATTGCTTACTTATAAGTAATAAGGGTAACAATGGGACAAGTAATAAGGGTAATAATGGAACAAGAGCTTAGTCAGCACGAACAAGAGCTTAGTCAGCATGAATAAGAGCTTCGTCAGCATGAATTATTTGTTCAGGGCTTAAAAGAAGCCCTCAAGACACAGGGAGTTAAGATTAAGATTAAGCAGTTGCTCTCCTTTTTTGATTTCTTAAAAGAAGTTTGTCCATGGTTCCCTCAAGAAGGAACCATAGATGAGAAAATGTGGAAAAGAGTATGGGACGCTTTAAAAGATTATTATACCACATTCGGCCCAGAAAAAGTTCCCATGACTACTTTTTCGTACTGGAACTTAGTAGATGAAATTCTCAGGCTCCGCACTAGTGACCCAAAAATTGTCACTATGGTCACTAAGGGAGAGCAGATCATGCAAAATGATCAACCCCAGGAGGAGGCTATAGCCACCTCAGATCTAACCAAGGATTCTAAAATTGAAAAAGAAGAGGGAGAGGATCTTATTTCCCTAGATAGTGAGGAAGAAGTTAAAAGCCCTGAAGGCGAGACAAAATCCAAAAAACTAAAAAATAAAAACAACCTTAAGTCTACAAGAGCCAAAGAAAAACGAGTCAAAAACTGAGTCAGTTTTTTGGACAATGTGCTGCTGTTTATCATATTTCTATATGGTCTCTGCTTGGGATGGTTATGTGTTTATCATCAACCTTATTCCACTGCATGTGTTTGTGTTGTTACTGATGCAGAGATATAGCAAAAGAGTCTACATAGCATATAGCATTTTCTACATTGTGGGTTTAATATTATCCATGCAGATACCTTTTGTATCACAATTAGAGAAACTAAAAACCAATACAGACAAAGAAACAAAACTAGTTCAGGGATCACACACAACAGACTCTGAGACATTCCCTGTTATGGAAACTATAGATCCCCAAGGACAGGTTTGGCACCGTCACAGCAGGTTTATGGTAAAAGAGATTAAGGCGGCAGTCGCCCAATACGGAGCTATTGCTCCATATACCTTAGCTATAGTTGAAGCTATCACTGAGGGCTGGCTCACACTGTCTGACTGGCAAACATTAGCCCGAGCTATCCTCCTTAAATCTCAAAACACTCAGCCTTTATGTTCCCCTAACTGCAGCTACAGCTGCCAGCTCCACTGGCTTGGGTTATTACGCCAAGTCACTGAGGATCTTATCTCAGACCAACTAGATTCCCCGGCTGAGGTGGTTCTTCAAAATAGACGAGGTTTAAATCTCCTCCTGGCAGAACAGGGGGGTCTCTGTCTTGCTTTATAGGAATCTCTCCAACAGCGTAGAAAACAACTTGCCGATGGTCTGCCTGGAACGGTCTCCTCCCTTTCCCACTCCCCCTACTTGGCCCATCCATTGGCCTTTTGATTGTTTGCTCACTGGGACCTGTTATATTTAATAGGTACATGTCATTCCTCAAACAACAAGTTGACTCACTTATGGAAGACCAACACCCCTATACTGGTCTCACCTGAGGCACTGAATCGGTTAGCCAAAGACGGGTAAGAGAGTCTGATGAACCCAATAACTGTTCAGTTCTTCCACCTAAGACAGGAGGCCCATCATAGCTATGGGACTCTCCAATGACGGGTAAGAATGGACTTATGGTTCTATAAATGATTCCAACCTAAGACGGCACGATTCCCCCAGGCCTTTACCTCATCTCTCAAAGCAGAGAAGGGGGATATGTGGGAGGCAGCGCACCAGAGAGTCTGCCGAGGTTTCTCAGAGAGAAAACAATTGCCATGATTGGCCACTAGAATCCCTCAGATTTGCATATCCAGCACCTCATGATTGGTCCAAAAGCAACCAATCGTAACCCACCGTTTACAACCAATCACGGCCCACCGTTTACAACCAATCATAACCCACCTTTTACGATCCACCAACGTGTACATAACCACCATGCCTGGCCCACAATAGCCAGACGACCAGGAAGACAACGAAGATGACACAGACCACCAGGAAGACGACGACCCTGGAGAGCCTGAAGAGCTGAAACACCGCACAGTCTCCAGATGACCCTGAAGACCCTGAAGAGTTGTAACACTACATCATCTCCAGACGACCCTGAAGAGCTGTGACACCGCGTCATCTCCGTGCTGCTCACAACAGACGACGCGACCCTAAAGAGTTGTAACACTGCGTCATCACCGTGCTGTACCGTGCTGCCCACAATAAACAGACGACACTGTGTTGTCTCCGTGCTGTGACACTGCACTGCTTGTCCCGGCTCTCACTCCTTCCCTCAGGAAACCTGTTCGACTGTCCCCCCGGGTTGGGACACGTGGCACCCGAACCAGGTGGGGACAGATGAGTAGGAAGGAGCCGAGGGAGTGAGTGTAATGTCACAGAAATAAAAGGAAGGGAATTTTTGTTTAAAAACTGAGTGGTCTAAAGGGTTCATTTATGTTCAAAGAAAGATGTCCCTTTCGTGGTTTTGGCAAGAGAAATTTCAGTGGGGTAGCCGGAGTAGAGGTAGTCTATAGTGAATTGAAGAGTGATATGAGGTGTGAAAGGTCATTGTTGACAAGAATTTTGTCTGTGAAGAAAGGAGAATGGAAAGTAGCTAGAGGGGAATACAGGATCATGGAAAGATTTCTTTTTGTGTTTTATTTTAATATAGTGGAAACTTTGGGACCAGCAGTTGGCATAATGGCTATGTTGTTGGACTCCCATGTGGTCAACCGCAGTTCAAGTCACAGACCCAGTGGCTTAAACTCATGCTGGGCGCGTGTGCATGTGTGCCCAAGATCCTAAGAGGAAAATAGAGAAGGGATTGTGGCATGGACATCCCCCGGGGGGTGATTTCTCACTTTCTGTCTCTCTGTCTCTCTCTGTTTCTCTGGCAAGCACACGTGCCCTATAGCAAAAACCTCTCAAAAAAAAAATATATATATATAGTAGAAATTTAAACATGTTTAAATGTTGAGAACAAACTACAAACCAGCAAAGAGGAAGAGATTTAAGGCAAAAGAAAGAAAAGTGACACCAGTTGACTGAGATCTCTGAATGAGGGCCATCCAGGGTTTAGTTGCAGGAGGAGCCCTTAGGAGAAGAGTGATCTCACTTCCACAAACAAGAAGGAAGGAATAAAATATGGCATGGATGCAAGTGAATGTATGGTTTGGTGGGGAACAGAGTTTGGATCCGATAGCTTTTTTTTGGTTTCGAGAAGTAATAAGGGAAGTATAAACAGATTTAAATTCAAATCAAATGGAGACCATATAAAATGTAAACAATAACTTACATAAGAAACCCAGAAAAATTCCTAAACAGCATTAAGAATCCAGTTGGAGGGGCCGGCAAGTGGTGTGGTGGTTAGGGGTGCTGGACTCCGACATGGCTGACCACGGTTCGAGTCCTGGACCTGGCAGCTTGTTTTCTCACTTTCCATCTCTCTCTCCCTCTCTGTCCCTAACTGGTCAAATTAAAATAAAATAAATAAAGTTAAATAAAATAATTCTTAAAAAAAAAGAATCCATTTGGGAGATCATAAATTTATAAGGCTATTAAGGTAATAATTTTGTGATTTTTCTCCAGCAGCAATAAGCAAATAAGTAGTTGGCATGGGATCAGAATCTTAAAAAAAATACACATATACAAAAACTGACTGCCTGTTGGCATGTGCAAACATATACAAAATTCAAGGTTATTGAAAAGCTTTCATAAATACCTTTATAGCTCCTGATACTGAAAACAGCCAACAACGTAAAACACAGGTTTGCTCATGTCAGTCATGCCCCGAGCTATCAGAGCTGCATTTACTACCATTCTGAACAACTGAACTAGAGCCTGAACTCTCATTACCAGACTGGTTCTACAGTCAGGTGACATCTCAGAAGGAAAATGGCTTTTTTTCATGAGAAAGGATGGATTTCGCAATTGCACTCTCAAAATTCCAACACGGCCCTGTGGTTTACAAGTGGGAAAGTTGCTATAACTGCAGGCCACACAGATTAATTGGGTGCTTTCCCCAATGCTTTAGATTTTTCAGATTCTTTATATATGCCAGAACTTTAAAAGTTTAACTAAAACAAACAAGTTTTTTTCCTCCAAATTTAATACCACATTAATGCCATTTTATTTATTTATTTATTTATTTAGGAGAGGTTAACCATTTTAGCATTTTCAATATTTAACTCAGAGGCTCTCTCCCTTCTCCAAATGAACCACTCCAGGATATCCCATGTGGCATCTCCATTCCACGTTCGATTTTGCTTATCTTTCTGTCTTCTAAATTCTGAGATTTTTCTCTATGTGAATTCCCTAAATTAAGTCAATCTCATGTCTGTAAATACCTTGTATTTGTTGTTTTCTCTCTAATTTATGTCTTTAACTTGGACTTCTCTATTGAGCTCAGACCCGTGTACAGTAAGCTACCTGACATTAGTGTGCACATGAGGAGTAGGTATTCCACAGCTAGCTCGTCCAGGCACTAGCTCTTCATTCCTCCCCCCATCACCAATACTCTCAAACCAACACTTACTTCAGATTTCTTTTTTTTTTTTTTTTTTTTTGGAGAGGTTTTCGCTATAGGGCGCGTGCACTCACCAGACAGAGAGAGACAGAGAGACAGAATGTGACAAATCATCCCCCAAGGGGGGATGGCCACGCTGCAATCCCTTCTCCTCCATTCTCCTCTCGGAATCTTGGGCATGCACACACATGCGCCCTGTGTGAGTTTTAAGCCACCAGGTCCGGGACACGAACCGCGGTCGACTACATGGGAGTCCAGCGACATAGCCATTACGCTAACTGCTGGTCCCTACTTCAGATTTCCCCATTTTGCTTCATGGAAACTCCATCCTCCCATGTTTCTTAGGCCGCAGATGCTTGGGACATTCAGGGCTCTGCACTGTATCTCTTACCCTTTTCTTATCACCATCAACACATACTGTTAGCTATGTCCACTAAAATTGGTTTCTAATTCATTCCCTTCTCACAACCTTCATTGATATAATCAAAAGAAAACCGATGTTATTTTTTGTTTCTGTTGTTTGAATTAAAGTTACAACTAATCTCTGCTGGATAGGACCCTGTCCGTGTGTGGGTGTTTCTCTGGGACAGCTCTGTGTCGCGGTGAGAAAAGGCTACCGTACAACTTGAGGGAACATCAAGGATAAGGCTAATCAGGTTATCCTCCACTCCACTTCCCACTTGCTGGAGACGTTGATGCGAAGAGCACTGGCAGGGTGGGAAGAATCTGGAGGAAGATGACAGAAGGGCTGCTGTGCTCTCCTTGGGGGCCAAAGGCAGATTTAGAAGGCACATTTGGTCACATGACCTTAAAAGTCAGATGGAAATGTCTTTCTATTAAAACAAAGTAATATTAATGGTTACCAGGAAAGCCCTGTAGCCTTGAGCCAGCCTCATTAGGTTAGTGGTTAGGGGAGTCAGATAGACATGGCTGCCATGGTTAGAGTCCCAGCTCACTGGCCTCAAAAACACACCGTAAGCATGTTCTTGCACATCTAATATCCTGAAGGGAAGGGGAAATCAAGGAGGAGGGATTGGACAGTGACCACACCCCAGTGGGACTGCTTTCTCCCTCTCTCTCTCTCTCTGTCTCTCTCTGGCAAGAATGCATGCCCCTGACCAAAAAAAAAAAAAAAATGTTTACCATTTATTTAGTCCTCGCTAGGTGTCAGGTAGTTCCCTGAGCACTTTCCACATGCTATTTCTTTTAGTCATCATAGCAGTCTTCCTGTTCTGGGACACCCGTATCCCATCAGAGTAGAATTGAAAGAAATCTAGATGTTGCCATTTCTGGAATTTGGTGGGCACATCCCGTGGGAGAAAAAAATGAACTATACACACGTATAACACCACAGAAAGACTTTAAAAACAAAATTTGAGTAAAGGAAGAGAGAATGAGATTTCTAACATAGTACCACTTATGTAAAAAAAAAAAAAAAAGAAACCACAGTAATTTCAAACACCACGGCAAAGATATATACATATGGAAAGATGAATATCAAACACATTAGAGTGGATGCCTAAAGGGAGAAGTAGATTGGTGGTGAGCGGCATTGAGAGTAACAAACAGTCGTAAAGGGAGAGACCGCGTATAGAATGGTAAGGATATTTCGCAACAAGGGAAATATTTAACTCTGTACAAGTTCAAAAACATTTCAAAACACCACAAATCATAGTTAGAATAATATGTATGGAAATGTGGGGTGCAGCTAAAATTATGCATAAAAGAATATGCACAAAGGCCTGGTGATGGTGCAGTGGCAAACATGCCACTGCAGGGTTGGCTTGCATTGGCGGGTCCGTGTCTGGCTTTGGGGACCTCCTCGGGTACACTAGGTGTGCATGTCCATGATTCAGAATTGGCTGGGGCAAGGGCTACATCATGGCATCAGGGCTGGCTGGGGATGCCTCTCTCTCTCTCTCTTTCTCTCCCTCTGTCTCTTTCTGTCTCTCTTTCTCGTGGAAGAAATAAATAAATGGATGAACTTCAAATTTTTTTAAAGGAGAATAACTTATAGACTTTACATATAATTTGATGGTAGAAAATAACTCCAGAAATTAATAATATCTAAGAAGTTAGAAAATGAACAGCAAAGTAAACCAAAGAATAAAAACAAGATGGGAAAATAAACAGAAGCTAACAAGAACACAGTACCCAAGAGAAAGTAAGCAAAGCCAAAAGCTAGTTCTTTAAGATTCATGAAATCGTTCAATTTTTCCATCCTGTGCACCAAGAACATTTTTAAAAGAAAAAGGCACAAATATATAATAATAAATATAAAAATGGAGCCTGACTACAGAATCAGCAGGTTTAAAAAAATAATTCAAGAATAATATGGAAATACCTTGCATTTATGTTGTTCCTTCCAGCCTCCAGTTTCTTGTCGTTGGCTCACGGTGGGAGTGCTGTCCCCAACCAAGCACCAGCGCAGAGGCTTCACATGGCCACCACACCAGAGAAATCGTGCTGAAGCACAGAGGCAAATGGCGTTTTGGAGGGAAATGCAAGTTGACCCAATAGTCTATATATTTGAATGATCTGAAGCATACAGAATTAACTATTTAGAATTAATTAATGAGAAGGCAGCAGGTGGTGTGGTAGTTAAGGTGCTGGACTCCCACATGGCTGACCAGGACCTAGTGCTTTGAAAATCATGCTGGGCACGAGTGCATGCATGCCCAAAATCCCAGGAAGGAGAATGGAGGAGAAGGGGTTGTGGCGTAGCCATTTTCTCTGGCAGCGGGGAGAAGGACAGATTTCTCATTTTCCCTCTCACTGTCTCTCAGTCTCTCTTAGGCCAATGCACATGCTCAGTGGTAAAAAAAAAATAATAATAAAAAAATTAATAGGTTAATAGGTTGGATATTAGTACACAGGCTTTACTTATATGCTTTTTTCATTTATTTTAGTTTGCCCTAGGGTGCATGTGCTCACTAGAGAGAGAGAGAGAGACTGGGAAAGTGAGAAAGTACCTGCAGTGGGGGATGGCTATGCCACAGTTCCTTCTCAATCATTCTCCTCTTGGGATTTTGGCACTCATGCACATGTGCCTGGTGTTTTTTTCAAGTGACCAAGTTCAGGACTCGAATCGTGTACTTGGCCACATAAGATCCAGCCACCCCAACCATCACGCCATCTGACTGACCCTATATTATTTTCTTTATTGAAGAATTTTAAAATTGCCTAAGTGGGTGGTGTGGTGGTTAAGGCAACTGAGCTCTTATATGGCTAACTATGGTTCGAGTCCTGGACCTAGGGACTTGAAATTCATGCTGGGCATGTGTGCATATGCACTCAAAATCCCAGGAGGAGAATAGAGGAGAAGGAATTGTGGTGTGGCCATTCTTTCTGGGGGTTGATTTCTCACTTTATTTCTCTGTCTTTCCAGCAATCACACATACCCTATGACAAAATAAAAAAAAGCAAAAACAAAAGTGTCTAAGTAATTATTTTAAAATGAGTTCTTTCTCTTCCCTATGAGTAAGTCATCTGAAGTTTTTTTTCTCTTATATAGGAAAAATAAATTAAATTAAATTCTCCTAGATCTCACCTATGTATCCCTCTGGATAAACTTTTCTCTTTTTTTTCTTCTTTCTTTTTTTTCCTGAGTCAGATTTCCTTTTGCTGACCCTGTACTTAGACTCGAGCCCTGCTGTGTCTTAGGGAGGTATCATACAGTACTTCTTGCTGTGCCTCCCTCTTCAGAAAGGAGGGTCTTCTCCCTCAAACTTCTAGGAGTGACACTGAATGACAATTTTCAGCTTTCAGCCCCCTTAGGAACTTCTTCTGCTGCAAATTGCTGCCTTGCTAGCTTCACGTTTCCTGCTAGAAGTAGCCAATATTCATTGACTTGTTAACATCAAGACTGGACAATGAAGGTTTGGCTCCCTCGCACCAACTCAGACAATATGAGGCCATTGGGTTCACCTTTCCCAGTGAGGTTGGCTGAGGCGTTGTCACTGCACCACGACCCAAGTTCTTGCCTTTGCACAATCCTACTTTATTCTTCAGCCCCCCTCAAGCAGTGACCCCAAGAACATTGCTTATCAAACATCCCTTCTAATGTACATCACAGAGCCAGCGTCCTGTGGAAGCCAGGCTATGCAGAGGCCATGCAGCATGTCAGAAGTGAGCAGGTATGAAGTCAGACGTGTTTGTTTCCATCTCAGTGCCACACCAGCTATGCAGCTGGGGCTGGTTGAGTCTTTACACACTCATGTGCAAAATAAGGATATTTTCCTCATAGAAGTTTATGAGAATGTATACAAGTTCTTAATAACCACAGAAATGATGATATTGATAATGTATTATTTTTATTTAAATCAGGTAATATCACAGAGTTCAGCAAGAGCGACAGGTTTGCCACCCTTCCTTCTTTGTCTTCTTCCTTCCTTCTTTTTCTTTTTTTTTATTTTCTGACAGCATATGTGGATCCCCCTAAGATACACCTGCAGAGCTCAAGGATCCCTCGGGGCACAGCATTGAAATCACCCACCTAGAGAGGGTCTGAAATACTCAGCCTGATAACTCCTACAAAGAGAGCAGCCTGGCCATGACACAACACCATGTTGCAAGCCACATGTCAGGAGTATGGGGCTTCGGGTGGACTTCACCTCAGTCACCACCCTGGCAGAATAAACACTTATCTTGGCTGATAAATGAGCCTGTCAAGACTTCTGTACGCACTTTAATGTATTCCTTGCTCAGTATTATTTAAACTTACTTTTTGAAAGGACTACAAGAACTGTCTCTTCTTTGATGTGAGTTATCAATTCCACTTTTTTAGTAAACTTGATTGCTTCTTTGGTATCTACTACACACTAGCTTTTCTTTCTCTTCTTTTTTACTTTGAAATATTTAAAGATTACAGTTCTTTTTTTATTTTCCATATAGGATTTAAGATTTATTTATAAGTGTCTATCTTCACACCAGCTTCTTTACCTACAGTAATTATTACCCTTAAGCCAGCCATTTCAGAAGTATTTACCCAGTTCATAAATTAAGGAAGTACAATGCAAAGGTCAAGTAACCCCCAAGGTCAGATAGGCGGAGAAAAAAGGGTGAGGATGTGAACCCATGTTTTTCTAAGCCAAGTGTTACATCACCTTTACTATATCTCTGTTCTTCATAAATTAAATTTTACTACTCTCTGCACAAATTTTTAAAAATTCAAATTTCAAAATAAACTCTCAATAATGCTTGGTTATTGTGACTGAATTATGATTGGAGGTTCAAATTCAGTTCTGATTAATTCTTCATTACTGTTTTCTATTTTAAGGACCATGGTAGCTACTCAAAAAAGAGAACGTGTAGGAAGGTATTATCTCTCTCACCATCACTGTTTCTACATGTAGTACTATGTAAATTAATATATGCAAAGTCTGGAGTTCTCTGTACGAGCATGATCTGTGAGAGCTGCCAGGTAACCCAAAGGTGTTGCTCAACTTCCCAGGTGTGAGGATGAGCTGTTAGATGTAGTAGTAAAAACACACAGTGACTCTACATCATATGAATTTTAAGTGGGAAAATTACTATATTAATACCTGCTTGAATAACTGGTATTGAACATAATTCTCCCACTAGAAAAAAATACTCTAAAACTGTAAAATATATGCGGCAACTCTTTTCAAATAGTGCAGGGCTGTGTTCCCTTGAGAGAAGAACAAAACACAAGGTGAGCTTCATATTTGCTCCAGACCAATACCAATGTGTATGACTACTGTTGATGCACTGAGTCGTCCACTGGACAGGGCAGAAGAACGAATCTCTGAGCTTGCAGATATGTTAACAGAAACTTCCAAAACAGAAAGGAAAAGGGGGGGGGGGGGAGT
Source organism: Tupaia tana (assembly GCA_026018925.1). NCBI lineage: Eukaryota > Metazoa > Chordata > Mammalia > Scandentia > Tupaiidae > Tupaia > Tupaia tana. The sequence continues at coordinate 99,166,253 of JAKSZU010000006.1, read as the reverse complement.
CTGAAACAAACAGAAAAATCCCCAAACAGAAAAACCAACACATACATCCAAGACTGGCAGGACAACTACAAAAGGACAAACAAATGCACAGTGGGAATATTAAGAAAAAAAGGGAACAGAAAATGTTTAAATTAATAATTACTGATGTTCCCAAAGTAATGCCTGATGATAAACTACAGATCCAATAAGCTCAGTAAGATACAATATCCTACTTGTTAGCAGGATAAATGCCCAAATAAATAAATAAAACCCAAAATGAAACAGTAGATAAAAAACTACGCCTTAGCATTTCATATCCAAATTATAGAAAATCGTCAAACAAACAACAAACAATCTTGAGAGCATAAGAAAGAGGGCTAGTCCCATGGCCTGCTGGTTAGAGAGCTGGATGCCACATGGCTGACCACATGTTCTGAATGTTTTGCAAAACACTTGGGAGAGTGTACGTACATGTTCCAAATCCCAACAAGGTAGAGAAACGGAGGAGAGGGATTCGTGACATGATCACGTCTTACTGGAGGGTGCTTTCTTCCTCTCCCTCTGTCTCTGTCTCTCTCATTAGTGCATATACCCTCTGGCTTATAAACAAAACAAAACAGAGGGAAATAAATCTTACCTATAAAGAAGCAAAGATAGGAATCCTATCCAAGATCTCCTATGATGTCATCCTTCAAATGTGAAGGAGAAATAACAACTTTCTTAGAAAAACAATAATTGAAGGAGCTTGTTTTTAGTAAACATGATTTGCAAGAAATATTAAAAGAAAATTTTCAGAAAAAAGTAAAATGATATAGATCACCAATTAAAAAATATAGAACAGAAACTTAAATCTGCATAAAGAAAGAAAGCATTAGAGAGGGTCAAAATGAAAACTTTCATTATTATTTATTATATTTTTTTTTAGAGAGAGATTTTTTTCTATAGGGTGTGTGCATGTGCTGGAGAGACAGACAGAGATAGAAAGACAGAAAGTGAGATATCACCCCCTGGTGGGAGGGCCATATTGCAATACCTTATTCGCCAGTCTCTTCTTGGGGGTTTGGGCATGCATGCCCATGCACCCAGCATGAGTTTTAAGCTTCTGGGTCCAGGGCTCAAACCGCAGGCGACTATGTGGGAGTCCAGTGGTGTAACCATTAACACCAACTGCTGGTCTCATCATTCTTTTTATTTTTAATTAATCTAATAGATAATAGCTTATTCAAAACAATAATAGTCATACATGTTCTATTATGTATGCTATCTATATGCAATATATATGCTTACATATGCAATGATAGCAGGTATGGGAGGGAGGAATTAGAATTATTGTGTCACTATAAGATATGTGTGCTACTCCATCAAGTGTTACTTGCAAATCAGCTTTGATTAGTTGAAATATTTAGTATAAATTCTAGGGAAACCATTTAAAAAGTTTTTTAAAAAAAGAAAAAGAAGTAAATGGATATGCTAAGAAAAAGAGAAAACATAATCATAAAAACTGTTCAATTAAGCCCACAAAAGGCAGAAAAACAAATGACGACAAAAAAAGAAATAAAGAACAATGGCGAAGAACAGAAAAACAACAAATATGATATACATTACTCCAACAATGTCAATAATCACTTTAAAAGCCAATGATCTAAATGCACCAATTAAAAGAGATTGTTAGAGTAAATCAAAAAACAAGATCCAACTATATGTTATCTATCAGAAATTGAATGTAATACAAAGACACAAATAGATTTAAAATGAGTAGAATAATATATGCCATGCTGACACTAATCAGAATCAAGGGGAAGTAGTTATACTAATTTTGAAGAGGGCAGACTTTAAAGCAAGGGAAGCCGGGAATAACAGTGGCATCACTTGTGTTAAAAGGGTAAGTTCTTCAAGAAAACATAGTAATTCTTACTATGTATGATCTTACAACAGAGCATCAAACTACGTGAGGTGAGAGCTAGAACTGCAAGGAGAAATATTAGGCCATTGGGAAAATCATGACGCACTTTTCTATGCAAAAGCTCACTATGGCTTTGCTGACGACCCAATAGGTGAATGTACTATAGGTGGAAACTTCAATATCACCCTGTTGGAAACACTCAGGAGGCAGAGCAGCAGGAAGAATAAAAGTGAATTTAATAGCACTATCCATAATCTGGATAAAACTGACATCTATCGTGTACTTCATCCTACAACAGCAGATTACACATTCTCGAACATACACAGCACGTTGACTTCAGCCATGCTCTGAGCTATAAAACATACCTCATTATATTTAAAAACTATGGGAACCAGCAGTTAGCATAATGGCTGTGTCGCTGGACTCCCACGTAGTCGACCGCGGTTCGCATCCTGGACCGGGTGGCTTAAAACTCACGCTGGGCGCGTGTGTGTGCGTGCCCAAGATCCCAAGAGGAGAATGGAGGAGAAGGGATTGCGGCGTGACCATCCCTTCTGGGGGGTGATTTCTCGCTTTCTGTCTCTATGTCTCTCTCTGTCTGTCTGGCGAGCGCACGTGCCCTATAGCGAAAACCTCTCAAAAAAAAAAAAAAAAACAACTAAAAATCGTACAATATCTATTGTAAGACCACAGTGGAATTAAGCTAGAAATCAATAACAGAAAGATAGATAGAAAATCCCCGAATAGGTGGAAATTAAACAACATACTTCCATGTAACACTCTAGTCAAAAAAGAATCTCAAGGGACCAGCAGATGGCATAATGGTTACGTTGATGGACTCCCATGTCGTCTACCACAGTTCAAGTGCCAGACTGGGTGGCTTAAACTCACACCAGGCACATTGCATGCGTGCCCAAGATCCCAAGAGGAGAATGGAGAAGAAGGGATTGCAGAGTGGCCATTCCTCCCTGGGGAGTGATTTCTCACTTTGTCTCTCTGTCTCTCTCTGTCTTTCTGGTGAGCACACGTGACCTATAGCAAAAACCTCTCTTTAAATAAATAACTAAATAAAAAGAACCTCAAGAGAGTTATAAATACTCTGAACTAAATAAAAGTTTAAAAAAAAAAAAAAACCTGAAGGCTGGCAGTGGTGGTGTGTACCAGTAACCTCAGTGCCGCTGGAGCTGATGAGGAGGATGGGGAGCTTAGAGACTGGCCTGCGCGGCATATTAATAGAAGACCTGTCTGAAAGGTACCAGGCATGCTGCTGCAGGCTTGAGCTAGGATGCTGAGGCAGGAGAATCGGGACCTCAAGAACCTGTCTTCAAAGAACAAAACAAAGTTTACTGTAAAACAGTATGCTGTGTTACGCTGGCTGCAAACATTTACTGTGTTTCTCGACTGCCTCATTTCCTCTCATCCTTGATTTAATCTCCTGGCGTGTTATGGTGGCCCTAAGTGTACAAAACCCACTGTACATACAATACACCCTAATTGTGGACTGGGCTAAACCATCTACCATTGTGTACATACAGTCTATGATATCTGCATGACAAAATTTGCTAACAGAATCTCCCAACCAAATGGCAGAAAGGGTATGGAGCAACAAAAACTCTCATTCAGGTTGGTGGGAGTTACAAATGGCACAGTGACTTTGGAAGACAGTTAGGCAGTTCCTTAAAAAACTTTTTCAGGCCAGCAGGTGGAATGAAGGATAAGGCAGCTGGATCCCATGCAGCCGACTGCGTGGTTCGAGTACTGGACCCGGTGGCTTGAAAAACACACCAGGCACATGTGCGTACATGTTCACAATCCTGAGGGGAGGATTCTAGTGTGCCTATCCTTCCTGGGGGGTGATTTCTCACATTTCCATTCTCTGGTGAGTGCACATGCCCTGTAACAAACTAAAAACAAAACAAAAAAAGGAAAAAGGAAACCATAAGTTCCAAATTTTTACTATATCATCCGGTGATTACATTCCTTGTTATTTACCCAAAGGAATTAAACACTTTTATCTACACAAAAATCTGCACACAAATGTTTATAGCAGCTTGGGGCCAGCAGGTGGTGCGATGGTCAAAGGCGCTGGACTCCCACATGGCTAACTGTGGTTTGAGTCCCAGACCTAGAGGCTTGCTTTCTCACTTTCTCTCTCTCACACTTTGTTCCTCTCTGGTCAAATTAAAATAAATAAGTAAATAAATAAATAAAGTTAAATAATTCTTTAAAAAATGTTTATACAGCTTCAATTTATTAATTGTCAAAATTTGAAAGTAAACAAGAGTTCTTCAGTAGGTGAATGGATGAAGAGTAGATAATAGGAGGAGGACCCACAGATGGCATAGTGGTTATGTCGTTGGACTCCCATGTAGTCGATGATGGTTCAAGTCGTGGACATGGCGACTTAAAACTCATGCCAGTCACATGTGTATGCATGCCCAAAGTCCCAAGAGGAGAATGGAAGAGATGGGATTGCGTCATGGCCATCCCCCTGGGGGGTGATTTCTTGCTTTCTGTCTCTCTGTCTTTCTGGTAAGTGCATGCTCCCTGTAGCAAAAATCTCTCCAAAAACAAAGAGAAGTATATATTAGGTGTTCTAACTACAGAAGAGTAAGAACACTCACTATAAATGATAAGTATGTAAGGTAATGAGGGGAGGGCATCCTTCAAAAGTTTATGGAAAATTATTATTACAAAAAAACTGCATGGGTTTAAAAATCTATTTTGTAGACCAGTTGGTGGCATGGTGGTTAAAGTGACTGGATCCCATGTGACTGACTGCAGTTCAAGTCCCAGACCTGGCAACTTCAAACACATATTGGGCGTGTGTGTGTGCATGCATGCCCAAAATCCTGAGAGGAGACTTGGGGGAGAAAGAATTGGGATGTGGCCGTTCCCCTCTCCCTCTGAGGGTCTTTCACTTTCCCTCGTCTTCTCTCTTTCTCTCTCTCTCTGTGTTTCTCTCCAGCGAGCATAAGTGCCCTATAGCAAATTAAAAAAAAAATATATATATATATATATTTGAGAGGTTTTTTTTGCTACAGGGTGCGTACACTTGCCAGACAGACAGAGAGAAACAGAGAGACAGAAAGTGAGAAATCACCCCCCAGCGGGGATGGCCATGCCACAATTCCTTCTCCTCCGTCCTCCTCTTAGGATCTTGGGCACGCATGCATATGCGCCTGGTGTGAGTTTTAAACCACCGGGTCCGGGACGTGAACCACGGTCAACTACATGGGAGTCCAGCAACATAGCCATAACGCTAACTGCTGGTCCCTAAAAATATATTTTTTGAACAAAAATATACCCATATTTTAATTTCATTGTTCCACAAACTATTTGAAGTCTTCTTAGGTAGAAAAACAGAACCAGAATAGTTGATGCAATCTTGAAAAAAAAAAAAAATTGAGGCCTCAATACCTAGCAAGAGTCATCATGAACCATCAGTAGTCAAGGTCTTGTGAGTTTGGAGCAAAAATAGACGAAGGGTTCACTGAAGAAGAATCTAGAATCAAAATTACATATCTGTTTAGGTGCGCTCATCAGAGAGAGGGAAAGTGAGAAACCACCCCTCCTCCCCAGGGGGAGGGCCATGCTTCAATCCTTTCTCCTCCATTTTTCTCCTGGGATTTTGGGCACACCTGCACAAGTGCCCAGGGTGATTTTCAAGCTGTCAGATCCAGGATCTGAACCATGGTTGACCATGTGTCAGTCCAACACCTTACCCACCGTGCCACCTGCTGGCCCTTCTAGTTAGTTTTTTTGACGAAGGTACAAATGAAATACAATAGGGAAAGGAAATCTTTTCAGCACATTGTACTGGAATAACTGGCTAAATATGTGAAAACTTACCTTGAAAGTCGATCTTGGGCTGGCCCTGTAGCACCGCAGGTAAGCAGTGTGCATGGGATGCTGAATCCTAGATAGATGCCCGTGGCTGAATCCTGGCTCCGGCAGCCTGGAAAATACAACAGGCGCATGTGCATGCCTGCCCCAAATCCTGATGGGATGCAGAAACAGGGAAAAGGATCAGGCGTGACCACTCCCAAAGGGGGGATGCTTGCTCTGTCTCTGTCTCCCTCTGCCGAAACACATGTGCCCTCTGACGATGAGAAACGAGTAATCCTGCCTTTTACCTCACCATATACATAAGGACTCTAACTGAGGACACATCATAGACTGAGGTGTAGCAGCCAAACCATAGAACTTATAGGGGAAAAATAGCAGGATGTTTTTACAACTTGGGAGTAGTTAAAAAGCAGTCAATATTTTTAAACAGATAAAGATGAATATCTTCCATTTTAAAAATTTCTGAAGCGATTATTAAGCAGGTAAAAAATCCTGGGAAAAAGTAAAACATATATTTGATATACATTTGGTATCTAAACTATGTGAACATCTTGTAACTTAAAAATAGCCAGACAGGGACCAGCAGACGGCACAATGGTTACATCATAGGACTCCCACATGGTAAACTGTGGTTCAAGTCCTAGACCCAGTGGCTTGAAACTCACACCAAGCATGTGTGTGTACCCAAGATCCCGGAAGGAGAATGGAGAAGGAGGAATTGTGGTGTGGTCATCCCCCCGGGGGGCTGATTTCTTACTTTCTCTCTCACTGCTTCTCTCTGTGTGTGTGTCTCTCTCTCTGGCAAGCACACACCCTAAGGCAAAAAACTCTCAAAAAAAAAGCCAGACAACCTCATTTCTAAATGAACAGGGCCAGCACAGCACAGAAGCTGCGGTATCACAGTGTGAGTCCTTTGTTGGGTTCCCAGCCACCAAACAGGCCAAGTGCAACAGCGTGAGCAAGTACCAGCTCCGGGAGCGGCTGGGCAGAGGATCACAAGGGCGAGACCTTGTGAAAAATGCCTATCTCTATCTCTCATTCTGTCTGTCTGTCTAACTGAAAAAGAAGAGGGAGGGCAAAAGTCTTGAGTACATACTTCACAAAATTGGTATTTGAAAAATCAATAAAAAATTGAAAAGGTACTTAATTATCATTCATCAAGGACATAAAAATTAAACCCATGGGGATTGCAGCTGGCATGGTGGTTAAGACACCAGACTGCCACAAGAATGACTGCAGTTCAAGTCCCAGACCTGGTGGCTTGCCTTCTCACTTTCCCTCTCTGACTCTCTATGGTCAAATTTAAAAAGACAAATTAATAATGAATAAAAATTAAAAGAAATCATTCTGAAGTAAACATACAATGAGACACCCTTACACACCCAGTATAATGACTTAAACTGAAAACAGGCATGGTGCTAAGACACCAGACTCTCAAATAGCTCGCTGTGGCTTGAGCCCCCACACCTGGTGGCTTTAAAACCACTCCTGGCGCATGTGCATGCATGCCCCAAATCCCAAGAGAAAGGAGAGGGGACTGCAGCATGGCCATCCTCCCTGGGGGCTGCTTTCTCACTTTCCCGCTCATGTTCTCTCTCCAGCAAACTCACGTGCTCTGTGGCAAAAACCTAGACAAAATTAAACAAATAAATTAAAAAAAAAAAATACAACTAAGGAAACAAACAAGTAGCCATTTCCTCGCACCCGGAGGACCCTGACAGAGGCGGGCTGTTACTGCAGAGTGGCGAGCTCGGCTCCCCGTGCACCGCGGGGTCGTATCACCAGGCCAGAAGCAGGAAAACGGGCCACGCCCAGCCTCTGAGCTGGCACTTCCTTCCGCCTTCCTCCTGCGGTTTGGGCAGTACGGGGCACCGAGGGAGATGGCCCTGAAGGTGGAATGCGCTAAGGAGCCGTCAGCCGCTGGGTTTGCTCCTCCTGATACAACTTCGCTTACCTCTGACCTGTGCTGCTTTAGGTAGTTTTCCAAGGACTGCCTGATGTCTGCTACTCCCTGGAAGGAAACCCAAGCTTCATTTTTTTTGTAAGGACACTTATTCAATACTCAGATCACTTATTCCATCTTAGTATATTTTATCCCCGTTATCCCTCTCTTCATGAATGAAGAAACACAGATATGACTTGAATAATTTTGTTGGCCAGAAAATTCTAAAGTCAGATTTTAAGATAAACTGTCTGCTTATCCTCAAAGAAGAGAGGAAATTTTATTTATTTACTTATTTATTTATTGGAGAGGTTTTTGCTACAGGGCAGGTACGCTTGCCAGAAAGAGAGAAACAGAGAGACAGAAAGTGACAAATCACCCCCCAGGGGGGATGGCCACGCCACAATCCCTTCTCCTCCATTCTCCTCTCAGGATCTTGGGCACGCACGCACACGTGCCTGGTGTGAGTGTAAGCCACCAGGTCCGGGACTTGAACTGCAGTCAACTACATGGGAGTTCAGCGACATAGCCATTACGCTAACTGCTGGTCCCAAAATTCAAGACATTTATAAACAGTTTAATTTTACCTCCTCTTTATCTAACTCAACACAGCAATGTAGAAATATTCCTTTCTAGATGGAATTCTTTCTTGTCTGAAGCTTTCTTTAGTTCACTAACTCTATCGCAGAATCCCTCAAGTTAATGTTTCTTCTTCATAGAAATGTAAAAGGACTTTTTTCTTGCTCAGTGGTAGAATATTTTGAAAGTGAAGTTCTAGATCATTTAAGGGCCGCGACAAAGTGGCTGTAAGGGCCGCTGAAGTGTTTTTCAGTGAAGATATTAGCAGTGAGCATGATCAGAAGGCAAGGCTTTGTAGAGGACTTTGACTTATAGACACTGCAGAGGGTCTGTGCAAGGATTAGGATAAATTGAGAGAAAATAGATACCAAAAATGTCTGGTTGTGAGAAGAAATGGGATAGGTACTATTTCTTTGTTTAATTTTGCTAGTCAGCTAATCTTTGAGGTTTCCTATCTTACGTTTTGGGTACTCTACTCTTTTCAGAGTGCGATCTGTCAGGTCAGCTTCCAGTGCCAGGCCTATCTCTAGCACTGTAATGTGGGACTGATAGTACCACACACCTGATGCAATTATTGTGAGGGTTAAATAAGCTAATATACACACACACACACACACACACACACACACATATATATATATAGTGTTTAGAATGCTGCGTGGCGAAGCAATACAATTATTATTAGTATTAGTATTATTGGACAATTGAAGAATTAGTGTTCTCAGCCCTCTATTTGAATTGAGTCAAATGATTCACTTTTCTATAATCTAAATCCACAAATAATTATATATTGATAATAGGTTGCATTTCTTCTGCATTTTTTAAATCACTGTGGCAAATATAGCTCATTTTTGTTCATCTTTAACTTAGGGCTAGTAACTCTTAGAAGAGTCTTGTGTGAGGGCTTCAAAAAGTTCATGGAAAATACATATTATGAAAAAAGTATGGATGGGTTTAAACATTTTTTTGCACCAGAGACAATGTAGGAGGAGAGTGGGAAATGGGAAAGGGTGAGAGGGAGGAGATCAAGAGGAGAAAGAAAGAGGTAAAACATTTAAGGAGCACAAAAATGGAAAATTATCTCTTGATGATAATGGGTTTGGTAATGTCTTTGATTGAGCCAATATACAATGCATTCATGATGAGAAAATTCATTTGGTATGTTCTAATGATACACAGTGATTGAATGTAAAAATAAATAAATTTATAAAATAAATAAATATTTTGCACCGAGATAGACTCACAGTTAATTTTACTTTTTTAACAAGCTTTCTAAAGTACTCTCATAAATGCATGCATTATAATTTGTTGAGAGAGAATTATTCTCAGGGATGGGCTGGCAAAAAATTAGTTCAATTTGAACTTTGCTGAAGATGATTTCTCAGAAATTCTGTGTGTGCGTGTGCATTTGTGTGTTGGTCTTGTATCTGAACAAGATTAGTCCAACATCTGTTTATTGCTAAGAGTGTCCTACCTGAGAGTATACAAAAGATGTCTGAAACAAATAATTACCTCTCTTTGTTTCAAATCATTTGTTCACTGATTTTTTAAAAAACTATAACATGATTAATTAGTATTACATGTAGCTACTTACAACCTCAAATCTTAAGCCTCAATTTATAACAACGAATATTAATATAATTTATAATACTTTGAGGAACTGAATTCTTTTATCATCATCAATACTGAGACACATCACTTCCCAAGTACAATGAATCATAGGCAAAGTTTAGTTAGAAAAGAAATATTTAAAATTTAGCCATCAATGCCTAACTTAAGAAGTAACTTGGAACAAAAGTGTCCAAGCAAAATTTATTAAATATTCTGGAGAGAAGTCCCAGAAGATGTAATAAATGGAGAATTCCATCCTGATAGTGGATTAATTTGAGATGTTAGGATGTCATTTTCCTCTGAAATAACTCCTGAAAATGCAGTGCAATTCCAAGAAAAAGCAAACGAAATAAAACCTCAGGAACTTTTCTTTTGGTGGAAATTGATAGGCTGATTATAAATTTAATATGAAGATTCCAAGGATCTAGAATATAAAAATATCTGAAAAAAAAGAAAAAAATTGAGAACTTACATGAACAGATGTCAAAACTTACTGCAAATTGATAGCAACTCAGACAAACAGATGCAGGAATAATCATATAGGATCAGAGGAAATGACACCCAAAGCAGTTCGACACATACTCAATCATCTGAAGTAGGACAAAGGGACCACTGCCACTCTGACTGAGTGGGAATAAGAGACTCTTTTCAATAATGGTACTAGGGATGGCCCTGTAGTGCAGTTAAGCTCTGTCACAAGGAGCTGGATCTCACATGGTGGACCACAGACTGAATCCTGGCCCTTGTGACCACGTGTGTGCCCAAGATCCTGACCAGAAGAAAAAACGAGGAAAAGGGATTGCAGTGTGACCATGCCCCATTAGAAGTTGCTCTCTCCCTTTCTCTTTGGCAAGAGCAAGAGCCCTCTAGCAATACAGTGGAGGGTGGCAGAGTAAGATGAGGGGGGACAGATACTGGGTCAATTGGGACGTATATAAGAATATTCTAACCTGACTTCTATTTTACAACATACGTAAAAATCAGTGATCAATCACAGAACTTGGGAAGGCAAAAATTCTTACAAGAACAGAACACATCAGCCATAAGAAAACAAGATTGATAAATAAGATTTAACTAATATTGACAAACATTGTTAACAAGAGTCACCATTAAAAGAATAAAAAATCAAATTGTAACCTGGTAGAAGATATTTACAGTACCGATTTCTGACAAAGGACTTTTATCCAGCATATGTAAAAAACATTAAAAAATCAATAAGTAAAAGACAAATTCTCAATTCAATATGGAAAAAAATTTAAATGGGTACTTCTCAAGGCTGGAGTCTCAATGGCAACAAAGCATATAAAAAGGTGTTCAACATTATGAATCATCAAGAATGCTCACTTAAACTAGAATGTCACTGAAACTGACTTGCAGTAATTGTTCTCCTGAAATTAAAAACACTGAAAATACTAAATGTCTGAAAGGATGTGGAACATCTGAGACAAATACATTTCTGATGGAAGTGGAAAATGGCAGAGTTAACTTTGGAAAACCATTCAGCAGTGTCCACAAAAGCTGAACATACCCCGACCCTGTGATCCAACACAGGACTAGCTATGTATTTGCAGGCCTCACTGCAAAATAAAAATTCAAGGTTATTGAGTCAATGAGCAGAAAAAAAGTGCTATTACAGGTAATAAAATATAAGACCTCATATTTCTTCTATTGTCCTTCTCTCTTGACCTACCATGGTGTTCTTGTTTATTTTAGTGCTTTTCTCCTTCCACTTGCTATTTAATGTTGTCCTCGCCTGGGCATGGGAAGGCTACAGGAAAAGTGTAGATGTGATTTGGGTGCTGGAGGGTCCTGCTTACTACCTCAGCAAGTGTTCACAGCCCACTGGGGTCACCCTCCCACTTTACCACTGGACCAATGCTTTGTGCCCCAGCCAGCACAAGGAAGTTGAGACAGAAAACTACTCTTCCTGGGAGCTGCCACCTCAATCACAGCAGACTAGTAACCTCCAAGGGTATTTTAGCCACTGCATAGACACACTCCAGGCACCAGAATGGTGGGGTAGATGGCGAGAAGCTTATTCTGTAGTCACTGCTAGTCCTGGATGGCAAGAGCAGACACAGCGCTATATCTGGTGATGCCACATAGCAAACACTCTGGCCCCAGGCCTCCTGGCTCCCTTGCACTGGATCCTGTAGAGTACAAAAGAAACAGAAGTAGGGCCAGCAGGTGGCATAGTGGTTAAGGTGCTAGACTTCCACATGGCCAGTTGTGGTTTGGGTCCCAGACCTGGTGGTTTAAAACTCATACCGGATGCGTGTGTGTGCATGCCTAAAATCCCAAGAGGAGAATGGAGGAGGGGGGACTGTGGCATGGCTACATGTCACTCTGGGGGGATGGTTTCTCATTCACTTTCTCTCTCTCTGTCTCACTGTGTGTCTGGCAAGCACACACATCGTACAGAAAAAAAAAAATCTCTCTCTAAAATAAAAAGAAGCAGCAGCAGTGAGAGCTTCTGAATAAGACAGGGAGAGAGAGGTCAAGCCTGGCACAATAAGGTGGTGAGCTTGGAAGTAGCTGAGACCCCATCCCAAGGAGACCGACAAGAAAGTGCTATGAGGCAGGACAACCCAGGATTCAAGGACCCAAGTTGCCGGCACTTGATCCGTTGTCTTATCAATCTTTACTTATGTAAGTACAAAGATAGAAAATTTTAGGATGGCAATTGCAAAGCCTTAAAAACTCCATGCAGGGAGCTCTTCCTAGCTCAAGGGACTGAGCTTGACTGGTGGCATAGTCTAGTCAAAAGCCTGCCCTGTCTAGAGAGTCTACTCCTAGGTACGTACCCACATGAAAAAGTTCCATGTCACCTGAGATACCTAAAAATGCTGAAAGCAGTATTACATATAATAATCAAAAGATTAATACAACCAAGGTATGCATCCAAAAATGAATGAGAATTGGTGATATGATAGGTAACATGGGTGAATCTCAGAAATACGGGTACAAGAATCTGTATTACATGATTCCATTGATATGACATTCAAGAATAGACCAAACTAGTGGTCTATTAATGGTGTTAGAATAATTTTTAATATAAATGAGAGCTTAACAGGAAGGAGAATAAGAGATCCTTCCAGGGTGCTGGCAGATCTGTGTTTTATCTGAGTGATAGTTCTATGGAAACACTAATACGTAAAATCCCAGCGTGCTGTACTTAAATGTGAGATTCGTGTATTTTACTAATGATATACTTGGGATAGGAGGGAACAGAAGATGAGAAAGAACAGGAGAGGAGGAAAAGCAATTTTGGAATATGCTCATAATACATTTAGAACAAGAGTTCTCTGTCCAGATTACTAAAATGTTCTAGCACTGGAGGGAGTTTTGAAAACTTTGTCACTACAAATTAAATGTAAGTTTTTTATGTACATTTTGTTAGGGAGAAAAAGTATAGCATCAGAATTGCAAGGGCATGTACAATACCCTAAAATAAAACATGAAATGAAAGAAAAATAAAATAGGAAAAATGTTAAAACCACTGAATCAGAAGAATGATCAGATAATAATATTTGGATAATTTTTTCTTCCATAAATGAAAAAGTGTTATATTAAGGTAGAAATATGAAAATTATCTTCTATAACATAGAAAATACATTTGTTATTTTTATCAGTCTATTTGAAAAATATTTACTGAATGCAATTATACTGAATGGGAAAAAGCTGAAAGCTTTTCCACTAAAAACTGGTACAAGACAAGGCTGCCCACTTTCTCTGCTCCTATTCCATATAGTAGTGGAAGTCCTGACCAATGCGATCAGACAAGAGAAGGAAATAAAAGGTATTCCAATAGCAAAAGAAGAACTGAAATTATCTCTGTTCGCAGGTGACATGGTTGTATATGTAGAAGACCCAACAGTATCCATGAAAAAAACTACTCTAAGTAATAAATGATTATAGTAAAGTGGCAGGATACAAAATTAACTTATAAAAATATATACCATTTCTATATACAAGCAGAGACAGAACTGAAGAAAGTAATCTCATTTACCATGGCCACAAGACGTATAAGATTGCTAGGAATAAAACTAACCAAAGAAGTCAATGACCCCTATAAGGAAAACTATGAAAACCTTATAAAGGAAATCAAAAAGGACACAAAAAAGTGGAAGGACATCCCATGTTGTGGGATTGGCAGAATCAATATAATCAAAATGGCAATTCTACCCAAATTAATCTCCATATTTAATGCAATCCTTATAAAATTACAAGAGACACTCTTCACAGATCTAGAAAAGACAATCATAGAATTTGTCTAGAATCATAGAAGACTCCGTATTGCCAAAGCAATTCTGTGTAAGAAGAGTGGAGTGGGTGGCATCTCACTCCCTGACCCCAAAATAAATTACAAAGCTGTGATCATCAAAACAGCATAGTATTGGCACAAAAACAGACATGAGGACCAATGGAACAGAGTAGAGACCCAGAAATAAACCCTAAAACATGCAGCCAACTGATCTTTGACAATGGGTACCAGTCAATCCAATGGGAAAAGGAAACCTCTTTAGCAAATGGTGCTGCAAAAACTGGGCATCCACCTGCAGAAAGGTGAATCTGAACCCCTGCCTGTCACCATTAACAAACACCATTAACACCATCAACTCAAAGTGGATCAAAGATCTAAACTTAAGACTGCAAAGTATAAAATTACCAGAGGAAAACACTGCGAAAACTCTGGGAGACATTGGGGGGTTAGCCAAGACTTCTTAAGCAAGACCTCCAAAGCACAGGAAATACTCCCCAAAATAGACAGGTAGGATTACATCAGATTAAGAAGTTTTTGCACATCAAAGGACACCTTAATTAGTGTGAATGGACAACACTCAGAATGAGAGAGAATTTTTGTTAACTGTGCCTCAGATAAGAGACTGATAACCAGAATACACAGGGAGCTCAAGTGCCTTACCCAGAAGAAAATGATTAACCCAATTAAAAGATTGGAAAATGAGAGCTGAATAAACAACTATCTAAGGAAGACATATGAATAGCCAAAAATCATATGAAAAAATGCTCAACATCCCTCATAAGGGAGATGCAGATCAAAACTACAATGAGTTACCACCTAACCCCAGTCATAATGGCAAAAATTTAAAAAGCAATAAAATGATAAGTGCTGGTGGGAATGTGATGAAAGGGGAACACTCCTACGCTGTTGGTGAGAGTGTAAATTGGTCCAACTACTGTGGAGAACAATATGGAGGTTCCTCAAAGACCTTAAAATAGAACTTCCATATGATCCAGCAATTTCATTCCTGGGTATCTATCCAAAGGACAGGAGAATGCTCAGTCAGAAAAGCACTTGCTTGACTATATTTTTTGCAGCACTATTCATGATTGCTAAGACATGGAACCAACCCATCCACAAACAGATGAATGGATTGAAAAAGTGTGGCACATATACTCCATGGAATACTTTTCAGTCATAAAAAACAAGGCCCTGGAATTTGATGGAAAGTAGACAAATATGGAAGATTTGTTGCTGAGTGAAGCAAGTCAGGTTATGAAAGAGAGACATTTTATGTCTCCACTTAACATACACCGACTGTCCACACTCTATGGTAGAGACTGAAAGACTGGAAGACATAAAAGCATTAAAAATTGCTATGGACACTAGAGACAAAGTGGAAGGAGAGTGTGGGAAGGGAAGACCATAGGAAAGGAAATTTGGGGGAAAAATAGAGAGGTAAGACATTTGTGGGATTTGTTTTATTATCTGTTGATGAAGATGTGTATAGTATTCTCAACTGGGCTGCACTGAGGTGTATATCATGCTGGGTAAAGTCTCTTGACAATCTAAATGATGTGTAGTGATTGAATGTATAAATAATAATGATAAAGAAAAAATTAAAAATAAAATTATGCCCAAACTGCAGAAGTGGATTAGGGTGGTGATCTCTCTTTCAGAAGCAGGCAAGACTGGCCTGAATACACCTCTTTGTAGCAAAATGAGAGCTCAGGAAAATGTATACTTTGCTACTTCTCTGCTGGTGACCTTTCCCAAGAGGCCATACCTCATACTGTGTGTTTAAATTTATTATGCCCCTAAAAAACAAGGCTAGGAAATTCTAACAACAGAGTATAGAAAGTGCCACAGGTGAACATACACACACACACACACACACACACGCACTAACTGGAATCTTCCTTAGATAGTCTTTTCACTAAAACAAGAAGAAACGATTCCTCAGTGGATGCTTCCTTTCTATGAATTTCCTTATTGAGATTTACTAATTTTATGACTCCAGAGAACTCTTGCATTTGAAGGCATAACTATGAATAAAAGTATTATATCTTCTAATAGGGGAAAAATGATATGTTGGGTGATCAGAAAGAATGAGCCTAAATGAAGTAAATACATTTATTAAAAAAAGAAGCATTTGAGTCTTCCTTTTCCAGGTTCTATGCCAACATGAGAAGAGCTTGGAAATCATCCCTCTTGTCCCAACAAGGAGATCAAAACTGAGTAAATGAAATTCCACAGCTTTTCTAAGGTTCATCAATGAATTGAGGGCATAGGACAAACTATTTCCCTGAAAACTAGAGACAGGCTCATCTCTGAGTCAGACCAGCATGAGACCTCACATCAAAAGACTATTCACCTCAAATTCTTTTCCCCATATACCATGGCAACTTTGACAAACATGTGAGGAGACAACACAACAGTATTTTCAATTCTTTCATCTCATCCTTACAACATTGATATCATTCATTTCACTCATTTACAAGCAGTAATCACCCAATACATTGCTGCTAATATTACTTTGATCAAACAATTATCTACTAGATCAATTACGGATAAGAAAAACAGGGCTAAACCCATGGCCTAGTAAATAAGGGAGGCAGTTCCCACATGATCCCACAGTTTAAGACTCGAACCCAGAGGCTTGAGAAACACATAGGCACGTGTGGATGTGGGCTCAAAATCCTGACAGGATGAAGAAATGGAGGAGAAAAGATTGCAACATGACCACACTCCATCGAGAGTGCTTTCTCCCTCTCTCTTTAGTGAGTTCACATGGTGTATGTATAGATATATGTATGTGTATAGATATATGTATGTATCTATACATACACCATGTGCATGTGCACACACATACACACACACACATATATATATACCATGCATATATAAAAAATATTTCATTTATTTTATATATGTGCATATATATACATATATATGAATATATATTATATAACATGCATATATGAATATATAATATAATATGCATATATGTGAATGTATAATATAATATTCATATATATGTATATATAATATAATATGAACATATATGTATATATATGCATATATATTAATTTATTTTATATATATGCATATATATTCTTCATATATATATGTGTATATATATATATGAAGAAAAATGAAATATTTTATTTTACCTGTATTTACTTCTTGTCTAATTCCTCAGTTTCTTTATGGATCTAAGTTTGCAAGTTATAGCACTGTTCTTCTTCTCCTTTAGAGAGAAGTTCTTGAGAAACTTCTTTCAATATTTCTGGTACAGTAGATCTGATTTCAACTTCATTTGAGAAAGTCCTTGTTTCTCCTTTACTTTTCAAATATATCATTTCTGGATAGAACTTTTGACCTTTTTTTTTTCAGCTCTTTAAATATTTCACTCCACCCTTCCTTGCTTGTGTTGTTTCTGAAGAGAAGTTGAATGTAGCCCTACCCTCCCTATCCTCATTCCTCTGTAGGTATGGCATTTTCCCCTCCGGCTCCTTTCAACATTATCTCTGTCTTTGATTCTCTGCAGTTTGAATACTCCTCACAATCATGTTTAAAAATTATATTTATCCTCTTTGTCTGCTCAATGGCTCCTGAGATCTAGACATGCTGGGAGAAAGGAAGATGTCCCACTCCTAACTGGGCCTCCAGCATACAAAACCCACGTGAACAGCCCTTCTTCAAGAGACAGTCTGCTCAATGGCTCCTGAGATCTAGACATGCTGGGAGAAAGGAAGATGTCCCACTCCTAACTGGGCCTCCAGCATACAAAACCCACGTGAACAGCCCTTCTTCAAGAGACAGTCTGCTCAATGGCTCCTGAGATCTAGACATGCTGGGAGAAAGGAAGATGTCCCACTCCTAACTGGGCCTCCAGCATACAAAACCCACGTGGTAGGAAAACCCCTTTCATATCTCCTGTCTCTGAATCAATCTTTGTCTCTCTCTACCTCTCTCTCTCTCTCTCTCTCTCTCTCTCTCTCTCTCTGTCTGTCTTTTTTTTAATTTTTGCTTTTTAGAATTTTTTAAGGTGAGGTGTCTTACAGGGCCCTTTGGCCCCTCCCTCCTAGGCCTTTGTTTTGTTAATAATCCCCTCTGCTCCTCCCAGAACAGCCCTTCTTCAAGAGACAGTCTGCTCAATGGCTCCTGAGATCTAGACATTTCGCGCTAGCGCGCCGCGCGGTTTTCTAATTTTTGATTTTTATTGAAATGTTTTTAATATTAATTTTTCTTTTTTAGATGAATTCCAAAGGTTTTCTCTTCTTTTTCTCTGTTTCTTGTCTGTTTTTTTTTTGTTGTTGTTGGTATTGTTTCCCTCTCTCTGCTTCCTTTTCTGCACACTTCCCAACCCTCATATTAAACTTCAAAAGTTTGGGAAGAAACCGACCATCCACCAGATGACTAGAAATCGCTGCAGGACCACAAGAAATATGGAGAAGCAGGAAAATGCCTCTCCTCCAATTGAAACGGATAGCTCCTCTTCATCCACACACAGTTCAAGGGAATTCATGGAAATGTCTGATAAACAATTCAGATCATTCATAATGGCAAAGCTAACAGAGATCGAAGAGAAGAGAGACAAGGAACTGCTGAAGGGGAAGGAGAAAGGAGTTGAAGAGTTCTAGGAGGTGAGGAAATTCATGCAAGATCTAAAAGAGGAGTTTCACACTTTACAAAAGAATCAGATGGAGCTGTTAGAGATGAAGGCTATAATACAAGAAGTCAAAATCTCCCTTGAAAGTATTAAAAGCAGACTAGATCATTCAGAAAATGGAATCTCTAATGTAGAAGAGAAAATGGCTGGCCTAGAAAGGTCCACCATAAAGACTGAGAAAATGGCCCAAAACTTTGAGAATAATATGCAAGAAGTACTAGATACAATTAAACGTCCAGGGGCGGCAGGCGGGGGCTCCGCTCCACGTGCCGGCGCACGGGGGTGGGGAGGCGGGCGCGGGGGCTCCACTCCACGTGCTGGGGTGTGGGGTCGGGGCACGGGGGCTCCGCTCCACGTGCCCTGTCTGGAGGTCCGGCCCGACGGGCTCTGCCCCGCGTGCCGTGGCCGTGGCTCTGTCCTGTGTGCCGTGGCCAGGGTCTGCCCCGCATGCCGTGGCCGGGGTCTGCCCCACGTGCCTTGGTCGGGGTCTGCCCCGCGTGCCGTGGCCGGGGCCCTGCCCCCCTGTGCCGTGGCCGAGGTTCTGTTCCCGCGTGCCGTGGCCGGGGCCCTGTCCCGCGTGCCGTGGCCGGGGCCTGCCCCCGCGTGCCGTGGCCGGGGCCCTGCCCCGCGTGCCGTGGCCGGGGTCTGCCCCGCGTGCCGTGGCCGGGGCTCTGTCCCGCGTGCCGTGGCCGGGGCTCTGCCCCACGTGCCGTGGCCGGGCTCTGCCCCACGTGCCGTGGCCGGGGTCTGCCCCCACGTGCCGTGGCCGGGGCTCTGCCCCGCGTGCCGTGGCCGGGGTCTGCCCCCGCGTGCCGTGGCCGGGGCTCTGCCCCGCGTGCCGCAACCGCTGATGGCCGTCTCTGCTTTCCTGAGCCGCGTTCCTGAAACTGTGTTCCATGGAGATTCACCTACATTTGCGGGGCTGCACGAGACCCACCCTTGGTCCAGCCCTGAGTGCAGTCTACGTTTCCTATTGTTGGGAACTTTATGATCTGATAATTGGAAAAAAAAAATCATGTTTATCATAAAAAATAATTAGAATAACAATAATAATGATTGGGGGAAACATAGGAAAGATATTGAATGTTGAAGCAGGGAGATTAATGTCTCTGTACTGACTGACATGCATGGCATTCCCTTTTGAAAAAGCAATGTAATACACTGTAAAGTTTTATGTAATTCAATGTAATAAAAAAATAGATAATAAAAAATATATATATTTATCCTCCTTATATATTTTCTGAGTTTTCTGAATTTGTGAATTGATGTCTGTTATTAAGTTAAGAAAATTTTCAGTCATTATTACTTCAAGTATTTCTTCTATTCCTTTCTCTCCTTTCTTTGTTATTCCCTTTATACGTATACATATCAGACCTCTAGTCGTCAACCATGCCTTCAAATACAATGGTTCTCTCAATAATGGAGTCATAAATTAAGTAGATATCAATAAAGAAACTCATAGAAAGAAAAGATCCATAAAGAACCATTTCTTCTTGTTCTAGTGAAAAGAGTATCTGGGTAAGACTCCAGTTTGCTTTTAATCACCTGCGACATTTTCTGTATTTTGCCGTTAGACTGCTAGCCTTGTTTTTTAGGGGCAGAATAAATTTAAATGTGCAGGATGAGCTTTAACCACTCTGGGAAAAGTTCACCAGCAGCAAAGTAGCAGAATACACATTTTCCCAAGCTCTAATTTTGCTACAAAGAGATGTACGCAGACCAGTCTTGCCTTCTTCTGCAAGACAGAGATTGCCACCCTAATCCACTTCCACAGTTTGGGCATAATTTCATTTTATATTCATGGCAATATATGGTAAGATGTCATTGTAAATTTCTGTATCTGCTATCAAACTTGGAAATCGCTCTCTCTTTCTCTCTTTCTCTCTTGCCAGAGGGCACATGCAGGATGTGGCCACATGGACGGCCCAGATACGATTCACACCCTAAATCCTGGGCAAGGTTGTACATGCCTGTGATCTCAGCTGCTCGGGATGATGAGGCAAGAAGATTGTGACACAGTGGGAACCTGTCTTAAAAAAAAAAAGGCATATACTTTCAAGAGTGATTCAAACAAAACCTGAACATTGCATTGTCTACAAGAATTCACTTTAAATATAAAGCCACAGATTAAAAGTAAAACTGTGGAGAAGGATATGCCATGCTAACCCTAACCAAAAGCAAGTTGAAGTAGGTACATTAAACACTATGCAGACTTAAGGAGTGTGGAAAATGCGCAGAGATCAGGATGAGCCTTTGAGAATGAGTCAGCGCTCCGAGAAGCTGTATGTGCCTCACAGCAGAGCATCAGGGCCCGTGAGGCACAGACTGCCGGCCCTGTAAGAAAATAAGCAGATCTACTAGTATAGTTCTGACTTCAACACTCTTCTGCTAGTAATTCATAGGTCTAATAGGGAGAAAATCAGAAAAGACGTGATTGAACCAGTACCAGCAAATGGCCTAATGGTTATGTTGCTGGACTCCCACGTAGTAGACTGTGGTTTGAGTCCTGGACCCGGCGCCTTGAAGCTCACATTGGGTGCATGTGCATGTGTGCACAAAATCCCAAGAGGAGAATGGAGAAGAAGGGATTGAAACATGGACATCCCTCATGCAGGGTGATTTCTCACTTTCTGTCTCTATGTCTCTCTGGCAAGCACACATACCTTATAGCAAAAATCCCCCTCCCCCCAAAAAAAAGACATGGTTGAACCAAACAGCGCTATCCATCAACTTGATGTATTTAACTGCCATTTTACTGGCACTTCAGTCAAGCACTGCATAATACACATTTTTCTCAAAATCACATGAAATATTCACCACGATAGGTCATATTATGGGTCATGAAACACACCTTACCAAATGTAAAAGAGGAGCCAGTGGGTGGTGTGGTGGTTATAGTGCTGGACTCCCACATGGCCAACGGTGGTTCGAGTCCTTGACCTGGCAGCTTGTTTTCTCATTTTCTCACTTGCTTTTTTACTCTCCCTCTCTTTCTCTCTCTGGTGAGTGCATGTGCCCTAGAGCAAATTAAAATAATAATAATAAATAAAATTAAATCATTCTGGATAAAAGGTCTTACTTAATGCAGTAAGAAGTTAAAATAAATTAAAAAGAATAAGAATCATACAAAAAGAAGTATTTACTAAACATGTGAAGGAATTGTTCAGAATTTTTTAAAAAATCTGCCTTCAAAAATCTTAAAGTTGGGAACCAGCAGTTAGTGTAATGTCTATGTCGCTGGACTCCCATGTAGTCAACCGCAGTTCACGTCCCAGACCCGATGGCTTAAAACTCACGCCGGACGCGTGTGCGTGCATGCCCAAGATCCCTAGAGGAGAATGGAGGAGAAGGGATTGCGGTGTGACCATCCCCTCTAGGGGTGATTTCTCACTTTCTGTCTCTATCTCTCTCTCTGTCTGTCTGGCAAGCGCATGTGCCCTATAGCGAAAACCTCTCAAAAAAAAAAATCTTAAAGTTTAGTAGATGAGAGAGGCATATTTATTCATTACTGATATGACAAATATTTTTTTAATCCTACTATGTTTTAGGCATTTTTCTAGATGAAACTGATATAATAGTGAAAAAGAAATGGCCTTTTGAAAAAGAATTATGTATTTAATATTTATTTTATTATTATTATTTTTAATTTTCTATAAGGTACATACACTCACCAGAGAGAGAGAAAGAGAAAGCTGCCAGATCCAGGACTTGAACCATGGTAGGCTATGTGAGAGTCTAGCATCTTAACTACCATGCCACTTGTTGGTCCCAAGAAATGGCTTTTTTCTTATAGAATGTACATGCTGGTAGGAAGCAAGGGAAGTCAATAAGCAATAGCATAGTACATTCAATGATGTTAATAGTCACAG
This sequence comes from Tupaia tana, assembly GCA_026018925.1. NCBI lineage: Eukaryota > Metazoa > Chordata > Mammalia > Scandentia > Tupaiidae > Tupaia > Tupaia tana. The sequence continues at coordinate 99,143,603 of JAKSZU010000006.1, read as the reverse complement.
AAAAGAGGTGTTTGACTCCCACTTGGAATTCAGAGAAGGCTCTTGAAGGCAGTGGTATTTCACTTCATCTCAGAAGCAGGAATAAGGGTTTATCCAGGCCAGACAGAGAAGAGACACTCCAGGACGGCCCGGCAAAGTCACGCTCGGTGGTGTGTGGGGCATGCAAGGACCTGAGCCACACTTGTATAGTAGCAGCACAGAACTCAAAGTTGATCATGGAAGTGAGATTAGATTGAATTGTAAAAACTCTGATACGATGACTAAAGTTTTTCTTTTTAAAGAAAAACAGGAAACCATGGAAGGATGTAAAGTAGAACAGAGATGTGATCATATTTCTATTCTAGAAAAATGACCCTGTTGGTGTGAATAATGGAGGAGAAATGTAGGACCAATACAGGGAGAAAATCAGTTGTTTTTATAATTTGGAAAAAATCTAATCTAAGAAATATGATGATGATCTAAGAGAAGAAGCAAAGATAGGGAGAAGTGGACAGATTCTAGAAGAGTCCCTGATTACATAACTTAGGATTTAGTGAAGACAATAGTTTGGTTTCTGATGAGCAAGTGACTAAATTTATGTCATGGGGCATTGAGGAGGAACAGATTTGCAGGAGATGATAAGGATTTCCCCCCTAGGTTGAGTTTCATATGCTAAATTGAGGAACAAGTAGGAAATCCAAATGTATTGAGTAGGCCTTTGAATGAGCCTACATACTGTACTCTTGAATGAAACTCAGGAATGACAAATGGAGGGGAGACATGGTGGAACTGGTGGAGTGGATGAGATTATTGAACACAAGTGTATAGAGAAAGAAGAGAAGATGACTTAGGAACACCAAAATTTTATAGAAAGTCAGAAGAACACTTTGTAAAAAAGGAATTGAAAAAGAGAAGGCAGAGGGATAACTGAGAGCCAGAGAGAGTGATATGTTCAAAGGAAAGAGAGGACAGCCTTTCAGGAGAGAATATGAAGTTAATAGAGTCAACTTCAGCTAAGGCCACTATCAAAATATGTTAGTTGGGGGAACCAGCAGTTAGCGTAATGGCTATGTCGCTGGACTCCCACGTAGTCGACCGTGGTTCGCGTCTCGGACCCGGTGGCTTACAACTCACGCCGGGCGCGTGTACGTGCGTGCCCAAGATCCCGAGAGGAGAATGGAGGAGAAGGGATTGCGGCGTGACCATCCCCCCTGGGGGGTGATTTCTCGCTTTCTGTCTCTATGTCTCTCTCTGTCTGTCTGGCGAGCGCACGCGCCCTATAGCGAAAAACCTCTCAAAAAAAAAAAAAAAAAAAATATGTTAGTTGGAGTTAATATCAAGGTGCTCTTTCTAATCATAGAAAAGTATTTTTGGCTGAGTTATGAGGTGTGTTTGTTTTTTAGAGATGTTTTTTGCTATAGGGCACATGAACTCACCAGAGAGACAAAGAGAGATAGAGACAGAAAGTGAACAAGCATTCACCCAGAGAGGATGGTCACATTGGAATCATTCTCCTTTCAGGATCTTGGGCACACATGCACACATGCCTGGCATGAGTTTTAAGCTGCCAGGTCTGGGACTCAAACCACAGTTGACTACATGGGAGTCCAGTGACATAACCATTATTCCATCTGCTGGTCCTGAGTTATGGAGTTTAAAGCTAGACTGACAGGGTTCAAAAATGAATGATAGAGAGAGCACATATTTATACACAAGGACTACAGGAAACTTGTTTTTGGAGGAGTAAATGGATGGAGAAAGATAAGCTGGTAGCTAAAGAAAAACATGGAATCTGGGGAAGTTTACTGATTTTTACTTTTTTTTGGAGACATTTTTGCTATAGGGTATGTATGCTCGTTAGAGAGACAGAGAGAGATGGAGAGAGAAAGGGAGGATGACCACACTGCAATCTTTTCTCCTCCATTCTCCTCGTAGGATTTATGGCATGCACACATACATAACTGGCATGAGTTTCAAGCTGCCAGGTCCGGGACTCGATCTGTGCTCAGCCACGTGGGAATCTAGCACCTTAACCACTACACCACTGGCTGGCCCTCTGATTTATACTTTTAAGATGGGAAACACAGAGTGTATTTAAGTACTAGTTTGAAAGTGCCTGTACAGGAAAATGATGAATCTAGGAGCAACAAGTGATTCCCTGAGTTGACGGGAGAGATGATACCCAGGGAACAGGTGAAAGAATTGAGTTTAAGTAAGTTTAAAGAACTCTCTTCCATTTAAAGTTTTTAAGTAAAGATTAAAATATTTTCACAGGTTACATATCAAAAGTTGTTATGTTTTAGGACCAGCAGATAGAGTAATGGCTGAACTCCCATGTAGTCGACTGAGGTTCGAGTCCCGGACACAGTGGCTTAAACTCATGCCGGGGACGTGTGCGTGCGTGGCCAAGATCCCAAGAGGAGAATGGAGGAGAAGGGATTGCGGCATGGCCATCCCCCCTGGGGGGCGGGTGATTTCTCGCTGTCTCTCTCTCTATCTCTCTCTGTCTTTCTGGCGAGTACACACGCCCTATAGCAAAAACTTCTTTAAAAAAAAGTTGTTATGTTTTGCTTTTAATAGTTAAATAGGAGAAGTCATTGGCCTGGAGCCTGGGTGAAGTGAGTGGGGCTTCTACATGTGCAGTGTCATGTGCACAGTCACAGCTCTGTCATAGAAGACCTGTCACTTACATGTTGGAATGAGCAAAGCAGATCCTTGGCTGTATCCAGAAACATGATATTGCCAACTTGATACAAGAGAAAGATATTCTGGTGATGACAGGAATATTAGCAAGAAATGGAAATGCCATGGAAATAATATTGAAAAGGAAATGAGGGCAACAGGGATGAAGGCCAGTGTAGGCAGCGAGAAAGTCAGTAAGTGGCACCTAATTCACAGGGTTCTTTGAAAACGAAATGACTTCATGTTTGCAAAGCATGTAAAACAGTGACTGACACATAGTAGGTATTCAGGAAATTTTTTTTTCTACCTAATTTCTTTTTTTTGTAGGAAAATAAACATTAGGTCTTTAATATTCTTAAATAAAATTTAAACATTAACATTTAAAGTATACCAAGCATACAGACTAAATATTTTGAAAAGTCCATCTCACTAGGTACCTTGGAAGTCGTTAGTAAGTAGCTGAATATATATGTATATTTTTAAAAGGTTTTTGCTGTAGGACACATGTGCTTTCCAGAAAGACAGAGAGAGATGGAGAGACAAGAAGCAAGAAATCACCCCCCAGGGGGGGTAGCCACGCTGCAATCCCTTCTCCTCCATTCTCTTCTCGGGGACTTGGGCACACCTGCACGTGCACCCAGCATGAGTTTAAGTCACCGGTTCCTGAACTCAAACTACAGTCGACTACATGGGAGTCCAGCGACATAGCCATTACACCAATTCCTGGTCCCAATAAGTAGCTGAATATAAATGTAAGTGTTTCTCCACCTAGATGAACAGAACAGGGAAAGAGGAACAGATTCTATCAAAGTCAATTACTGGCAAAGGTATCCAAAACTGTTAAAATATGTATGTTCATTTCAGGTTGCTACAGAAAAGCCAGAGGCCAGTCATCTTCAGCAGAGGTAGTGGCAGTTATAAGTGAACTCAAGTATGTTCTTTATTATAAAGTTTTTTGCAAGGAAACATTTCAGTGTTTGCCTTTCCCTCCCTGGGTGAATAGGTGGCAGGCTGAGTACGCCAGTGACATGTTGCTCTGAGTGGGGAGACACAGTGCAGACTGGCACAGCCATGTCGCCATGTGCTGGAATGCCCGAAGACCTTCTATTTGTTTAAAATACTTGGGCATCACCAGGGTTTGGGAAGACACGTTATTCCCAATACTCTAGGAGATCTGTATGTCATCAGCCCTCCTCTGTAACGGTGTGGACTATTGAACATGTGATACTCAAAAAACCACTGAACAGACTCTCGAGTTAAGAGTTCGTTAATGCAGTCTGGGATTCAAACTGCGGTCGACTACATGGGAGTCCAGCGACATAGCCATTACGCTAACTGCTGGTCCCAAAGAAATATTTAAATTCCTCCTCTTTGTTTCATATAGAGACACCAAATCTGAATAGTTCATTAATTTCTAGTCTGCTTGGGGAAAGAAAAAAGTTATATAACAAAATGCTTTACAAAGTTAATGAATTGAAAGTTTTACTAAATTTTACCCTTAGGCAGAACCATGCCCCAATGACCATAATGACACGGAAAGTGTTGATATCCAAACTAAAAATTCAAATTTGTTTAATAAGAACACTAAATAATTTTACACCATCTTAAGGATCTTCTGGAGTCTTAATCAAGTCAAGCATGAAGTAGTTTAGATAATCATGCACTAAATCCCACACAGAGAAGCATGTAAGGCAAAAACTAACATCAAGCTTAATTTTAATCCAGGTGATTGGATCCCACTAAGATGATAAAGTGTTATTATGTGTTAAAGTTGGAATTAAAATATCCTCCTAATTTTAAAGGAGCTTTTCCAGGTCAAAATTTAAAATTAGAGGGACCAGCAGATGGCATAATGGTTACATCACTGGACTCCCACGTAGTCCACCACGGTTCAAGTCCTGGACCCAATGGCTTAAAAGTCATGCTGGGTGCATGTGTGTGCTCAAGATCCAGAGAGAAGACTGGAGCAGAAGGGGTTGCAGTGTGGCCATCCCCCTGGGGGTGATCTCTTGCTTTCTGTTTCTCTGTGTCTCTGGCTAGTACATGCACCCCAATGGCAAAAATCTCTCTCTTAAAAAAATTTTTAAATTACAACTACTTACTGGATTTTATTTTCATTTCTTGTTTTGCTTCATTTCTAATGTATTCAACTTTAAGAAGAAGAGAAAAACTACATATAAATAACCAAAAGTCATGTGTAAATTACTAAAAATTATATCCCAAACAAATTTTATTCTGCTTTGTTTGGCTAGACAATCTATATTCAAATAAATTACATAGCACGCAACAAATGAGACACATTTTCCTAATTCTTTGGCGCACTTAGGGAAATCAAGAGATTAATTCCAGAGAGGAACTTTTTACTGTAAAACAGTGAAAGAAGCAGACTTTTCATCAGATCTCTTCTGAAGGTAGTAAAGAATAAGACATGATATTTCATAGATATTATATCAACTTATTTGTAATATCTCAAATAGACAACAAGTCCTATAAGTTTTGATGTATTTCATGGTGGTAGATTTTGTAGAATATATTTCACTTTTGTGATTATTCTGAAGTATGAAAAGGCTTCAGAAAGCTAATGGAAAATAAAATTAAAGTACGAGTTTTCTTTGGTACAAAAAATGGAAATCCAAACATAGTTTTTGATAATGTGTATTTTCAATGAACTTTTTGAAGACTATATACATAACTCACAGAAATACACACACACACACACACACACACACACACACACACTCACACACACACACACTTGTGCTTGCCAGAGAGACACAGAGAGAGAGAGAGGTAAAGTAAGAAGTCACCCCTCCCCCCCAGGGAGATGGCCATGCAGCAATACCTTCTCCTACGTTCTTCTCTGAGGATTTTGGACATACACACACGCACCTGGTGTGATTCTCAAGTCACGGAGTTCAGGAAACTTGAACTGCAGAGTTGGCCATGTGGGTTCCAGTACCTTAACCTCCATACCACCTGCTGACTTGGAAATATATATATTTTAAGCTGGCAATCATATCTTTGTTTGCTAATTCTGTATCTGTTTTCCCTTCTAACAGTTTTAACTCTTCTATGACTATAATTACATTGTCTTTAACACTAGTTTGATAAAAGGTGGAATTAATAGCAGTTACTTAAATTATTTCTCACCCTATTCTCCCTGTTTGACCAAGAAGAATATTTCTAATAATTGTATAGGACATCCCCAAACAATCTCAGTTATAATCCTGGCACAGTCTTCAACAACTAATGTATTTTGAAGATGTCACAAAATTGGTGATACTAAACCCAGGGTTAACATCTCCTGCCATCTTACATAGCCTTTAACACTTTTCCTCACTATCTGCTTGAAGCATTCTGTTCTTTCACATAGATGATATCAGACCCTGTTCTTCTTCAAACTACCTGGAAGATCCTTTATACTCCCCTTTAATGTCAGTTCTTTAGAATTTTACCAAGATCCACTTTTCTTCATATTCTATTCACACTGTCTGAATATGTTTCTCAGCTTCTTCTAATTCAGAAGTGGACACCTTTAGCGTAGTGCATTATACTCTAATAATTTTTCTTCTCTCGTAACTGCTCCCAAATTCAAAGTGATTCAGTTTTTCAGTTTCATCTGTGTAACATGAATCTGCCCTGTTGGTAAAAAATAATCACTCATTTCGAGATGAACTAATGACTATCTCTTCTAGGAAATCAAAGTTGGATGTTGGTCAGTGGCTCCAGTGAAGGAGTGCTATAAAACTTCATCATGTCAAAGACAAATGGGAAGGTTCTGGGTTCGTGTCCTGAGGTCTCCCTGTGCAGCCAAGGTATGTGTGTGTGTCCGCAATTCTGGCTGGCTGAGGTTGGGGATAGATCACAGCATGGAGATCCTACTGGGGTCCCTCCACTCTTTTTCTGTTAGTCTTTTTTTTTATGGGAGAAATAAATAATAAACTTAACCAAAAAATTGGGACCAAGATTAAATTTAGCATTTTGTTTGTTTGTGTCATATCATACACTTGGGTAATACGAGCCATCAGTTTCTATGCAAACAAGAAAGGAAAATAAATTATTTTGCACATAGAAATAAAAATTAACAAGATGTGCAAACAGAAGGAAAAAAACAGAGAATAATGCTAGACTTTCATTGTTTCCATTTTCTGATCCCAGAACATTCTAAGCCAGAGTACGTTATTGGAAATGAAACAAAACAAAAACATCAGCAGAAAGTAAGACAAAGTTTACTACTGAATATTAGAAGATACAGAGTTTTGTGTTGGTAATAGCTAAGTCTCAGGGATAGGACAGAGTATTTACAGACCAAAGGGCCAGGCAGTGGCAAGGTAGTTAAGGGGACTTAATCTCACATGGCCAACTGAGTGGTGTTAGTCCTGGACCCCGCAGCTTGAAAGACATGTGAGAACGTGTGCATGTGTGCTCAAACTCTTGAGAGGAGAATGGAGGAGAAGAGATTGTGATGTGACCTTCTCCTCAGGGGTGCTTTCTCACTTTCTCTCTCTCTGGTCGGGAACACTTAGGAAGACCCATGAGGTATATGGGCGTGGGTTAGAGAGAACTATGATCCAAGGAGAAGCCATGTCCTGGCTCATCTCCTTCTCTTCCATAACACTCCTTGAAATAGTTTTCTAGCAGCAGCAAGCTGCTTATTTCTCAGCATGCTCTAGTCGGAGAAGACCAGCACCTTCCCCACAGACCAGCACTGCCACCTCACCTCCGTGGCCTGTGAATGGCATTATTATAACTTATCTTCAAGGACAAACTCATGAGTAGATGGATCACTGAGCCTTATATAACTCTGGATTAAAAAAGTGTTAGAAGAACACTTCTCCAGGGAAGGGGGGCAATTTGGGACAATGTTGAGTGAATGACATTGGAAATGCTATGATGTTTTTATTCCTACTCAATGGGGAGCCACTTTTCCCCATGGTTCCTAATCAAGAAGATATTTGCTCTGAAGAAAAGGTTTAGATGCTTCTTTGTATTGTCATAGCATGAACACAACAGCCCTGAGGAGGTTGTAGGGGACGAAACAGAGACCCCTCAGATGCAGAGTGGAGCTGCTGCTATCACAGGGACATGACTTAAATAGGCAACCAGAAGGTGGAGTTAAAGAAGAATTCTCCTGTAAATCAACTGACCAATGTTGCATTTACAGTAATACTTGACAACCACTTTAGCAGAGACTGAGGATAACCTATACCTAGTTGGGGGGTGGTGGGAATAACACAAGGAAGCAAGTAATTGCAGCCTTATATCAAGATGATAAGTGACTCCAAAGGGGATCTGAAAAATCCAGTGGAAGGCTGACCAGGAAGAAGCTGGCCAGAACCCATAAATTTTTATGCTTTTGCTAGGGTATTCCAAAAAGTGAATTGTTAGTATCTGGCAAACATTTATTTTCCATTTCTGTAAAAGCATAAGGTGATTTCTCTTAAAAACCTGAAGTGATTGTGTTATCACTGACCATTATGGTCAAGAATTGGGTGTCCAGAGGGGACAAAACCAGATGAGAAGACTAACAGAATTCTATCTTACCTGGGCACTTTTCTGACTAGGTAAGCTACACACCTCGATATGACTTCAGAACATCTCTGATTTACACAAAGCAGGCATTTTTTCACTTACTGGCAGAAAGCCTATATTACTTAAATAGAAATATAGATTTCTATTTCACCATCAGAGAAAAAACATGTAAACACTTCCTGAAGGAACATGTTGACTCAAATGCTTTCGCATTAATGTATAATTAGTCAAAACACACCACATGAAAATGGCTCATATTCCTATTATTTCCTGTTCAACTATGAGATGAAGGGGATTTTTTTTTTTTTGAGAGGTTTTTGCTATAAGGCATGTGCGCTTGCAAGAAAGACAGAGAGAGACAGAAAGACAGAAAGATAAAAAGCAAGAAATCACCACTCTGCAATCCCTTCTCCTTCATTCTCCTCTTGGGATCTTGGGCACGCACGCACACGCGCCCGGTGTGAGTTTAAGCCACTGGGTCCAGGACTCAAACCACAGTCAACTACATGGGAATCCAGTGACATGGCCATTACTCTAACTGCTGGTCCCGAGTCAATGGGGATTTTAAGAAAGAGGACTCTGGGCAACTGAAAATTGTAGCATAAGTGTGATGACATGAGAAGCTTAAGACTTAAAAAAAAAAATAGCCAAATCATTGCAATTCATTTCTGTTTTAACAATAGCATGAGACACAGGAGAGAGAAGGGCACTAGGGGCATGAGGTGGGGAGGACAATGCTACCAAGAAGCCGCAAACAGGAAAGGCTGTTGCAATGCAGGACTGGCCACACCAGGAAGTTTAACCTGATAAGAAACATGACGAACTGAACACATGTACTTGTCTCTGCTTCTCTCGAAAAACACTTGAAGAAACGAAAAAACTTAGTCCTCTAAAAACAAAATAAGACAGAGCAGCAAAAGATAGATCAACAATTTTGGAAGATGAAAAATAATTAGAGGTTGGAATTGGCTTGACAGGGCCAGACAAAGTCAAACTTAAGTCTCTAGAAGGGAGTAGAAGAAGCCAAGAACTCAATAACAGAAGTGGAGGAATGGTGCATGCCCAAAGCTGCATGAGCAGAGAGGAGCGGAGGGGCTCGGGAGGAAATGATTGCAGACACAAGTATGCATGTCAGCAAGCGGAAGGGAGTACGGATCAGCGTACCACAGCTAAGTTAAAAAAATGTCACTGACAATTCAATATAAACTTGCAAAACAAAACAAAACTGGTAGACTTATTATTCAATGTGTACAGTGTGTAATGGTCAATGATGAAGAAGATAAATATGTCTATATCCATGATTCAACAATTACACTGTATGCATACTGTAAAAAGTCATAAAAAATAATAAATGAACTAAACCACAAAAGAAGAAAAGAAATAAATCCATTCTCACTGCTGGATTCCCAGATAAAGAAGGTGGATTTTACTACACAAAATAAGTATGAAAGATGATGAATGTACTAATTAGCTTGATTAAATTATTCCACAATGTAAGTCTATATCAAAATATCACAGTGTACTCCATCAAAAAATCATACTATACCCTATTAGATATTATTCTCAATTTAATTTTTAATTAAAAACCATTAAGACAGAACCAACTGATTTTGATATAATTTTAGACTTTTTTCAAAATTTTTGTGATTATCGTTTATTAAGAGGAACCTATTACAAAAATGAGATTTGAAATGTGGAGTAGTTGTAGGTGGCAGCAAAATCCATGGAGTAGTAATGGGAGTGGTCTGTAGTATAAAACTGCAACCCCTTAACCTTGAACGTCCCAAGGGATTCTGCACTCAGGCTACCGCACATTATCAACACACACACTGAAATGATCATGGTGATGGTCGAGCTTCAAGCTTGTGAGAAAGTGAGCCTGGAGATTGCCATTTGAGGGAACACCGTAGGCTATGGAAAGCAAACACTGGTGGGAGATCATTTGTACTATTTCTGAAGCTCTATACATTTTGGATAACAAAATAAACTTACCTTAAAAAAAAAAAAAAAAAAAAAGCCTGACATTCTGAAACCACATGGAGATCAAACCGTGCAAAGCTTCGTCTCAGCATTTTCTGCTTTTCCTGAGCAGCACTCTCACCCAGCCTCCACTTTAGCACCTATCCAGTTTTGAAGCATGCACTTGACCAACAAGCCTGAAAGAGCAAAGCTCCTTATGGGCGCTCAGGCTTGCTCTTGCGCTTTTCTTCCAGAGAAGGCATTCTGTATCATCATTTCCATCCTGTCTTTCATCACATTGGCTTCTCCCCATCAGGAAAAGTGAAAGTGAATGGGAAGGTGAAATAATTTCCCTTGATTTCAAATTCATGTGTCAAGTGAGTCATTCACATTTGTACAGGAACTGCAAAACTTTCCATTAAAAAGAAACGTGTTTTCACTTGATCATGCATCATCTTTCAATTATGCAGGAAGAAACGCACACCTCCTAAGCCGAGGTCTCAACGACTTTATGACTTGGCCTCACCTTAATTTACTCAATGTGGTTATGTTCTCGCTCAGTTCTACCTTCACCGGGGCACGTCCTTGTCAGACCTATCAGGACTTGCCCTCCTTTTCCCTGAGGGGCTTGTTGAATAATCCATCTTCTGTACATGTAACCAATCTTTTAACCTAGTTCAGTGAATGAGAATACACTGAAATACGCTCTTTTCAACATTATGCCAGGCCTTGAAAGATGATCAGAATTTTAAGAATCCAGACGATGATAAGCAAAGTGATGAAGAAATAAAGAGAAAAAGAAAGAACAATTTAGAAGTGAAAATAAATGTCATCCTGTTTAGTGTATTAGAAACTAGTTAAAATGCTTGCTTTCCATGAAAGATGTTAAATAAATAGGCTATAAAAAAGATACTAAGTTCATGTACCTTTGCCAGTTCGCATGAATTTCTTCACCTTGATCTACTTTCATCTATACGTCTACATTTTGTTTGGTCTCAGACTATACCTTTATCTACATCATGAGATGGGCGTGTATTAGAATGGTTCTAACTGAATTAGGAAAGGTTCCATTCTGGGTTAGAGCTTAAAAAGTGACTAATGCAAACCTATTTTTCTTTTTGTTCTCTATAAGTAAGCACATTTATGATTCTGCCATCTGAAATTTCTTTATCTATGGAATAAAGTCATTTTTAATATTTTTAACTTCCTTCAGCATAGACTGATAATATTTTGAATATATCTCAGTGTAGGTTGATTTTCCCTCATCTTTTCCCAAGTTAGTGATGCTGATTTGAGGAACTTTGGTATCACCGGATCTACTGACAGACTAGGAGGACCCAAGCCAGAACTTTGGAATCAAGATGCAAGTTTCAGGAATAATATAGGTGATGAGAAATGATGTTTTTCTAAAACATAAAATCTTGCTAAAAGATGTCTTTGTACTTACTAAAATTATTAAAATTTCGAATTTTTTAAATACGTGTTTGTTACGCTGGGACAGACCTACAGCTAAGTCTTACATGGCTACTAGCACCAGGGAATCAAGAAGCAACTGAAGACCCCGTGACCTAAACCAAACTTGCCCTGCTCTGTGTAAGCATATTTTTTTTTTTAGAGGTTTTCGCTATAGGGTGCGTGCGCTTGCCAGACAGACAGAGAGATACATAGAGACAGAAAGTGAGAAATCACCCCCCAGGGGGGATGGTCACGCCACAATCCCTTCTCCTCCATTCTCCTCTCAGGATCTTGGGCACACATGCACATGCGCCCGGCGTGAGTTCTAAGCCACCGGGTCCACGACATGAACCGTGGTCGACTACGTGGGAGTCCAGCGACATAGCCATTACGCTAACTGCTGGTTCCCAGCATATGGTTTTTAATTTTCGCCTTGTGTTCCTCGGTGTATGGTTAGAAAATATCACAACAGCTAAAACCTTATTAACAAAGTATTTGGTAAATAACTTTCCTTTATTTTAGTTCCAAAGAGCTGCAAAACAATGAGTAAAACATAAGTAAGTTTTTTAAAAATGAAGGGCCAATAAGAAAAAAGAAGTAAAATGTGGATTGTACGAGAAAGCGAAGGGGCAATTCCATTTAAGGAAGGACTGAAGGATGTGGTAGTGACAGCTTGCAGAGAAGGCCTGGACGTTGAAAAGGACGCGGACGTGAGTGGATAGCAACAATTCGGTTTCTATTTTTGGCCCAAGCAATGAAGTGACATCACTGAAGACTCATTCAAAAACTAGAATTGTCAGCTTTTCCTGAGAACTGCATTTTTTCTTTGGCTGACTGACTGAGTCAGAAATGTCTCAGTGTACTAGTCACACACATCTTAAGCTGTACTTTTCGGCAAAGTTTTCCAACATTGTAAAAAATTACATCATTTGTTAGGCCTAGTCATTTTGGGGACTTGTGGTTCCTCGCAGTCTTTAAACATCAAGCTGTTGTTCTGCCACTGTACATGATGTACATTAGTAGCTCAAAATATTTCATAAGAGCTTAATTCAGATTAAGGAGACTTATCTGAAACATTTGCAAAGCTAGAAAACAAGATGGAAACTTTATCTTAATCTTTTTTTAAAAAAATTTAGGTTACTCTTTATTTTCAGTTTCAACAAAATAAAAAATTGAACTCGACTATGATCTTCTGATTAGAGTCCTATTTTCTTCTGCTTTAAGCATTCTCTAGGCTCATCACATTCTCCCATTTATCATGGGAAATGGATCTGTGTTCTTTATGGGGTATATTTTGAATTTTTCATTTTGAAATAATTATAAACTCTAAAGTTATAACATTAGTTATATAACTCTTTATACTAACAGTCTGGGAAAAGTAGTATTAAGAGTCTTATATGGGACCAGGAGATGGAGTAATGGTTATGTCGCTGGACTCCCAGGTAGTCGACTGTGGTTCAAGTCCAAGACCCAGTGGTTCAAAACTCATACCAGGCATGTGTGCATGTGTGCCCAAAATCCTGAGAGGAGAGTGGAATAGAAGGGATTGTGGCATGGTCATCCCCCCCCCGTGGGTGATTTCTCACTTTCTCTCTCTCTGTCTCTCTGGCAAGCACATGTGCCTTATAGCAAAAATCTCTCAAAAAAACAAAAAAGAGTCTTGTATGAGTCAGCCAGGTAGTGTGGTGGTTATGGTGGCTGGATCCCACAAGGCCAACTGCATGGTTAGAGTTTCAGACCTGGTGATTTGAAAAATATGTTGGGCACATGTGCTCACATGCCCAAAACCCTGAGAGGAGAATAAAGGAGAAAGTACCATGACCTTCCCTGCTGGGGGATGCCATTTCACGCCCCTCCTCCACCCCGTTTCTTTCTGGTGAGCACACGCACCTTACAGTAAATGAATTAACTTAAAAAAGAAAGTGCAGTCTTGTACACTCCTCAACTGACTTTCCCCCAAGGATTCTTTTTATATAGACGTAGGACCATTTCAAAATGAGGGAGATGAGGTTGGTACATTATTGTCCACTAGATTGCAGCTCTTGTTCAGTTTTCACCACTTTTGAAAGCTTCAATTATTCTGTGCATTGTATAGATACAATTTTATCCCAAACATAAACTCATGTAACCATCACAACACCAAGATATAAAACTATTTCATCATCACAAACGAACTTCCTTGGGCTACCTTTCTGCATTCTCACCCACATCCACCTCAAGTCCCCGCCTCCTCCCAGACACTAAATCACTAATCTATTCTCTGTCTCTAAAGTTTGTACTACTGGTGTTGAGCGTCATTATCTCAGTGGTCAGCCTGACAAAGATTTTCTTAAATGCCCAGAGCCAAGAAAAAATATATAATACATTCTCAGTTTCTGCTGTTTGTCTCTGAGCTGCGCTTCTTCTTAGGTTTAAACAAGATTGCTTAAAATTATACTTTAGCTTTCAGACCCTGACTCCAGATCCCACAGATCAATCAGAGGGAAAAGCCTAGAGACCACTACGTGTCTGGTCCCAGACAAGCACTTTTAACTCCATCTTTCCCAGCAATTGCAGTGGCCCTTCCAAGACCTTATTCCACTAAGCCACTTTATCCTAAGCCTTCCCTTTCTAGGCTTTAGATATGCCTCTGTCCCATCCATCATCCTCTGCCTCCAGTGGGCATGAGTAGTATACACTATCAATCTCTCAGGAGATGCCACTACACTCCCCAAATTGTGCAGTGTGAGAGGTGAGATGCCAAGCAAAGGTCAGGCTCTGTACTGATTCCTTAGGTAGCCGCTACTGGGTATATTAGTCTCCTGGCACCAGCAAGCCACACCAAGAATGTGGATCCCTTTCTCCACAATTGCAAAACCACAACCATGCCGGAGAATGCTAAATAGTAGTCATATAGGCAAAAACACAATATTCTCTTACCAAATTTCAGCTGCCCTTTTCTTTATTAAGCTCTGATTGTTGTAAATCTTTGATTAAATTTTTGAGTTCTGATGAAGTATATTCTCCCAGTCTTACCAACTTACTGCTGTTTCAGTGGCAGAAATAAACCTTTGATTATCATGCCATTTTAATGCCAGAGAAATGTGGGGCCTCATTAAGCATGTAAGTCTATGGATAATGGGAGTGCTGGAAGGAGAGAAGACAGAAAATGAACAAAGGCTTAATGGACAAAGAAATAATGGGTGGCAGCTTCTAAAATTTACTGAAAAATAATAAGCTACATATCCAGCAAACATAATCGATTCCAAGTAGGATAATCAAGCAAATACAGCATAATAAGTCTGTAAGTCAAAGACAAAGAGAAAATTATGAAAGCAGGGAAAAACAACTCAGTACGTACGAAGGAACCCTAATTATTAACTGGAGGAATCTAACCCAGTGGGGCTCCAGGACCCGTCTGAGCCCTTTGATCTTTGAGCATCGCTTCCGGTTGGTTCAGTATGTTGGCAAAGCCACTACTGTACGACCCCCGACCTTGGAACAAGCT